>OY728158.1:1233311955-1234561955 GCA_963277665.1 Viscum album
AAAAGTGGTTCAATTTATTTGGATGGAATACTATAATTTATTTCTTGAGGAACTAAAATGAATATTGGAAAATTCTACATATTTAGCCCTACCCTCCAGAAATTCTTTTTTCTTCATCTATGGTGATGCATCATTAAATAGAATTTTTTGTGTTTTGTTTAAGAATGGTCAATTATTTAATTATTCTTTAAGGAAAATTAATCCTCATGATTTAAATCATCCTATGACTGATTTAGAATTATCATCTATAGTTTTCTCTAAGAAAAACAATAAAATCATTTATATTGAGCCAAATGTGAAAATATACTAACCAAAAAAGAATGAAATACATAGACACTTTAACGAAATTGTACATGAGGAAGAGAAGATGGATTGACCTAATAATGGATTATGATTTCATGATCTATTACAATCCTAGAAAAGAAAACAAAGTGGTGGATTCCTTGAGTCAAAAACACAATGCTATATTAACCATGTTATATTTGGAACATGACCACTTTTTTAATGATTTTATGAATTTTGGTATGAAATTTGTTTGTGGAAGAAATTACTCTTTTTTCAGGTTTCAGTATAGTTTTCTCCCTCATATAGAATTAATAAATTTCATTTTGAACACCATGAGTTACAAAAAATGGTTGAATTGGTTAAGAAATGAAATTTACCAGATTTTAATATTGAAAAATATTGTTTATTATGATTTGTAATGAGATTATGTGTGACTTTTAATTCTAATATAAAGAGATAATTGTTATGTAAATCTCATAGTTATCCATTTTCAATTCATCCTATAGGAACTATGATGCATAAAGACCACTAAGAGTATTACTGTAATGATTAAACGAAAATAGATATTTCTTATTTTACCATGAAATGTTGAATTTTCAACATGTTAAAGTATAGAAACTACTACAAAATGGGATGATTCATCCTTTTAATGTTTTAGTGTGGATATAGAATAACATGTACATGGAATTCATGGTGGGACTACTGAAGACTCTTTGAGGTAACAATACGATTTGGGTTATTGTTGATCAACTGACTAAATATGAATTCTCCTTCCAATTCATGAACTACATTCTCTAGATCATATTTTGGAACTATAAATCAATTATGTTTTTAAGTTTCATTGAGTTACTCAATCCAATGTATCTCATTGAGACCTCTATATCACATCTAAATTATGGAATGTTCTTCAAAAATCATATGGAACTGAATTAAATTCCTACATGACCTTTTGTCCTTGAAATGACGGAAAGATCTAGAGAAAAATTTAGACATTGGAAGAAATTTTATATTCTTATTAAATGAATTACTAGGGAATCTGGGATCAACATCATTCTTTAGTTGAGTTTTCTAATAATAATTTTTTTCATTCAAGTATAAAGATGACACCTTTTGAGGCATCATTTGTAAAGTGATATCAAACTCCAGCATTTGGGGGTAATGTTGGGGAAGAGAAGTTGATTGGAACATAATTAGTTAAGGATGTGGCTTAGAAAGTAATGATGATCTTGAAATACATGAGGAAAACATAGGGTAGTCAAAAACTTTATGTAGATAACATGTGGAAAGACATTTCATTCGATGTAGGGGATCATGTTATTCATATAATCTCATATTGGAAAAGGGTTATTCATTTCGGTAAAAATTGAAATCTATGCCAGTAGTTCAATGGGCCTTTTGAAATCCAAGATAATGTTGGACCAGTTACCTACCATGTAGCTTTGAATTTGGTTTTATCTCAGGTACAAAATGTTTTTCAGATTTCGATTTTAAGAATGTTTGTACTATATTAATCAAATGATTTGAAACTAGAAGTATTCTAGTGAGAATATACCATTTGTTATGTAGAGAAACCTATACAGATTCATGATCATGGAGAGAAAGTATTTTGAGAAAATTTAGTTCACCAGGATAAGGTTTATAAAGAAACCGCATGGTAGAAGAATCAACATGGGAATCTACAAATGCTATGAGGTAAAGGTATCCTTACATGTTTAAAAAGTATATAAGAATTGTGAAGACACAATTTCTAGAAGGAGGGGAGAATGTGACAACAAATAATTCTACTTTTTAATTTTCCCAAATTATCAATATCTTATTTAGTACAATTTAAATTAACGTCACATATATAATATAATAAAAACTTCATAAGTGATTAATTAATGAAATAAGTGGTTTTTTTTCAGAAATTAAGTAGCCTTTACAAATGTAATAGTAACTTGTCCTTTGGAATAGTAATGTAAATCTTATGAATGGTAAAACCACTAATAGAATTGTAACCACACCTATGAATGTATAAAGTAAATTTTTGTGTCCTATATGTTGAGATATTATATATTTATATCATCAAATAAGTAAAAAAATGTTTTTAAACAGATAAATCAATTGATGGTTTTTTGTGACACATTAATTTTTTTTACTATTTTATATTTAATATAATAATACAAAAAAAAAATTTATCTATAAAAAATAGATCAATAAATTAATATTTTATTTTATAATGATTATAATATAATTTAATGAGGCCTTAATTAAGTTTTAAAAGTGTTCTAAAATCTGTTATAATTATAAAATGGTATTTTTTTAAATAAATAATGATTTTAATTGAAAATAAAATTTATCATATTGATAAAATTATTATCATAAATTAGAGTTCATTTTTTAATTTTAAACAATGAAAATTTGTTAGGGATAATTTTGGGGATTTTTCTAAAATACATGAATTTTTTGAAATAGTAAAATACGATAATTTATGATAAAAGCAATATACTTGAGTTATTCAATAATAGATTATATATGGTTAATATAATATCATAGTATCAAACTCTCATTATTATTATACTATATTTATTTATAATTCTCAAACAACTCATTGTCTTTAGCCAAAATAATAAATAAATTCGTAAAATAATCAAAAAACATTCCTCTCACGCACTATAAATATCACCCCTCACCACCTATTCTCTTCCCACCTCAAAGATTTTACCTTGTTTAGTTTTTAAAAAAAACCATTAACAAACCTATTCCCCAAGTTAATGACCTTTTGGTCTCCATAAAATGATATAATCAAGTTCCATAAGGAAATTCCCAAGGAGGAGAATTTAAGAGGTAAAATCCCCTTTATTTTTTCTTTTATTTTCATTTTAATTCATTTTCATTTATTATTATATCTTAAACTCCAATTTTACATGTGGAATCAAAGCACATGTATCTTATATATATTTTAATGTTATAATTATTATGGAAGAATTCATGATAATACTTTTTCTCCTCTCTCTTTTATTCTAAAAATTACAATAGCATCCGTGATGTGTTGATTTTCTCCCATCATGGACAATGCACTTTCATTTTCCAAGGGCACCTTCATGTCTTATCCTAAAACCACTATTAATGATAAATAATATTTTATTAGACATAATATAATTAATATACATTTTTGGATCCAATATATAAACATGATATTAAATGAAATGATATAAGTTTGTAATTGTTATAAAAACCACCAAATTAAATTAAATCATTTTCATTAAATTTTTATCAAATGAATTTTCCACATAAGAGAAAACAAAATGATAAAAGGTATAATTTAAAATTAGTGAAGAATATTAAAACATTTTCATTCTAAATATGTAGTTTTTCATCCATTCTATATGAAAATACAAAATAAACCAACTTTGGAACCCATGAAATAAATACCCCCAAAACTATGAAAATAAAAAACAATATTATTTATAAATTGGTGGGAATTAGATAAAATACTGTAATATACGGTAGTATAAACTTGAGTATAGTTATATAATATTTTAATAAACCTCTTAAAACCATTATACAAGCTGTATTAACCCATTTTAATTAAGACTAACCTGAGATAAGAAACTCTTTAACTAAAAAATTGTTTTAAATGTTTTAAAGATTTATTCTTATAATTATTTCAATTTCAATTCAATGTTTTAAAAATGGGTTTTATGAATATATATATATGAATTTAGTTGTTCAATTTCTCTAAATTATCTCAATATGGTATCATTTTTAGGTGTTATTTAAGGTACATTACATTTAATCCCATCATTTAAATTTATTTTTTAAAAAAGATTAATAATGAATGATTTTATGATTAAATAATTCATGTTTTATAATTGTGTTTTGGTTCTTTATAATTGTTAATGATTAATGGGGGACTTATATCTCCCTAAAATTAATTGTTTATATTTATGTTAGAGGTCAACTATAAGGTCACTCTATGTTTAACAATGATTGTTACCCCATAGGGTAGTTGTGAGGGTTACATTATATGGTAGCTTTGAGTGTTACACTAATATCGAGCCGTTAGAGTTACAAATCATATGGTAGATGCGATAGCTAAAATTTTAAATATATAGTCTCCCAAGTTAATTATTTTATTTTATTAATGTTTTCAATGTTTTATGGAAATAGAATGTTTTCCCAAAGTCAGTATATGATACTATCTGGGTGAGAAGTTTTCCATTGTGAAAAAGTTTTCAAATAATTATATGTATGCAATGACTAATAGTTTTATTCCATCTTTTTTATTTCCCTTAAAGAGCTTCTTGTTCTCATCCAATGTTTTAAAATGTTCTAGGTTTTAATGATAGATAAGTCAAACAAATCCAAACTGAATGTTCTGATGATTTTTTAAGGGAAGAATTCCTGTTATATTAAAAACTTTTGTATTATGAAGAAGATAGGTACTATATAAGTATTATCCACTTAGTATGATTCTGTATTTTCATGTAACTATTTTGACCTAATTCTTAAGAACACTAAGTTGAAAATATATTTGGGAATCTACTATGTTTAGTCTAGTTGATTTATCTATATTATGTGGTGTTTAAGGTCAGATTATTTTAGGATAGATGTGGAGCAAGGTGATTTATTTCATAATGGTCCTATATTAAGAAATTATGTATATATTATCGGTCACCCAATGAATAAATATTATCTTTCTGTTGGATGTGATAGGTTTTATTCTACATCTCAATGACTTAAGGCATTGAAAATGATAGATGATATGAATACTGACGACATATAACCATAGGGGTTATATACGATAATCCAAAACACTATGGAGCATCATAATGTGAGAAAGTAGAGATTTATGAAAACTATAAAAATATTTATTAAAAACATGAGTTTATAAATGGTTATTATTTGAGAGAGAGGCGTTATGTGATGTGGAATTAAAATATATGGGTATAAGTAAGTATGAAATATAATTGGTTGTGACACATCATCAGGAGATCGTCTAAGTGAATAGATTCTAATTATAGAATTTTACATATAAAAGATATTATGTGGTTATGAAAATTAATTTTTGCTTAAGAATATGCATGAAAATGTGGAATAAATAAATTTGTGGGATAAAAAATTAATATTGTGAAATGAAGTTTTAGAGGGTGGTATGTAAGAACAATGAACATAGATAATCATATACAATCAATTCAATAGAAACTAGTCATTAATGTTGTGGATAGAGGTGTCGTATTTTTCAATGCCCCATATAATAGAATAGAGTACTATATCTTCTTGTATTTTCATGTGTTTATCAGGTGTCCTATTCTATATTAATATTAATTTAACTATCAAATAATAATATTCTTATATGCGGAGAAGATAAAATCCTGATCCAAATCTTTCATTTCTACAATTAAATTTGAAAAAATTATGATAGAAACATTGTGATGATTTTATTTAAAGAACCTATATTTATTCAAAAATGACTATTATATGTGATGAAAAAAATTGTAGAGTTTTGTTATATTATGCAGAATTAATTTCTTTGAGTTTATTTTAAAAAAAAACTGGTCGTAAAGAATTATGTAATTAGTGTAGTAGTATAAAATTTGAAACATTTGTTATTTAGTGATAATATTATGTCCATTGTAATAATTTTGAATACAATAGGATAAATATTTAGTTAACAAGTCACTAATTTATAGATTTTTATGAAAAAAATAGTTTAGTGGTATTCATCATATAGTGACGAATACAAACATTATCATTTTTTGAATCTAGATGATGTGATAATATATCAATCGGTTCATCTTATATGATTAAAAAGAAATATAATTATCAGTATTTTCTACAGAAGGCAACATCCTAAAGGGATCATTCTTGTTTTAATTTAAATATTTTTATATTTGATAGTGTGAAGCTGATGTGTCAATGGGACTCCTAAAAGTATATGGTAGCTCAATGTTATTGATGTTTCTAGGGGATAAACACGTTTTATTAAAATTTATAATCCATGATTGGGGCTTATAACAAATCACATCTTGGAGTAGACTCACAATGATGTCAATCGTAATAAAAATTTTGGGTCATTATTCTATTTATTGATATTATATTTGGTATATTTTGAGTGATCAGATGTCATTAATGGGTCTTAACAAATCAACATAGGTTTATATTAGAATAAAAAAATTCAAAAATCCCCCTTATATCAACCCCACCCTTCTCATTGTTTCATTACCTCCTTGTTCCATTCAATTGGACTCAAAGAATGGTTGCCACTATAAATTTTCATGAAGAGAAGAAGGTGGATGATGTTAATTATATTTATATTAACTTTATCCCCATTTTAAATGTCATGAACTATTACTGTTTGAAGAATAGGATAATTTACTATCTTAAATATCTTTTCCTTGATGATAAATATATAGTTATAATATGATTAAAAACTATTTTTTAGGTTTCCTTGGTAAAATTTACTAATATGTGACATATGGAAGATGATGGAAAATCTAAAAATTCAATTTTGATGTATATTTTATAAATTGTTTACAAAAATGTTATAAACTAAAAAAGTCTATGTAAATTTCTTATAAATTGAAAAGAAGTTTAATAAGATATTTTGACCTAATGTAAGACAAATTGAAAATTTAGATATGTAAATTTGATGATATAAATATGTCTAAGTATGAAACAAATTGATGGATAATTCAAAAGAGTAAATGAAATATTCTGCAATATTTACTATTTTAAGTTAGTGATGGATGATTTTACTATGGTCAAAAGGTTGATGATAAATTTTTATGGCAGGTTATATCCAAAATTCTTATATTTAAAATATATTTTTGGTATTACTCTCTATGATAAACATAACATTATAATTTGTTATGAAATTTGAATCATTCTATCTTTTATGAAGAATATCAAATATGACATGGAATTTGATTCCATAAGAAGTCACAAAATTGGTTATGATTAAATTTCAGAATCATGCGAATCCAATGATGAATATGAATATGTATACTATAACTGAATCATTTATCTTATATCAAAGAAAAATATATGGGAAAATGTAAGTGTAAATGTAAACTACCACTAAGGTGTTACAATTATAATGACAGTAAACACATCACAGTATTTTTCATGAAGAAGATGTCTCTTGAAATTTAGAAATATGATGAGAACCCATAGAAAAAGTTATGGGGAAATATCTCAAAATATTAAAGGAATAATTTATAGATTCATGAAGAATTCATTTAAAAGTAAAATAATACACTTGTATGAAAAGAAGATTAAACTGACCCCACAGAATTTATACAATCATATAATGAAACTAATTTAATGAGTCATGTGAAAATATGGATTAATACATATAGTAGTGATTATAATGGATGTAAAGAAGAAAATCTAGAGAATAGGTTGATAAATTAATTAGAAGAATGAATTGAGAGAAACACAAATCTCAAAAAAGAGAAAATGATATTTTTTAACAAAATAAAAAATTCATGTTTAGGTAAAGATTTAATTTTCTATGAAATAAGAAAGTTACATTTACAAGATTAAGATATTTAAATTTAAATTAACCTAAATTGAGAAGATATTAAATACATTTCAGAAAAAAAATATATATAATAATAGTCTAATACATAGTCATTATTTCTTAAAGATATAAATTATTTAAATAATATCATCGAATATTTCAACATGAAAATTTATTTCAAGATTGAATCCAACAAGCTAGTGTAAATACAAGTCCAATGAAGTAGATTAATTTAGAACCCAATGAATTTCAAGATAAACCTATTATCTATAACATGTTAGCTACTCTAATAAATTATAGACTAGTATGTACAATGAATAATAAGAATAAATAATCTTATAAATCAAAGGTTTGAAGGAATTATATATAAATATCATTTCTTTTATTGAATTGAAACTCATATTATATATAAGTATAATATCAGCAATCATTATCACCAGATTATTATTTCTTTGTAAGATCATGGTTTACAAGATACTACATGTGTTTTATAATATTTTTAAATAGGGTCTTCTCATGTTAGTTTAACCCAACACTATCATATATGAGTCATGAACCATGGGGTAACTATTCTATGAAAATGTTAATAGACTTTCAAATTAATCCTTTTGTGGTTTGAAGTTCACTTTGCCTATCAATACATAAAAAATATGACTTTATAGAAGAAATATGTGGGAGATGTGAAATATAGGGTCATATTCCTAAAACATTCATGACTATTCTCTCTAAAAAAATACCCAATAATGAGAAAGGAAAGGTTATTCACAATTTCAAGGAAGATATTTTCCCCTAATATCTATCTGAAGGATAGAATGAGAACCAATTCATGGATAATTGATAATGGTTATTAATTACAAAATATTGGGGACACAAAAATTTTGATAAATGTTGAGAAGCATGAAGATGGAGTAGTAACCTTTGGAAATGATTATTCTATAAAAATGAAATGAGTTGGTACAAAAGATATTGAAGAAAATAATATATTGTTTGACGAAATATTATTTTTTGATGGTTTAAAGAAAAAATTACATACTTTCCATCATCTATGTGATGATGTATATAAGTTGTTATTAAATAATCATTTATTTAACATCAAATGAAAATGGATGAAATGATCATTACACAAGAGAGAAAAGTAAATTTAAATTTATTCTGAATTGGTGATCCTACCAATTCTTGTTATCAATATTCCAAATATGAATAAAACCTATGGAAGATAAGGCTTGGTCCTCTTGGTAAATGTATTACGGGTTAATGTTTTATGTAAGATATTTTGAGAGACATACTTTTTATGAATGGAGATATGGATAAAATTGATTAAACGTGTCCAAAATATAAAATGATTCTTGTTTCACAAAAAAATTATTAATATCCCACTTCAGATGATTCATTTTAACATATGTATCATATTGATGAAAAATTATACTAGTGGAGATATTTATTTCCTTAGTTGAATTTATTATTATACATATATTCTTAATGTTATGTTTATCAAACACAGTTCAAGGGAAATTAAATTGGTGATACTTTTAATATGGAATGCAGAGAAGGAGTTCGATGTCTACATCAAGAAAGTGAGGATATATTATAAAAACGATTTTAAAAGTGAATTTTTTAAATCTACCATTAAAAACATAGAATAAATCATCATTATAATTAACCATATACTCCATTAAAAAATGTTGTAGCCAAAATGAATAATAGAGGCATTATTTAGATTGGTAGTACTATTTTATCTCCATATAATTACAGAAAGTATTTCTGGATTGAAGTGGATTGAACTACCATAAAAATAAATAAAATGTTTCTTTTGATCCTAGTGACACAAAATAATGCATATTTATTATGGTATAAGAGAAACATAAATTCTAAATATTTCAATTTTTTTGACTTCCATACATTGAAAATGCCATGAACAAAAATATAGGAAACTTTAAACAGAAAACATAAGGAATTAATCTTCAAGGATAACATATCTTATTTAAGTGGAAGTTAATGTTAGAAGACACAATTACAAAGGCTAGTTAACTATATTGATTAAAAAATAATTTATGATATTAAAAAATATTTTACAATAGATAGTTTATATTTAGATGATTTGTATAAAATGGTATAAAATTAGTAGAACAAAGGAATGAAAAAGTTTTTAAGAAGGATAAAATCACTATAGTTATTGATTATAAATATACTAATCATGGATTATCAGATTTTATAAATGAGAGAAAAGTAAAAAAAATTAAAATATTCTTTTTAAAGTTGAAAAATCATTAGAAAGGAACATGACCCAGTAAAAACTAGTAGAATACTGATATTTGAGATGAAACTCCTATTATATGTCAAATTTAACCTTATACACCATTATAAGTAGTTGATCATGAGCAGTGGATGCCTGATATGAATAAATAACATTATAATATTGGGAATTTTTCCAACAAGGATCGTATTCTTAGACAAGGAAATAAAAAAATTCACCATGTGGGTATTCAAAATTACAATGAATGAAAAAGTTAAGAGATCATAGAAAAAGAAATGTTAGTGTGAAAATGTTGTTCTCTAATTTAATGCATTTAATTCAGTGAAATTTTTTTAATTGTATAAGGAATATAAATTATTATAATTTTCCTTTAAGTGGATGTGCATAAAATTTACAAATTTTATGAAATTGATGTGAAATACTTCTTTCTAAATGGTGATATTATTGAACAAATCTATATTGAAAAACTAGAAGGATTCGACTTAAAAAATAATAGATGAATTGTATACAGATTGAAAAAATATTTTTATAATTTCAAAGAAACCTCTACCACATGGTATTTTAAATTTGATCATTTTTTAGGGATATAATTTTCAAAAAAGTTAAATTTGATAGAAACCTTTCTGTGAGAGATAATATTGAAGGCGCTTTTATTTTATTTGACTATGTAGATGATATAATATATTTTGATGATATAAAGTATCTATTTAATGGTTTTTCCAAGTAGATAAAAAATATTTTAGAGATATGAATCCTTCCTTAGATGATATAATTTCAAGGATGTTTGATTGAGAATAATCCAATCTAAGTATTTATATATCAAGAGAATTATATTTTATAATTATTAAAAAAATTGGGAATGCAATTTGTAAGATATTATAAAACTAAAATTATAATTTAAAAAAAACATCTCCAAGATGATTCTAAAATGCGTACTAATAATAAAAAATTTACAAGATTAATTGGATGCCTATGTTTTATAACAACATCATGAAAATATATAACTTTTTCAGTGAATCTGGGAGGAATATTTTAGAGTGATCATAATGAGTACCAATTATTGGATAATAAGAGAATCTTGGGATCTGTGAAAGGGTATCTAAATTATAGTTTATTATATAATTAAAATAAATAATTAATCTTTGTGTGGCTTATAAATATAGATTAGGTTGGTGGTTATATAGAAAAATGATCGACTTCAGCAGGAACCTAATTTCTGGGAGTGGTTTGTGTTAGTTGGTAGTTTAAAAAGTATAATTTAGTTATAATGGCCATATATGCGGAAAAATATGTATCATTTACTCATGGTTTTATAAAAATGATATGGATGAAAGTGCATCTATCATATTTAAAAATTGAGAATGTGATGCCACTAAAATTTTCCTATGATAATCACAGTATTATAGTGTTATCTAAAAACAAAATTCAATATTCAAGATGAAATAATATTAATACCAAATATTATTTCCTCAAAGAAAATGTGGTAAGTGGAGAATCAAACTACATTACATTTCTAAAAAATATTAATTTGTATAAATTTTCCCCACTAATATGATATGAGAATGGTTTTTGGAATTGAAGGTAAAAAAATCATTTTTAGTCTTCTTCACTCACTTGAAGATTAATTTTTTATAACCCCAAAATTATTTTGTTTCTATTTTGAAAGGGGGATTAATTGTAATGTTGTTTATCTAATGACATTGGATCATTATTTTTTTAATTATAATGTTATGGCTATTATAAAAGGGTGAGTAAAATCGGGGGAGGATAGTTTTTGAGAATTTAAGGGAAGTATCTATGTCACTTAGCCAAAAATATTTTTCCACTAGGATATATAATTCACTCAAAAAAATTACCTAATCTGGTGTCATGGGGCGAGGAAATATCTATTAAAGAGGGCTATGAGTTATAAACCCTTTATGAGCTATATTGAAAGTGATGAATAGGATTGCTATAAATTCAAAATGCCATATTAAAGAACAATCACATTTGTTGACGATATTGTAAAAATTTTCAACCAATCATTGTCACATTAATTATGATTATTTTTTTACTAGAATTAGTATCTGATATATGTGATGATGATGTTTTAAGTACCAAAATTTTTTCAAAAATTTAATACATCCATTTGTGGGGAGAAATTTTGATGAAAAAATTATTTAATGTAATATGAAATTTAAATTAAGAAAAATGGATTTAATTTTATAGAGAATGAAAAATATATTTATATATTTTCACAAATAAATATTTAAAAAATAGTGTTAAATAAGTAGTTTAGAAGGATAAATATTAAAAATTAGGGAAGTCCTTGGCCAACTAAGGACCAAAGTTAACTACACAATTAGGGCCAAGGTGCTTACTATGTGGAGGCAGGTTATTGGGCTATCCATGAGTGGTATGTGGGTGAGGTTGCATAGTTCCCAAAGGGAGCACATTGTGGATTGTATGCATAGTAGACACATATCTCCCATGGTGTTGAGTGAAAGGGGGAATAAGTGTGGATTTCTCCAAGTTTGTATGTGAAGGTGTGTCTGGGTATCGACCCTTGATCCAGGTCAATAGGTTTATCACACAGGTTAGCTTCTTAAGCATAGGGTTCCCTTCTTGAGAATCGATGTGGGATTATGATTTTTTCTGGACATTATTCCTCTATTAAAAGATTATGCCTATAATTTTGTTCATATGATCATGTGAATCTAATCCATCCAATCAGTGAATGAAATTGGATTCCACCTACAAACATCTAAAGGATTTAGGAATAGGGTTTTTATATAGAGAACATTCATATGAGAAAATGTTCTATATGGTAACATCCTAAACTCAAATGAGCATTGGAATTTTTGTAAGTTTCTATTTCTACTAGGTATAATAAGATATCATCGAGTTGAGTTTTTTAATATTAATGATATTATAATTAACCACTCTATGATGGAGATTTAAAGTATTGGTTGAAGGGAAATATAAAATATTATATGATATAAGATATTTTTGGGAGCTCATCTACATGATGAAAGAATATTCTTATATTGAATTTCACATATCAGCACTGTTATGAAGTTAATGTGATGGGTAAAACCATACTAATATTAATGAGTTATTTTAAATAAATAATATTTCATACCATAAAAATGGATTTTGTGAAATTAATTATGAAAAGACAATATGGTAGAAAACTATATTGACATAATCTTATATTGTAAATGTAGTATGCAATGGACATACGATTTTTGGAGATAGGTGAAATATTTATCAACAACACCTATTGATTAATGTATTGTAATATTTTATAATTTTGTAATGTCTTAATCACATTTTTGAATGACTATAAAAACCATCTTTATGCTCAAATAATAGGGCACATAATTGTGGAGAAGAGATTATCTTGAGAGAAATAATTCTTTTCTACAACTGAGATTCAAAAAGTAGTTGCAACACATTTTGGGGTATTTATATTATGAACCTACATTATTTCTCAAACCATCATATTATACGAGGGAGTATAATTCTATGATGATTAAATTTCTATATATGGTTTTGTTAAGAATAATTATATTTCTTAACATTAATTGTTATGAAAAATTTCAAAGGATCAAATAATTAAATAAACAAGGTGTGACATAACACATTTTATATATAGTGATCATTATATGTAAATTATAATTATTTCACATAATATATGATTCGAATAAAACTGAAAATTCTAGAATTTCTTGATTTTGGGGAAGAACAAGTTTAGTGATGTTCTTTAGATAGTGAGAAAGACCCAAATTATCTTTTTTATGAATATTCTTTGAGTGAGATAGGGCTAATGTGATCAACTTAGAGGCTCAAATATAAATATTGTTCTCAGCTATTTTAGGTGAAATTAGAATCTTAATGGGTTCTTTATTATTTTATATGAGATATTTTATATTTGATAGTTTTAATCTATTGTTCCAATTATACTATAGAAAACATAGTGTGACTCTATTTATTTATATTTTATATACAAACAAATATGTGATTATAGTGTAGAATAATAGATTAGGTAATATCATAGTAAGAAGTAGTCTCATATTGAGACCGAACAATGCAAAAATATTATATCCTTGTGCAATTTATTTCTACTACATTCATTTAAGGTTGAATAATCATATGATCTGGATGGATCCTAGGATTCCAACAAAGGATTATATCAAATGAAAAAAAATTATAAAAATCATCACTAATTTAACCCCTCCCCTTTCCCAATGGTTCACAACCTCCATTCAGTCTTCAGATTATATATTAGTTCCATTGAAAGCCAATTCTTCAGTTCATCCATTTGGGCATCATTATCTGGAAAAATATTGTGTTTTAGAGCATTGGAACCATATTTACCTCAGTGAAATGCACTAAATTTATATTTCATTTATTATGATCAAGTTTCCACATACATTACATACTAATTAAATTGTGAAAATATCAAGCTTTTGAATATCATGAGGCTTAAATAGGTGGTCATGAAATCTCATCCCAATTATTTTCTATACCACTTTCTATGAGGACAAACGATAGGAACATGATTCTTATTAATACATTTTCCCTAAAAGTGCTTTGTAAAATTCTTAATATATCAGAATAATCTCATGAATCATACAATTTTCATGTGTGTAATTCTCACACAAATAGAATATACTCACTCATAATCAGTAGTGTTATTAGAAAAATACATTCAATATGATGAAAAAAATATGTGGAACATTTTGTTATTGAAATATTTAAAACTCCACCAAACCATAGTCTTAGATACATGGATCTAAACTACATATCCAAAATTTGTTAGTGCATGATGTAAACTACATGAAACACATCTTTCTCAAATGATAAACAAATTAAATGAATCCACAGTCATAGTCCAATGAAACTAAACTACATAGGATAACATAATTATTATGATATGTTAAAATTCATAGACATTTTATAATTTGTAAGACCAAAAACTAAATAATACATATTTTCATGAAATACTCGAAATAGGTTTAGGTTAGCTAATCAATTGTCCCACTACATGAGATTAAACTGTGCAATTTTCATCTAGGTTGTACATTATTAATCTTTATAGAACATTTTTTTTGTCAAAAAATGTTAAACTATATCATTTTTAGACATTCTATAGGAAAATATATACCTTTTACATTTGGCATAGATCTGTATAAAATATTACAATTACATGGATATGACCCAAGATCCCATGAAATATCATGAAAATGGTATTTAAATTCAACATTCCTATTCATGTATTATTCCTCTAATAATGACTAAATGTCAAGATGAAACCATTTCAAACCTATGGTGCATGATATAAATTGACCTATAGAGACTTAACTAGGAATTTCATTACTCTCGATCACTTCAATGGAATAATTCCCCAGTTTTAGGGCTAAATTATTATTGTATTACCCATCCAATTCACTCTGAATATTCCTTCCGAAGACAGTTCACTAAAGATGATATATACCAATTTCCCACTAGATATTTCAACACATTTAGTGATATATTTTACTCTAATTATCAAATGTCACTTTGAAAACCCTTAATTGATATAATATTAGATATTTCTTCCATGCATCAGCTATAATTTTATAAAACATTTCTTACATACATCTTTATCACCTGAAATTAAACTCTTTGAAAACTATTCCATTGATATATGAAATTTAACATCATAGAATGAATCATTTTAACATAATAATAAACTACACAGAAAATGTTAGAGTCGTAGTACATTATACTGTGATATGTCGACTCTACCTTATTTGAACCTAAAATGCTTAGAATGATCCATTTAATTGGAAATACCTTCATTATATATTATTTATTACAATATAGAAACTCAAATCATATACATCGTTATCAATAATATTATACAAGGATGATAATTTATATTACATTCACACAAATATCCCTAATGCAAGGTTTCCCGTTAGAAACATGTAATAATCTTCCCACCGATTGATAATGTGTTGGTCACATTAATTGAGGTTATTGAAAAAATTTATAGTTTCAAGAAATTAAGCTGATTAGAATTAATTCCTTATAACATAACCCTAATATACAATTTTAATCAATATACCAACAAATTAAATTATCAAAAATATGGTCCATTCTATGTGACCCATTATAAACATGATATCCAGATCCATAAAAAATTACCATGTATATGATCACTATCTGTAAATCATTAATAGGGTTGAATAATCCATTTTCATGGAAACATGGGTCTTTTATCTTTAAAAATAACTATCGATATTCAATTTTTTCTAATCAAATTCCTATAAGAAATATGAAAATTCACATTTCCAATATAAGAACTCAATCTATATAGGGGTACCTTATATTTCCTTTAGGATCCAATAATTATGGTTATAAAAGAAAACCATAATGCATTGGTCTTCTTAAACTATGAACAAAATTTCCCCATTTCTTTTCATACAAGCAAGATCTTTGTAGGGTCTCATTAAATTAGAACAATAGTTCGATTGACTATCATACCATAGGATATGTAGCGATGTCTGTATCCAAAATCTTAGTCCCAAATGAGAAATTTGCATCCAAGAACTATGACCTTAAACATTGTGTGTTTCCCCATGAGATGATGTAACATCCCAAGTAATTAATGAATAATATATATTCTTATCTAAGTCTATTTATTAATTAGATAGTGTTTTAGAGACTTAAAATGAGAATAAATCCAATCTTAAGCATGGAATACACTAATATTTTTAAAAGATTGTTTTATTGCCTTTTGATGGAAAACCATTTTTAAATAAAACTTTTGACAATTTTATAAGATCTATTTGTCAAAATAAACATATTATTTATGATTGGGACATTTAAATTTACATTGGATAACTTTTTGGTATTTTCTGACAATGGTCATTTTTTAATGAATAGTGAAAAAATAATGCATTTTACATCAAAATTGCTTTTTCATCTAATTTAATTATATGTATAGATTATCTTTTTAATTGGTTTTATAGTGTAATTTGAATATATATTTACAATTTAATCCAATAGTGGTCAGTATTATTAATTTCACTTTGGCATTGGGCATAAACTAATGCCAAACTTTTCATAGATATTGTTTCAAAAAACCCGCTATTTGTTTTGACAACAAGAATTATTTTTAAATTAATTATTTCAATTTCTGTGTTGGGAATTTGGTAAAATGTAGTACATATTTGGAATCAGAAGGTCCAAATTATGTAATTAAGACTCTTTTGTTTTTGGACTTTGTGAATAGTAATGACGATAATTATCGTTAATTTTCTTGATTAATTAGTAATCAGGTAGTTAAGGATAATAAAATAATATCACAATAATAACAAATGACCCCAAAATGTGTCCTAATACTACTTTTTGTGTCATTTCCGACCATGGGATGCCTTGTTCCAAACTTGGGGACCCCATGGAATCACTTTTGTGTGATAATGACTTTATCTTTTTTTAAAGAAAGTAAATATAACAAAGAATGTATCACCTGAGTAAAAAAATTAATATTTTATAAATAAATGATCTCTTAGAATATAAATATTCATTAGAAATATAAAAATATTTCCTACATCATAGTATTTTTTTTATAATTTTTAGACATTAAATAAATTAAATTATTTATGACATCCTGGTGATGCACTGATTACCTCATTAATAAAGGATTAAAATAAAATGAAAAGATAGTGTAACATCTAAGACATACACTTTTCAAAGACCTATTGGATGAGTATATTTCGAACCCTTATCACCTTATCCTCTAAATACATCAATGTGGTACATTTAAAATCCGAAACTCATTTGAAAATAAATTAACATTTCATACCTTTCCAAGAGTGCCCCTCCACTCCTCTTATAAAAGGACCTCACCTCTACCTCTTTACCCACACCTCTCAAGCCTTTTTCTCAGATAAGATCTGCTCATTTTGTCCCTCCACATCCCTCTATTCATCCTAGATGGCTTACCTTAGGCAGGAAGCTCTTCAAGAAACCGTTTTGGTTCAAACCAAAAAGAGTTACCCGATTTAAAGGTAATGTCTTCACTTGTGTTATTTTGTTTTATTTTGCTTCTCCAACCCCCTAAACTCTTTTTATTCATTTCCTTGGTAACAACAAAAGTATCATCAATATACTAGGATATTTTTATAAAAATTATTCGAGCTACACTTACACACACGTACTTCTAATGGTTAAAGAACATATTGTTTCTGTGGATGGTGAATTTCTGCCTCACGAAACAATGATTGTTCAATATTCCTTTAACACCTTCAAAGGTGGACATTAAGATGTCACTATATTTATATATGATATATAAATGTTTATGTTTTACTTATGATTCTGTATTTTACATTTTTTGCATACCTTTATGGTTTCCATTATGGGTAAACGCGATATCTTCATTTTTGGAAGTGTGGACTACCGCCCCATCAAAGTGATTTGATTCGTTAATGCCATATGTGGAATGTATAAAGGATGGAGTTAATGATATTATATATGATATTATACTGAAATTATAATATACCTTTATATCATTATGATTTCATTCCATTAAATACAAAATAGAAATGAAAGTAGCATTCATGCGTACGTACGGCTTACCGTCTCCATGAATGGTGCATTTCATTTCTTACCTCTAAATGTTATGTAATATTATAAATGCATGAATATAAAGGATATATATATGATATATATGATATCTAAATCATTAATATAATTCTGGATATAATGGATATTTTACCACATGAACAACTTGTAATTATAAAGAGTTTATTTTTGACTCAAGTACCAATGATCAAAAAAACGACCATTATTAACTTAAATAATTACATAGTGTTCATGACATGGTAATAAGTGATATAAGAGAAATAATGAACTTGAAAAAGGTTCTCAGGCAAGTATAAATTAACTCAAGTTTATTATTCATGAGGTTAAAGAACGATCGAGTCATGTTGGACCAGAGTTATGGGACTTCGTCTCAATCTCCTTTCATTGAGGGATATGATGTTTTATACACAACCTTATTTTATATGGTGTATAAAACCCTTTGACTATTATGTTTATTAAAAAGGAATAATTTTTATACAAATTGTTTACTAAACGATGAAAGGGAATGTTTTTTTGTCATACGTATGCGGCGACAACGACTTCTCCTCCGCCGTGAGCATTATTTGAGTTCCGCCTTCCTCTACAAGCCATAACCTTTTTTTAAATGAAAAATAAATACCATGTTTTACTTCTCTTTTATTTTGGTATTGAAAATGGATTTGATATTTTTTTATTATATCAATGTGTTGTATTGATATCTTGTGATTGAAATGTGGAGATGTTATGTTTCCTTTATGCATGTTCTATGTGATATGATTATGTTATGGTTCTTGGGCATTGTTTATGAAGACGGGTGGTTTTGTGATAAACTAAGGATGGGTGAGCCTGATATAGCTCTCAAATGCATTGGGTAACACGAAGGGGTTAAACTTTAAGGTCTCTCCAAAGATATTTATGGAATATATTGTGATGGGTATTCCAAACGTAACAATGAGGGTTACTCCCTACGTAAGAAAGTTATGAATGCCTCAAGTTACCATTATGTATTATGATTTCTATGATTTTTTCATGATTTGATGATGTATGTTAAAATGTTTATGTTTTATGAGTAATGTATGATTTCATACATGGACTAATGTTTTCATTTCATACTTTTATATCCCTTACTGAGGTTTTTATGATCATCCCAATTTTTTGAAATGTTTTTCAGAGGTCAAGTGAAAGGTAAATGATGTGATGATAGGGTCAAGGAAGTGTCATGAAAGAATCCATGTTTTTTTAATATGTTTCCGTTGATGGGAAAAAATGAATACCGTCTTTTATGTAACCACTTTGTTTAAATGTGGAATGTAATGCATGATTTATGATCTAATTTTCTAAAACACTAAACCTGAAATGATCCCCAATGTGTAATCTTGTAATAACTCAAGATTAAGTAATGTTTAAGGCTGGGGCCTTATAGTTGGTATCAAAGGTCGGTTTAGATAACTTTTGGAGTTATTATTCTATTAAATGATTATCCAAAAATATTTTTTTTATGGTCAAATTGAAATGATATAGAATTTAAATATTACCATGTTGCTTCATCTAAGACATGTTTGTTCAGAATGGTTTTCCGCAGAGGAAATAGGGAAGCCGTGTTAGGAAGGCATACAAAAAAATGAATTTCCGAATCAGCATCCTAAGATGGTCGGAGTTGGAACTGAACAGTTTGTTGTAGTAATGGCGTAGTTGACTCAATCGATAAATGGTGGTGGTATCCATGCACGAGATCAGCCAGATCAACCACATAGGAACATGTTAGTGGTGGAATATTTCATGAGGCAACATCCCCCATCATTCAGACGATAATATGACCATGTGATAGCTGAAGGGTGGATTAAATCATTGGAGAAGATTTTCGATGTCATGGGGTGTTCAGAAAATCAAAAGGTTAGTCTTATTATTTACCGTTTGGAGGGTGAAGCAGAACAGTGGTGGCTGATGGATAAAAATATCAGGGACGCTGATGATATTAATGCTCTTGACTGGGATGAATTCAAAGCTATGTTTCTTGAGAAGTATTTTCCTAAGGCTGTTCAACATAGGATGGAAAAACAATTCTTGGAATTGAGGCAAGAAAATGACTCAGTGGCTGCCTATGAAGAAAGGTTCACTCAATTGGCAAGGTATGCTCCAAATTTTATCTGAGACCTTGATAGTAAAATCAATCGTTTTTACTCAGAATTAAAGCCAAAATATCGAAGGTCTTTAGATTATCGCGAGTTCAAGAGTAATGAAAAGATTTTTCGATATGCTAAGAAGGTGGAAATGGAGTTTGCTGATGATCAAGTGTTCTATAAAAACCACCAGAATAAGAGACCGAGGTGGCAGGAGAAAGGAAAGAATTCTTAAAAAAGGTATGACGGTAAGAAAACTAAGTTTCTAGTTTGTGATAAATGTTGTAAAAGGCATGTTGGGGAATGTCTTCTGAATTCTGGAAAGTGCTAATGATGTGGTAAGATGGGACATAAGGCTCGTGATTACACTGAAAAAGATCAGGGTGATGGTAAGGCCAAATTTTATTTACAGTTAGTGAAAAGTTTTAAGTGTAATGAGATGGGTCACTATACAAACGAGTGTCCGAAAAAGAGCTAGAGTGATGTGAAGCAGTTATACTACACGAAGAAAGGGGTGGTGAAATCCTTTGCAACTACTTCAGAAGATGTCGGGCCATCAAATGAAGTGGTGTCAGGTACTTTGTTTTTTCTGATTATGCCAGTGTGTTGTTTGATTAGGGGTCTATGAATTCTTTCATCTCTGAAAACCTTTCTAGTAAAATGGGAATAATATCTCAAGAAATTACTTCTGGACATGTGGTAAAAACACATGGGGGAAATGATGAGCCAAAAATAATTGATAAGAATCTTGCTATCCTTATCCGTGGAAAGAACCTACTTGAAAACCATATTGTTTTACCTCTAGTAGAGTTTGATGTTATCCTGGGTATGGATTGGATCTCTATTTACCATTCTAAGATTGATTGTAGAGATAAAGAAGTTTCTTTTAAGAAATACATTCAGTTTTTGTACAAAAATGAACCCTTACTGTTGATAACATATAAAGAGGCCAAGAAACTTGTAAAAGATGGAAATGAATGTCACCTTGCACATATCGTTGAAAACAAGGGAACTGTTTCGATTAATGATGTGCTAGTGGTAAATGAGTATCCTAATGTTTTTCCGGATGAGTTTCTTGGAATAATACCAGATCAAGAAGTTGAATTTACCCGTGACTCAGTTCCTAATTCTAAGCCAATTTCAAAACCCCCTTATCAAATGTCTCAAATTGAACTTTTAGAGTTGAAGGAGCAATTGCAAGATTTATTAGAGTAAGGTTTCATTTGACCTAGCACATCACCATGGGGTGCTCATTTTTTATTTGTTAAAAAGAAATATGGTTCAATGAGACTTTTCATTGATTATGGAGCCTTGAATAACATCACTGTTAAGAACAAATATCCTTTTCCTCATATCGATGATTTGTTTGATCAGCTCCAGGGAGCTCAGTTTTTTTCAAAGATTGACCTATGATCGGGGTAACATCAGTTGAAGGTAAAGGAAGCAGATATTCTGAAGAACACATTTTGTACAAGATATGTCCATTATGAATTTGTAGTAATGCCTTTTGGTCTAACCAATGAACCTACTGTATTCATGGACCGTATGAATAGAATTTTCCATGAGTTGTTGGATAAGTTTTTGGTTGTTTTCATTGATGATATTTTGGTGTTCTCTAAAAGTAAAGAGGAGCATGAAATACATTTAAGGGATATTTTGAAAACCTTAAAAGAAAATAAATTGTATGGGAAATTTAGCAAGTGTGAGTTTTGGTTGCAACAAATTTCTTTCCTTGGTCACATTATTTCTAATGATGGGATAACTATTGATCCTGCAAGTACAAAGGTTGTTGATGAATAGCCAAGACCCACAAATGTAACTGAGATTCGTAGCATCCATGGTTTTTCAGGCTATTAATGAAGGTTTGTTAGAAATTTTTCATGGTTTTCTAGTCCAGTGACTAAGATAACTCGGAAGGGTGTTAAGTTTATCTGGATAAAAGAATGTGATGATTGTTTTCAAGAATTGAAAAGAAGATTGGTGAATTCTCCAGTTTTGGCACTACCTTCCCGGAATGGTGAGTTTGTTATCTATAGTGATGCTTCATTTAAAGGACTTAGTTTCATCCTAATGCAGAATGATCAGGAAATTTCTTATAATTCACATTAGTTGAAAACTAATGAGGTAAATTACCCTACACATGATTTGGAATTAGCTGCTGTTATTTTTGCATAAAAAATTTGGAGGAATAATTTGTATGGATTAAAGTGTGAAATATATACTGATCACAAAAGTTTAAAGTATATATTCACTCAGAATGAATTGAACATGAGACAGAGGAGATGGCTGGAATTAATCAAGGATTATGATTGTACAATTCATTACCATCCGGGAAAAGAAAATAAAGTGGCTGATGCTTTCAGTCGAAAAAGTAATTCTTGATTAACAATGTTGTGTTTGGAACGTTATCCTTTGGTTAATGATTTGATGAACTTTGGAATAGAAGTTGTTGGTGTAGGATGTTCTTTTATTTTGTTTCAGGTATCATTGAAATCTTCTCTATCAGACAGATTTAAGAAAGCACTGAAGCAAGACATTGAGATGAAGAAAAGGGTAGAGCTGGTACAGAAGGGTAAGTTTCCTGAATTCAACATTGATAATGATTTTGTTTTGAGATTTGGTAATAGATTGTGTGTTCCGTGTGATTCATATTTGAAAAGAGAGTTATTATGTGAAGCTCATAGTTCTCTGTTTTCAGTTCATCCGGGCAGTCTTAAGATGTGTAGGGATCTTCGGGGGTATTACTGGTGGGACGGAATGAAAAGATACATTGCTGATTTTACTATGAAGTGTTTGAATTATCAACAGGATAAAGCAGAGTGGCAGTTACCGAAAGGGATGCTTCAGCCTTTACCAGTTCCAGAGTGGAAATGGGAGAATATATCCATGGACTTCATTGTGGGATTGCTGAAGACACCTTGAGGTAATAATGGAATCTGGGTTATTGTTGATCGCTTGACTAAATATGCTCATTTCCTTGCTATCCGAGATACTTTTTCACTAGATTAACTTTCCCGTTTGTATCTTAAAGAGGTAGTCACTTTACGTGGAGTTCCTCTCTCCGTTGTATCTTACCATGATCCTAGGATAACTTCTAACTTTTTGAATGGCCTTCAAAAGTCGTTGGGTACTGAATAAAATTTTAGTACAAATTTTCATCCTCAATCAGATAGGCAGTCAGAACGAACAATTCAGACTTTGGAGGATATTCTATGTGCTTGTTCTATGGATTATCAGTGAATTTGGGACCATCATCTTTCTTTGGTTGATTTTTCTTAAAATAACAGTTTTCATTCCAGTATACAGATGACACCATTTGAGGCATTATATGGGAAGCAGTGTCGAACACCAACTCTCTGGGATGAAGTGGGTGAAAGGAAGTTGGTGGGACCGGAATTGGTAGAAGAGTTGGCAGAAAATGTTCAGCTGATACAGAAACAAATGAGAACAGCTCAGAGTAGGTAGAAGAGTTATACGGACAACAGGAGGAAGGATCTCTCTTTTGAGGTAGGTGATCATGTTTTTCTCAAAGTTTCACCATGGAAAAGTGTGATGCGATTTGGTAAGAAAGGAAAGTTGAGTCCAAGGTTCATTGGACAATATGAAATTCTGGAGAGAGTTAGATCAGTTGCATACCGAGTGACTTTACCTCCAAGTTTATCTCAGGTACACAATGTTTTTCATGTTTCAATGTTATGGAAGTACATGCCAGATCCATCTCATGTTTTGAGTCCAGAGATAGTTCAGCTGGAAGAGAATCTATCTTATGAGGAACAACCGGTCCAGATTCTTGACCATAGGGAGAAAGTGTTGCGAAATAAGGTGATTTATCAAGTAAAGGTTTTGTGGAAAAACCACATGAGTGAAGAGGCAACAATGGAATCTGAAAATGCAATGAGGGATAAATACCCCCCACCACTTATTCGATAAGTAATTAAATTACGGGGATGCAATTTTCAAAAGGGGGGAAGGATGTAACATCCCAAGTAAGTAATGAATAATAAATATTCTTATCTATGTCTATTTTTGATTTAGATAGTGTTTTACAGGCTTAAAATGAGAATAAATACAATCTTAAGCATGGAATACACTAATATTTTTAAAGGATTGTTTTACTGCCTTTTAATGGAAACCATTTTTAAATCAAAATTTTGACAATTTTATAAGCTCTATTTCTCAAAATAAACATATTATTTATTATTGGGACATTGAAATTTACATTGGATAGTTTTTTGGTATTTTTATGACAATGTTCATTTTTTTAATGAATAGTGAAAAAATACTGCATTTTACATCAAAACTGCTTTTTCATCTAATTTAATTATATGGTTAGATTATGTTTTTTATTGGTTTTAAAGTTTAATTAGAATATATTTTTATCATTTAATCCAATATTGGTCATTATAATTAATTTCAATTTAGAATTGGGCATAAACTAATGCCAAACTTTTCATATATATTGTCTCAAAAAAACCCACAATTTGTTTTGACAACAGGAATTATTTATAAATTAATTATTGAAATTTTTGTGTTTCGAATTTGGTAAAATGGATTACATATTTGGAATCAGAAGGTCCAAATTATGTAATCAACACTCATTGGTTTTTAGACTTTGTGAATACTAACAATGGTAATTATCGTTAATTATCTTGATTAATTAGTAATCGGGTAGTTAAGGATAATAAAATAATATCATAATAATAAAAAATAACACCAACATTTTTCATAATACTACTATTTGTGTCATGGCCGACCATGGGATTCCTTGTTCCAATCTTGGGGACCCCATGGAATCACTCTTGTGTGATAATGACTTTTTTTTAAAGAAAGTAAATATAACAAAGAATGTATCACCTGAGTAAAACATTTTAAATTTTTTCTAAATAAATTACCTATTGGACTATAAATAGTAACTAGAAAGATAAAAAGATTTCCTACATCATAGTATTTTTTTATAATTTTTATACATTAAATAAATTAAATTATTTATGACATTATGGTGTTGCAGTGATTACCTCATTAATAATGTATTTAAATAAAATGAAAAGATAATGTAAAATCAAAGTCTTACACTTGTCAAAGTCCTATTGGATGAGTATATTTATAACCCTTATCACATTATCCAATAAATACATCAATGTGGGACCTTTAAAATCCTAAACTCATTTGAAAATAAAGTAACATTTTATACCTTTCCAAGAGTGCCCCTCCTCTCCTCTTATAAAATGCCCCCACCTCTACCTCCTTACACACACTTCTCAAACCTTTGACTCGGCCAATCTCTGCACATTTTTTCTCTCCACATCCCTCTCCTCATCCTAGGAGCCTTACCTTAGGCAGGAATCTCTTCAAGAAACCCTTTTGGTTCAAACCAAAGGGAGTTATGTGATTTAAAGGTAATGTATTCACTTGTGTTCTTTTGTTTTATTTTACTTCTCCAACCCCCTAAACTTTTTTTCCTGTGTTATAAGAAGTATTCAAGCTACACTTACACACACCTACATCTAATGGTTAAAGAACATACTGTTTCTGTGGATGGTGAATTTCTTCCTCACGAAATAATGATTGTTCAATATTCTTTTAACACCTTAAAAGGTGACCATTAAGATGTCACTATATTTATATATGATATATAATATGTTTATTTTTTACATTATCTTCTGTATTTTTCATTTTTTTCATACCTTTATGGTTTCCATTAAGGGTAAACACGATATCTTCATTTTTAGAAGTACGGACTACCGCCCCTCAAATTGATTTGATTCGTTAATGCCATATGTGGAACGTATAAAGGATGGAGTTAATGATATTATATATGATATTATACTGGAATTATAATATACCTTTATATTATTATGATTTCATTCCATTAAATACGAAATAGAAATCAAAGTAGCGTTCATGCGTACGTACGGCTTACCGTCTCCATGAACGGTGCATTTCATTTCTTACCTCTAAATGTTATGTAATATTATAAATGCATTAATATAATGGATATATTTGATATGTATGATATCTACGTCATGAATATAATTCTGGATATAATGGATATTTTACCACATGAACAACTTGTAATTATAAATAGTATATTATTTACTCAAGTACCAATGATCAACAAAATGACCATTATTAACGTAAATAATTACATATTGTGCATGACATGGTAATAAGTGATATAAAAGGAATAATGAACTTGAAAACGTTTATCAAGAAAGTAGAAATTAACTTAAGTTTATTATTTCGGAGGTTAAAGAACGATCGAGTCAAGTCAGGCCCGAGGTATGGGACTTCGTCTCAATCTCCTTTCATTGAGGCATATTATGTTTTGTACACAACATTATTTTATACGGTCTATAAACACCTTTGTATATTATGTTTATTCAAAAGGAATCTTTTTTATACGAAGCGTTTACTAAACGACAAAAGGGAATGTTTTTTTGTCATACATATGCAGTGACAACGACATCTCCACCGCCGTGAACATTATTTGAGTTTCGCCTTCCTCTACAATACATAACCTATTTTTTAAATGAAAAATAAATACCATGTCTTACTTCTCTTTTATTTTTGTATTGAAAATGGTTTTGATATTTCTTTTATTATATCAATGTGTTTTATTGATATCTTGTGATTGAAATGTGGAAATTTTATGATTCCTTTATGCATTTTTTATGTGATAAGATTATGTTATGGTTCTTGGGAATTGTTTATGAAGATGGGTTGTTCTGTGATAAACTAAGGGCGGGTGATCCCGATATAGCTCTCCAATTAATTGGGTTACATAAAGTGGTTAAACGTTAAGGTTTCTCCAAATAGATTTAGGGAATATACTATGATGGGTATTACAAATGTAACCATGAGGGTTACTCCCTATGTAAGAATGTTATGAATGCCTCAAGTTACCTTTATGTCTTATGATTTCTATGATTTATTCATGATTTGATGAGGTATGTTAAAATGATTATGTTTTATGAGTAAAGAATGATTTCATACATGGACTAATGTTTTCATTTAGTACTTTTATATCCCTTACTGAGCTCTTTATGCTCATCCCATGTTTTTGAAATGTTTTTCACAGGTAAAAGGAAAGGTACATGATTTGATGATAGGGTCAAGGATGTGTCATGAAAGAATCCATTTTTTGTTTTGAATATGTTTCCATTGATGGGAAAGAAATGAATACCATCTTTTATGTAACCACTTTGTTTAAATATGGAATGTAATGCATGATTTATGATCTAATTCTCTAAAAATCTAAACCTGAAAAGATCCTCAATGTGTAATCTTGTAATAACTCAAGATTAAGTAATGTTTAAGGCTGGGGCCTTATAGATAATCTATACTATAATTGGACACTCCATTCAATGTTTTTTACCTTAAATTCTAGGCCATTATTGTACTAATCACAATACCTTAAACAATAATTCAAAAGATACACTAAGTAATGTCTAGTTCAGAAATAAAAATGTGATGGCTGATAAAAAAATCAATTCTTATCCCACTAATTAATACCCTATTATGGTTTAAGAAAATTGTATTCTATAAAAAAGTTACAAAGATCATGAGGCCCATTATGTGAACTTAAGGAAATCCTAGTTATAATCGTGAGACATAGTGGCATTGAAAAAATGTAGGATAGATCTCTCCTCCCATAAACAATTGGAATTAAGTTATTCTATAGGTACATTTCCATCTACCTAAAGAAATTATCTTCACATTGACTATATAAATTTTTTTGTCATTGCATATTCATGAACCTAATGATTCACCCAATATACCTGTGAATGTGTTCAATACAATGAGATGTAACCTTCAGGGTTATCAAAACCATTATGAATATTCTTGTTTTCCATTAACAAATATTGTATGTCTCATTTTTTATTCAACACTAACCAACTCCTTTTGTAGGTATATTATTCTTGGAATCCCTCAAAACATGATTCGATCAATCCTCTTAGATCTATTCTTCATGGAATAATTTTTAACATGAACTAATTAATATTTTGGTTCCCTGTTGTAATTTAATAGTGAATATAATGGTTTTCCCTTAATCTTGTGAAGTAAACCATATGGGATTTTTGGTTCCAAGATGAATGTTCCACATAAACCCCAAGTGTTTTCCCAAGACCGAGTGTTATAATAGCTAGTCTACTCCCAAAAACTATTATTGGTTGACTACAGAATTAGTTTCCCATTATTATTAATGGTCATTCAATTATCACCTATCTACATTTACAATTTATTTAGTGAGTCATATGTTCAAATTTACACATTCTATAACCCCACTATTAATGTCGATTCAAGTACCCATAATGATACATATTCGTGCATCATTCCAAATTCAAATTAAATATTATTAAATTATATTCTTATCCTCTATCCAATTTGTGCATGCCTGTCTTATAGATACCCTAAATCATTATGTTGATATTCTTTTTTTGGAGACTCTTATCTAACATATGGTCTGTGTCGCATTACCATAAATTATATAACATAATGATATAAGATTCATGCATATAAACCAAATTCCTCTCCTCTTATTGGGTATTATATTATAGCATTAGGCCCTCATTCACATTGGGTTTTCCCTTATCCACTATATATCAATTTAGGTTCTCATTTGGTAAAATGTATTATACCAAAACATTTAAGAAACCGATGGTCTGGTCAAAATGTAATTAAAAACATTATATGTATCCCTCAAATTTTATATAATATAATTTTTCTTTCTATTCACATTAGGTTTCTCCAATACATTTATATATAATATATCTCCAAAAAATTATATCAATTATATTTGACTTTAAATTATAGTGATACATGGTCAATTTAGTTTGACCTAAAAAAACAACCTGAGTATAAGTACTATGACCTTAAACCACATTCACCATTCCCCAAGGTTCTCTATATCTATAACATTTCTATATAATTTTTATCATAATTTTTTACCAATTCGATATATAAGATGCCTCACATTATAGTCAATATTTAACAACCATCAACACGAGTTACATTGGTCACACATGAATGTACTTAAACTACCCATGGAAAGAGACCATGTAATCGCTTTATTGAAAACTTTCAAAGGGATACTAGGGAAAAAGTCAATTTTTCTCTCTAGGTTTCCACCTCTCATTGCCTCGGAAAAATATTTTCACCTAAAACAATAGAAAAATTCATAAAATTAGTTATGTTAAAATGCCTTCAAGGGGATCCTGAGAAAATTTGATGTTTTTTCCCATTGGGCATCCCCCTTAATGAAATAAGAAAAAATAATGGTGAAAATAAAATAATATAAAGCCCATAGGGACCAACAATTATTTATTTAAAATAGTGAAAATCCCACTTGTTCCATCATCCTAGGAAAATTTAGCACACATATTTTCTCCTCAAGACATATTTGAGGGTACCAACCCCTCATTACATAACTAAAAACTAAATGACATCTAGTCCATGATGTATAAACCTTAAAATAAAAATTTTGTTCTATGTAATTTGACCTAGTATTATCACATGAGATCTTGATCAATGCCAAAATTTAGTATTTAATGTAACTTTATCCATTGTATGAAATTAAATTAAAATTTATTACATCCAATATATTAACGAGATCTATATAGAATCCCCCATCATAGCATTCTTTCCTACTGGACTTATCAATAAAATGATAATCCTCTATATAAGACCATTTTCTATGTAGATATCCCTTTACAAAAAAAAATGTATATCTTGATTCATGTTCTCATTGGATACATCTTGATATTTAAATCTCCTATCATGGATCCAAGTATAAATTAACATTAATTAAACCCCATTTTAATTTTGAAAATATTGACCTTTTCTAGTTTAGGGTATTCATGCCCTGAGTTGAGATTACTTATTTTGGAAATAAAAGCACCTAATTTAGATTATTCCTATTAGTTATAAAAACAAATTTAGTTGATATTATCCTCTTTTTGATACATAAATTCTTTTATTAATGATAGTCCCTATTAGAGTAATTCCAAATCCTTGATTTCAAATCCCTATCTTTTCGTGCTTCCTCCAACTAGTGAGACAGCTCTAGATATGTTTAGTTGATTAAGTAATAAAATAATTTCCCTACATTTACCATATAATAATACTATTTTCACTATAAATTATTTAAATTCTTTGGGGGGAATTTTTTGAATTAAATAATTATAGGCACGTTACCGTAGAATTTATGATGTGATCCTCACTCAGACAACAGAAGACATGTTTGGGCATAAAATTGTCTCCGTCCATGAAGAAGATAAAAATTGGATTTACAAGAGTTTTAAATCTTATCAAAAACTAAGGGGTAGATATTCCGTAGAAAAATCACATGATATAGTGACATCATGTTTAAAACCTCCCTTAAGAAGAAGGTCAATGATTTAACCAAATAATATAAAAATGGATGTTAGAGTTAACAACCCATTTTTTGGGATCATTCATGAATTATTTCATGTTAAATAATATAATGATAGGGTTTATAAACATTTTACCTCTAAAAATTTTCATAATAGGAGTTGATTTGACAGGTTAGAAATCCTAAATAGACTTAAAAATAAAAATATATGAATGGTCAAAGATGGTAATAATTTTTAGCCCCACTCACCTAGGTCCATTTGGCTAGGTATCGGTTAGTAACTCACCTTACCTCGCCTACATCTCCTTTAACCACCTAGGATACCTCACCTAGGTCACCTATGTGTATTAGATCTCTTATGAAGTACCTAATTTCAAATTTCTAGGTCAAAGAGTAAAAAAATACAACCACACCTCTACAGTTTAGAGAATGATGCACTTTTCATGGGCCGAGACTTTGGATAGAGGATATATCCCATCCCCCACCTATTATGGATCATCTACATATGTGGGATACCACTAGGGAGTCTCGTCATGGTTCCATTTATCGTGGAATCTATCAACCTTTGTTGCTTCAGTTGGTCATCCATCTACTAAGGACCTACATCTTTGTGGCCAATCATATAAATACCTAATTCATGGGATCTATCCAACAAGTGACCATCACCTGGGAGCTCATCCACCCAATGTCTTTCACTTGGGTGGTCAAATTCTTAAACCCCATCTCAAGGTTTCTCATCCACCCTAGGCCATTCACCTGGTTATACATTCACCCAAGGAACTCAACCAAGGTTATCATCTCCCTATAGAATTTCACTTAGGTGGCCATCCACCTCGGTCCCCTACCCTAGGACCTCTCTGTAACACCCCAATACTTAAAAATATTTTCATTTTAGAATAAAATTTATTTTGTTGATAGTTTTATTTTTATAGATCACCATGTTAAACATACAATATGCGTGACCCAAAGTATGTTTACAATACATTCAAGAGATGTCTTTACTGACTTTTCATGGAGAACCTATTTTAAAACTAAATTTTCACTAGTTTTTTTAATATTAATTGTAAATATAAACTTAATTTTTTAATTTTTAATGTCCAAATTATGTTATGGTTAATATTTAGTATTTTTATGAGAAATGTCATTTTTTGAATAATTATGAAAAATAATGCATTTTAGATAAAACAACCTTCTCATTTAAATAATTATTAATGTGAAATTATTTTTAAAAATTTGTTTTAAAGTCATAATATATTAGTTATTGAAACATTAATCCAATTCATGTCATTACAGTCATTTTTATACTAAATTTAAATATAAAAACTTAATGAACATTTGAACATTTTCACCTTAAAAGCACACTTTCTCTCCATGATTACATGATTATCTTTAATTTTTTTTTTCAATTATACATATTTTATTTTGAAAAATATACATACATGGTTTGAATAAGTATAATAGTTTTACATAAATAAGATTAACATATTTTTTGACCAAAAATAGTAGTGAAAGAAATAAAAATTAATTATATTGATTAAAGTAAAAATGAGCATACATAATGATTAAAAATAGAATATATTGTGTAAAATTGAATCAACATTTGTCTAAAACCCATTGGATGGATATATTGAAAACCGTAATACCTTGGGTTTGAATTTTTCATTTCCTGATCTCAAATTACACTACAAATTTTCCTGATTCGATGTGTTACAGGGCCTCCATTTCACCTCAATGTACGCTGGGGTTTCCAACTAGTAATGAAGGCTTAGATTGTGATAGTGGAGAGAATATGAACTTAAATTAGTGTAATAAAAGTACATAAATAGATATGTATCATACACATCCATATGTAAACTATGTCCTAATGTAGTAAAGAAATTGAAAAAAAAATATGTTGTAATAATGATTGAAAAAGTTGTAAAATCCTAAATAGCTACATCATATATACAACACTTGTAACCAACTAGTCCAGACATATTCATATTAGAGTACTTAATAATATAAAATATATGTAACGGTATCTAACAATAACTCTGAGACAAACCACATACCCTGTCTCTAGACACTGTTAAACTAAAAGAGCCTGATCAAGAACCACACTTGGAGAACTGATAAATAAAGCAACTCTAGGCCTCATCTCTATCAACTAAGAAACCTCTGATCAACGAAAAAAGTAGACAAAAGTTTTACCTGTACAACCAAATGAATGAAAATGGTTTATAAATAATCTGAGTAGGACACCCCAACAAGTAACTTATAAAATATGATTATATAAGTGTAAAAAAACCAAAGTTCTCAACCTAGATGAGACACAATTAAAAGATAAGTAAATCTAATAAGCTTGAGACCACAACCAAATCCTTTGTTTTTTATCTTGATCTATTGGGAATGAACCACCATGAATTTCAATATATATATATTTATATACTTGCATAGTCTCACATATATACGTATATAAATAAATATGAATATTCATGAGTATATTAATAAAATTATATAATACTATATTATCAATCAATCGTTGGGTTAGTAATCTTGATTGTGTAGAAATCCTGGGAAAGGAAATTAATCTAGATGTCATCTCACTAAATCCATGTATTATTAAGTCGATCTCTGGGTTTTTCATCCCAATTGACATGTACTTGATTCGACCAATTCGAGAAATGTCTCTGAGAAATCTATGTTACCATATGGGAATGCAAATCCTACACCTGGGATCACCCGTACTCACCTCTAATAACTATAACTATTAATTCTGAGGAATTACAGCTAGACATCATGTTAATGGTCAATGATCTAGATGGAATTCTACTTAGTGCATGTAAATCCATTTCAATGTCAGATCTCTAGGACTCTGTTTGTAGGAGATCATGTCTTTCAGAAATCAAATAATCCCTAACAGTCTGACCCTTAAAAAGTCTGTAAGGATAAATCACTAGTTAAATGCCATACTCACCCCTAGAGTCTCTAATAATGGATAGTGTAATCACCCCTCATCTGGATTTGATTAATCATTTAGGATATCAAATGACGTGAGATTCAATACTCAAACCCACAAAAAAGTAACTGATTATAGATAGAAAAAACACCCATATCCTTCGAAATATCATAATATTCTATTAGAATAATTAGATCAAGGTGATCGTAATCATCTGCATCACATGAAAACTAGAGGAGAGCATAATCATCCTCACCGCATATCAATATAGGATAGTTTAATCATCCTCATCACTCGGGAGAGAAGAATCATCCATGAGTATCAATACTAGGGTTCAATAATTGTTTTACATAGTATCATGCTCAACATACAGATTCTAGGAACCAACTCTGGATATCCCTATAATATAATAATCAAATTTTCAGGTTCCACATCCATGTTCTATGTAGTACCTCTTGGTATATAGATTAATATTATAAATTTCATGGCTAAGTAGTTAGATCCTAGAAATGCATGTCTAGGAATCCCATCAAGAAAGTAGAATCCCATAAATAATATCTTGGAATCCCAAAGGGAAATTAAGATTCCTTTTGACATTCTCAACATCCACAAACCATGAATCACATATGGTAAACTTCATTTCATCATAAATTAATATGTGAAATCATAAACAATAGATTGAGGTTGGTTGAATACCTAACACCAACACTACTTCTACAACCCCATGGATATAAATTTTAGAATGAGTTCTACAATGACACCTACTACCATCTCTACGCAAAGCAGACATACTAACTTAGGGTTATTTAGAAAATGGGAAGTTATTGGGTACCTAAAGTCAAATCACACAAGAGGAATCCTACATAGGATCCCCAATGTCTAAACACAAGTGAATGTATGCAACTATGGGTCCTTAGATGAATGGTAAGGAGGAATTCTATGAGGGATCCTTTAATAATAAGGAAAATGAGGCATCTTACAAGGGATCCAAAAAATAGAAATTATGAAAAGGATTCCAACATGGGACCCTCCAGATAGGGTACAAAGAATAGGAATCCGACATGGGACCCCTTGAATAGTGTATAGATAGAAGGTGTCTTACATAGGACCCTCAAAAAAACATAATAAGTAGAGACATCCTACAAGGGATACATAGAATAGTACAGAGGTAAAGGTATCTTGGAAGGGAATCCCTAAATCTACATGTATGAAAATGAATCCCTCATTGGATCCTTGGTACACAAATAAGATAGAGTAATCCTTCATGGGATCCTCTAGGTAGATTAGGAAGTAGGGTAATCCTATATGGGATCCTCAGAAACAACTCGTATCATGGCCTCTTAGGCTGTAATGGATAATATCATAAGGGCGATGTACTCAAAGGAAGCATCGGTCAGAAGATATATCTCACAGATCAAATTATAATATGTATGAGTCTCTCAATACATTGGATTACATAACTTTAGGAATAACCTGTCCTCTAGGAAAAGATCCAAACATTGCCTAGGAGTCATGAAGACACCCAACAGGTCATACCATTGTGATCTAAATGAAAAGATACATGGAATGGACTACTCATGGGTCCAACCCAAACTATGGGTCCAAATATATATGTAAACCCCTCTAAGGGTTTCAAGAGGTCAGTACATAGAGTATACCCATGGGTACACAACGTTAAATCCAAAACCAACACATGGGAATGTACTCTTATCAGCCTAGGCATGTCAACACCCCATGAACATGGTGTGTGAAATGGGTACATAGACTGTAATAAAATAGGGTACCTGACCACGTCCCTTAACCGTCCGGACCATGTAAATGGTTGGGTATTGTAGTTTTATGAAGTGTGTGACCCATACAGGTCCTGACCATGTACTCTACACAACCATGTACCCCTACACAGGTAGCATGGTCAGGTACTCAACTATACAATGAAGAACCAGTACTCAACATGTACACCCTAGTAAATTATGTTTAAATAAAAAACATCATATTCCCCAAATAGGATGAACACAAGGCGTGTCACCCTGAACCACATGCCATGTTTCCTGGTTTTCCCTAACGAAAACCCTCCAAAACGCCCTAAACCCCCCTTTTTCACCCCCAAATCAACTGATTGTGTCATAAGAGGGAATAACAAAAAAAAGGTTTTAATCTATAAAAATACAAATATATAGGTGTCTATGGAGAAAAATTAAAATAGAAACATTTGGGAAGAAACCTCCAAATCATTGACCCTTTCAGCATTCCAAGGTTATTAGACGAAGATCCTACATATAGAGAGCTCTACGATGGTACAACCCATCCTTTCTCTCTATCTATCTATCTATTTCTCTCTCCCTCATCCTTGACTATTATTCTAGTTGTGTAGTAGGACCCCTTAATTTTCATATGAAAGAATCCAGAATGATGAAGAATGAAAATAAAAGAGAAAAAGGGTCTAGGATGACTCCTACGTCTGAATCAAGTTTACGCCGCACATAAGAAAAAATCCCCATCCCAGACTCAAATGTGGATACATAATCTCAATCTAATTCTCCATTTAAATTATATGAACAAACGAACCTATGAAAGAAATTAATATTTAATTTATTAAATATTAAATTTTTATTTTCTGATAAAATTTGAAGAGCATAAAATTCCACTAAACTCATGTACAAGGTAAAACATCCTATTCCAAAACCAATACAGAGGTAAAAAAAATTATAAAAGATCATCTTCTATAAGATAATTTCCATTTTACCCACATCAAATATTAGGATGAAAAAGTTCAATTTATTTCTTAAAATTGTAGTTTAAATAAAAATAAGTCCTTAAAATCTTCCCATTATGAACCATATCACCCATGTTAAGCCTCGTGGTAATACTAGAATTCATGCACCAAACATAAGCATCTACACAACGGGCTATGTAGAATTTCCAACAACAAGTCTCATTATATCAAAAACCTGTCTCTTATGTAAAATATAATTAATTGGGACTAATTTGGAACTCTCCATCATAAAAAACTCATACCATCATCTCAAACTAATACATGGTTCACCCCCCACTATATGGCTTACCTAACCACAATTCTCATGCATAAACTCAAGTGGTTTCCTTCCAAGAAGGATATTTTCAATGAAAATAAACTCGATGTAATGGAAACACTCTCTCGAAAAACATATTATGGTTTTAATATTAAGCATGATAGTATGAGAACAATTGTATACTAAGATTACACAAATAGTAATTTATAGATCCCTTAGAACCATACTCACATCTTGTCAACACAATACCAGGATTTAACCATGGGTTAATAATCTTATAGTACCTGATTTACTCATAATGTCATCTCTCCTAGGGAGGTACATTCATCAATTAACCATAAATCCCCTAAAACCAAGATATGTAACGTCTTGAAGCAATTGGTCATTGTGTCGCACCTAGAAACTCACCGATTAATATTCAAATGACATTATGTAAAACCAAGGTATACCTATACCACCCAACTCATACACCAGTGATTCATCCATTACCAGGCTATGTTGATCGTTGTTTATGAATAATTAGTTACATCAAGACAAAATATCCCTATAAACTATTTTTAAAATTGACCACATCACTTATTCCATGAATTATTCAATGACTTCCTGTCACCTAGCATCGTTACAGTCACAAGCGTCGACCCACACTCTAACTACATGAACTAAAATGGAAAGACTGGTTAACCTTGTTAGGAACCTGAATAGTCCTCCCCATCGAATCCATTTTTGAAACCAACTCACCCTAGGTGATTCATTAAAATTTGAAGGTATCAACATTCCTATAACACAAAACATGAGCACCTATTATTCCTAGATCTCAAAATGATCATAAAACCAATATCCCTACCTATAAATGACATCAAAAACTCGGTCCAACTACTCATGTATGTTCCCTCGAACAAATGTAATGTTTACCTATAAGGATATAAGTTAAAATGACGTCTTTTAGTCCTCACACCAAGCCCTACTAAATAGGTCTTACAACTATTTCATCAGGTCTAACCAACTACCCTAATAGATCAATCCTCTTGAATGAAGGTAACAGTCACATTGGCCTAAGAGGGTAAAAACTGAAAACATGGAATACGAGGGTCTAATCCTCACTTAGCATCTTCAATATTAACTACTCCCTTGAGGTCACGATACCAACACAAGAAAATAAAACTAAACTGTCGCTAACCAGGTAGTCATACATGGTATTAACCCTTGGGGTATTACATCATCGCAAAATCCCTGGAATCCATCGACATCATACTCAGTGATCCAACAAGACAACCATGGAATAATAAACAAAACCCTAAAATGGGTACAAAATAAAAGCTTCATGTGCCATATTGACTAAAAAGGATCATTATATCTCCCATGCACGAGGATTGAGTCATTTTCCATGACACCAACTTCCCAATTATATATCCAAATAACCTGCCATTAGAATGAAATATATGTATATGAGTAGGACCAAGTGAAAAGGCCTCAATAATCATAAAAATTTAACACTATAAGGAATATATTATTTGAATCCAAAGTTATTTAAATGAATCAAGAGGCACCTTTTTCCTTTTACCACAAAATACTTTTTATTTTTTATAAGTAAAATAGGGTTAATATACTTTAATGAAAAAAATTTGGCGGTCTAAAATATTTCAATCCATGAGCATCATCCCAAAAAAATCGAGTCAACTATTTCATTTGTTTACCAAGAGTCAAAATACATAATTGGCCTCTTTCCAGTGGCCATGATCTAGAAATATATTGTAAATCATAACACCCACACAAAATTTGAATCTCTCAAGGTAAAAATCATATACAACTATAACATCATAGATCGGAAAAACAATAACATACCCCTAGAAACCATGAATTATAACGAGAAAAAGTGCTCTTGAATCACTGGTAAGAAATACATCACAGGATATGAAACATTTATAATACTCTTATCTACCATATCCCAACTAGTAAAGACTCGAAAAATAATAGCTCTTATACCACTTTGTAATGTCCTACTCTGGATGCCTAAAAAATCGTTCTCCAAATGGTGGGTGATAAAACCCAATTTTATTGAATATTTTATTCATAATCAATGATATAATTTCCACAAATTGTGGTTTCTATGTTCATTAATGGAATATTTTGGATTAGATCCTTCATTTGAAATTTTGAAGAAAATTCCAGTTTTACCCTTTAAAAATTTACTATAGTATTTTGAACATAAATAATTTTATTTGAATTAATTGAACATAATATTATGTAAATGTGTTCATGGAATAGGTTTCTAAAATATTCAATTTGTACATTGAAGCTCATTCATGCATTTGTTTTGTGTAATGGGGCCATGAATTCAAAGTTGGGCTAGACTCGTTAGATTGGACATGGGTTCTGTATTTGGGCCATAACGTCTATATACACTCATGGATATAGTCCAATGTTTGATAGGATATATAAAACATATTTTAACCCAGACTATCCTTCTTGGAGAATAGTTATTTCATTCTTTTTTAATGTCCAATGGGCAATGAATGGTGGCTTAAAATATTTTGTTGGGATTCCAAATTCGCACTTGAAACCACTTTGATCCTAGCCTCCCCAAAACACTATAAATTGTTTTCTTAACTCTTTGGAATGGTTTTAAGAAACTTTGGGAAGGTGTGGACGAACGGATGTCTATTGGGATCCCCTCAAAACACTTTTATAAAGTAAGGCCTTGTGCAACCATCTCTTCTAAAAAGGCTCTCCTCTCCGTCCTCCTCTTTGTATTTCTTTGCTTTCATGCTTGTAATTTTAATTTTTATTTAATTAATCTTCTTGTTTTTTAAATTTTCATCTTCTTATATTCCACTTTGAGATGGAATTCAATATTATTAACAATATTGGGTTATACCCTTTCTAACCCCTTGCGAATGCAAAACGTTTCTATGATGACTACACCACACATGAAAGATTAATTCTTTTTAGTAAACGATCTACATAATACCTTATTCATTCATTTATTTTGAATCAATGAGCTAATATAATTCACATAATACGAATAATTAATTTAGTTTCTATATTATAATAATCTATGTATGCAATTGAACAATTAAAACAAAAACACACGAGGTTTGAGATTTTGTGTAAATTATGGGAGTGAGAACTGAATTGGTAATACATGACCACATGAAATAAGTTTGTAGAGTTAAAATATATTCCCAAAACTCAATTAATACTCATTTATATAATTTATATGTGATCTAATTGAAACTGACCATAAGCTAGCCATATAACATCAATTAAAGTAGGGTGATGCAATTGCGTATTCCGAAGATAGCCTAGGGTTTATTTCACTTAATCTTGGTGGTAATATAAATTCTTGTAGGGTTCGGGGGTTTACAAGATAGGGGATCATAATAAAGTTGATGTTAATTTAGATGATTATGATAAATAAGTTAGTGAATAGGTATAGTTATATTGATTAAATATTTTAAAAAATTTCTAAATAACATCTTCTTGTTGGGGTTTTTTAATCGAATTTCATTTCAACATTAAAAACAAAAAAAATGAAAACTTCTTCCAGAAAAAATATTCTAGTATTATAAACAATATAAAATCCCCATCCTTTCAAGTAGTGTTTTTGTTATCTTTTATTTTATTTTTATAATACCTTTAAGAAGTTGTTTTAATTTACTTCATCTTTTCAGAGACGACCTTGGTCAGCCACTCTGTTGCACCCAAGTACCCCAAAAAACCATTCATAATTTGATGGCACCCTCAACAATGCCTTTCAAATTGGAACCATTTTCTGGGAGGAAAGTAATTATTTCAAAAATTTAATGGTATTTATTTTGTTTTTCATTTTATTCTCTTATTTCCTTTATTCTTCCTTCTTTACCAAATCTGGATTTTTCTTCTTCTTAGGTTTTTTTCTCCTTCGTCTTTTTGGACCATCAACTCAAACTTCTCATTTTTATTTTTCTATGGTCCAATTTCCATCATTTAATTTTTATTTGAATTATGAAATGAAATAATCATGAACATCTCTTAGATCTTGACCCTAAGATTGAACATAGACATCAAGCTTGAATCTCATACACTCAGTCTATGATAAGTTTCAACATTCAAATAGTAGGAGAATTCCTCCACAACAAGAACGTTGAAATTAGAAACACTTCTATTTCAAACTAAAATAACATCCAATGGCTGAATAAAATTAAAATTAAATAATTTAACCATTCAAGAATTGGCTGCACTAGATATTAACTATCAACCAAATTTAATTGCATACTCGAATCTCGAATCAGACATTGAAATGAAATCTGGGTTAATTCATATTATTCCAATGTTTAATTGATTATCTGGAGAGGATCCAAAAAAAACTTAAAATAATTAAATGTGGTTTTCTAAAACCTTAAACTAAGAAATGTATCTAAAGATCAAATCAAACTAAGGGCATTCCCATTTTCACGTGATGGAGTTGAAAAGGATTGGATGTATTATTTACAACCTAAAGGTGTAACTTATTGGAATGATTTGAAATTTATTTTCATGTAAAGATTTTTTCCAGTATCAAGGACCACTTCCATTCATAAAGAGATATCAGGGATGAATCCAGCGTAAGGAGAATAATTGTATGAGTATTGGGATGGATTCAATAAGTTCTATGAAAGCTGCCCATATCAAAAAATCAGTGAGCAACTCCACATCCAATATTGTATGAAATACTCACACTAATGGAGAGAATCATGGTAGATTCTGTATCAAGTGGGGAATTGGTTGATAGTACACCATTAGCTACACATACATTGATCGAAAAGATAGCACAAAACTACCCAAAATTTGGCAATTGAGATACACAATATGTCAGGGGAGTACATCAGGTAAGTCCTTCCTCTATTGTAAATCATTTTATTGATACTAAGTTAGAAGATTTAACCATTATGGTGAGGTGGATTTCTTTGGCCCAAAATACATCCCAACCCCTCCTTTAAGGATTTGTGGAATTTACACTGAGACAGGCCACCGAACTTATTTTATCCCCCAACTGCAAGAAATAGAAGATTGAACAGTAGTGTTTCCTGGGAGACCATATCAGCAGCAAAAACAACCACATCCCCAAAAGAAGTTTGATTCCTTTGCTCAAATAAACAACCAAGGGTGGAAGGATCAATAAAACATGTGTTATGACTCTGTACAGCAACAAAGGCCCCCATTTCCACAAAACATCATGCATCATCCACATTATGTATAGTGGTTCCAACAACCCCAAAGGAAATTTGAAGCTCAAGCAACATCAATCCAAAAACAAGGGTTTTCTCAATCAAAGGTAGATTATAATACTGATGATATTCTGAATGAAATTGTTCTTAACCAAAATAATGAGTTAAAGAGTCAAGGTTCGGAGTTGTGGGAGTTGAAGACAAAAATGAGCTAGATTGGCACTGCCTTCCATGAACTTGTATGTAAGAATTCATGAAATCTACTGTGGAAACCTACTCCAAATCTGAAGGCAAATGTCAGTTCCATCACATTGAGAAGGGGGAAGAAAACATCTGGTATATCTGCACCTATAATTTCAACGATATTCAACTGAACACCAAAACATCCCCATTCAAAACTAGCTAATGCACAACCTAAGGTGAAAGATAAAGGTAAGAAAAATATTAATTATATTCCTCCAAAACCCCTTCCCTTTCCAAACAGGTTTGTATAAACCAAAGAATTGGCTGAAGAGGCGATGAAAAAAAGAAGTTTTGGATACATTCAAGTGTGTGGAGATCAACATCACTTTACTTGAATCCATAAAGAAAATCACATGGTATGATCAATTCTTAAAATAACATTTTACCAATAGAAGAGGACTCAAGGGAAATGAGAGAATCAGTCTTGGAATGAATGTGTTAACACTCATTACACCAACTCTAGCAATGCCAACAAAGTGGAAGGATTCGAGAACATTCACCATCCCATGTACCATAGGGGAGTTTCACTTTTCTGATTCTCTTTGTAATTTAATAGATTATATAAATGTGAGGTATCACTTTGTATTCTCTTATTTATAGGTTCGAATGTTGAAACTGATAAGAGTAGTTGTGTAGTTTAAAAATAGAGCTATAGTATATCCAATGGGATTCCTTGAGGATGTACTTGTTTGGGTAAGATTCATGATCTTTGTAGCAGATTTCTATGTTCTTAACATCAAGGATGATCAGGTATGTTCTTGTGCTCATATTATCTTAGGTAGTCCCTTCCTCAAAACTACAAAATCTATCATAAATGTCCATAAGGATACACTTTCCATGGATTTTTGATATGAAGTGGTAACATTTAATGATATAGACTCCATAAAGTACCCCTCAGAGGACCATTCTGCTGTTGTTATCACCCATTTTGAACCATCAAGTAAAAACTCCATGGAATTTTATTATACAATGCATAGGTATATTATCAGTATTGGTTTAATTTTATTTTCTATGAGTACTTCCACACATGTTTCTAATTTACAAAACTCTCTTATGTTTGATTTTGAAATAGATTCATATTCTAATTTTGATCATGTGAACTCCAATTATGACATGGATGTTGAGTATACTAATAGATTTGATGCTTTATTCTCAGATTCTAATGACATATATTCTGATACTGATGTTATTTGTCCGCATATTTCAGTTCCTTCACTATCTCTATCCGTACATCACCCCCTATATTCGAATTCATTCCATTTCCACCTAATCTCAAATAATCATACTTGTTGAGTGGGAAAAGATTACATGTTATCATTGCTAACAATATCTCTTCTGAACATGAAGAAAAACATTTGAATCTTTTGAGGGAGAACATCATGGAAATTCGATGTACATTGGTTGACATATCATATATTATCACCTCCATTTCCATGCATAGAATTATTTTGGAGGATGGTGCTAAACCAGTTAGGCAGCCACAAAGAAGACTGAATCCAGCTCTTCTGGAAGTCATAAAAAAATAATTTGTGAACTTTCTCAAGGAATGTATAATATTTTCCATTTCATATTCTCATTTGGTAAGTCCTATTCAGGTTTTTCCTAAGAAAAGTGGGGTTAGAGTTGTTAAAAATGAGAAAGATGAGTTATTTTCAATGAAGGTTCAAAACAGTTGGCATGTGTGTATTGATTATAGGAAACTAAATCAGTCTACTCATAATGACCATTTCATCCTCCCATTTATTTGTCAAATTTTTGAGAGACTAGCTGGGAAGACACACTATGGTTTCTTGGATGGATTTTATGGATATTTTTAGGTTTCTACTACACTACAGGATCAAGAAAAGACAAAATTCACTTGTCCATTCAGTACATTTTCCTACCAAAGGATGTCATTTGGAAATTTCAATTCCCCTTGTAACTTTAAGAGATGCATGGTGAGTATTTTGTCATATTTCATTGAGTCTTTCATGGAGTTATTTATTGATGATTTTATAGTGTATGGATCTTCATTTGATGATTGTGTCTGTAGTTTGGGAAAGGTTTTGAATCTTTGTATTGAGAATAATCTGGTCTTAAACTTTGAAAAGTTTCATTTCATGGTAGAGAATGGAATTGTCTTAGGGTATGTAGTGTGAAAACCTAGGATAGAGGTTGATAGATCTATGGTAGATGTCATTTCATCTTTACCATATCCTATATGTGTGTGTGATGTTACATCTTTCCTAGGGAATGCATGCTTTTATCTATGCTTCATAAAATATTTTAGTAAGATTTCTCTTCTGATGTCTCAATTACTTCAAAAGGATTATAATTTTGTGTTTGATGATTCATGCAGGGTAGCATTTGATGAGTTGAAGAAGTGTCTGACCACTACACCGATCATACATCACCTATAATGGGACATTCCTTTTTATCTTATGTGTGACACATCCAAAATTATGCTTAGAGTTGTCTTATCATAGAGGTTGGAGAGACGTTCACATGTGACTACCTACGCTTCGAGGAAACTGGATTCAACCCAATAAAACAAAAAAACCAAGTAAAATGAGTTTCCAGTAGTCATATTTTCTTTATAAAAATTCTGTTCTTATTTATTGGGCTCTAAAGTAGTTGTTTTCTTTCACCATGCATCTCCAAGGTACCTCTTAAAGATTCCATATGCAAGGCCCGAGCTAATCTGATGGATGCTCCTTCTTTAAGAATTAGATATTGAGATAAAGAACAAGAAGGGGTTAGAACACTTGTTGGAAGACCACATGAGTAGGCTTACTCACACACTAGAGGATGACAACATGGACCAGGTACCACTTAGGGACACTTTACCTGATGAGAAACTATATTCCATCTCAGGTATGCAGCCTTGGTATGAGGATTTTGTTAACTAACTTTTTTCCTCTGAAATCCCTGCAAATTTAATGAAACATCAAGTATAAAAATTTAAATGTGACTCTCAATATTATGTGTGGGGTGATATGTACCTCTGGTGCATGTGTATTGATCAATTTATTAGGAGGCATGTTCCTGATAATGAATTTGGTTCTATTTTTCAATTATATCATACACATTCTTATGGTGGACACTTTAGACCACAACAGATAGCTAGGAATGTTTTAGACTCTCAATTATGTTGTTCTAGATTATTCCATGATGCTCATTTGTTTTGTTATTCATGCTCACATTACCAATACACTGGTAATATTTCAAGGAGACACGAGATTCCCCAACAACCAATACTATTTTGTGAGATTTTTTATGTATGGGGAATTTATTTTAGGGGTCCTTTTTCTATGTCCTTTGGTTTTTTGTATATTTTGGTTGTTATTGATTATGTGAGTAAATTGGTGGAGGATAAGTCCACCAGGACTGATGATTCTCTTCTTGTAGTGGACACTTTCAAGACACTGACTATTTTGTACGTTTGGAGTACCAAAGGCCATCATCGGTGAAAAAGGGACACACTACAGCAATAGGAATTTGGATTCCTTCCTTCAGAAGTATAGAGTGACAGACAAAACATCATCACCATACCACCCTCAAACAGATGGCCATACTAAGGTTTCAAATAGGGAGTTGAAACAAATTTTGGAGAAAACAGTGCAATCTAATAGGAAAGATTGGAGAAAGTGCTAGGATGATGCACTATGGGAATATAAGATAGAATATGAAACTCCCATCATCATTTCCCTATTTCTGATTGTTTTTGGAAAGCATGCCACCTCCCGTGGACATTGAGAACCAGACTTATTGGCTTATAAAGAAATGAAACATGGATTTGGCCCAGGCTACAATCCAAAGGAAGCTGCAAATTCAAGAGCTTGTGGAGATTTGATTTTTATAATATGAGAACTCAAGGTTCTACAAGGAATGATCAAAATAATCTAATGACAAAATGATCCAGAAAAGAGAATTTCATGTTGGAGAGAATCTTTTCTCTATAGATCACGACTGAAGCTGATGCCTGGTAAGTTGCATTCTAGGTGGTTAGGTCCTTATGTTGTGACTAATGTTTTTCCTTAGAGTGAAGTGGAGATCACACAAGAGGACATTGGAAGGATCTTTACAGTCAATGGGAAACGTTTAAGAAATACATTGAGTAAATTCCTACTGATACAATGGATTTTATCGCACTTCATGACTCCATCATCACTTGAGCAGATTAGGTTCCTTAACCTTTTACTTCTATATTATATTTACTATTTAAAATTATACATTTCATGTGAAATATCATCTTGTGGGTTCACATTAAGGACCATTCAATATTTTAAGTGTTGGGGAGGGAACCTTTTAGGTTAGTAATTTCAATTGTTTTCCTATTTTCCAATGATTTTCAAAATAACTATGTTTTTAAATTTTTGTGGGTTTATTTTTCATTTTGTTGTGTGTTTTTGAAACTTTTGAGCATAAATTATTCTCATCACCATTTTTAAATTCATATCAATATAATAAAAAATTTATCCATTGAAACTAAGCTTAAATGAATGTTGAAAAAGACATTTTTTCAATATTAAATCTTTAGTAATTTCATGAAAAGTACACTAAATTTTGAATCCCATGCCAAATATCACTGTATTTATATTTGAATTCACTTTCATGTGACGTTTTTGAACCATTGTTTTCATATTATTTACATTTACCTCATTTCTTGAGAGAACCAAACCATGATTGATTCAACAAGAATTTCATTTATTCCTGTCAAAGCTTAAGGATTTTAGGTACTTATGTTTTAAATTATTTAGGAATTTGTTTGGTTATAAAGCCCCTATTCCAAAGAATCTGTTTTTAATTATCGATTAACATGAACATCTAATCCTTGTTTCCCTTATAAGACATGAACAACCTGTTAGGTTAGCCACATTACAAGGTAATTTTCCTTATCCAACCAACTCATGAAGTTAAATTGCCAAATATAGTTGAACATAATTTTGGGGTAATTTTTCATTTGTTGTGCTACCACATTCCGTGATACTTTTTGAGGAAGATGAAATAATGAAGAGATGTGTTTTTTTCTGAAGAAAATCATTATGTTGAATGTTGAGGCTTTTTTTGGATCTTTCTAGATAAGTGAAGTTGTGCCTTTATGGAGCTTCTAATAGTAGGAGAAAGTTGCGTCTATCTAGATCATTCAAAAAATCATGTTTCAAAAGATTGACATTTTTAGTGATGATATGTTGAATGGTGTGTACATTTATTAATTTTTCATGATTATGAACATGAATCAATTCTCTTAGGATTGAGGAAGAACCCATTTTTATGTGAAAATTAGATTAATGTTATTTTTCTTCAAAAAGAGTCAAGCCCTCCTCATTCATCCTTAGAATTTTATACATCCAAATCCTACCAATTGAAAGCCATAGAACAACCCTAAAAAGTCCTAATAATAGACATATTTCCTTAAATCACATCGAGTGGTGATGTAGAAATTTATCAAGCCTATGATGACCCTTGTATGAGTTTGGATGAGAAATACATTGCTAATTGTTTTCATTTGAGTGATAAGAGAAATTCAAGTGAGGTAAGTGTTTTATGCATGGGAGGATAAATGAAATGAAAATTCATTAAATGATATAAATGGAGTATGTGAAATAATTGTTTTTTATGAGGTATGACAACTTTTTCTTCTTGTTTTGGATTTTTGGATCTCAAGGATATGTGATTTAAATTTATTTTTTTATACAATATTGATGTTTACTTGTCACAATTTTTCCAAATAAATGCTATGTGGTTTTTCCTGAGAGTTAAAAAGGTTAAGTGCAGGGGAGTTGATAAAACACAATTTTGTTGAATATTTTATAGGTAATAAATGGCATAAATTCCTCACATTGTGGTAACTAAGTTAATTTATGGAATACATGGGATTATGTCATTCATTTGAAAAATTGATGAAATTTCTAGTTTTAGCCTTTGAAAATTAAATTTATTATTTAAAATATAAATAATTTTATTTGAAATAATTGAAATTAATTTTTTTAACTGTTTTCCTAACATAATATTATACAACATTCATTTAGGACATTGGAGCTAAATTGAGAATTTGGTTGGTGCAAATGGGACATGAATTCAAAGTTGGGATGAACTCACCAAATTGGACATGGGTTCGGTATGTTTGCCATAATGTCTACATCCAAGCATGGATTGAGGCCAAACATTTTAAGTAGATTGAAAACCCAATTTCACACAACTTATTATTCTATAAGAGCAACAGTTTCACGCGTTTGGATGGCCAAATGGGCGGTGAAATTTGGATTAAAATATTTGGCCTAGATTACCCATTCACACATGAAACCATTGTGAACCTAGCCTCCCCACCACTCAATGAATTGCTGTTTTCGCCCTTTGGGATTTTTTTTATGGATTTGGGAAGGTATGGACGAAAGTGTGTCTTTTGGGAGCCCCTCAAGCCTCTTCTATGAAGTAAGGCCTTATGCAAACATCTCTTCCAAAAAGGTTCTCCTCTCTCACCTCTTTTTTCATTTCTTTTCATTCATGCTTGTAATTTGAATTTTAATTCAATTAATATTATTTGTTTTTTCCTTTTCATCTTTTTATATTCCTCTTTGGTCTGGAATTCAAGAGTATAATAAATATTAGGTTATACCCTTTATAACCCATTGTGAATGAAAAACGTTTCTATGATGACAACACCACCCCTGGAAGAGTAGTTCTTTTTAGTAATTGATCTACCTCTTACCTTATTCATTCTTTTATTTTGAATCAAAGGGATAATATAATTAACATCATATGATTCATTACTTATTTTTTTTTTGTATTCCAATAAACTATATTAGAAATTGAACAATTAAAACAAAAACCTGCGAGGTTGAGATTTTGTGTAAATTGTGAGAAATCAAACTTAATCAGTAATAAAAGACCAAACGAGATAAGTGTGTAGAGATAAAATATATTAACTAAACTCAATTAATCCTCATTTACAAAATGGATATGTGATCTAATTCACCACTGACCATAATTTAACCTTATAACATCAATCAAAGCAGGGTGTTGCGATTGCGTGATCCGAAGATAGCCAAGGGTTTAGTTAACATAATCTTTGTGTTAAAGTTAATTCTCGTAGGGTTCGGGGGTTAAAAAGTTAGGGGATCATAATTAAGTGGATGTTAATTTATATTATAGTGATAAATAATTGAGTGAATATTTTGAGTTAGGTCAAATATTCCTTTCAAAATATTTTCTAAAAACCATCTTCTTCTTTCGTCTTTTTAATCGAATTTCATTTCCAAATTAAAAACAAAAAAATGCAATCTTATTCGATATATTTAATTCTAGTTTTATAAATGATAAAAAAACCCATCCTTTCAGGTATTGTTTTTATTCTGTTTTATTGTAATTTTATAATACCTTTAATAAGTTGTTTTAATTTACTTCCTCAATTGTAGGACGACCTTGGTCAGCCACTCTGTTACACCCACGAACCCCATAAAACCATTAATCATTTGACGGTGCCCACAATAGTCAGTTTCAGTGGGTTATAAGCCCTCAAAAAATCTTCTATTATGGAAAATTTTATCGATAATAAATAAGTGCATAGGGTAAAATAGTGTGGATATTATGCCCATGTATCAGAGTTAGAAACTCGTGTAAATATATAAGTATCATACACATAGAAAATAAATTGATTTTGGAAGAAGTGAAAAAAATGTAATAGAAATGTTTTAATGATGAATGCAAATTTTATATAGTCACAATAATCTATTCCATACATACATCAATGGTCACCCACTGGGTTGACATTACTTATATAGGATAAAAAAATAGAAATAAAAGTATTGGGCTCCCATACCAACTCTGAACCAGACCACATACCCGGTCTCTAAACACTATAAAACACCACCAGCTTGATCAAGAACCACATGAGCATCTCTTCTCGATCATTCAACTCTACAAATCATCCCTATACAACCTGAAAACTGTTATCAACCTAAAAAATAATACATAATGTTTATAAATATGCCATGAACATAGGGAATCTTTAATTCCATATGGGTTTATGAAAAATAAAATTATAAAAACTCAATTATGATAAATAACTTATTAAAACATATTATTGGTAAGTTTAAGGTTATAATCATAGATATCGTGAATTAGTTTTATTTGGTTTTCGAAATATTTAATTTTATTAAATTAGAGAAATAGATGAATTTTTTTTAACAAAACAAATAAAGAATGAAAAGTGTAGTAGATTTATTCGTTTGTTATTATATTTGGAAATAGCATCAGGGTTTTGATATATTAGCTTTTAGGTACAATTGGATTTAATAAAATAGATTAATTAATTCATGATTACTGTCAGCGTCAAGGTGAGGAAGATTCAATTATCATGGGATCCCCTCCTTGATATGACAATAACTTATTTACCTTTGTCCAGTGATATAGGATTTTTCTAAAATAATTTTATCTTGATACTATATTAAAACTAGATTTCCCTTAATGTTTTCAATGATCATTCCTTATTTAGGGTTTTTAGTTGTGAAATTTTAATGTTCCTTTTTTAATTGATATATCAATTGCAATGATAAAAGATAAAAAATGGATTAGAATTTAAAAAATAAATTCCCCAAACCAAATACCTGAATATTTAAAGTGAAATAAATCCAAAAACACATTCCTCCTTTTATTAAATTACCCTAACATAAAGTGGGTTTACCCCCTCATATTAGGGATGATAGAATAATAGGGAAGGGGGAAAAGAAAACTGAAACATAAATAAAAGGTAGATGAACTATAGGAGGGTGCAACATCTCACTCCAAGAATCAATCTCCAAAGGATCTGGTTCCCTCCAAATGTTGCATAGTACTCCTTTTATAGGCTCTAGATGGCTCGTACAACATTTTTAAATAATTAATAAAGGGTATAAAATGGTTCTTGGGTGGTTCCCAAGTCAAATGATTGGTCAAAAATCAAAGATACACCAACTCTGGTCCCTTAAAATCCATCACAAAAATTTATACAATTTGTAATGGTGTTTGTCATCTTGTAAATATGATATGAGATTCCCTCAATGATTTTTGAACCTATGTGAATCTCATGAAAATCATATTCATTGATTTGGAACATTTACTCCTTTCACGATACATATTTGGGTCCATGATGTTTAACTGTTTTTCAAAGAGTGTAATTTCATCCAGACTTTTCCTGAGAAGTGGATTCTCTGGATGAATTCACTATGTGTAAATGAATAACATGTTGTATAGTCATTCTTCCCAAGTTTTCTAGCTTCTCTTTGGTTTCAAAATTACATTTCCAGACTGTCAATGAAGCTTGCAGTGTGATGTGAATTTTAGCTCCATTATTATTCTCTTTTTATTCCTTTTTTATAAATTCAGTTTTTTCTTCCAAAAATCATAAAATAAGTTAATACATTATAACAGTGGAAATATTCAACATTTAAATACATATATTAATACAATAAAACACAATAAAATGTATTCATGAAACACTCTTATAAACATACACTGAGTATCATATGAAAGGGTGAGAAATGTTCTTAGTAGGAAACCCCTATAAAGAACCTATAAAATGTTCTTCTAAAAGTGTATGAAAAAGAAAAGTGATTATCCAAGCCTAGACACAACTAAAATATAAGTAAAACTACTAATCAAGAAATAGTAGTTGAATCCCAGGTTCATAATCCTGATCAACATGTAATGTACCACTATGAATGTCTATATCTATATAGATATACATGTATAGTCCCATACATAAACATATTTACATATATATGAATTTCTAGAATTATGTGAATCAAATAACATAAAACCATATTAGTAAATGATCCATGGGTCTGTAATCGTGATATTATGGAGATCATGTGCAAGGTAATTGAGTTGGATATCAAACCACTCAATATGTGTACCCCTATATAGGTCATTGGGTCTCTAATACCAACCAAGATGTGCCTACATTGGCCAACACTGGAAATGTCTTTGAGCATGATTTTTTACCATAGTGGGATAATCATCCTACACTTGGGTTCACTCATATTCACTTCTAATCATTGAAAACATAGATTTTGGATAATTACATAATGAAATAATATAAGTGGTCATTGATCATGATGTCATGATGATTTGTACATATAAATCCATTCCAATGTTTGAGTCCTAGGTCATGATCCATTGTAGGTCACGACATTCAGAACATATATAATCCCTTAGGGTGTGATCCTTAGGAGATCTGTAAGGAGAACTCACTAGTGAGATTCCTTAATAAACAATTAATTATCTAATAAGGGATAGAGTAATCATTCATTCATACAGATGAGCATAATAATTATAGGTATCCAATGATGTGTGTAATACCCCTACCCTAGTAAACCTGATATGGTGAATTATTACATAACATTGGCAGGATACAGTGAATCATGTCCTAAAAGACCGATTAGTTTAGTAACATTGGATTTACTAGATACATACATAAGTTATATATTACATCATGAGATAAAAACAACGCAATATTTTTAACCCTTTGAACACATTGATATCCCTTAGCTTATCCATACAGGTCTACCATAAAATACTTCTTCACATCTTAGGATAAATAAAACATAGAAAGTGGTGAGCTCCGATGCTCAGTGAGGATAACAATATAGAGGAAACTTTATCAAAAAGCATAAACATTTAAGGAAATGTATAGGAATAAAACATTAGACTTTTAACCTTAAACTTTAGAATAATATGGAAATTTTAAATCGAATAATTCCATATACATATTCACATGGATATTCTTCTAGTAGAATAATCATATGCAATATCAATAGTGAATTTCATAATGATGGAAAGCATGATTCTAGACATCATAAACACAAAGTCAAGGCCTTGGCCCAAGACTACAAATAATATTTTATCATGACCTTGTGCCAGGACACTAGTTTGTCTCATGATACCTACCAATGCATCAAAGAGCTATATAAGGCCCCACAAATCACATACAAAGTACAAAGTATTCCTAGTATGAAAGGTTTGAAATATAACATAAACATTATTATTAAATCTAGAATAAGAAATGTTAATACATTAACCATAAACCATGAATGTTATAAAAATAACAAATCCATAGTCAAACATATCACAGAACCTTCAATACAATATGGATGATTTTTATGATAATTAATCAACTTTAAACAAGTATAAAATCCATTAAAGGATGTGGACATTTAAGAAATCAAAATAATTGGGGAGGAATATCTCTTCCTATTTTGAAATCATTTAAAAGTCATGTAATTATAAAAGAAAAAATATATTTTTAAAATATTCTTCATAACATGTAACAGAAGCTTAAAAGGTGTTATAACGACATAGAATAACCATACATTCCATATAAGTTTAAAAAAACATTCTTACCCTAATTTGTCAAATAGGACATAAAGTACCTTGTTTGGAAAAAGACAGAAAGATTCCATTCAAAAATTTATATAAAAATTCAAAAAGTGTATAAATGACTTTAATAGATAGTCTAGTAAATAGTAAAAAGGTTTTGAAATACATTTTTACGAAACAAGGATGTGGATGATTAAGAGGTCCCCGTATATACTTATGTAAAAACAACCTCGGATAATAAAGAGATTATGAAATAAACTATTACCATGTACTTTTCCTTAGTCAAGGGTAAGTTATCCTCCAATATAATAGTTAATTAATTGTTATTAAATTATTAAATAACCACATACATAAATATGATATCATATATGATATTCTAATATAGCATTGTGGATAATATTTCAGAAGTGTCATTGTTTCGACTGTTAACTGATTCATTTTATTTTATATTTTTTTTACGTAAGTCACGTTTGATATGGATAGTATGTATTTTATTCATATCAATAATGATATTAAATTCAAATAAATTATTTCTTAATCATAAAATGAAACTTATTCTTGAATGGTTATGATGGGGAATGAATTTCATTGCGTTTGTGAAGACGGTAATCTGTACATAAGCATAAGAAACAATATCATTCTGTTGATGGTGAAATATTATGTAATTGGATGTTATATCATATATAAATAATAATTAACATGTTTTATTTATTATTTCCATCAGTTATACTCATTATTATACCCATCCAAATAATTAAGTGTTTCAACAACAAACTATACCATAAGGTGGAGACGGTCAGCCATACATAAGCACTTATGATGAATTTTCATTCATAGGATGGATAGAATAATGAATATGGTTGTAAAATATTTATAATCACATCATAGTATGTATAAGGTTATATAGGTATTATATTATTAGGGAAAAAACAAAGAAATAAGAAGTGAAATAAGAAAAGAACTTTGAAAGAGGTGGTGAAATTATTACCTCGTCTTCTGGTGTTTCCTTTTGAGTTGAAAATAAGGGCACAATAAGAACAATTTATGATCCAATTAATGCCTGTAGTTATAGTTTAGGGTAGTTAGGAGGATATTTTAGAATGTTTTGGCTGAGGAAAATGGATTTAGAGGTGTGATTTTGAGAGAAGGGGGTGTACCCATTTATAAGAGAGGTGGCTGTCACTTTAGGAAAAGCTTTAAATATTATTTTATTAAACAATCATATTCAGTTTATAATGGATCCAAAATTATTTATTTAGAGCCTAATGTATGTATGTGTCCAAAAAATCTCAATAAATATTTTTTACACACGTTTAGGTCACCATATTAACCTTATCTTTTATATTTAACTCTTAGTTAAACAGTCTATCTTTTTCCATGTATTCTTGTATTATTATAATAAATGGTTAATAAACATACAAAAAAATTCCATGCTAACCTAAAGTGGTTCATTAATTAAATATAAATTGTTATATAAGTATTTTTGAATAACCTTAGTTTTTTAAAACTATTATATCATTTAATAATATAGTATTTGTTTTAAAAATCCATTTATGTCAATTTTGACATTATTTAGTATTCGGTTTTTGTGAAGTCATAACACCTTAATTACATCAAAAAAATACATTGAATGAATCATAAAATGTCATAGTATACTAAAAAAGTCTTTGATGGCATCAAAATATTCATATTATATTTACTTTAATATGTTTACTATCATTTACTTGATTCCTTCATTAATAAGAAAAATATTGCATCATTATTGTGTCATATATAAATATATTTATATTAGGTATGAAAATTATAAATAATATATCATGATATATAAATAGTTTTATCTTTTTAATGACTATTTATAGTCTAATATAACAATTATATAACCTCATATAAATTTTTTAACTAAAAGATACAAGCTTTTGTTATTTTTGCCTTTATATTGGATTATTTAATATAAAATGTCATTATCACTCTCATGTGGCTCCATGGTTTCCTAAAATTTACCCAAGGATGCCCATGGTTTGATATTTATCATCTAATAGGTTTAATACACATGTTATGGTAATTTATTATTAACATAATATTATTGTTTACCCTTATTTACCGGATTTACCCTTTAACCATGGTAAATAAAATATTAACCGAAGTAATTATTCATAATGTCTAAAAATAAAGGTTTCCTATTTATAAAATTTGTAACTTTTAATTCCAAATATGAAATCAATTTTTCCAAATTCAATACACAAATTTTTCATAAATTAATTTAAAATTAATTTTTTTTTTGAAACTAAGAAGCAGGTTTCTAAAAAGAAAAAACTATCAAAAGATTGACATATGTTTATGTACTATTTAAATGTAAAATTACTTCCAATGACTTATATTATATTAAATAAAAAATAATATAATGATACAATAAAACAACTCAAATTTATTATTTAACACTATAAATTATTTCGATTTAAAAAGTTGTTTTTAATTAAAATTTAGTATTTTTCACTATTCATCGAAATATGAATGTTATCAGAAAAATAAAAACACTTCACCCTAACAAAATTTTGATATTCCGAATCCAAAAATAAAGTCAATTTTTTAAAATAAAATTTATAAAACTTCAAAAGGTGGGAATTAATATTCTTAATGGCTAGTTGGGTTGGTTGTGGTGTGTTAGAACTCAATATTGCGTACAACACAAGCTATTGTATTAATCAAAGAGAAGAATACTGTGGATGCTTGGGGTGTTACAATGTGATATTCCATACTCAACATCTTGGATAATTAACTGATCTGGGAGAGTGTAATCATTCATATCCATTAGGAGATCATAATCATCCACAAGTATAATAATATCTAGGAGAGAATAATCATCCTCCTCACATGTAAACGAGATAAGAGCGTAATCATCCTCAACACATATCAACAGAGTATAGAATAATCATCCTCATCACTTGAGAGAGAATAATCATCCATGTGTATTATTACTAGTGTGAAATACCCATATAACATAGTAGTGGGCTAAATTGCCGGAATCCCTGAAACTCCTCTGCACATCCCAATAATATAATTATAAAATAGAAAGGATCAATAACCAAGGCTGTTGTAGTACCTCTTCATATAAAGGTAAATACCATAAATAACATGGATTATAATATATATCCTAGTAAATCACATCTAGGAATCCCAACAGGAATGGTGGACCCAGGAAGAACATTTGGGCATCCCAAAGAGTATGAAATATTCCTCATGTCATGTTTAATACTCACTAACTTGGAATCACCTCTGGTAGACATCTGTGAACTAGAAATATACATGTGGTAGAATACTCAAGATAGTGAGGGTGGTAGAATTACTAAACCCAAAAAAACTGTCATAGCCCTATGGGAATAAATGTTCAACATGTGTTATATGTTGACACCCTCTACCAATCTACCAAAACATGATGTACTAACTCATGGTCGGTCATACAACATGCACCTGCATGGTCCCTCATTTAAAATCACTAAAGAGAAATCCTACATGAGATCATAAAGGACTAAACACAGGTGATGGAATACTAATAGTGATCCTTAGCTTAATGGTAAGGAGGAATCCTATGAGGGATTCTCAACGGTGGAATCCTACAAAGGATCCTCAAATTAATACTTATGAAAAGGAATCCTACACTAGGCCTACAAGATAGCGAATTTAGTATCAGCTTCTTTTATGGGATCCTCGTAATAGTACTTAGAAAGAAGGTATCCTACATGGGACCATCAAGATAGTATAAGGAGTAGAGACATCCTACAAGGGATCCTCAGAACAATACATATATAAATCGATCCTATAAGGGACTCCCTTGTTCAACATTAAATAAATGGAATATCTCTGGGGATCCTTGGTGAAAAAATGAAGATAGAGTCATCATACAACGTATTTTATAGGTCAAAACATAACCATAGGAATTTTACCAAGGATTCATTGAAACAAATGGAATCAAAGCCTCTTAGGCTATAAGGGAACATATTATAAGTTTTATGCTCTCAAAGGAAGCATTAGTTAGAAGAGATAGTTCATGGATCATCTTAGAATATATCTCACTATCTGGAGTCACTGGATTCAACAACTGGAGGAAGAAACTCCCCCTTATGAAATGAAAAAAAATACTACACATGATTCCACTAGACACCCCATAGGTCTAACCATTCCAATATATGTGGAAAGATACATATAATGGACTATACATGGGTCCAACACGGACTCCAATTCCAAAAAAATGAAATCCCATTAAAGGGTTATAAAGAGAATTACATGGCTTGTCCCTATGGGTACAAGTCATGTACACCCAAATCCAAACATGAGTGTGTGCTCCCGCTGGACATGGAATGTAAATACCAAAAGTACACGGAATGAGAAATTGGTACACGATGTGTACCTGGAATGGGGTGCATCCTTGTGTCTCTCAACTGGTCGGGCTATGTACTTGGCTGAACCATGTATATTTATATGGTGCGCAACCCACATGGGGTCTTTCTAAATACCCTCGACGACCATGTAATCCTACATCGGTAGCCAGACTAAGTACTCTAATACATGACCAAGTCCCATTGCATGTCATGATCTTTGAAAACTTCTTCTTCCCCAAATGAGAAGAATACAAAATGTTTCACCTTGAACAATTCACTATGTAGCCTAGTTTTTCAGGAACAGAAGACCTGTAATTTCCTAAAACCCTCATTTTCATCCCCAAATCAATAGATCAGACCACAAGAGGCCATAATAAAGCCTAAAATGGTATTAAATATAGAAAAAATAAAAAATTTATCTACATAAAAAACATAAAAAGGCCTACCATTGGGAGTAAACTGCCAATGCTTCGCCCATTTCTACGGTCCACGATTATCACATGATGATCTTACACATCGAGAGCTCTGAAATGGTACCTCCCTTCTATACTCTCTCTCTCTCCCTCTACCTTCTCTCTTGGGTAAGAAACATGGGTGGATCCTTGGTTCCCGACATCAGTTTACACCTCTTTTAGAAAAAATTCCCCATTCAAGACTCAATTCCAGAGATTTAATCTCAATCCAATGTTCATTTTAAATGATATGACCAAATGAACCTATGCAGATAAATTAATTTTTAATTTATTAAATATTAAATATTTTTATTTTTATAAAATTTGAATGGATATTAATTCAACTAAACCCATGTCCTAGTGTAAACACACCATTCTGGGACCAATGGAGTGGTCAAAACAATTATTTGAAATCATCTATTTGGGGGAAACACTATTTTACCCGTTACATGCTTTGAATGAAAAAATTTCAAATTTTTGATCAAAATTATATTATGAAATACATATATCCTTATAATTTCCCCTTGATAAACCTTATCATCCCTAATATGCCTGGTGGTAAGATTATCAATCATTCTCCCAACTTCATCATTTTCACAACAAGCTATTTAGACTCTACAATGATCGGTATCATAGTGTTAACAACTATCTTCTACATATAAGGAATTAAATTGCAACTGATGTGGTACTCCCCACAATAGGAATACACTTATCGTCATCTAAAAACCAATATTTGACCACAAAAACTCATGAAAATAAAAATTTTAAACAAAAAACTATACTCAACACCCTCAAAAACCAATGGTGAACTCCCCTCCATATATATTTCCTTACACAACTTCTCGAGTGTAACCTCAATTGTATTCATTCCAAAAAGGATATTTGAAAAGAAAATAATCTATTTGTAGGGTTTATTCACTCTTAGAATACTCAAGATGAATTCAATATGGATCATGATCCTCTAAAACTAGGAGTACACTACGATTCCAAAAAACGGTGTGTACATATCCCTCCAAGCCATGCTCATATCCCTTAAAAACCATACCATGATTTATCTATGGCCCAAACATCTTACAGTACCTGATTTAACCCTGATATTATATCTACCATGGAGGCACATTCATCACTTATCCAAAAAGACCATGAAACTCTTACATGGAAGGTCTTGAAGCCACTGGTCCTTGGCTCGTACCCATCCACTCACCGACTACAATCCAAATGACATTCTGTGAAACCATTGTATACCTTAACTTCCCTACTCATACACAATATATTCATCCATTAAAAGAATTATTTGACTATGATACCCATCTCACTAGTTTCATTAATCAAGAAGGTCCCTATGATCTCATCTTCAAAATAGAGCACATCACTCATGCCATTATTTTTTTGACAATCACATGTCACATGGAGGCCTTATAGTCAAAAGTGTACCCATGATATGAATACATTAGCAAAAAAAACCTAGGTCAACCATCATAGGATCCCAAACAATAATTCCCATCGAATCCATTCTTTATACAAAATCACCGAATGTGATTTGTCAAAATCTGAAGACATCAACATTCCTATAAGCCAAAACATGAGCAGTAATCCTTCCTTGATCTCAAAATGAGACTAAAACCAGTATCACTAGATATAAATGAATTTTAAAACCTTTTTTAACCTCTTATGTATTTTTCCCTTGAAAAAAAATATTTTTGGCATACAAGGGTTTGATTCCAACTAAGGGCCTCTAGGTCTCGCACCTAGACCAATAGAATAAGTCCCAAAATTGGGTTTCCAGGTCTAACCACCTATCCTAAAAAAGAAACCACTATAAATAAAGTAAATATCACAAAGTCCTTTGAGTTTCATGATAGAAAACATAGAAAACAAGTGCAAGATCCTCATAGAGAATCTTCATAAGGAACTTCTACCTTGATGTCACAATACCAATGTAGAAAAAGAAACAGAACTAGCACTCACATTGAATCTGTACATGGTAATACCTCCCAGAGGATTAGTTCTCATTAAATTTCCTATCATCCATTGGCATTGTACTCGGAAATTTGATGATACATCCATGAAATAAGAAATAATACCCTATAAGTGGTATAATAGAAAGGAATAATGGTCCAAATTGACATACAAGGGTCACTTCACCTCCCTTGAATGAGGAATGTGTTGAATTTCGTAACACCAAACACATCAATACAGATCAAAATAACCTACAATTAGAATGATACATCTCTATATGAGTAAGCCCAACTGAATAGGCCTCATTCATCAGTAGAAATGTAGACCAGTTGGCCTATATGACGTGAATCCTACATGCCAAATATGATGAATGAGATGGATTTTATAGTTTTAGTCCAAGAGTAAAAATCCATCACTAGGCACATATCAATGGCCATGAGATAGAATATTTATTAAATCATAACACCCACACAACTTGTGTGTCACTCAAGGAAAACATATATAATTATAATATCGCATATTAGAAAAATAATCTCACACCCCTGGAAACCATTACAACTTACTGGAATTTGTTTCTCGACTCACTAGTGTAATATCAATCATTGGTTTTGAAATATTCATAATTATCTTTTCTAAATTATCCAAATAGTAAATAACATGAAAATAATAGATTTGATAAGACTTTGTATCATCTCTCCCAATATTCCAAAAAAAAAGAGCCTTGTGTCATTGGGTAAATAGGCCTCAAGTGTGCCTCCCCGTATGCTAGAGGCTACCAACTAGTAGTGAGGGCCTTGTGTGTGATAGTAAGGAAACTATTCCCACCTATCAGAGTAAGTGACCCGAGTAAATAGCTATGTATCATACACATTAGTAAGTAAAGATAGTGTAAAAATATTAAATAAACCGAAATAGAAAATGTTGTAATAATGAATTATAATATTGTAAAATCCCAAACATATATTTCATACATAAAACACTGGTAACCCTTTGGCACAACCATATTGATAATGGAGTACAAAAGAAATTAAATAAAATTATAGGGCTCTACTAATAACTTCGAGTAAGGCCATAGAACCGGTATTAATACTCAATCAAACCGAACCAGTGTGATAAAGAACCACATGAGAATATCTACTCAATCATGTAACTCGGGGCATCATCCCTATCTACCATTCAAAACTCCCTCATCCTAAAAAAGAAGTCTTGAGGTCTACACATACATGTAGTTGTATGTGAAATGGTAAAAAATAATCTAAGAAGGCCACGCGAACAAGGATCCTATAAAATATTCCACTATAATTGTAACATCCCAAGTAATTAATGAATAATAGATCTTTTTATCTACGTCTATTAGTGAATTAGATAGTGTTTTAGAGGCATAAAATGAGAATAAATCCAATCTTAAGCATGGAATACACTATTATTTTTAAAAGATTGTTTTACTGCCTTTTGATGGTAAACCATTTTCAAATCTATCTTTTGACAATTTTATAATCTATGTTTTTAAAACTAAACTTATTATTTATTATTGGGACATCAAAATTTACTTTGTGTGAATTTTTGGTATTTTTTCGATAAAGTTCATTTTTTAAAGAATAGTGAAAAATGTTGTATTTTAATTCAAAACCTCTTTTTAATCTAATTTATTTATATGATTATATTATCTTTTGAATTGGTTTTTAAGTGAAATTAGAATATATTTTTACTATTTAATCCAATTGTGGTCATTGGAATCAATTTCACTTTGAAATTGGACATAAACTAGTGTCAATCTTTTGATACTTATTGTTTCATAAAAACACGCTATTTGTCATGACAGCGGGAATTAGTTATTAAATTAATTAATGTGACTTATATGATTTGAATTTTAAAAAATAGACATCAAATTTTAATTCGGAATATCAAATATATCTTAGGTTGAAGTTTTGGTATTTTTCTGAAAAACTTCAATTTTTGATGAATAGTGAAACCACTACGTGGTAGTTAAAGAAACTGAATTTTTCATTTAAATGAAAATTTGTCAGTTTTGTAATTTGATTTTCAAAAAATACCACGTACATGGTTGTCATTAATAAGTTAAATGTGGTTCAATGAGCTTAAAATAATTTTTTGGTGAATAATAACTTTTATGTTCTTAATCGCGATTAGAGGTAATTAGTGTAGTTTAAGGTAAAAATAATGTTTTAATAATATGAGATGAGCTTCACACATATCCTACCCTTATTGGATGTGTCATGGCCGACCAAGAAAAGCCATGGGTCAACTTGGGGACCCCATGGATCCACTTTGGTTGGGAAATGATATAAATAACCTTTTATTTAATGTTAAAGTAAAAATGACACAAACATGAGATGTTTTATTAAAACAAATTTTAAATATGGTTATACAAGTCAGATTTGTTACTATAAATAATCATTTGAAAGATAAAAATATTTAATAAATCATGATAATTTTTTTATAATTTTTAGACATTAAATATGTTAAATTATTTATGACATCATGATGATGCAGCGATTACCTCATTAATAAAGGATTTAAATAAAACGCAAAGATAGTGTAAAATATATGCCCTACACATGTCAAAAACCTATTGTATGGGTGGATTTAGAACCATTATCACCTTAAACTCTAATTATATCAATGTGGGACCTTTTGAATCCAAAACGCATTTTAAAATAAAGTACCTTTTCTTTACTTTCCAAGAGTGCCCCTCCTCTCCTCTTATAAAAGGCTCCCAACTCTACCTCCTTACCCACACTTCTAAAGCCTTTGTCTCGGCCAAACCCTGCCCATTTTGTCTCTAGAAATCCCTCTCTTACTCCTTGAAGCCTCACTTTGGGTAGAAGTCTTCCCAAGGAAGCCTTTGAGCTCAAACCAAAGAGAGTTACCCGATTTTAAGGTAATGTCTTCATTTGAGTCCTTTTGTTTTATTTTGCTTCTCCAACCCCCTAGACTCTTTTTATTCTTTTCTTTTGTAACAACTCCTGTATCTTCAATATACTAGGATGTTTTCATAATAATGATTCGAGCTAAACCTACACACACCTACATCTAATGGTTAAAGAACATACTGTTTCCGTGGATGGTGAATTGCTGCCTCCCGAAACGATGATTGTTCAACATTCTTTTAACACCTTCAAAGGTGGCCATTAAAATTACACTATATTTATATATGATATATAATATGTTTATGTTTTCCTTAATCTTCTGTATTTTTCATTTTGGGAATACCTTTATGGTTTCCATTATGGGTAAACGCGATATCTTCTTTTAAGGAAGTGCGGACTACTGTCCCCTCAAAGTGATTTGATTCGTTAATACAATATGTGGGACGTATAAAGGATGGAGTTATGATATTATATATGATATTACACTGGAATTATAATATACCTTTATATCATTATGATTCAATTTCATAAAATATGAAATAGAAATGAAAGTAGCGTTCATGCGTACGTACGGCTTACCGTCTCCATGAACGGTGAATTTCATTTCTTACCTCTAAATGATTATGTAATATTATAAATGCATGCATGTACTGGATATATATGTCATATATGATATCAAAATCAGGAATTTCATTCTGGATATAAAGAACCTTTGACCACACGAAAAACATGTAATTGTAAAAAGTCCACTTTCGACTTAAGAACCAAATATCGACAATACGAACATTATTAACTTAAATGATTACATAATGTTTATAACATGGAAATAAGTGATATAAAAGGACTAATGAACTTGAAAAATGTTCTTAAACAAGTAGAAATTAACTCAAGTTTATTATTCAGGAGATTAAAGAACGATCAAGTCAAGTCAGATACGAGGTATGGGACTTCATCTCAATCTCCTTTCATTGAGGCGTATTTTGTTTTATACACAAACTTCTTTTATACGGTGTATAAATCCCTTTGACTTTTACATTTATTCGAAAGGAATCTTTTTTATATGAAGTGTTTACTAAACTACAAAAGGGAATGTTTTTGTCGTACGTATGCGGTGACAATGACTTCTCCGCCGCCGTGACCATTATTTGAGTTTCAGCTTCCTCTACAAGCCATACCTTTAAAAAAAAGAAAAATAAATACCATGTTTTACTTTTCATTTATTTAGGTATTGAAAATGGTTTTCATAATGATTTTATTATAACAATGTGTTCTATTGATATCTTGCGATTGAAATGTGGAAATGTTATGTTTCCTTTATGTATGTTTAATGTGATACGATTATGTTATGGTTCTTGGGCATTATTATCAAGATGGGTGGTTCTGTGATAAACTAAGTGCGGGTGAGCCCGATATAGCTCTCCAATGAATTGGGTAATGCGAGGGAGTGAAATGTTAAGGTTTCTCCAAAGAGATTTTGGTAATATACTGTGATGGGTATTCCAAACGTAACCAAGAGGGTTACTCCCTACGTAAGAATGTTATGAATGCCTCAAGTTACCTTTATGTCTTATGATTTCTATGATTTATTCATGATTTTATGACGTATGTTAAAGTGCTTATGTTTTATGGGTAAAGTATGATTTCATGCTTATGTATATATGTACCCATGTTTCCTTTCCATATTTTTATATCCCTTACTGAGCTTTTTATGCTCATCCCACGTTTTTGAAAAGTTTTTCACAGGTCAAGGGAATGGTACATGATATGATGATAGTGTCAAGGAAGTGTCATGAAAGAATCCAAGTTTTATTTTAAATATGTTTCCATTTATGTGAAAAATGAATACTATCTTTTATGTAACCACTTTGTTTAAATGTGGAATGTAATGCATGTTTTTATGTTCACATTCTCTAAAACACTAAACCTGAAAAGATACTCAAGGTGTAATCTTGTAATAACTTAAGATTAAGTAAGGTTTAATGCCGGGGACTTATAGTTGGTATCAAAGGTTGGTTTAGATAACTTTAGGAGTTAGAATTCTATTAAATTATTATCCAAAAATGTTTTTTTGAAATGATATAGAATTTGAAGATTACCTTGTTGCTTCATCTAAGACATGTTTGTTCAGAATGGTTTTCCGTAGAGGAAATAGGGAAGCAGTGCTAAGAATGAATACAGAAGGAAAAAACCTTCCGAATCAACAACCTGAGATGGTCGGAATTGAAACTGAACAGTTTGTTGCAGTAATGGCACAGTTGAGTCAAGCGATAAATGGTGGTGGTATCCATGCACGAGATCATCCAGATCACCCGAAGAGGAACATGTCATTGGTAGAACATTTCATGAGGAAACATCCCCCATAATTCAGAGGATCATCTAACCCTGTGTTAGCTGAAGGTTGGATTAAAGCACTGTAGAAGATTTTCGATGTCATGGGGTGTTCAGACAATCAAAAGGTTAGTCTTGCTATTTACCATTTGGAGGGTGAAGCAGATCAATGGTGGTCGATGGTTAAAAACATCAGGGATGCTGATGAGATTGATGCTCTCGACTAGGATGAATTTAAAGGTATTTTTCTTGAGAAGTATTTTCCTAAGGCTATTTGACTTAGGATAGAAATGCAATTCTTGGAAATTGAGGCAATAGAAAGACTCAGTGGCTGCCTATGAAGAAAGGTTCACTCGATTGGCAAGATATGCTCAAAATTTTATCCGATACCTTGATAGTAAAATCAATCATTTTTACTCAGGGTTAAATCCAAAATATTGAAGGGCTTTAGCTTCTCGTGAGTTCAAAAGTTATGAAAAGATTGTTCTATGTGCTGAGAATTTGGAAATGGAGTTTTCCGATGATCAAGTGTTTTATAACAACCAACATAAGAAGAGACCGGGGTGGTAGGAGAAAGGGAAGAATTCTTTAAAAAAAGACTGATGGTAAGAAAACTAAGTTTCCAGTTTGTGATAAATGTGGTAAAAGGGGTGCTGGGGAATGTATTCTAAATTCTGTAAAGTGCTACCGATGCGGTAAGATGAGACATAAGGCTCATGATTACACTGAAAAATATCAGGGTGATGGTAAGACCAAATTTGATTTACAGTTAGTGAAGTGTTTTAAGTGCAATGAGATGGGTCACTATTCAAACGAGTGTCCGACAAAGACCTCAAGTGATGGGAAGCAGTTATACTACAAGAAAAAAGGGGTGGTGAAATCCTTTCCAACTACTCCAGTAGATGTCGGGCCATCAAAGGAAGTTGTATCAGCTCCAGGGAGCTCAGTTTTTTTCAAATATTGACCTGAGATCGGGTTACCATCAGTTGAAGGTAAAGGAAGCATATGTTCCAAAGACTGTGTTTCGTACATGATATGGCCATTATGAATTTGTAGTAATGCCTTTTGGGCTACCCAATGCACCTGCTGTAATCATGGACTTAATGAATAGAATTTTCCATGAGTTCTTGGATAAGTTTGTGGTAGTTTTCATTAATGATATTTTGGTGTTTTCTAAAAGTAAAGAGGAGCATGAAAGACATTTAAGGGTTATTTTGCAAACCTTAAAAGAAAATTAATTGTATGGGAAATTTAGCAAGTGTGAGGTTTGGTTGCAAAAAAATTCTTTCCTTGGTCATATTGTTTCTAAAGATGGGATAACTGTTGATCCTGCAAAAACAAAAGTTGTTGAAGAATGGCCAAGACACACAAATGTAACAGAGATTTGTAGTTTCCTTGGTTTTTCAGGCTATTACAGAAGGTTTGTTAGAAATTTTTCACGGTTATCTAGTCCAATGACTAAGCTAACTCGGAAGGGTGTTAATTTTATCTAGACAAAAGAATGTGATGATTGTTTTCAGGAATTGAAAAGAAGATTGGTGAATGCTCCAGTTTTGGCACTACCTTCCAGGAATGGGGAGTTTGTTATCTATAGTGATGCTTCATTGAAAGGGCTTGGTTGTGTCCTAATGCAGAATGATCAGGTAATTGTTTATGCTTCACGACAGTTGAAAACTCATGAGGTAAATTACCCTACACATGATTTGGAATTAGCTGCTGTTGTTTTCGCTTTAAAATTTTGGTGGCATCATTTGTATGGAGTAAAGTGTGAAATATATACTGATCACAAAAGTTTAAAGTATATATTCACTCAGAAAGAATTGAACATGAGACAGAGGAGATGGCTAGAATTAATCAAGGATTATGATTGTACAATTCATTACCATCCGGGAAAAACAAATAAAGTGGCTGATGATTTGAGTCGAAAAAGTAATGATTCATTAGTAATGTTGTGTTTGGAACGTGATCTGTTGGTTAAGGATTTGATGAAATTTGGCATAAAAGTTGTTGGTGTAGGATTTTCTTCTGTTTTGTTTCAGGTATCAGTGAAATCTTCTCTATCAGACAGAATCAAGCAAGCACAGAAGCAAGACAGTGAGTTGCAGAAAATGGTAGAGCTGGTTCAGAAAGGAAAGTTGCATGAATTCAACATTGATAGTGATTGTGTTTTGAGAGTGGGGAAGATATTGTGTGTGCCTTGTGATTCACATTTGAAGAGAGATTTGTTATGTGAAGCTCATAGTTCTCCGTTTCAGTTCATCCTGGCAGTACTAAGATGTACAGAGATCTATGGGAGTATTACTGGTGGGATGGAATGAAAAGGGATATTGCTGATTTACTATGAAGTGTTTGACTTGTCAGCAGGTTAAAGCAGAGAAAAAATTACCGAAAGGGATGTTGCAGCCTTTACCAGTGCCAGAATGGAAATGGGAGAATATATCCATGGACTTTGTGGTGGGATTGCCGAAGACACCTCGAGGTAATAATGAAATCTGGGTTATTGTTGATCACTTGACTAAATCTGCTCATTTCCTTTCTATACGAGATACTTTTTCCCTAGATCAACTTTCCCATTTGTATCTTAAAGAGATAGTCAGGTTACATGGAGTTCCTCTCTCCATTGTATCTGACCGTGATCCTAGGTTCACTTCTAACTTTTGGAAAGGCCTTCAAGAGTCTTTGTGTACTGAATCAAATTTTAGTACCGCTTTTCATCCTCAATCAGATGGGCAGTCAGAATGAACAATTCAGACATTGGAAGATATGCTATGAGATTGTTCGATGGATTATCAGGGAAGTTGGGACCAACATCTTTCTTTGGCTTAATTTTCATATAATAACAGTTTTCATTCCAGTATACAGATGGCACCATTTCAGGCATTATATGGGATGTAGTGTCGAACTCCAGCATTTTGGGATGAAGTGGGTGAAAGGATGATGATGGGACCAGAATTGGTAGAAGAGTTGGTAGAAAAAGTTCAACTGATACAGAAACACATGAGAACAGCTCAGAGCAGGCCAAAGAGTTATGTGGACAACAGGAGGAAAGATCTATCTTATGAGGTAGGTGATCATGTTTTTCTCAAAGTCTCACCATGGAAAAATGTGATGCGCTTTGGTATGAAAGGAATGTTGAGTCCAAAGTTCATTGGACCATATGAAATTCTGGAGAGAGTTGGATCAGTTTCATACCGGGTGGCTTTACCTCCGATTTTATCTCAGGTACACAATGTTTTTCATGTTTCGATGCTGAGAAAGTACATGCCAGATCCATCTCATGTTTTGAGTCCAGAAGTAGTTCAGATGGAGGAGAACCTATCTTATGAGGATCAACTGGTCCAGATTCTTGACCACAAGGAGAAAGTGTTAAAGAATAAGGTGATTCATCATGTAAAGGTTTTGTGGAAAAACCACATGATTGAAGAGGCAACATGGGAATCTGAAATGCAATGAGGGATAAGTACCCACATTTATTCGATAAGAAAATAAATTGCGGGGATGAAATTTTCTAAAGGGGGGAAGGATGTAACATCCCAAGTAAGTAATTAATAATAGATATTTTTATCTATGTCTATTAGTGAATTAGATAGTGTTTTAGAGGCTTAAAATGAGAATAAATCCAATCTTAAGCATAGAATACACTAAAATTTTTAAAAGATTGTTTCACTGCCTTTTGATGGAAAACCATTTTTAAATCTATATTTTGACAATTTTATAAGCTATTTTTGTCAAAATAAACTTATTCTTTATTATTGGGACATCAAAATTCACTTTGTGTGAATTTTTGGTATTTTTTCGATAAAGTTCATTTTTTAATGAATAGTGAAAAATGTTGTATTTTAATTCAAACCCTCTTTTTAATCTAATTTATTTATATGATTAGATTATCTTTTTAATTGTTTTTGAAGTGAAATTAGAATATATTTTTACCATATAATCCAATGGTGGTCATTGGAATCAATTTCACTTTGAAATTGGACATAAACTAGTGTCAATCTTTTGATACTAATTGTTTCATAAAAACACGATATTTGTCATGACAGTGGGAATCAATTATTAAATTAATTAATGTGACTTATATGATTTGAATTTTTTAAAATAGACATAATTTTTGAATTCGGAATATCAAATATAGCTTAGGGTGAAGTTTTGGTATTTTTCTGAAAAACTTCAATTTTTGATGAATATTGAAACCACTAATTGGTAGTTAAAGAAACTGAATTTTTCGTTTAAATAAAAATTTGTCACTTCTGTGATTTGTTTTTCAAAAAATCTGACATACATGGTTATCATTAAGAAGTAAAATGTAGTTCAATGAGATTAAAATAATTTTTTGGTGAGTAGTAACTTTGAAATTCTTAATTGCGATTAGAGGTAATTAGTGTAGTTTAAGGTAAAAATAATGTTTTAATAATATCAGATGAGCTTGACACATGTCCTACCCTTATTGGATGTGTCATGGCCGACCCATAAAACCCATGGGTCAACTTGGGGACCCTATGGAGCCACTTTGGTTGGGAAATAACATAAATAAATTTTTATTTAATGTTAAAGTAAAAATGACAAAAACATGAGATGTTTTACTAAAATAATTTTTAAATTGGGTTATACAAGTCCGATTTTTGACTATAAATATTCATTTGAAAGATAAAAATATTTAATAAATCATGATATTTTTTTTTATTTTTAGAAATTAAATAAATTAAAATATTTATGACATCATTATGATGCAGTGATTACCTCATTAATAAAGGATTTAAATAAAACGAAAAGATAATGTAAAATCTAGGACCTACACATGTCGAAAACCTATTTGATGGGTGGATTTAGAGCCCTTATCACCTTACCCTAGAATTATATCAATTTGGTACCTTTTGAATCCGAAACACATTTTAATATAAAGTAACTTTTCTTTACTTTCCAAGAGTGCCCCTCCTCTCCTCTTATAAAAGGCCCCCACCTCTACCTCCTTACCCAAACTTTGAAAGCCTTTGGCTCGGCCAACCCCTGCCCATTTTGTCTCTACACATCCCACTCTTACTCCTTGAAGCCTTACATTGGGCAGAAGTCTTCCCAAGGAAGCCTTTGAGCTCAAACCAAAAAGAGTTACTCGATTTTAAGGTAATGTCTTCATTTGAGTCCTTTTATTTTATTTTTCTTCTCCAACCCCCTAAACTCTTTTTATTATTTTCTTTTTTAATAAATACATTATCTTAAATATACTAGGATGTTGTTATAAGAAGGATTAGAGATAAACTTACACACACCTACATCTAATGGTTAAAGAACATACTGTTTCCATGGATGGCGAATTGTTGCCTCCCAAAACGATGATTATTCAACATTATTTTGACACCTTAAAAGGTGTCCATTAAGATGAAAAAATATTTATATATGATATATAATATGTTTATGTTTTCCTTAAGCTTCTTTATTTTTCATTTTGGTCATACCTTTATGGTTTCCATTATGGGTAAACGCAATATCTTCTTTTAAGGAAGTGCGGACTATCGCCCCCTCAAAGTGATTTGATTCATTAATACCATATGCGGGACGTATAAAGGATGGAGTTATGATATTATATATGATATTACACTGAAATTATAATATACCTTTATATAATTATGATTCCATTTCATAAAATACGAAATAGAAATGAATGTAGCGTTCATGCGTACGTATGGATTACCGTCTCCATGAACAGTGCATTTCATTTCTTACCTCTAAATGATTATGTAATATTATAAATGCATGCATGTACGGGATATATATGACACATATGATATCCAAATCATGAATTCCATTCTGGATATAAAGAACCTTTGACCACATGAACAACGTGTAATTGTAAGAAGTCCACTTTCGACTTAAGAACCAAATATCGACCAAATGAACATTATTAACTTAAATGATTACATAATGTTTATAACATTGCAATAAGTGATATAAAAGGAATAATGAACTTGAAAAATGTTCTTAAACAATTATAAATTAACTCAAGATTATTATTCAGGAGATTAATGAACGATCAAGTCAAGTTGGATACGGGGTATGGGACTTCGTCTCAATCTCCTTTCATTGAGGCATATTTTGTTTTATACACAACCTTTTTTTATACGGTGTATAAAACCCTTTTACTTTTACGTTTATCCAAAAGGAATATTTTTTATACGAAGCGTTTACTAAACTCCAAAAGGGTATATTTTTGTCGTACGTATGCGGTGACAATGACTTCTCCAACGCCGTGACCATTATTTGATTTTCGGCTTCCTCTACAAGCCATACCTTTTTAAAGAAAAATAAATACCATGTTTTACTTTTATTTTATTTTTGTATTGAAAATGGTTTTCATAATGTTTTTATTATATCAATGTTTTTATTGATATCTTGTGATTGAAATGTGGAAATGTTATGTTTCCTTTATGTATGTTTTATGTGATACGATTTTGTTATGGTTCTTGGGCATTATTATGAAGACGGGTGGGTCCATGATAAACTAAGGGCGGGTGATCTCGATATAGCTCTCCAATGCATTGGGTAATGCGAGGGAGTGAAATGTTAAGGTTTCTCCGAAGAGATTTAGGGAATATACTGTGATGGGTATTCCAAACGTAACCAAGAGGGTTACTCCCTACGTAAGAATGTTATGAATGCATCAAGTTACCTTTATGTCTTATGATTTCTATGATTTATTCATGATTTTAGGAGGTTTGTTAAAGTGCTTATGTTTTATGGGTAAAGTATGATTTCATGCTTATGTATATATGTACCCGTGTTTCCTTTCCATATTTTTATATCCCTTACTGAGCTTTTTATGCTCATCCCATGTTTTTGAAATGTTTTTCATAGGTCAAGGGAAAGGTACATGATATGATGATAGTGTCAAGGAAGTGTCAAGAAAGAATCCAAGTTTTATTTTAAATATGTTTCCATTGATGTGAAAAATGAATACTATCTTTTATGTAACTGCTTTGTTTAAATGTGGAATGTAATGAAAGTTTTTATGTTCTAATTCTCTAAAACTCTAAAACTGAAAAGATCCTCAAGGTGTAATCTTTTAATAACTCAAGATTAAGTAAGGTTTAAGGTTGGGGACTTATAGTAATCCTGATATCCTGGGTATCTTATGAATGGGCTTTAAGATGGATGTCGTAACACTGAAGATCTATACTAGTAATTTGATCTCTATGTCTACAATCCCAATTGAAATGTTCTTTCTTCATAAAATTCTAGAAATGTCTCTAGGAAAGCTACATCACCACAAGGGGGATACTCTTCCTACATATGGTTTCACATGTAATTTCCTCTATTCACTAAAAACAAAGATTTGAGATAAGTATATTTATACATCTTGTAAATGGTCACTAAGCAAGAAGTCATTATTCTAGGTCCGTGTAAATCTAGTCCAATGTGTGATCCCTAGGTCCTAGACCATAGGTCGCCACGAAATTCATAACTCAGATAATCCCTTATGGTATTACCCTTAGGCAATATATAATAAATCACTGGTGAAATTACATACTCACCCTAGGGGTATATAATATGGGAGACTGTAATCATCAATCCTTCCATAAGAGAGTAATAAATTCGTGTATCCGACAATGTGGGATTCCATACTCAATAACACGGCCAAGTAACTGATCAGGAAGAGAATAATCATCCATATCCTTCAGGAGATATTAATCATCCAGGAGTATAATTATATTGAGAAGGGATTCATCATCTTTCTATCAAGTAAACTATAGGAGAGTGTAATCATCCTCACCACATAGAAATATAGAAGAGCATAATCATCCCTGAGTATCATTATTATGGTTCCATACCTATATAACATAGTAGTAAGATCAATAATTGGATTATTAGAAAGGACATATAGGAACCCATATATGAAAGATGAATCCCAGGAAGAACATCTCAGAATCCAAAATAGAAAGAAAGATTCCATGTGTCATGATGAATAGAAACCAATAAGAAATCACCTCTCGAAAATGTCACTACATATGAAATAAACACGTGAAATCATAAAGAAGAGAGTGAGGGTTGTGGTATTCATATACCCAACACTACTCCCATAACCCCATCATATTAAAAGTTTAGTATGAGTTATAAGTTGAAAATCGCTACAATATCATCCCAAACTCGATCTATTAACTCATGGTCGGTCAAAAAATGTGTACCTGCTAGATTCCTCAAGTCAAATCTCTAAGAGTAATCCTATATGGGATCCACAAGGTTTGAACACAAATGAAGGCACCCAACTAGATATCCTGATGTGAAAGGTAAGTAGAAATCCTAAGAGAGATCATATGACAGAAAGAAACAGAGGAATCCTATAATGTATTCTCAAAACGGTACATAGGAATAGGAGTCCAACATGGGAACCTAATGATAGAATAAGAAGAACATGAATAGAACATGGGATCCTCGTAATAGTTCTTAGAAAGATGGTGTCCTACACAGGGCCATCAATACAACATAAGAAATAAGGGATCCATGTAATAGTACATAGTTAAATAGATCCTACATGGGCTTCCCTAGATCATCATGTAATCAAATTAACCCATAAGAGATCCTTGGTAAAGAATGATAAAAGAGGAATCTTATATAGGATCTTCTATGATGAAATGTAAGCAGATGAATCCTACAGGGGATCCTCAGAAACAACTGGTCTCATGACCTCTTAGGCCAGAAGGGCACGTCTCAAATGGGATACATCCTCAAAGAAATCATAGGTCAATATAGATATCTCATGGATCCCCACAAAATAGCACCCACCCTATAAAGAAACTGGATTAATCAATTATAAGAAGAACATATTCTTTTGGAAAAGAATGAAACACCAAATAGGATTTCTCAAGACACCCCATGAGTCTTACAATTGAGATATACATGAAAATATACCTAGAATTGACCACTCATGGCTCCAACTCTAACTCCATTGAAACAAGATATGAAAAAAATCCAAGGGATACAAGGGTCATTACACAACCTGTCCCCATGGGTACATGTAGTATACTCCCAAATCCCCACATTATTATGTACTCATGTCGTCCTGAGAATCTAAACACCCAAGGTATATGGAATGTGAAATGGATACATGGCGTGTACTTGACATGGGGTACCTTCCCATGTCCCTCAACTCATTAAGCAATATACTTGGTCAGGCCCTGTACTTTTACATGGCATGAAACACAAATGGGTTCTGGTTGTGTACTCTATAGAGCCATGTACCCCTACACGAGTACTATGTTGGGGTACTCAGCTACATGGATAATACCCAATACACAGTGAGTACTTATAAAAAATCATCTTTCCCAAACATGAATAATGCAAAATGTGTCACCCTCTACCACACACCTTATAACCTATTTTTTCAGAATGAAAACCCTCTAAATAGCCTGAAACCCCAATTCCCCCACACCTAAATCAACAGAATGGAGGAAAGGGGGCCATAAGAAAGCATAATAAGGGATTAAATCGATAAAAAAGAACATTTTTGTATATCTATAGTGAAAAACAAAAAATCCATATCTTTGGGAGGAAACTGTTGAATATTCATGCATTTCAATGATCCCTGGTTGCCAAATGATGATCCTACGTGTTGAGAGATCTACGATGGTAAATCCCTTACTCTATATATATATATATATATATATATATATATATATATATTCCTCTCTCTTCTCTCTCAGTAGAGTATTGTAGGCGGATCCCCACCTGTATGTAACTGAGATTCCAGCTCGAAGAAAATATAAAAGAACAAAAAGAAATGAAAAGAAAAAACAAAAAGAAAATGGTGCATGGGCCAGCCCCAGTTCCCGAATTGACTTTATACCTATCCTAAGAAAAACTATCCATTATAGACTCAAAAGATGAGATGGAATTACAATTCCACACACCATTTAAAAGATATGAATGAAAAATCTTATGTAAATAAATTAATATTTAATTTATTAAATACTAAATACTTTTATTTATTAAAATTATAAAATCTCATAATTCCACAAAACACATATCCTATTGTTGAAACCCTATTATGGGACAAAAAAGTGATCATAAAAATTATCTGAGCTCATATTCTAGTGGAAAAAGACTATTTTACCTACATACAAGCTTCTAAACAAAAAAAATCAAATTTCATCTCAAAATTTTAGTCTAGAAAAACATAGATCCTTATAAATTTTTTGATTTATGGGGACTAATGTTCATAATAGTAAACCATGTAATATGTTATGTGAGGAAAAAATATATAAAAAGGATCTTTACTTACCTTTAACATTTATAATGATCTGAGATATGTAAAATAAACTCATATTTTAGGTTTTACATTTCCTTTTGAAATATAAATGATTTATTATAATCATAATAATTTATCATTAATTTTTTGAGATGAATCTGTTAATTAAAATTATTATAAAATACAAATGCAGTGGTTATTTAGTTAATAAAAAATTAAAATGATTGATAATAACATAATAATATTGAAGAAATTTGAATGAATTATTGTGTTCACTTATTATTTTAGATGAATATGTCATGATAAATATATATAAAAGGTATATATTTTAATTCTGTCAATGTCTTGATATTTTTAAATTTAAATTATATAAGTAATGTCAAAATTGACATTAAGGTTACTATATAATAAATTATATTTTATTTGAAGCATAAAAATTTCTAAAATATGTATTCTAAAAATTGATTTTGAAATGTTAATAAATATCAAATATATATTATTAATGGAAAAATTTATCTTTTATAATTATCATATTTACCCATAAATTGTAAAAATATTGTTATCATTGTTTTGGTTAAAGTGGTGTTTTTGCATGTTACATGCACTTTTGTTAAAATTAATTTCCAACACACAAGGTATTTTTATCTTTTAAATTGGATATCATTTATATAATTTATAGGATCTAAATTTTCAAATAATTATCAAAATAATTTAGGCTTAATGGAATAATTATATAGTTTATAAAGCAAGTTACCTAAATGAAAACCCAATATGAAAATTATAAGGAATCTTAAGGACTAAGGAAAAAATTATAAAAATACACTTTTTGCTGTGTAGATTTTGATTGACCGTAAATTTTGTTTAATACATTATTTTTTTCATTTTTGAATCATATGAGTTATGATAAACCCCCAAAAAGTGTTTTATTTTTGGTATTCACAAGAATGACAGTCCTCCTCCACGATAAAAATGCATTCAATATTCTCCGTTCTCACACCTATTAGACCAAAATTCTTCACCAAAACCCTACCAAATAATATTATAGTATCCCTCCCCTAAAATTATATTCCCCTAATTGTTAATTAACATATCCATAGAATTAATTTGGTGAAAACCAAAAGGATTTACCTAAAACTGTGTTAACATTACTCAACGATCAATTTTGTTTTATTTCTCTCTCAACAAATTAAATTATTATGAATATGTGATTATATAATAACATAAGTATCCAAAATATACTAATATTTTTTATCTTAGGGGTTCAACCTACACCTACACAAAATCTCATCCAATGGGTAATGAATTAATCATCGGTGTGTATGACGAACTACCAACTTACAAAATGATGTCATTTTTTTCCATTACCACATCTCATGGTTCTCCAATATGATGGAAATAACATTTTAATATGATATTTATGACATAAATGTTATATTAATAATTTTGGTATTTTTTATAAAACATATACCTTCATTTATTCAATTTTTTTGTAAATATGATGACGTCGTTTTTGGACTTGTGGACAACCACCTCCTCAAAGCGATGTGACTCGTTCAGGATATACCTAGAATGTATTAAGAATTATTTTAATAAAAATATGCAAAATATATGAAATAAATATTATAATTCAATTATTATAAATATATATATCATTTACTTTTCATTATTTTAATATCACAAGGAAGAGGAAATGGCATTCATGCATATGTACGGCCTACCGTCTCCTAGGGTAGTACATTTCATTTCCTATATCTAAAATTTATGGATTTACATAAATACATATATACTGCATATATATGATATTTAAAACATTTTTTAAATCATTTATATGATTAAATATTTATTTATGTAATAATAAAATAAATACGTGTCAAAAACTGTTAAAAAAACTAGTTAATTAACAACCAAAATATGGAAGATAACGAAATATTATTGAATAAAGGGTAATAATATAATATAAGAGGATAATATATAAAATTAAAAATATTAGTATAGATCTTATATAAGTTAATAACATTATTAAAACCATTATAAATGATTTTAAAAGATGTTCATATTGAAAGGAAGTGCAAGGTAAGGGATTTCATCTCAATTTACATTCCATTGAGAGTTATTTTTTATTATACACCAATTCAATTTAACGTGGAATATATACTTGCCTTTGTATTTTAATATCATGATTCATTCATAAGTAATGGTATTTTATGATTCACATTTAATTCTCTCACCCAAGGGGTTTAGATTGAAAATTACCAAGTGGTAAAAGTTATCCTTTCAATATCACTTTCTTTTCTGATTGTCAACTTTCTATTGAAACAATTAACTTATTTTAATCATGTTTAATTTGAAATTTCATTAAATATCTACATTTTTGGGAAATTTAAATTATTATTTAATAAACTATAAACCATTTTTTATGGTGTTCACATTGATAGTTATTTGATTACCAGAAGAATTAATGATAAATTTGTATATTTTATTCAATATGGATATTTGATAAGGCATATTGTTTATTAATTACATATATTAAAAATTATATGAGAAATTATTTGGATAGGTAGTGATTATTGGGACCATAAATTATATATATACTCGATGCATCAATACGTTCCCATGAGAAAAAATAGTTGTCCAAATTAAAAGGGTTTCTACCAGTAGTTTTAAATCGTCTTTTGAAAGGTCCTTACGATATAGGTTTTCGTGTGCCTCAAACATGACATATAATATTTAATAATTACCATCATTTATATTTTAGTTATTATTATTATTTTCCATGATATTTTTATATGATAATATCTAGGGATGTGTTTTATTCTTAGTTTATTGATTGAATGGATTGCCTTACAGTTATTTTCTTTCCCGAATTGATTATTCCTTATACTATTATTTGAGTGAGATGCATTTTTATGTATTTAAAATTAAATGATTAGTATTATAATTGAATAATTGTTTATTATTTTTTACATACCCTAATTAGTCATTTGAGATCAACATTATTATGTTTCATTTCCCCAGGTTTTGAAGAGGAATCCTTTGATTAAGTTTTAAGGATTATTTTTATTTAATTTTCTTATGTATCATTTTTTTCTTTTTCCAAATTTAATATGGGTATCATGTATGTAATATAGTTTTCCAAAACTACTAATATTTTGATCAATCAGGATATTATTCCTTGTAATCATGCTAATGTAATGAAGTAAAGAATCAGATCCAGGCTTCTGGGTTTCGGGAATTATAGTTGGTGTCAAATTGATTTTAGTATAAACCTTTTAAACTAGATTTATGAAGAAAATAAATTAGATTAAATAACACTAATATAGTCATTTAGTACAATTATAGAAACACGTACATTAATTTTAGTAAGTTATAGATTATGTGGTTAGTTCATGGAATACATTATTGTCTAGATACAAGATGTTGATGCGGTTCTGGAACAGTTGTACCTAGGATTATCAAATCTGAATAAGTGTCATGCCTATCTTTAGAATAACCTCATATATGACAATGGTACTCACTTCATACTTGGTTTGACACTCCTAGGGGATGTTCTTAGATAATTTAGTTTTCTTCACAAAAAATTATAAAGGATTTAAAAATAAATATATCCCAATGGAAACCATGTTTGTGATTTTGATACTAGATACACAGAATTTTTCAAATGTCTTTTAACTATTTTAATAGTTTTAGGATTATACATTATGTTTTATAATGAAATAATCTAATTTAGTGTATATCTTTATTTATAAATAGTGCCCAATAGAAGTAATTTTAACCTCAATAATTGAAATGATCCAACAAGAAATAAGGATCATATATTTTATGTACCTAAGCTAATATTTCGATGGAAAATAATCTCCTAGGAATTCTCATCATATGGGTGCATGGTATCAAGTGCTAACGAGATAGGTAACTAATCCTTCATGTCTTATATCTTTTATGGGATGAAAGATAAGAAGGGGATGGTGGCGAATAATATATATAAAGGGAAGCAAGGAATGAAATAATTTCTCACATGTGATAATTATATAGGAAACACCTTTTTATTTGATTAAATGTAATAATATATTTTTAAACGTGTTTAGATAAAGGACTTTGTTCTTCTGATTGCATGGGTAAGAATAATTTTTCCAATGTACAACGATTCGACTACAAAGAGATCAGAAACTCTAAAACTCAATGTTTCAAGCATCGAAAAAATTTACCCTAAAAGAGGATAATGGATAAGATTATGCTACTACCACATACAAAGAGAAATTATTAATGTGTATATGTATTTGGATATTTGAATAATGTTTTAAAATTATTTTATCAATGATGCATTGGTTATAAGAATTATGAAATTTATGAGTATTTTTCTAAAACACATTTAAACTAAAGATTTAAGATCGTATGTTGAATGATAACAATGACCAAGATAAATGATTCAGTAGAAAGATAAGATTTTTTGAAATCATATTGTTGAGTAAAATATAAACCTTAACATCTTATTGATGTTGAGAAAATAATGTTTGGATAAAGAGATAAGTGATATCTTTTGAAAATAGTGGATAGTACATACTACCTTGGAATAAATTAATGATTTGTTGAAACTGTGGTTCATACTATCCTGATGGAGTTTACAACACTTTTGTATGTAAGTAATATATCTAATAACATATTTTTTTTCTTAAGGAATAATAAATAATTTGTGTTTCTAATAAAGGTTTATAGTAATTATTGTTATTAACATGATTCAACAGAATACATGATGAAATTATTCCCACGATGGAATGTGAAAATTAAGATATGCTCAATATTGATTGAAGGATAACGATAAGTTTTTTAGATATTATTTTATTACATCACCATATGATGGTACATTTTCTTTGAAAATAAGTATAAATAGTACAAGGTGAAATCAAAGGAAAAGATTATATTTATACAAATTATTATATAATTAAATTTTTAGAGAGTGAAAGAATACATAATGTCTATGAAAATGTTATTTAGACAAAAATTGTGTTCCATTATCATCCTTTTTATGATATCAATTTATTTTTTTAAAATTCTGGTATAAGGCTTCGTTGTCATCACCTTAAAGATGAGCAAGCTCTATTTCACTCTCCATCTGAACTTGATTATTATATTTTTTCCTTCACCAATTTTTCATAAATTTTATCTTATTTGAAAACCATGTTTTTTGGTTACCATAACTTTTCCATTTTACTATTATTAAAAATATGTGTTATTAAACCTATTTATGATGTGTTTTTTTAATAAAAGTTCTTTTTCAAATATTAGTCCCTTGATTATAGAGATCATGTTTCAATTTATAGGACACAATTTATTTTAGGTGGGGAGAATAAAACACCCAAAAACTTAAAAATATTTTCATTTTATTATAATATTAATTTTTTTCTATATTTCTTTATTTCAAACACCATGTTATTTTTATAATCCATAGAAAATTTATTTTTCTTTCATTACAAGCAACACCATGTTTTACAACCTTTTAATGGGGAACCAATTTTAAAACCAAATATTCACCCTTTTTAAAATTTTATTTTTAAAATTAATATTCATTTTTTAATGTGGGATGTGACGCTTATCTTGTTGTGATGTTTTTTTTATTCCAATAAGTTTAGTTTTTTTGAATAGTGAAAATAGTGATATTTAGTTGAACAATTACATTTAGTTTAAATAATTTTTAATATTAAATTATATAATAAATTGGGTTTAAAGACACAATAGATCAATTATATATACATATATATATTAATATATTTTATGTCATTGGAATCATTTTTATACTAAATATAGATAAAAAACATAATTTACTTTTTTGACCATTTTCACTTTCAATCCCCTCTTTACCGCCACATCTACGGGATTACATTTCTATTTAATTGTGACAACTATTTAAATTGAATTTGGAAAACAGATATGCAGGTTTGGAATTATTATAATTTTTGTATTCTAATATGATTAGCATATTTGTAATGCCCTGACCCCAATTTCCCAGAGTCGGTGAATTATTTTAATACATTGACATGATTACAAGGAATCACGTCATGAAGGACCGATCGGTTTAGAAGTCTTGGAAACACTAGATCCATTCATAATGTTTACATTACATCATAAAATGAAAACTTCAAAAACATAGTGTCCATAGTCCACACTCATACTATCCCTGCAGGTCATTCATAAATTACTTCTTCACATCCTGGAAAAAATAAAACATAGAAAGGGGTGAGCTCAGATGCTCAGTAAGGATAACAATAAAGAGGAAACTTTCATAAATAAGTATAAACATTTAAAGCAATGTATAACTATAAAACCTTTTAAACTTGAACTTCAGCATAAAATGGAAGAAATAAAATGAAATAATGCCATTTACATATTCAAATGGATATTCTACTAGTCTAATAATCACATGAAATATCAATAACCACTTTCATAATGATGGAATGCATAATGCCAGACTATCATAACCACGTAACCAAGGCCTCGTGCCAAGACTACAAAAAATATTTTTTCAAGGCCTCATGCCAAGACACTAGTTTATCTCAGGAGACCTACTAATGCATCGAGGAGCTATAGCGGGCTCCACCCGTCACTTACTATATCCAATTCATCCCTCATATGAAAAGGTTTAAACATAACATAAACATACGTATTAAAACTTGCATATTAAATGTCAATACATTATCCATAAACCATGAATGGTATAAAAATAACACATCAACAGTCAAACATATCATAACTCATTCAATACAATAAGGAATATTGTATTATAATAAATCAACCTCAACCAAAAATAATATCCAGTAGAGGATGCTGACATAGTTGAAAATGATGAGTAAAACTTTTTGAGAGAAATATCCTTTTTGTAAAATCATTTAAAAGTCACAAATTTATTAAGGAAGTAATTTAAAAGAGATTTTTGAATTAAAGTGTCCTATACCACTTTGAAACTTTTGAAAAGAATTATCATTTCAAAACATTCATGTCCATATTAATAAATCCTTAAAATCAATTTGAAAACATGGACATTAATTAAAAATATATAGAAAGAAAAAACCTTAAAACATTTGAAATTCCGATATTGATAAAGAGTACCTTTCAAAATACTTAAAATCTTCATTTTAAAATCATTTTTATGAAAAATGGACATGGATGATAAAAATGTCCCAGTAAATACATACACATAAACAATCTCAGATAATGATGAGATTGAGGAATTAACCATTACCAATTTGGTAACATACGAAACATACAACCCATGAAAGATTTATCATAAAATTAATATGTAAATACACATAAATTAAAGTGTATTACACAAAGAATACAATTATGGGCAGTACATACACCACACAAAAGGTAAAAGTTGAAATATGGCATGAATCTCACAGGAATAAAGAGTGAGATGAAAACCCCTTACCTTGTACTTTTCCTTGATAGTGTGTATATTAACCTCCTGTATAATAGTTAAATCATTGTTATTAAATTATAAAAGAATCATATTAATAAATATTATATCACATATGATCTTTTAATATTGCTTTGTTAATAATATTTTAGTATTATCGTCGTTTTGGGTGTTAACAAATTCATTTTACTTTATATTCTTCGTTACCTAAGCCGTGTTTGTTATGGATAGGTTGTATCTTATTCATATCCATAATGATATCAAGTCCCTAAAAATTACTTTTAATCATAAAATGATAATTAGTCTTTAATGGATATGATGGGGAAATGAATCTCATCGCGTTCGTGGAGAAGGTAATCTGTACGTACGCACGAACGCTACATCCATTTAGTTTTTCATTTTAAAAGGAATAAAAACCAAATGATTCATAGGTATATTATTATTCCAGTATAATATAATATCTTATATGTTTTACATAATTTAATTAACACCATCCTTTATATGTTCCGTGTATGGTATGAACGATTCATATCACTTTGAGGGGGTGGTAGTCCGCACATCCTCAAATGAAATTATCGTATATATATACAAAATGAAACGAATAATGGTATGATATAAAATGGAAATAAAGAAGATTATATATAAAAAATTTATCATTAATATCATATTTAATTATAGTTCCATCATAATGGCCACCATGAGAGGTGGTAGAAGATAATTGAACAGTCATCGCTTCGTGAGGCGTTTGGTTACCATCCACAGAAACATTATGTTCTTCACCCATTAAGTAGTGGTTTGTGTAAGTGTAGTTTGAATAATTCTAATACCAATATACTATATATTTAGGATACTATTTTTTTTTTCAAAAGAAAATAATAAGAAGAGTTTAGTGGTTGGAGAAGTAAAATAAAAGAAAAGAAGCTAAGAGAAATTGTTACCTTTAATTTGGGTAACTCCCTTTGGTTTGAACCAAAAAAGACTCTTGAAGTGCCTTTTACCTAAGTTAAGGATTCTAATAAAAGGAGATAGATGTAGGGAGCTTAATTGGCTAGAGTATGGATTAAACAAAAGGCTTGAGAGGTGTGAGTAATTGGTTAGAAGTGTTGTCCTTTTATAAGGGGGAGGAGGGGCTCTTTAGAAAAAACTTAATGTATTATTTTATAATAAATTCATATTCGGTTTATAATGGCTCCAAAATAGATTATTCAAAGTATAAGGTGGGGATTGGTCGAGAAACACTCAACCAATAGATTTTATACTGTTTGGGGTCACAATAGTAACCTTATCATTTGGATTTAACTCTTAGTTAAATCGTTTGACATTTACCATGTTTCTTTGTATTTTTATATTAAATAGTTCATAAACATACTATATACATACATGTGACCCCCATAGGGTAAATTAATGATACACCTATCATGACATAATTCCTTTATCCAAACCTTATATTTTTTGGAATATAATATAAATTAATAATATAATATTTGTTTTAAAAACTCATTTATGTCAATTTTTACTCTACTCAATAATTGATTTTTGTTAAAGTATTAAAAACTTTATTAATTCTAAAAAAATTAATTTAAGAAATCCTATAATGTAATATTAACCAATAAAATTCGTTTATGTCATCAAAACATTCAAATTATATTTATTTTAACATTTATAATATCAATTGTTTGATTCTTTCATTAATACGGAAAATACTGCATCATTATTGTGTCATATATATTTTTACATTTTCAATGTCCAAAAATTATAAATAAAATACCATTATGTAGGAAATATTTTTATCTTTCTAATTAATATTCGTAATCGAAAATATAACATATATAACCCTATGTAAAAATTGTTTTTCTAAATGATATAAGCTTATGTCATTTTTGTATCCACTTTAACATAATTAATATAAAGTGTCCCTATCAACTACAAGTGGCTCTATGGGGTCCCAAAATCTACCCAAATAATCCCATGGTTGGACATGTATCCACCAATAAGGTTAGGACACATTTTAGGGTAATTTATTATAATTATAATATTATTTTTTAACCCTTATTTAGCGGATTTACCCTTTAACCACTGTAAATAAAATATTTACCGAAGTAATTATTCAAAATGTCTAAAAACAAAACTTACCTATTTACAAAATTTGGACATCCTGATTCCAAATATGGAATCCAATTTTCCATATTCAAAACAAAGAAGTGACAGAAATTAATTTAAAATTAATTTCCGCTGTCAAACCAAAAGTGTGTTTTTAAGATATAATAACTATCAAAAGATTGACACTTGTTTATGTCCGGTTTAATTGTGAAATTATGTCCAATGACCAAAATTGTATAAAATGGTAAAAATATATTCTAAATATACTTTTAAACCACTAAAATTCATAATTTATCACTATTAATTATTTAGATTAAAAAAGTTGTTTTTAATTAAAATTTAGTAATTTTCACTATTCATCAAAATATAAAAGTTATCAGAAAAGTAAAAAAAATTCACCCTAATATAATATCAATATTACCAATCAAAAAATTAAGTCCATTTTGAAAGATAAAATTTATAAAATTTCAAAAAAGTGTGTATTACTATTCATAATGGCTAGTTTTATTAGTTGTGGCGTGTGTTAGAACTCGAAGTTTCATTCAACACACACTACTGTATTATTCAAAGTGAAGCATACCATGGAAGCTTGGGGTGTTACATTCTTCCCTCCATCAATAAATTTCATCCTCGAAATTGATGCTCGGTATTGGAAACTTGGGGTTGACATTTCAAAATATCTTTGTTGAAATCCCACATAAAAAAATGGATTAATGAGACCTCTATTTAAAATAAAGAGCGGTAAGTACGAAGGTTACCGAAAATAACACATACTAGGGTTCCATGTAGGAAAATATAGACTTGGAAGAGAAATATAACAATCAATATCTGATGGATAGTGGTAGAGAACATTGCTATGAAAAGGCCAACAATCCCAAAGCCAAATATTTGTGATGATCTAAAGTACCATCTAAGAAAACATTTTTGTTCTAAGTTACTTTTCTTAATGTTGAGGAATTTGTTTATGGGATTGGATAAGATCATAAGGAGATATACTTACTTTATAATTAGAGTTTTATCCATTATTTAATTTCTACCACAAACTCATCTTTCACCCCAAAACATAATAAAACTCAAAAATACTCTATTTATCCTTGTTTCGCACGGAATTCAGGGATGAACTCCTGGATGGGAGATTCAAACGTTCCGATCGGTTTCTAACGGGTTTGTTCGTAGAACCGGAAACATCCAATGATTCCACATCTGTTTGGACCTACTTTCCAAAGGTAGGCGCTCATTAGCTTGTGGACTGATGAGGCTTAGGAATTTCCATTGGTCGAGAGGATGGGAGGTCGGACTCATCACACCTTTTTGAGGGGAATTATTGTCTACTCCAGGACTCACTTTATAGATTTAAGTTGTGTTCGTGAATCCTTATTACATTACCAAGTATAACATGAGCTTTCCTTTAGTTTTAACAATCAATGACTAAATATGTAAGAAATTTAGAGAATCTTTTATATGTATTCGAGGTTCTTCATCAATAGAGAATCATCTGTATCTATTTAGAGATTCTTGGTCAATGGTATCCTTCAAAACATTTATAAAAGTATCTTGGTCATTATGATGACCAGGCTGGTTTTAAATCCACTCAGTGGGGCACTTGAAGTTTATTGTCATTCAGAAGGACATTAATTATTTCAGAGTTGGGATCGAACCCGCAAATGGGCTACCTACGTATCCTTTGTTTTGGGAAAGGAATCAGAACCCACGTAGTTCGAGTAAGGGAGTATGACATTTATGATTGATGGCTCAAATAAGGATGTCATAATTACTTTTACACTCTAAGCTCACGTGAGTCATGCTCGGTGTGAGAAACAAGAGGTATTGGTAAAAATTAGACAATTGTGCCATGAAAGATGCAATCATAAGAAATGGTTTGGGGCTGATGTATGTATGACTGCCCAGATAAATGAAGGTTATGATTTACTTTAGAGGGAAAATCCATGAACAGGGTCCATAAAGGAATATGTGCTTCATGGAGATTTGAATACTCTAATCTTGGGGATTACTCCTAAGGAGGATGCCCAAGTTAGGAGGGGACTTATGATTGGGTTTTACTCCTGAAAAGGAAACCCAAATCAAGGGTAAATTAGGACTGGTTAAGAGAAATTAAGGGACTTGGGGCTTACTCCTGAAAAGGAAGACGAAGATTATAACTGGGATTATTCCTGAAAAGGAAGCCCAGGTTAGGGGACTTGGGGCTTACTCGTGAAAAGGAATCCCTTGATTATGACTGGGTCTTATTCCTGAAAAGGAGACCCAGGTTAGGGATTAAGGTTTGGGGCTTACTCCTAAGAAGGATTCCCAAATTAAGGGACTCAGGGCTTACTCTTAAGAAGGATGACCAAAATTAGAGGACTTGGGGCTTACTCCTAAGAAGGATGCCCATATTAAAGGATTATGATTGGGGCTTACTCCTCAGAAGGATGCCCAAGGTAAGGAATTAAGGTTTGGGGCTTACTCCTGAGGAGGATGCCCAAGTTTTGGAACTTTAAGAATTTGGGGCTTACTCCTGAGGAGGATGCCCAAATTTTGGAACTTTGAGAATTTGGGGCTTACTCCTGAGGAGGATGCCCAGATTAAAGGGCTTATAATTGGGGATTATTCCTAATAAAGGAGACCCGTGTTAAGGATTCTCTCCTCTTAAAGGATGAGGTTGAATGAATGAACTCTCAATCTTTGGTGACATAAAGATATATAAATCACTATATTTTGAGAGATATTCCACATAATTCCTTTCAAATAAGGAAGTCAAATCATGAAATCATGCCATAAATGGCTTTTAAGAGTATCTTGAAGACTAAATATTGAATAGGAAAGGTGAAATCGCTTAATAGGGGTAAAATGGGAACAATGGGCACCCAAAAAAGTAGGGGCGCGCAAGTCTTGAAAGGCGCGCAAGTATTGGTCGTGCAGGTATACCTGCACGGCATGTGGTGTACTTGCACGATTTTGAACCAGCATTAAAATACTTGAGAGACTCTTTCTTAAATCCTTAAAACCCCCTTGAGGTTCTCCCAGAAAAGGGACGCGCAAGTTCTATTGAAGGAATAAGGCGGCGCGCAAGTGTGACCAGTTCCCTTAAGTGCTGGCCACTCAGGCGCGCAATTGTTGATGAGTTTCAACACTTAGGCCTTCCTCCTTCTCTTTAGATCTTCCGTTCTAGGAAAAAAATTACCTTAGAAGTGTTCCAAAAGCTTTGAGAAGAGACTTGGGCGTCGGGAGCGTCAATCCAAGTTTCTGGAAAAAGATCCTCTCGAATGGGGGGCCCACATGGTCTATTTATAGGCAGGAGAAGACCCTGGGCGGTTACCGGGAGGTTATCACTTAGGTCGCGCAAGTCACTTGCGCGACCAAGGGCGTCGCGCAAGTGGACTTGCGCGACAGTGATATAACTTGCGCGGTGCAGTTTCTTTTGATCCTTTGTTCATGCCTTTGTCGATTTTTGATGTTTTCTTCAAAGGATGAATCACTTTGAGCTCAGATATTCCCCTTTTCCGATCATTAGATTCTGTGATGAAAGGAGCGTCAACAAAAGTCGCCCCTCAGAGTTGGATCCGAATAGAAATGAGGATTTGACTCTGAGGAAATCGAATCCATCCAAAGGAAAAGGGGGCGTGAAAGTCATCAGGGCACAGAGGGCGGCACGCAAGTTTGCATCACGCAGGCCTTAAGCGCACTGGGTACGGCGCGCAGATATGCTTCATGGCCTATAAATACATGGCTGTTGGCTGGGTATAGCATCTGATCCCAAATTTCTTGAGCTCTCACCGCGCATGTCTCTTTTTCCACTGTTCCCTCGCTGCCGCGCTACTGTAAAGGTAATAGGGCTTGCGCGGTGATACATGCGCGACAGAAACTTGTGCGGCACATGTAACACTTGGGCAACACCTCCATACTTGTGTGCCTTAATGCCTTAGCCATTTTTTGATTTCTTTCACAAATTGTGAAAAAATAATTCATTTATAAATTAATTTATTCAACTCTTTATGCAGGATTAATGGCTCTTAGACCCGGATTAATTGATGAACTGGCTAGCAAGTGGATAGATGATATGATGAACAACATTGGCCCTGATTACTATACTGTCAAAGATAGTACTCTTCCAGAGTTGGCTAAGTATCTGAAGAAATATCATCGCAACTTTCCTCATTGAACTTATCTACCTTTGTATAGCTATGGTCATCTACAAGAAGTCATTATTCCAAAAGTAAAGAATTATCTTCCATTTTCATGGTTTCATAATTATAAAAACTTTTCTTCAGCAAATATCTCAGGTGGAGGAGTATTTCAAACTGCTGGAACAGTGGAGAAGGCTTATGTGATGCATCATATCCCTTGCACACCAGATCTGAAAAATCATACACCTGAGCTTCAACCACATTGCCATCCTTCAATCTTCTGAAATGCTCATATGGATCAATCCAAAGGCTGGAAGAAAAGTTGGGATTTCCGTCCTGGGGGAGGTGTGAAGCCAAATTGGATGTGGGCATACTGGGTGCGACAGACTTGCGCCGAGTTTATCGAGGACCTGAAGAGATCTGCAATATATAAGGTTGTCTGGGTTGGGAAAACATATGTTTACAGACACGATAACTTCGTGCCAGAGATACTCAGCCACTGGAGCCCAACAACTAATTCTTTCCATTTGACTCATGGAGAAGTATGTATCAGTTTGTGGGATGTCCACAAGATTTCAGGGGCTCCAATTTTGGGCGTTATGTATGATGAATTCATTCCTCCCAAGGTGACTCGGAATGATTCAGGGAAGACTCCTGATTTAGCTCGAGAATTATTTAAAATATTCCACAGGCTCAAGAGTTCAGAGACCTCATTACCTCATTTTAGAAAAGATATTCATCCGGAAGAATGGATGAATGTGTTTCTTATTGAGAAGAAAGGGATGGAGCCAAAAGAAAAAGGATCCAAGAAGAAGAAATCCAAGGATACCAGGCCCAAACGTCCTACCACCTGTCCAAAACCTGAGAAGAGAGGAGCTCTTGGCACATTCTGGACAACTCTAGAAGCAGGAGAGTTTGAAAAGTGGGGATATTAAGTGAATCAAATAATTCCAAAGAAAACTCGTCTGGCGGGTTTCTTGGCAATGTGGCTTAGTGTTTATCTCTTGCCGGTCAGGGATTCGAAGGGAGCCATTAGGTCAGGGACCTTCGTCATTGCAGCAAAGTTGGCCGAGGGAAAAATGGTTGGGTTAGCTACCCCCATTTTAGCAAAGATTCACATGAGTTTACTTCATGTCTTCCTGGGTAAATCTCCTTTAAGAATAGTGGGACCATTCCAGGTTTTGTGGGGATGGATCGCCACTCACTTCAGGACTTACAATGTACAGAATGGATTACAAATTCCTGGAATCTCTTTCAGACTGTCAGTTCAATCATTCTCTGGAATTTCTCCATTAGATGTTAATGGTGATGAAATGAAAGTTAGGCTGAGCATGTTTAAGGAATTCAACTTCTTTCCCTATGGAAGTCCGCCATCCGGGCGGTTTGTTGTTGATGGGACATCCCATTTGGATTTGAGGGCATACATGATAGCTTGCAGGGATGGTGTGTTAGTAGCCAGGATTGATGGAGAAATCATATGCGAGGCCTATGCTCCATATAGATTTTCACGCCAATTCTAATGTTTGCAACAGATTGTTGTATCCCCTCTGGTACATGTCAGGTTAGAGCAACATCCGATGGTTGCTCGACAACTATGGCTGCTGACATCAAGAGAGAAGACTGGGGTAGTATTTGATCTACCAGTTGAAAAAGTGGCACATAATTTGACTACATTTTATGCTGAACACTGGATAACATCATACCCCAAAGGGATATTGAATCACCCCGTATATCATGTTGGAAAGAGGAAGAGGACTGTAGAGAAAGAAACCCTTCCTCATGAAGGTGATGCTTCTCCACCTGAAATAGGTTCAACAGATTCCTCTTCTAGAACTGATTCATCGGATTATCATGATGGGGATGATGAGACACAACCGGAAGAAAAGTGGTTTCGTGCCCAATATAATCCTCCGGACAGAATTAAAATACCCACTCCATCAACTCCTGGTGAGTTATTTCATTGTCGTAATTTCAATCACTGCTACTTTATAAAGTAATAAGTCATACTTTCATATTATCTATATGTAGCTGCAAGAGCTGCGAAGAAATTAAAATCAAAAATTGTAGGACCTTCCTCACAGCCTTTATATCTATGACCAGAGGCTGTTCAGCTATGTCAGAGCTTATACTGTGGTACTGAGACCACCTGGATGGATTTGTGTGAGGGCCTACAACATCCTGGAATAGGAAATCTTGTAGCTTCTAAAAACCTTAAATACGGAGATAACCCCAATGAAGTGCGAGCTTACATCAGAGAGCTGGAAATGCTCATATATGACACTGATGACTCGGTTCCTATCACCAGGTGGGTGAAGGAAATGATTGATCGTGGCGCCACTGAGGGGGCTGCTGGTTCTGGAGATGAGGAATGGAAAGAGTACATGGCTCCTGAAGATGTAAGTTTTCTTTCCTTATTTTCTTTGAAACTTGATTTCAGTTGAAGCTTTGCTACTTAAGGAAGTTATTTTCTTCATCTCGCAGTTTGCAAAGGAAGGAACTAGGGTTCCTTCACCACAGTATATCCCTAGTGGTACTACTATCGGGGCTGCTACTGATTCTCCTCGCGAACCAGGCGAGATATCTCCAGGCCAGCAGGCCATGAATGAGGCGCTGGACATAGCCTTCCATTCGCCAATTCAAGTGCCAATAAGGGAGACTACTGATACTCCAAAAAAACAAAAGAAAAAGGCAACGAAGAAGGAAATCCACAGCTAAGCGCTTCATAAGCAGCAGTAAGTCCTTCGAATGATCATGAGTTTATACCCATAATCACATGGTTACTCATATTTCTGAGGATTGCAGGGGCTTCTTCAATTTCCCCTTGAGGGAAGGGACTGATCCTCCTTTAAAGGCCTTGGAGGGTGCTGTAGAACAATCACAGACCCAAGCTGACTTGGTTGCTCCTGGAGAAGAGCTAGCATCCATTCCCAGTATCCCTCCTACTGCTGATGATGCTGTCTAGGGTTAGGGGTAGCAAGACATAAGTCGGAAAGAAGATGTAGAAAATGCTCCCACTGGTGAGACTAACCAGGATTCTGAAATATCATTGGATGAAATGGTGAATCCAGGAATGACTTTCAAAGAATTTTATGATCATGCTAAGTTGTCATGTGATTTAGAAGACCTTGGGCGTGAGTGCTACCCTTCACCCAATTTTTTTTAAAAAATTTACACTTCTAACCATGACTGAAAACAATATGCAGTTTCATCCGTAGAAGCTGCTGAACTGCCAATGCCTGAAGAGGGTGTGGACATTGATGTCAACCCTATTATTGCAGAAAAATTATCTCAAGTAGAGCTAAACCCAATAAACCCTCCTGAGACCCATCTTGAAAATCCTATTGAGACCGGGAAAGATGGGGATAAGTCTTCTCAGGTTGCTGAACCATCCTTGGGTAAGGGATAACAATATTTGTGATTGTACTTTATTCGCAAGACAGTCTATTCTTTTGTTATCCTTTGAAGCTGACAAAATCTTTCAATTATTCATGCAGGACCATCAACTGCAATAACTAGATCTGGAGGTGAGGCCTCAGCCTCTACCCCAACAGGAATTGAAAGTGAAGAAGCACAAATCAGGGGGGGGGGGGGGGAAGCAGGATAGGGCACTTCTTTAAGTGCACTAATTCCAGATTACATACCCCCTCTGACGATGATATTGAATCAGATCCAGAGATGCTTAAAGTATTCAGATTTTCACGACGTAAGGCATGGAACAACATATGGAACATCATATCTGGGGTTCCTTTAGAAGAGCTACCATAAAAAATTCCTCGATTGTCATCCCAATTTGTTATACTGGGACTTGGTGGTTTTGGGTATGAAATGATCCATGCCGCGGTGAAACAGATCATTTTCAGGAGGGAGAAAGCGCAGACAAGTCACGAAGATTTCACCAGAGTGAAATTGTCAGTCAAAATAGGCTAATTTGAGGCTGCGGTATCCCATTCTAAGGCTGATTATGCTGCCAAGATGAAGGATCTAAAGCAAAAAATCAAAGAAAAGGTTGTCCATCAGGTGCAACTCCAGCAATAGTTAGATGCTGTTACTGGAGAACTTGATTAGCTTAATAAATCATTGGATGAAACTCATATGAATGGCATGAAAGCCATCACAGATGCTAAGAAGGCACTTCAGCAAGCTGAAAAGTGTAAAGTTGGTCAAGTGAACGAGCTTCAAGTAACTGCTGATAAAGCTTAGGATGCTATACATCAAATGAAGAATTATGTTGACAATCTTCTGTAATTCTTGAAAAAGAGAAGAGACTCCAGTCTCTGGATGTCTTTCTATCTCCTGTGTATCAATGAAAAACACTTTCGTCTTCAATCATTTGTACCTGCATTCTTTCATTACCTGCTTCAAATTTACTTAAGCCAATGGGCCTAGTAAGCATAGTTTGATTTTTACTAGGATTATTACAAATAACCCTACAAACTTTGAATCTTTTAATTGCTCAATATTACCTAAATCATACAAAAATGTATATTTAGTGAGCTGGAACATGACTTTTATTCATAGTTCCTTTGTCTTTTGTGGGCAGTTTAAAGTCATGCATACCGGACATAAAGGGGTTAACGTTTAAGGTTGAAATATCTTTGACCGAAATGGATTAGAATTGACACAATTCCTTGAAAGTTCATCTGAAAACATACTACCATACTCAAGTGTGAGGGAAAATATGTAAACTATGGCTTAAGAATATTTGAATCCGAGGAATGATATGAAAAAGAGCTAAAAGGCATTAGAAGAAGTAGTTTACAAGAATGAAGTTACTATTATTTAACAAAACCCGTTAGGGGGTTGAAATATGCTGGGACACCTAAGGGAATTGGCTGCATGGTCAAATAAATAGCATCTTTCAGCTGACAAGTCTATTATGTGGACTATTTATGCAAGGCCACCTATGGGCATGTGCTGCATAGTCAGGCAAAAGAACTCTCAGAAATTTACTTTCCTAGTGCTAAAAGCCAGTGAATGTTTATGGAGATTCAAATTTTCTAAAGTATAGAGTTTGTTGTATGGAAAGAGGTACTTGAATATGGAGAAGATATTTCCAGACAATATTATCGAAGAACTGGATGAATATCACTCCTACGAAGGTCTGACCCAAACGTAGGGAAGAAGAATAAACCATAGACTTGAATACTTTCAGATCATGAAAAAGGATATGGGACAAATATGTTAAGGATGGCTATTTTTTTGCAGATCCCTACATACTGTCGTTTAAGAAAAATAAGGACAAAAGAGGCATTCTTCCCAAGAATGAAGTTACCATCATTTAACAAACCCGTTAGGGGGTTGAATTATGCAGGGCCACCTAAGGGCATTGGCTGCATAGTCAGATAAATAGTATCTTTTGGCTAACAAGTCTATTATGTGGACTGTTTATGCAAGGCCACCTATGGGCACGTGCTGCATAGTCAAGCAAAAGAATTCTCAGAAGTTTGACATTTTTGTGACTAGAATTCATGAAAAGGGTTATGAATATCTGAAAATATTTAAGGTTAGGATTATAACACATAAATATGGGTATTGTCCAATGTATATAGAGATAAATAGGTCAATGATAACCATAATCATGTTGTGGCTGGGTCTTGAATTGAAATTTTGGACTTCACTACATATCTCATAAAAATGGAAATCAAGCCATACGTAGTTCTTGAAATGCAGTTTAACGTCATGCAGGACGAAAGTATGAGAGATCTTAGTTTGGGGTCATAGAGTTTGGACCATAATAATGAATACACAGTGTGTGTTTTCATGAGGACTTTTCAGCCAAGCGACTGAAAGTGAAATTTGGGGTTAGGCCCAAAAGACTTGGGACTGGATTGGAGGGACACTCGAATGTTCTTACGTATCCCATAAGGATGGAAATCAAGTCCACGTAGTTCTAGAACTACCCTCTGTACAAATTTGGTTCGTACATGTGAAGGGTGAAAGGGGACTTTAGTGCAATGATGGTTTAACCTAAGATAAAAAGTTTAGGAATTACCATGTATGCACGTAGTCTTTTGAAATGAAACATGATTGAAAAAAATCATTGTCAATAATAGTTCTCTCTCAAATGAGGAAATCATAGAATATTGTAGTTTATTGTCATACCAGACAGAAGTGTTGTATAGTTTAACGTCAAATAACAAGGACGAAAATGAATCAATGTAAAGATATTGATTCCAGGGGCGGTTTCACGAATTAATATCATATGAGATGGTGGTGAACCAATGTGAAGAGATTGTTTTTTGGGGTTGAACCCTAGGAGGTTGCCTACATACCCAGCCTGGATGGCAAGGATCAAAGTCTGTGTAGTTCAATTAAAGAATAAATTAATGATCAAGTTGTTCTTAGGGACAACGATCTAATTAAAATGTTGTTGGGACTTACACATGGTTAGCGGCCCAAAGGGAGTGTTATGGTTGATGTTTGCACTAAGCTCACATGAGTCATACTCGGTGTGAGAAACAAGAGGTAACAACAACCTTAACGATGCACAGTTTAATGTCATGTAGGACATATAAAGGGACTGTGCAGTTTAAAGTCTTGCAGTTAGGACTATTGGTGCTGCACAGTTTAGTGTCTTGTAGCAGGGCCAAAATATAGTTTAATGTCATGTAGGACATATCAAGGATTTTCTGTATAGTTTAGCGTCATGTGGTTAGGACGATGGGGATAAAATAGTTTAACGTCATATTGGACGAAAGGGGGACTGTGCAGTTTAATGTCATGCAGTAAGGACAAAATAACACACCATTTATGTCATGTTGGACGAAAGTACGAATAGTTTAAGGTCATATGCATTGACCGTGGATGGTGCAGTTTAATTTCATGCTGGACCTTTGATGATTATATAGTTTAACGTCTTTCCGGACGTGGGGGACTTTTATACAGTTTAGCATCATGTAGTTAGGACGTCACAGTTTAACGTCTTACTAGACATAAGGGATTTGCAAATAGTTTATGGTCATCTGCATGGACCACGGATGATGCAGTTTAAGGTCATGCTGGACGGTTTAGGGAAATTTTTCATAGTTTAACGTCATGTGGGATGAATTTGCAGTTTAAGGACTTACTGGACCATTTCTGTATAGTTTAATGTCATATAGCAAGGATGAACTAATGCTGCACAGTTTACTGTCATATTGCAGGGACCTCTTCTTTTCTACAGTTTAACATCGTGTTGGACAAAAGTGAAAATAGTTTAAGGTCATATGCATAGACCTTGGATGATGTAGTTTAAATTCATACTGGACTTTTAAGCACTTATGTAGTTTAACGTCTTTCCGGACGTAAGGGATTTTCTAACAGTTTAACATCATGTTGGACGCAGTTGCAGTTTAAGGTCATACCGGACCATTGCAGATGCAATTTAAGGTCGTACTGGACCATTTATGTATAGTTTAACGTCATATAGCAAGGAAGAATTGTATTTTCCTACAGTTTAACGTCATGTTGGACATAAGGGACTTTCCTACAGTTTAACGTCATGTTGGATGCAGTTGCAGTTTAAGGTCATACTGGACCATTGCAGATGTAGTTTAAGGTCATACTGGACCATTGCTGTATAGTTTAACGTCATATAGCAAGGAAGAATTGTATTTTCCTACAGTTTAACGTCATGTTGGACGTAAGGGACTTTCCTACAGTTTAACGTCATGTTGGACGCAGTTGCAGTTTAAGGTCATACTGGACCATTGCAGATGCAGTTTAAGGTCATACTGGACCATTGCTGTATAAACCAACTGTAAGAAACTTGGTTCTGGGGACCATATTTTGTGTTTATACAAAATATTTCTTTAGAAATATAGCATTGGTTGGAGTCGTGATGAGTTCTCCATCCATTGAGATTAATGAATATGCTCCATTGGAGTAGACCTTATGTATTGAATAAGGTCCTTCCCATTTTGGTTCAAGCTTGGGAGGCTTATTTCCTGGTATCATTGCAGTTCTGAGAACTAATACCAATTCTCCCTGATTGAATGAAAGAAGATGAACTTTTTTGTTAAAATCTTGTGCTATTCGATTCTGATAGATTTCCAAGTGGTGCAAAGTGCACAATCTTTTCTCATCTAACTGTTCCAATTCATTCAATCGCTTTTGGGATTGCTCATCTGTAGATAACTGATCACAAATGGCTAGTCTGAGTGAGGGAAATTGAACTTCAAATGGAAAGACTGCTTCTATTCCATATACCAACGAATATGGAGTTGACCACGTTGCATTGCGGGTGGTAGTCCGATAAGCCCATAAAACATGAAAGAGTTTATCAGGCCATGACCTCTTATCTTTATGCACCATCTTTTGCAGTATATTTGAAAGAGTCTTGTTAAAGGCTTCTATTTGGCCATTGGCCTCCACATGATACCGAGATAAATGGTTGGATTTAATTTTGTATTCTTGATACAATTTCTTCACCTCAGAAGAATAGAAGTTGGTGCCGTTATCCGTCAATATGGTATGAGGGACACCAAATCTAGTAATGATGTTAGACTTGATGAAGCTAACAATTCATTTAGAACTGACTTCTTTGAGAGGTACTGCCTCTGCCCATTTGGAAAAGAAATCAGTAGTAGTAAGAATGTACTTAAACTGCTTGGCCGTAGCTGAAGGGTAAGGTCCCACCACATCCATTCCCCATGTGGCAAATGGCCACGAGTATTTAACTATATGAAGCAACTCTGGAGGTCGATGAATGAAGATGTCATATACTTGGCATGAATGACACTTCTTTGTGAAATTAACATAATCCTGTATCATTGAAGGCCAAAAGTATCCAAGCCTTCGAATTTGATCAGACAGTCTATGTCCAGACTGGTGGGCACCACAGACTCCTGCAAGCACTTCTTTTATGACAGCCATTGTCTCTTCACCATCAATACATCTGAATAGAACTCCATCAAAACCACATTTGTAGAGAATTTTCTCTAGGTGGTTTGGGCCATCATAAAGAGTAAAATTAACCACACGTCATAGGATTTGTTCTTTCTCGGATCTATCAGGTGGAAGTGTTCCATTTTGAAGGTATTCCCTGATAGGTGACATCCATCTTGTAGTATGACCATACTGTTCAGAAATGGGACTAATTTCATTAATTTCCTCTGTTCTGGCTTGAACATAAGGTGAAATTTCACGACGGTGGGAAATACTGATGGTTGTCTCGTCCCTATTTGGATCTGCTAGAGCTATGGCTATATTAGCCAGCGCATCAGCTTGAGCATTTTGTGATCTTGGGACATAAAAAAATGTTGGTTCTGAAGGGAATTCCGCCATTAATTCTCTGACGTAATCATACAAAGGGATTAATTATTCTTTTCTGATGGCATAATCCCCATTGACTTGTTTGATTACCAGGTCTGAATCACCTTTCACCTTTAAGTGATTCACTTGTGCTTGAAGCGCTAACTCCAAGCCTGTAATGAGAGCTTGATATTCAGCTTCATTATTGGTACCACCTTCCCACAATAAAAAGGAATAAGGTAGCAATGCCTTATCTGGAGAAATGAGCACAATTCCTAAACCAACTTTGTTGAATTTAGGATTTTCCATTTTCTTCCCTGTTGGACTTCTGGAAGCAACATCAAAATACATTTCCCATGTTTGAGGATTCTCTTGAATAGAGAAAACTTCCTCATCCGGGAGTTCAATATCTGAAGACGTTTCTTCCACTAAAGGATATTCAGCCAGGAAATCATCCAGATCTTGTCATTTAATTGCCTTTTGAGACACATACTGATTGTCGAATTGCTGTAAAATAACGGCCCACCTTACTAGACGACCTGTAAGCATTGGACGACTAAGGATGAATTTGAGCGGATTATTGCGAGATACCAATTGGACCATGTGATGTTGCAGGTAGTGTCTCAATTTCTGAACTGCAAAGATTAATGCCAGGCAGCACTTCTCAATACTTGAATACCGGGTTTCTGCTTCAAGCATAGTTCTACTGAGATAGTAGAGGCTATTTTCATTCCCATCATCATTCTTTTGATCAAGAAAGGCTCCCAATGATCGCTCTAGAGCTGTCACATAGAGGATAAGTTGTCTAACTTCAACAGGTGGCATAAGTACTAGTGGACTCAAGAGGTATTTCTTGAGAACATCAAATGCTTCTTGACATTCTTCAGTCCACTGGTAAGTGACTCCTTTCTTCAATAATTTGGTAAAGGGTAAACTTTTGCCTGCCAAATTGGCGATGAAACGCCGAATATAGGCTAAGTGTCCTTGAAGTCCTCTTAATTCTTTCAAATTCTGAGGAGGTGACATACCAAGGATTGATTTGGTCTTCTCGGGATCGACTTCAATACCACGATGGCATACAACAAGGCCGAGGAATTTTCCTGAGGTTATCCCAAAAGCACATTTTAAGGGGTTCATCTTCAAATTATGTTTTCGAAGATTGTGGAATATGACTTCCAAATCAGCCAAGTGATTAGAACGTTGTTTAGATTTAACCACCAAATCGTCTACATAGCATTCAACAAACTTCCCTATGAAAGGTTTGAAGATACGACGCATGGCGTGTTGATATGTTGCACCTGCATTCTTTAAACCAAAGGGCATCACCCGGTAACAAAACACACCTTGAGGAGCTCTGAAGGCTATAGATTCCTCATCTTCTGGGGACATTCGGATCTGATTATATCCTAAATATCCATCCATGAATGAAAGTACTTCATAGCCAGTCGTTGCATCAATTAAGAGTTCTGTAATCGGAAATGGGAAATCATCTTTAGGACAATACCGATTAGGATCTCTGAAATCGATGCAAACCCTAATTTGTCTGTTCTTCTTCTTTACAAGGACAATATTAGCCAACCACTTGGGATACTAAACTTCTCTGATGAAGTTATCTTTGATTAGGTTATCCACTTCAGCTTCAATTTTGGAAGCATAAGTTGTGTGTGTTCCTCTTGCGGATTGCTTAAATCCTCGACGTTCTTTTGGTAAACCCAAATGATGAGTAGAAACATCAGGATCAAGCCCAGGAATTTCTGTATAATTCCAAGCAAAAATATCTTCATTTTTCTTTAGAAAGAAAACATACATCTCTTACTCTTCAAGGGTCATGGCCACCCTAATTAAAGTGGGGCGTGGATCTTTCTCTGTACCCAGATTTACTTCTCTAAATTCATCCACAGTGGTAGAGATACCCTCTTCAAATGATGGAGGAGCATCTCTAAGACCTTCCTCTTCCTCTTCATTATGTGCTATTTCTTCCGTTTCTACTTGCATAGTAGATGACAAAACGAAATTCTCATGATCATAAGAGATGTCAAAATTTTCACATTTTGAAGAAGAAGCTTCCATTTCCGACCCTATTGATAATAAAGGGCCTTCTTTGGGAAATAAAGAGGAGATGATGGATTGTGAATCAACATCAGTATTCACCTCTGGTGTTGCTATAACTTCTTATGGCCTGATTGGCGAAGTATAGAATTGTTGGAATTCAGTAGATGAAATGAAAACGTCACCACTTATGCTTTCATCACTATTTGGTAGGTTACAAATTTCTCCCATGTTGTCTGGCTCAATTGTCATAATTGACATTATGGATCTTTTCATAAGAGTATTTTGATTTGGGCCTATTTTTTCAATTTTACTGATAGGTAACACATAATCTGTACTCACATGTGTAAATGGGTTTATTGGAATTTTCTCCAAACCATATGGAGCATTAACTTTGGTAACTTCCTTCATTATAGATTTTTCTCTTCCCTTCATGTGATAAAATTCTGCCTCAATATATTGAGACTCACATGTCTTGAACGGGGTCTTATCACCATACAATGTTCCAACTTGACCATTGAAACAGTATTTGAGACATTGATGGTATGATGAAGGGATAGCTGCATGCTGGTGTAGCCAGGGTCTTCCAAGAAAGACGTTGAGAGCTGACTCTTGATCAACAATCATGAAATCCGAATTGGATACAAGATCTCCAAACTGAGTTCTGAGGGTAACTTCACCCAGTGGTTCTTGTTCAATTTTATCATATCCTTGTAACATCATGGTAGAAGGAGATAAATCAGATTATGTGAGGCCCAATCGACGAAGTGTACGAATGGGCATGAGGTTGACTCCTGAACCATTTTCAATGAAAGATCTTCGGATATCTACACCATTGACTTTGCCAGATAGGTACAAATGTTTTATGTGCCCATGCACAACATCATCTTCATATTTATCAGTAAAAGATATCACTACATGGAATTCTGTAGGATTATTCTCTATGTGATAGACTTCAGCTGTAGCAATTTCAACTTCAAACTCCCGAGGACTTGACAAAGCTTCGATGAGTGCTTCCCGAAGATCTTTTGACAAATTCAAAGCATCAAAAATTGGTAACTTGGCTGGTACTTGGGCCAAGTGTTTCAATATATCATACTTTTGATCTAAAGGTCTGCGTTTCCAAACAGGAATGTGTGGTTTAGCAGGTACCTTGGAAGCTGATGCATCTTGTATTGGGATAGAAGTTAGCAAAATCCTTGGTTTTGGACGATTAGACCGATTAGATCCATTTACTTGCTGAGATAAAGAAGATGGAATTTTCAATCGGTCTTCCAAAATAACTATGCCAAGACTGAGTTGACTATTGGCAGAAGAACATGCTTGTTCTTTTTGATCTCACTGAAGGACTCTACCACGAGTTTCTACTGTATACACAGTGCTAGCAGGGGTAGAATTGGAGTAGTGGCTTCGGAAAGATCCACGTCTTCCCCTGTATCCTTAACCTCTAAAACTTCCTTAGATTCCCTTATTTGATATAGGGAATTCAGGCTCATCAAAATTACTACTGGAATACGGATCTGTTAATTGAATCATATTAACAGAACTGAAGATTAAATCTTTTTCTGATAAAGACTCTGCCTGGTTAGCCTGTTTAGGCTGTGCCGTTTGATGGGGCGGTGCCCGTGGCTTTGAAGTAGATGGCATGAAATCTGCCAGAGTCAAAGACAATTTAGTCTTTGACACATACTCATCTTATTCTAATTCCTCTTTCTTCTTTTAATTGCGCTGCCCTTTTGAGGATTTGTCTTTTGATGGAGGCTTCACTGCAGCTTTTGTAGGAGACACAATTGGATTCTTCAGTTGTGTTCGCAAAATGGCATGGGTCCGATTGATTGTCTTTCTGACCATCCAATCATCATATTTTTGCGCAGTTTTGCTTTTGACTTCCTGCCACTCGCTTACTTCCTCTGGATCTGTAGCGGTAACACACGCTACATGAGCTGAAGAACCCTTCAATTTGACTTATCCCAAGTCGACCATCTTTTGCAGGAGGTCTTTAAAGACAAAACACTCCGGGATGGGATGCCCCAACATTTGATGAAAGGGACAATAATTGGGATGGTCTTCATCTCCTTCCTTGTTTGGCCTCTTGGGCACTGGTAATTGAACCAAATTATTTTCCAGAGCTGAAATGAAGTAACCAGGAACTTTCTCACTTCGGAAAGAGTGTGTTTTACTCTTCAAATCCTCAAATTGTTTTCGTCGTTGATCTTTTTGATAATTTGGACGAAAGGTCCTTTGTTGTTGGCGTTCAAGAGGTGGAGCCCTTCAAGAAGATGAATGTTTTGAAGTAGAAATAGGTATAGGTTCTTGTTTAAGTATAACTGTAGCAGTTTCTGCTTTACCCATTCTTCTTCCTGGAGCTGATGGAATTACACGAGATTTAACCTTAGCCTGTATAAGGGAATCTTCAATCTGCTGAGCGATTGATGTAAGGCCACGAAACCCTCCTGTGTATTTCACAGGGATCAATGGCGTGCGTAATTCGTCACGCAAATTTGCCACACAGATTGGCAATAGCTCCTCCTGAGGGAGTGCTAAACTCAGGGAATACGTTAATCCCTTCCAGCGAGCAATGAAATCAGAGACTCTTTCATTCTCCCTTTGCTTGCAGTTTGTAAGATCGAAAACTATCATTTTTGGCAAAGTTGAGCTAAACTGAAGAAGGAATTTTTGACGAAGATCCTCCCATCCAATGATTGACCAGGATTGCAAGCTTGTATACCAGACAAAAGCTAGTCTTTACAAGGTACGCATGAAGCATCTGAGTTTCACTGCTTCTTGCTGTTCTGGAGTTCCCATCATAGGATCACAACAAGACACGTAATGTGTCAAATGTTGTTCAGGGTTGCCTGATCCATTGAAAGTAGAGAAAACAGGGTTTCCAAAACTTGATGGAGGAGAAATTGAATCTACCCATTCAGGGTAAACATTCTTTTCAGGTTGAACATGCACCTGTTTCCCTTCCATAGTTTCTAACCATGCTGTTAATGACTCAATAGTAGTTATTAACTTTTGAGAAATATCAGGTTGAACTTGGTTATGAGTAGGTGAAATGAATGGAGCTTGGACAGACGTGGTAGTTGGTGCTGCAACTGATGGTAGTGTTGCCAACCGTTGTTGCATTTGACCCGTAGGATTAGACCTCTGAGGGTGTACTGATAAAGGAGGATATTCCTGATCCATCTCAGTAGTTACGAAAAATTTCTTCAGCTGCCGGACTTCAGCATTCTTAAGAAGAAGAATACTCTGAAGTAGTTCTGCATTCAACCTTCTTAATTCTTTCATTTCTTCCTCCTGTTGTGCAAAACTTTGCTCTAACGAGAGCGATTGAACTTCTCCAGAGGAAGGATATGTAACCTAATTCTTTCCCTTCCATTTGTTGGATACCTTTTGGAGAGAGGGAAGCGGATTACCTATGTTCTGAGTAATCCTTTGAATCTGTGTACGCACACCTTCTTCATTTGTAACAGTGAGTACATTTTATTGAGCAGGACGCTCTTCATCTGAGTCACCTGAGTGAGTCTCCTCCGGTGGATTAGAAACAACGACATTGATGACATTGATTGATGCATAATGCATCACATCTTTTTTATCAACATTTCTGTGATATTGTCTTCTTTCATGTCTTTGATGAGCCATTGCCTTTTGTTGATTCAATCTTTTAGGAAATTCTTGACGAGCTATAACTTGGAGGGAATCTCCTGATAATTTGGATCTTCGTTCCTCTTGGGGATTCTTCCCCAACCGGGAAAAGACCGACATTCTCTGAGAAGAGTATTGATGATTTAAAAGAGTCCCCAGTCTTGTGAACTGGGGATGTTCCTGCTGATTCCGCTCAACTCCTCGAATCCCATTTGTTGACTCTGAGGGTTGGTTTAGAGAAGTCCCCAGTCTGACAAGCTGGGGTATCTCTTGACATGCTACGTCTGATATCTTCTTAAAATCTCTCTTGATCTTGCGAATCTTAGTTCGAAAATTGGCTGGATGCATTAACCTGTATCCACTTTTATCACCTGGTTCAACAGACCGTTGGATGATTTCCGAAACTTCAGTCATTTGATGACGTGTTTGCTCAATACAAGAGGCTTGTGCAATATTCTTGCCTGCTTGATGTAGGAGCAATTCAACAACTTGTTCTCTATATTCTTGATTTTGATAGGAACTAGTTGAAGCCTGTTTGTGAGAAAGCCTTTGATTATGAACAAATCCCATTGATGGTGGCCGGCCATGGGCCATAACATTGTATGAGACCATTTTCGGCGGGCTTTGCTGACTGGAAAGCACTGTGAAATGTAGTTCTCCATGAACACCCCATCCTCTGATATGAACACCAGATGGAGCATTGGAAATTAACTGACGCAATTTTCTTAGTGCGCCAAGGCATTAACATTGAAGGGTTCTCTGTTGCTTTTCAGCCTTCGGATATCGAGAGACTGATAGAAATGCCAAATCAATCTGACATTGTAGCCCTTCTATTATCTTAATATGATTTTCATATTCATCATAAGATAATACCTTCTTCTTAAATTGAAAAATAGTTTTCCATATGTTGAGACGAATATCATGGATTCAATCATCCGTCAACATCTTTGGAATGTCGTACTGGGAGTCAGCCAAAGGCCAAAACATGACTGGTACCTCACCTTTTTCCAGTATTTTCCTCATGTTCAGCATTTCCTCTTTATCATTAAATGAAGATTCTTCTACCTATTTTGACCAGAGTTGGGGTTTCCTTGTTGCTTCATCGGATTCAACAAGATTGTTAGAGAGATCATTGATCAAACTAGAAGATGCATGACTTAGGGGTGGTTCGGAGAATGACTTACACCCTGGAATATCTTCTGATTGAGAAAGTATTTCACTTGTTAGCGATAAAGCATCAGACATGACTGGTTTCACATTTTCAAGTGCCTCAAGAAAAGAGTGCTTTCTCGGCACTACATTGTCCACTGGAGTATTTTCCAGACAATGTGAATCACTATTGCGGAGAGGACTTTCGCAGCGAAGTTCATCATCATGGGGAGGACCACCATAATGGGTTATAGAAAAATATGAGATCTCTTGCTCCTTGGTCTTCTGACCACACAGAGGGTTCCTGTGGCTCTCATCTGAAGAAGAAACTTCAAGATTGACCGAATTTTCATGAAGCAAGCCTTCATGAGGAAGTGTCTGTTGAAGACCTTCAGAATTAATGTTCCCGTTATTGGTAACTGAGGGAGTAGAACCTTGAATTCCAACAGATAAATGTCTGAGGGCTTCAAGAACTCCAGCATCGAGCAAGGCCTTGTTGCAGATTGGCCTTTGATCTCCTGACTGTGATGAGCGGATCTTTTTATTAGATGCCTTCTTACTCGCTTTGGAAACCACTTGTTGACGAATGTGCTTACTCTGAGCAGGTGTATGTGCCTGATCAGGAAAGATGGTCAGGTTAGGCTGACGATCTCCACTCAAATCAGGTGTATGTGCCTGACTTGGTTGTTCGTATGATATGGGGGAGTATGCCCCATAACCCTCTTGGACTGGAACAGATGTGTGTGTCTATTCCGTAGTGAATCGTTGATGTGTCACTCCACTTATAGGGATAGATTTATGTGTCTGTCCCTGATATGATGCTGAAGATGTTATGATATCCTAGCAAGCATCCAGAATATGAGCAGGAATTTGCTTTTTCTCTTTCACCATTGACAATATATGCTTGGTGACTTCAGCCGACGGAACGGGGATATACGTCCATTCCGAGCTTGGAGTAGGTGTATGTTCCTGCTCCTGTCCTCCTTCTCCTGTCAGTGAATCCTGACAGTACTCAAGTGTGGAGGCAGAGAGTTGAGTCTGCCTCCTGTTTGTCGTCAGGGCTTTTCGACTGACATCTCTGTGCACTACCAACCGAGACTGTTGGTAGGCTTGATTAGTATTAGCAGGTGTATGTGCCTGCTGATTACACTTCGCCAAACGCGGTTGACGAGATCCATCATATGTAGTCAGACGAGCCTGCTGACTAAGTGGTGATGTATAAGCAGGTGTATGTTCCTTCCTATAGTACTCCGCCGGAATTGCCTGGCGGGATTGGCTTGATGCTGCCAGACGAGTCTGCTGGACAGTGGAATTAAAATGGACAGGTTTGTGTTCCTGCTCGTTATTTTCCACCAAGTTAGGTTGGTGGACTTCTCCGGAGATGGGAGGGATGATAACCTGCCCATTGTTAACTGAATTCTGTCTCTGGCGGTTCATCTTGCCTACTCGGGTTTGAGGAACCTGAGCTGAATGCCTGGAGTCGGTACCCTCATCATGTTGAGGGCACACTACCACACGAGTCTGGTGGCGATTGTTGATGGGATCCCTCGGGAAGGACTGCTGTATTTTTGAATTAAGGCCATGAGGGACCTGCTCATTCACTTCCTCAGAGTAAGGGAGTGAATGGAAATAGCGTTCTGGGGATAATGACCCGAAACGGTTGGAGACGGTAGTCAGCACCGCCTGCTTCTTGATCGCTGGTCGCCATTTTCCGGACAACCAGGTAGAGTTGTTAACTTGGAGGGCTTGACGAGCGGCCTCCAGAGTTGGGATAGTACCGTTGCGACGGTACTCCATAACCAGTGCATTAGAAACCCAGTGTTGAAGATGCTGATTTGGTGATGTAATCCTCAGAGCGGACGACGTTCCAGCAGGAGTAGCAGCATTGGTTTTCACAACAGCAGTATTCACATGGGTGAAGTTAAGGAAAGCCATTTTGCAGAAGATCTTGAGAAAAGAGTGCATGTTCCATAAAACAGACATAATCAAGATGAATCTGGCCACTGCATCTTTTGGATGAGCACATATCAATGATTTCATTGTTGGCCCAAGGGGCCTAACAAATAAAAAGAACATCACTTTAATTTGGTTAAGGATTCACGTCGGGTTCACCATTTTTGTTTCGCACGGAATTTGGGGATGACCTCCTGGATGGTAGATTAAAACGTTCCGATCGGTTTCTAACGGGTTTTTTCGTAGAACCGGAAACATCCAATGATTCCACATCCGTTTGGACCTACTTTCCAAAGGTAGGCGCTCATTATCTTGTGGAATGATGAGGCTTAGGAATTTTCATTGGTTGAGAGGATGGGAGGTCGAACTCATCACACCTTTTTTAGGGGAATTATTGTCTACTCTGGGACTCTCTTTATATATTTAAGTTATGTTCATGAATCCTTATTACATTACCAAGTATAAAGTGAGCTTTCCTTTAGTTTTAACAATCAATGATTAAATATGTAAGAAATTTAGAGAATCTTTTATATGTATTCTAGGTTCTTCATCAATAGAGAATCATATGTATCTATTTAGAGATTCTTGGTCAATGGTATCCTTCAAAACATTTATAAAAGTCTCTTGGTCATTATGATGACTAGGCTAGTTTTAAAGCCACTCAGTGGGGCACTTGAAGTTTTTTATCATTCAGAAGGACATGAATTATTTCAGAGTTGGGATCGAACCCAAAAATGGGCTACCTATGTATCCTTTGTTTTGGGAAAGGAATCAGAACCCATGTAGTTCGAGTAAGGGAGTATGACGTTTATGATTGATGGCTCAAAGAAGTATGTCATAATTACTTTTACACTCTAAGCTCATGTGAGTCATGCTCGGTGTGAGAAACAAGATGTATTGGTAAAAATTAGACCATTGTGCCATGAAAGAAGCAATCATAAGAAATGGTTTGGGGCTGATGTATGTATGACTGCCCAGATAAATGAAGGTTAGGATTTAATTTAGAGGGAAAATCCATGAACAGGGTCCATAAAGGTATATGTGCTTCATGGAGATTTGAATACTCTAATCTTGGGGATTACTCCTAAGGAGGATGCCCAAGTTAGGAGGGGACTTATGATTGGGTTTTACTCCTGAAAAGGAAACTCAAATCAAGGGTAAATTAGGATTGGTTAAGAGAAATTATGGGACTTGGGGCTTACTCCTGAAAAGGAAGCCCAAGATTATAACTGGGACTTATTCCTGAAAAGGAATCCGAGGTTAGGGGACTTGGGTCTTACTCCTAAAAAGGAAGCCCATGATTATGACTGGGTCTTATTTCTGAAAAGGAGACCCAGGTTAGGGATTAAGGTTTGAGACTTACTCCTAAGAAGGATGCCCAAATTAAGGGACTCAGGGCTTACTCCTAAGAAGGATTCCAAAAATTAGAGGACTTGGGGCTTACTCCTAAGAAGTATGCCCATATTAAAGGATTATGATTGGGGATTACTCCTGAGAAGGATGCCCAAGTTAAGGAATTAAGGTTTGGGGCTTACTCCTGATGAGGATGCCCAAGTTTGGGAACTTTTAGAATTTGGGGCTTACTCCTGTGGAGGATGCCCAAATTTGGGAACTTTAAGAATTTGGGGCTTACTCCTGAGGAGGATACCCAGATTAAAGGACTTATAACTGGGGATTATTCCTAAAAAAGGAGACCCATGTTAAGGATTCTCTCATCGTAAAGTATTAGGTTGAATGAATGAACTCTCAATCTTTGGTGACATAAAGATATATAAATCACTATGTTTTGAGAGATATTCCACAGAATTCCTTTCAAATAAGGAATTCAAATCAAGAAATCATGCCATAAATGGATTTGAAGAGTATCTTGAAGACTAAATCTTGAATAGGAAAGGTGAAATGGCTTAAGCGGGGTAAAATGGGCAAGATGGGCACCCAAAAAAGTAGGGGCGCGCAAGTCTTGAAAGGCGCGCAAGTCTTGCATGGGCGCGCAAGTACTGGGCGCGCAGGTATACCTGCGCGGCATGTGGTGTACTTGCGCGATTTTGAACCAGCATTAAAATACTTGAGCGACTCTTTCTTAAAGCCTTTAGAATCCCCTTGAGGTTCTCCCAGAAAAGGGACACGCAAGTTCTATTGAAGGAATAAGGCGGTGCGCAAGTGTGACCAGTTCCCTTAAGGGCTAGCCACTCAGGCGCGCAAGTGTTGATGATTTTCAACACTTAGGCCTTCCTCCTTCTCTTTAGATCTTCCGTTCTAGGTAAAAAATTACCCTAGAAGTGTTTCAGAAGCTTTGAGAAGAGACTTGGGAATCGGGAGCATCAATCCTAGTTTATGGAAAAAGATCCTCTCGAATGGGGGGCCCACAGGGTCTATTTATAGGCAGGAGAAGACCCTGGGCAGTTACCGGGCGGTTATCATTTAGGTCGCGCAAGTCACTTGCGCGACCAAGGGCGTCACGTAAGTGGACTTGCGTGACAGTGATATAACTTGCGCGGTGCAGTTGCTTTTGATCCTTTGTTCATGCCTTTGTTGATTTTTGATGTTTTCTTCAAAGGATGAATCACTTTGAGCTCAGATATTCCCCTTTTCCGATCTTTAGATTCTGTGACGAAAGGAGCATCAACAATCCTAATCGTATAGGGTACCAAATATAATGAATTTATAATTCACATATCAAACCCTTAAAAAACTACACTATACCATCCAGGAACTTCATGTAGCCAAGTGGTAGGCAATAATTCCCAATTGCACTATGGTTATGGGTTCGATTCCCGTAGCTTTGTCCAACGCGACGGTTCGTCACATGGTCAGCATGTTGTCCTTTTATAAAAATCCAAAAATAACCATTCAAACTTAATCCCTTCCAACCTTTTGACTTATCCAAAATAAATCTGTAAACTCTCACTCCAAAATTTATATGAAAGATAAACATAATGCAGATCCTTTTTACCCCATAATAGTATTAAATACCTTCATCATGTGTTCTTTTAAAACACTGAAACATCATGAATTACCATAAAACCTTATTGATTAAATTCATGCTCCCTTATTCTTTATAGAATACTATATATACTTAATCCATCCAAAAATGTTTTAAACCCCAACAATAATGGAATATACAAATATTAATCAGTTTTAATTCAGTCAAGAATATCCAATATAATTTACCCAAATCAACTATATCTTATTCCAAAATCAGTACCTCAATATTAAGACCATATTAAGGTTTATCTTTCCATCAACCATGTATTTTCCAAAAAATATAACTCGCAGTAGAGTCACTTTTCTTAGTACCATAAAATCACAAATCTTCAATTAAATAGTACTACAGTATAATCCTTATTTATTTTCAGTACATCATTGATACAACACTTTAATGAAATAATTCCAAAATAACAACATAAGAACACTAGTCATTCCTCTTTACCTGTGGCAGTATCATAACCTAATTGTTATCCAATAGCATCATTTGCGTCATAGTATGATTACTGGGACATTGGTTCACGTAGTGTCCAAACTCCTTGCAGATGAAGCATTGTACATTTGAAACCTTTTTCTTACCCTTGCAGTCACGTACTTGGTGTCCTTTTTTCTCCACACTTATAACATACTCACATTCACTTCATGCATTTTCCAAGGTAATTCTTTCCACAGTTATCACATATGGTAAAATCATTCTTTACCTTATTCCCTTTATCTATCCTTCTCACAACCATGCTTTCCTTCTCTGGCTTCCCTTCAAAGCCATAGGACTTCGAGAATTCTTTACTTATCATATCAACACAATATACTTTTTCTTCATATGATGATAATACGTTGGAGAATATTTCCCTTCTAAATTCTGGATTAAGACCATGAATGATATGATCTTTCTTACTCGTTGGATCATGCGTATTGCTGCAGTTCACATTACTTCTACAAGGAGCCATTTCTATAAAATGGAATAAACTAGATCAGTTTATGAATCAAAATAACTAATTCCATACTTATAAAACACTTAACATATATTGAACAGTTTATAGATATAATCCATAACCGTAAAAATGTTTTCTTTGAGGATGTATATACTCATAAACCCTTCATAATGGTTTGTAAAGAAAATGAGAATTATCCTAAGCATGTCCCCCAGGAGTGTCGTAACCCAGAGTGAAGCAAGGCCCGTTGCCATGCACCAGGTCTCGTTTGAGTCTAGCTCAATGTGGTATTTTCAGGTTTTATCCCTAGGTACATCTGTTCCAGAGCCGCCTCTGCCTGCTCGTATCCAGACAAGGATGTATTGCTCGGAAAACTCACAAAATCTCTAAAATATCAAAATTCTAGGAAGTTCTTCTCTACTAATCCTCAAATTCTATCTTAGGGATATGTGCTCTAATTAGAGTTTATCTAAATCTAGCTTCCAAGGTTATTTCTAAAATTCCTCTTATACCAACTGTAATGCTCTGACCCCAGTTTCCCAGAGTCGGTGCATTATTTTAATACATTGGAATTATTACAAAGAATCGCGTCACGAAGGACCGATCAGTTTAGCAGTCTTGAAAACACTATATACATTCATAAAGTTTACATTACATCATAAAATAAAAACTTCAACAACATAGTCTCCATAGTCCACACTCATACTATCCCTACAGGTCATTCATAAATTACTTCTTCACATCCTGGGAAAATAAAACATAGAAAGGGGTGAGCTTAGATGCTCAGTAAGGATAAAAATAAAGAGGAAACTTTCATAAATAAGTATATACATTTAAGGAAATGTATAACAAAAAAGCCTTTTAAACATGAACTTCAGTATAATATGGCATAAATAAAATGAAATAATTCCATTTACTTATTCAAATGAATATTCTACTAGTCGAATAATCACATGCAATATCAATAACCACTTTTGTAATGATGTAATGCATAATTCCAGACTATCATAACCACATATCTAAGGCCTCGTGCCAAGACTACAAATAATATTTTGTCAAGGCCTCGTGCCAAGAAACTATTTTGTCTCGTGAGACCTTCCGATGCATTGAGGAGCTATAGGGGGCTCCACCTGTCACTGACTAAGTCAAATGCATTCCTCATATGAAAAGGTTTAAACATAACATAAACATTCGTATTAAAACATGCATATGAAATGTCAATACTATCTCCATAAACCATTAATGGTATAAAAATAACACATCCACAATCAAACATATCATAACTCATTCAATACAATAAGGAATATTATATTATAATAAATCAACCTCAATCCAAAATAATATCTAGTAGAGGATGCTGACATAGTTGAAAATGATGAGTAAAACTTTTTGAGAGAGATATCCTTTTTGTAAAATCATTTAACAGTCACACATTTATAAAGGACGTAATTTAAAAAAGATTTTTGAATCAAATTTTCCTATACCACTTTGAAACTTTAGAAAATAATTATCATTTCAAAACTTTCATGTCCATATAAATAAATCCGTAAAATCATTTTGAAAACAAGGACACTCATTAAAAAGATTTTGAAAGATAAATCATTAAAACATTTGAAATTCAGATCTTGATAAAGAGTACCTTTCAAAATCCTTAAAATCTTTATTTTGAAATCATTTTTATGAAAAATGGACATGGATGATAAAAATATCCCAGTAAATACTTACACATAAACAATCTCGAATAATGATGAGATTGAGGAATTAACCCTTACCAATTTGGTAACTTACGAAACATAAAAACCATGAAAGTGGTATCATACAATGAATATGTAAATACAAATAAATTAAATTGTATTACACAAAGAATAAAATTATGGGCAGTACATACCCCACACAAAAGGTAATAGTGGCAATATGGCATGAATCTCACGGGAATAAGGAATGAGATGAAAACCCCTTACCTTGTACTTTTCCTTGATAGTGTGTATATTAACCTCCTATATAATAGTTAAATCATTGTTATTAAATTATACAAGAATCATATTCATAAATATGATATCATATATGATATTTTAATATTTCTTGGTTAATAATATTGTAGTATTATCGTCGTTTTGGGTGTTAACTGGCTCATTTTCCTTTATATTCTTCGTTACGTAGCTCGTGTTTGTTATGGATAGGTTGTATCTTATTCTTATCCAGAATGATATCATGTCCTTATAAATTACTTTTAATCATCAAACGATAATTATTCTTTAATGGATATGATGGGGAAATGAATCTCATTCAGTTCGTGGAGACGGTAATTCGTACGTACGCACGAATGCTACTTCCATTTCATTTTTCATTTTAAAAGGAATAAAAACCAAATGATACATAGGTATGTTATTATTCCAGTATAATATAAAATTTTATATGTGTTACTTATGTTCATTAACACCATCCTTTATATGTTCCATTTATGGTATTAATGATTCATATCACTTTGAGGGGGCGGTAGTCCGCACTTTCTCAAATGAAATTATCGTACATATATAAACATGAAATGAATAATGGTATGATATAAAATGGAATTACAGAAGCTTATATATAAAAAACTATCATTAATTTCATATTTAATTATAGTTCCATCATAATGGCCACCATGAGAGGTGGTAGGAGATAATTGAATAATCATCGCTTCGTGAGGTGTTTGGTTGCCATCCACAGAAACATTATGTTCTTCACCCATTAAATGGAGATGTGTGTAAGTGTAGTTCAAATACTTCTAATACAAATATCATTGTATATTTAGGATACTGGTTTTATTAAAAGAAAATAATAATAAGATTTTAGGCGTTGGACAAGTTAAATAAAAGAAAATAAGCTAAGAGAAATTGTTACCTATAATTTGGGTAACTCCCTTTGGTTTGATCCAAAAAGGACTCTTGAAGTGCCTTCTGCCTAAGTTAATGCTTCTAATAGGAGGAGATGGATGTAGGGAGAATAATTGGGTAGAGTTTGGATCAGACAAAAGGTTTGAGAGGTGTGAGGAATTGGTTACAAGTGGTGTCCTTTTATAAGGGGGAGGAGGGGCTCTTTAAGAAAAACATAAAGTATTATTTTATAATAAATTAATATTACATTTATAATGGCTCAAAAGTGTATTATTAAAAGACTATGGTGGTAATGGGTCGAAAAAAACTCAATGAATAGGTTTTATACAGGTTTAGGTCACAATAGTAACCTTATCCTTTAGATTTAACTCTTAGTTAAATAGTTTGACATTTACCATGTCTCTTTGTATTTTTATATTATATCGTTAATAAACATACTATATACATCCAAGAGACTCCCCAAGTGGTCCATTAATTATACACCTATCATGATATATGTCCTCTGGACGAACCTTAGATTTTTAGGAATAGAATATAAATTAATAATATAATATTTGTTTTAAAAACTCATTTTTGTCAATTTTGACACTACTCAATAATTGATTTTTGTTAAAGTCTTAACAACTTTATTAATTAGAAAAAAATTCATTTAAGTAATAATAACATGTTATATTAACCAATAAAATTCATGTATGTCATCAAAACATTAAATTATATTTATTGTTACATTTATAATATCAATTATTTGATTCCTTCATTAATAAGGAAAAAACTGCATCATTATTGTGTCATATATATTTTTACATTTTCAATTTATAAAAATTATAAATAAAAGACAATTATGTAGAAAATATTTTTATCTTTATAATTAATATTTATAATCTAAAATATAACAAATATAACCCTATGTAAAAATTGTTTTTCTATAAGATATAAGCTTATGTCATTTTTGTATCCACTTTAACTTAATTAATATAAAGTGTCTCTATCACTTAAAAGTGGCTCCATGGGGTCCCAAAATCGATCAAAAGATGGCCATGGTCGGATAGGTATCCACCAATAAGGTTAGGACACATTTTAGGGTAATTTATTATTATTATAATAATATTTTTAACCCTTATTTACCGGATTTACCATTTAACCATGGTAAATAAAATATTTACCGAAGTAATTATTCAAAATGTCTAAAAATAAAATTTACCTATTTACAAAATTTTTACATCCTGATTCCAAATATGGAATCCATTTTTCCAAATTCAAAACACATAAGTGGCAAAGATTACTTTAAAAATAATTCCCACTGTCAAAACAAAAAAGTGTGTTTTTAAGATATATTAACAATCAAAAGATTGACACTTGTTTTTGTCCGGTTTAATTGTGAAATTATGTACAATGACCAAAATTGTATTAAATGGTAAAAATATAATCTAAATATACTTTAAAACCTCTCATATTCATAATATATCACTAATAATTATTTTGATTAAAAAAGTTATTTTTAATTAAAATTTAGTAATTTTTACTATTCATCAAAATATAAAAGTTATCAGAAAAGTGCCAAAAATTCACCCTAAGATAATTTCGATATTATTAATACAAAAACGAATTCCATTTTGAAAGATAAAATGCATAAAATTTCAAAAAAGAGGGTATTACTATTCATAACTGCTAGTTTGATTGGTTGTGGTGTGTGTTAGAACTCGAAGTTGCATACATCACATGCTACTGTATTATTCAAAGTGAAGCATACCATTGAAGCTTGGGTTTTAACACTATTATTTGACTAAAAATATTAGTGAAAGAAGATAAAATTAATTACAGTGATTAAGGTATAAATGAGCTTAATTAATGATTAAATATAGAATATAAGTTTTATAAATTAAACAAAAATTTTAGAACACCCATTTTTTGGAAATATTTCTAAACATTTGACATTGGGTTCTTATTTTTTTGAGTTATTGGGACACATTTTCATGAAACTGACCCATATAATTAGTTATGTAAGGACTAATGAAAAAAAGAAATCGTCCTTACCTTTAACATTTATAAAGCATTTATATATGGAAAACATCATATTTTTTATTATATATATAATTTTGAAATATAAATGAGTTATTTGTATCACAGTATTTTAGAATTAAATTTTATAAATAAATTATTTACCTATAATCCATAAGAAATGCCAAAATATGGATTATTTAGTTAATAATTAAATTTTTTTTATGAAACTAAAATTCAAAACGTGAATAAAATAGAAAGATTAATTGTGTCCAATTATTATTTTCAATTAATATGTCATGTTACATAGTAGTGATATTAATATATTTTAGTAACATTATTTCATTTATATTTTTTAATTTAAATTAAGAAAATAATGTCAAAATTGACATAAATGATATTTTATAATAAATAATATTTTATGAAAATATTTAATTATTTAAAAAAATAGTATATTAAAAACATTGATCATAAATATTAATTAATATCAAAATTTTCAATTAATGTACTAATTTATCTTTTATAATGAACTTTTTCACCTCAAAATAGTCAAAACATTGTAAGCACGATTTGGGTTAAATAAGTGTTTTTGTATGTTACATGCGCTTCAATTAATATTAATTTACAACTCATATGGGATTTTTATTCTATACATTTGGTATAATATTTATAATTCAGTGGGTCTAAATTTTCTATTAATTATCACATTAAATTATTCTTAATGGATGAATTACATAAGTTAGAAAACTATTTACCTAAATGAAAAATATTAGGATATTTATAGACTAAGGAAAAAATATTATAAATATTAAACTATTATTTTTTGTGTATATTTTTATTGACCATAATTAATCTTTAATACATTATTGGTCAATTTTTAAATCACACGAGTTAAGGGATACCTCCCAATAGTGTTTACATTTTGATATTTATAAGAATGCCACTCCTTTTTCACTATAAATATATATTCACTTTTCTCCTTCCTCACAAATCTCTAGCACCCTTGTATTATCAAAAACCTCACTAAATAATCTATAAACATATCTTAAATCAACTTAGAATCCTCAATTTAGGTATAAATCTATCCAATAGTGAACACTAAGAAAGTTACCTGAAAAAGAGGTAGCATTCCTCAAGGATCAAATTTTGTTTTTATCACGTTCTCAAACCATTAAATTATTATTATTAAATTCCTAAAGAAAAACATTATTATTATTTTTTATGTTATTTTATCTTCCTACACCTACCCACTCTTCCGTCAAATTGAAAACTTATTTACCCTTCGTGTGTATGGCGGACTACCGCCTCATGAAATGTTATCATTCTTATTTTCATTACCACCTCTCATGGTTAGGAATTATGATAGATATAGTGATATTATAAGATATATATAATATTTATGTTTCCTTCATAAATATTTAATTTTTATATATCACATAAATTCATTTTTTCCCTTTTTTTAAATATGATAACATCATTTGTAGACATGTGGACTACCTCACCTCAAAGAGATGTGATTCATTTACTCTATACCTGGAATTCATTTAGGATAATGGTAAAATAAATATATGAAATATATGATGTAAATATTAAACTAGAATTATAATATACATATATATCATTTAATTTTGATTTTATTAATATGAAAAAGGAAATAGAATTAGTGTTCGTGTGTAAGTATGACATACCATCTCCACAAAATGTGAATTTCATTTCCTATCTAAAATTTTTAAGGATTTCTATAAATACATATATACTGAATATATATGATATTTAAATCATGGATTACATTCTAGATATAATTACATCATGATCTATGTAATAATAACAAAAATAACAAGTCAAAACATACTCGAAAACATGGTATTGGACACTTGAAAAAGTTAAAATAATTAAAGATTGTTAACAAAAGGGTAATAAGATATTATAATAACACAATAAATAATATTATAAATAGGATTATGGTTCTGGTATAAGTTAATAACATGCTAAAAACCATTATATGTGAGTTTAAATTATGTTAACCCAAAAAAAATGAAAGGCAATGGATTTTGTCTAGATTTACATTCTATTGAGACTTATTTGTTTCCATGCACTGATTAACTTTAATGTAGTTTATATAATAAGTTTTTTCATTTAAAATCATGATATAATTATACATCATTTTATTTTAATATAATCTTTGAATAGTCTCACCCATTTTGTTTAGCTTGAAAATTTCTAGGTGGTAAAAGTTATCATTGCATCCTCACTTTCTTTTGTGATTTTTAACAATCTCTTAAAAAAATTACTTTATTGCAATCATTTTTCAATGGAAATTTCCTTAAATATCCATATAATTTGGTGATGGATGTTATTATTTCCTAAACTATACACCATTTTAAAATTCATAGTACACTTTGAGAGTTATTGTATTAACTAGGGAATTATTTATAAATCCATATATTTTATTCTATACAAATATGGGATAAGGAATATTATTTATTAAATAAATATATTATTCAATATATGAGGAATGATTTGGATAGGTAGTAATGGGTGGGGACCATACTTTATATATCCCCTTGATGTAATGATATATTTTCATGAGACAAATTAGTTTTCCAAATTAAATGTTTTTCTACCACTAGTTTTAACCTGTCTTATGAAAGGCCATGATGACATAGGTTTTCATGTCCCTTAGACATGAAATCCAATATTTATGAATTATGTTTATTTACATTATACTTTTTATTATTATTTTAAAATATGTTTTCATATGATAAAATCTATGGATGCATTTAATTTTTTAGTTTATTGATTAAATGGTATTTTTTCCATTTATATTGATTGTTATATTGATTATAACTTATCTATTTTTTAAGTGTCATGTTTTCTCAATTATTAAAATTTCCATGATTATTATGTTTACTGATTCATTATTTCTTCAGATCTACATAACATTTACAGGATGCTTTTATCACCATTATTATGTTTTATTTCCCTATGTTATGAAGAGGAATCCTTTTAATGAATTTGAGGGATTATTTTTATTTAATTTTATTATGTATCATGTTTTAATTTTCTATTACCCAGTGTAATATGGGTATCATTTATGTAATCTAGTTTTCTAAAAACCATTAAACCTTTAACACTTTGGGATTGGATTCCTTATAATCATGATAATGTAATAAAGTAATGCACTAGATATATGATTCTTTGGTTAGGGTGGTAAACTTTAAGTAATACCATAATATTTTTTCATATAATTATTTTAAATAAATATAATCTATTTCATAGTGTGTGGTACACACAAATACAATACAAAATAAAAATAAAAATAGTATACCACTATAACCTAGATGTTTAATTATTGGATATAAATATGAATATAAAAATTATGAAAACTACTTCTTTTTAACATATTTAAAATAAATTAATTTGTTATCAATTGATTATAAATGAAAATAAGAATGATTAAAAGTAAAATAAGAATTTTGAAAAAAATATTATTATACGTGAAATGTGTTTTTATTTAAAAATTAATAATTAATCTCTATTGGTGAATCATATTAATTAAATTTATATATTATTTATTAAAAAAATATAATTCAATTACAATGATTTCCAAGAATGGGTTAAAAATCCTTTTTTATTCTTAAAAATAATATTTCTCTAAAAAGTGGTTTCATTTCATTTTGAACACATATTTTAAAAATATTTTTTTCCAATTTTATAAAATATATTTTAATAAATGGAGTTAATTATTTAAAACTACACGTTAAAATTATATTATTGTTAATTTTATTGAATTTTTTGAATACAATAATTTTTCAATGAATTGTTAAAAATATTGATTTTTGTTATCATTATGTTTAAAGCACTTAAATTAATCCATTTTGGTATAAAATGTTTTGGAAATTAATTTATAATATTTTTAGTGAAATTTAGATCATTTTAATTAATTTCATGTATAATTTTGATATAAAAATGTTTTATACTTAATAAAATGTTTTCTTTATAAAACTAATTTTCATCGCACTTGTGTGTTTGTTTTTAAATTAAATAGTACCTATTTTTTTAATTATGTTTGTTAAAATGTAATAAGAATTTTATTATTAAAAAAATTAATATTATTTGTTGAGTTTAACTTATTTTTTTTATAATGGAGAGTAAAAATAGTAAAAATTTGTTACCATGGTTTTTGTTAAAACATGTTTATCGGGGGTTAAACAAAATAAATAAGGGCTAGAATAAACTAAAAGGTATCTAAATTATATTTTTGTCAAAATTCTATTCATATATCATCTATTATTTTGTAAATGGTTCATTAATGAGACATTTTCTGTGAATGACACATTAATATATTTTATTCCCTTCATAATTTCATAATGTGTTGTATCCCCCACTTATAAAAGGACTCCCAATCTATGCTTATTTAACCACATCAATAGACATTTTTAAGAAACAATATACAAAATTAAATTCCTTCAATAGCTCAATATGAATTATAGTCCTTTATTTGATAATAAAACCATCCTAGTATGGTTTTAAGTAAAAACATATAGATGTTTTTTAAAGAAGATACATAGTTCTTAACCATGTATTTACATTTTATTTCTACTACAACCTCCATAAAATATTTTTAATATATTGTGAATTAATAACATAAGTTCCAATAATATAATGAGAATTTATTATATTATTTTTATAACATTTATCTCTCTGTTCTTCCACCAAATGGGAAATGAAACCGTCAATCATATGTACGGTGGACTAGTGTATCCTAAACTGGTGTAATTTGTTTTCCACCACTAAATCTCAAGGATAGATATAATAATAGATTATATATAGATTATATCTATGAAATAATTATTCGTTTTTAAATATTATATAACACATATTTTTTACAATATTTCTTTTGAAAATCGATAACGTTGATCATGTGTATGTGTGTACTACCAACTTTGTGAAGTGATGTTATTCATTTTTGGATTTATTTTGGCATGGATCGTAATAAAGATAGATTTAACAGATATGTAAGATATATGTTATATATATGATATATTTTATATATGATATAATATTTATTATTGAATTTTGATTAACTATTTACTTTTTTGTTCTATCCGTTGAAAAATTAAAACACTGTTCATGCATACATATAGCCTACCATCTCCATGAATGGTGAAATAAATCATATAAATATAATACTTATAGATAACTATAAATATATATGTTATTATTATATTTTAAATTTATATCATGATTTACATTTTAGTTGTGATTGAACCATGATTAACATTCATGGACCAAAACTATCGAACCAAAAAAATACTTGAAAAACGGAGAAATTATTAGATGGAATAGTGATATTAATAAATAATTGTTAATAAATGGGAGATAAAATTATATAAGGAAACAAATAAAGAAATAAATATATTATTATATTTATAGAATATATTTATAATAAATATATATTTTTTTAAAAAATTATGTTCGAACATGTCTGAAAGATGTTAAACCTAAGGTAAGCTTTTTATATTATAATATCATTATTTATCTGGATTTTTTTATTATACTTTTGATGAAGAAATTTCGTAATCTACCTCAAAATAATATTATTAATTCTATTTTACATTAGTTATTTCTTATGATTAATTTTTTTATTTCATTTTCACCTCTTTAAGAAATCTAGATACTAAAAAAAGGATTAATGAAAACTGAAATTAATTCTATCTTCATTCGAAAATTATTTTTCTTCCGTATCCATGATTAATAAAATAATAGAAAGTTCTTTTATAAAAAATTTCTATTCGTTTTTAAATTCATTTTTACCCATGGCAGACATTTTGAAAAATTATTTAAAATTAATCACCCAATCATTTTATAAATAATGTTTTTTTGACTTTTTTTTAAAAAAATTGTAAAAGGAATGTTTTGTTTTAACATATATGGCAAGAAAAAAATTTCTTATGTTCATGAAATATCAATGGTTTGAAACATCCTTGACAATTTTGAAGGATTATTATCAAATTGAATACTAGAAGAAAGACCCACCAAAATCCATATCTATTATTACATATGACCATAAATTTGATGTGAAGATTTATTATAAACACATTACCCTGTAATGTGACGTCAAAAAAATGGTAGGACCTTCAATCAAGAATTATAGGGTTATTAATAATTAAGTCAAAATAAATCCCAAATCCAATCCATGGAAATAGGTTCTAAAAAACCAAAAAAAATTACACCAGTGGAGACTTAATGTGGTGCAGAATTATTATAAGTTATTTTTTTAGAATGGGACCAATCTATGAGTACTGAAACTATATGGAAAAAAAATTTAGATGATGACTAGAAACAACACACTCTACAAACATTAAATAAAAACTCAAAGAAATTTGTATCCCTATTTGGGAATGGTAAGGATTGAATTCCCTCCGAGGATGACTCATGATATCTTTCTACATTTTCCTTTGACATTTCTAACTTTTTATCCTCTCTCCATTCTAAGGAAATTATGTTTTTCATGATTAATGCTGATATAAATGTGGTCATTCAAATGGATCAATAAAATATATAAACCCTCATAGATGAGATGTTTCAGGGAATTGTTGTAGGGATATCATTTGAACCCAATAGACTCATAAGGTAATCCTTGTAAATTGGATGATAAAAGATTTGTTACTCTATTTAAAGAAGATTTCACCATGGATTTTTTAATTATCTACTCGTCTTATACTAATATAAAGAACGAAAAATCTATTAGAAATTTTAAGAAGGAAGGACCAACTAGAAATTTATAATGATGGTGGAATTTGGACACATAAGAAAATAGGGGTTTCATACCCAATGCTATATTAAAATTAAAGTTCTTTTTCTAAAATGTCTTGAATAACCAACTGTAGCACAATGTGTTCCCTTAGTCTTCTGTTTCTAAAATATAATCCTGAATTAATTTTCATCCCTGATATGAACAAAAATTTATCTTGCTAGGTTTATTCCCATTAAAGTAATGGATACTCTTTGTTGGGTATATATATGTCCTCCTCTAATTCAAATAGGTAATGGATTCTAGATCAATGGATTCTTGAAAGGCAATCCATTTTTTATAGAGGATCATCTTTTCACATGATGTTTTTTTTATATTTCAAAATAAATATTTCTACTCTATGGTTTATTCATTAAAAATATACATTAATATGGGGTCTCCATGGATGAAAAACAGGAACCTCTCTAGAATCATCAATGATCTTTGAATTATCAATGGGGATTTTAATTAAATCCTACATGACGATGAAAAGATGGTAAAAGTATCTAATTACATTTCCATTAAGGACTTCTAATATAGTATTAAGTAATTAAACATGACTCAGTTAACCCTAATTCAAGCCCGATTCACATTGTATAGAAAAAAATAAAATAACACTATGTATAGAATTATTTATATAGCCTTTTTTATGATGCCTCCCTAAATAGTAAGATATACATATCATGTGTCACTTTATAAAGACATAATTTTAATCACCATCTGATCCTTTTGAATTAACATGAAATGTAATAGAAACAACGACTATAATTAAAACTCAATTGTGCTTGGATAGCTCATCCAGAATGTAGAAAACATGTTGATTACACTTGGTCTCTGATTTATTGCAATGAAAATCATCTGGAACGAATTTTCAAGAACAAAGTTATTAATTTAACAATGAATAAATTGAGAAGAAAATATTTCAGAACTTTAGATGTGGAGATTGACGATCACTAATGCTTTATCTATCTCCTTAAAGAGTTTATTAATAAGAGAATATTCTCTAGTATCCTTGATTAAGAAACTAAAATTTCCTACCAGCTCTTTAACAATATCTACATTAAGTACATTAGCGATGAGGATATTTTTAAAACGAGATAGTTCCAAGATGGAGATAAGAACACTAACATTTTCACGGATCTTTAGATGGATGAAAGGGACAATAGGCCTATATATATTCTTAAAAATAGAGAACAAATTTGGGAAGATAATTATTCCCTTGACAACCACATTTTCTCCTTTTACATGAATATCTTCAATGGATACCCCACTTGTGACGATCTCATAGAAAGCATAATTCATAAAATTTTTAGTGATGGGGAAAACCACATACTCACTTCAATTCCATTGGATATAGAAATCAAGGATTTTGTCTTTAGACTAAACAAATGGATCTCTTGTGGACCAGATAGCTTAACTAATCACTTGTTTTAAAACTATTTTGATATTATTCATAGGGTTGTATGAAATTTGGTAAAATATCTCTTCTAAGGTGGACTTCCCAGACAAGGTATCATTTCAAACTTCTTATCCTTGATTTTGAAAGTAAAAAAATTCAGGTGATATTAGTTAATTTTGACTAGTTTCTCTAATCAACACTACAACAACTAGGTATATATTAAATATATTTTTCATTCTGGAATTAAATATTATAATTTTTTTATAAACGTGTAATGAAATAAGTGGAATTTATAGAAATTAATAAGACTATACTAATATAATATTATCCTAACCTCTAAAAGTATAAATAAATTTTTTGTTTTTATAATTGAAAATTTGATATATTTATATCATGGAATGAGTAAATAAATTTTTCAAAAATGATAAATTATGTTTTTTGTATTTTTATGAGACATAAATTTTTATTTACAATTTTATAATTAACATAATGATTCAAATTAAAATTTTTCTTCAAAAAAATATATTCATAAATTAATATTTTGTTGTATTATAATTATACTACCATTTTATGATACATTATTTAAATTTTGAAAGTGTCAAAAAATCAGTTATATTATTAAAAATTGTATTTTTTTAACAAATGATGAATTTAATTAAAAATTAAATTAATCATATTTAGAAAATTATATTAAATAAATGTGTCTATTTTTTAATTCGTCACATTTAAAACAATTTAGGGTGAATTATTTTTATTTTTAAAAAATAGTTTAATTTTTTTTAAATAGTACAATATGTTAATTTTCAGTATTTTTAAAATACATTAATTATTGAGTCATAGATGATGTATAGATGATTTAAGAACCATAATATATTAAAATATTTATGTATTTACTATATTTAGTCATGTAATCTAAACTACTCATTGTTTCGGACCAAAATAATAAACTAATGTACAAAATAATCAAAAAACACCACTCTCCTCCAGTATAAATACCACCCATCAACACCTCTTCTCCCCACACCTCTAAATCCTTCTATATTTTTTACATTATACCCCATTACCTTTTAAATACTTTACCCAACTTCCAAAACCTATTGGTCTCACAAGAAGGCAAAAACCAAGGGCCTTTAGAAGGTTCTCAAGGAGAAGAATTCAAGAGGTAAAACATTCTATCATTTTCTGTTATTTTCTTTTCAATTTTTTTCTTTTATTATTATCTCATAAAGTAACCTAATCTATGTGAAATTATATCTATATTATATTAAATATAATATTATGTTATTATTTAAATGGAAAATCCACCATCAAACCACTCATCTTCACCACTTATTCTAGAAAATTGATTCATTTCATGTGATATATTGATCCACCACCATTATGGATGATGATTTTTCATTTTTATTTTCCACATTTATGGTGAGTAATTGAATAATTATTATGGTTAAATAATATATTATTTTATATTTAATAATTCATAAAAAAAATTGGACCAATATATGAACACAATATTAAATAAAGTGATATAAGTTTGTAATTATCATATATAACCGCCAAAATAAATTAAATATTTTTTAATTAATGATTTATCTTATGAATCATCATAATATAAAAAATGATATACTGAAGTGTGGAAATATATTAATATCTTTTATTTAAACTTCTGGAGTTTGTCTTCCAATCAAAATGAAATTCCACAATGAACCAACCCTGGAAGCCATGAAAAAAATACACCCAAAACAATGAAAATAAAAAATAATTATTAATAAATTGGTGGAAGGATGTTATTAAAGACTGTGTAAGGTAATGTAAATATTAATATAATTTTACAATAAATTAATAATAGTCTATAATCCACTAAAAAATATGTTTGAATTTTTTTATTGAAGTCTAACAGGAGGTATGCGACTTTTCTTTAAAAATCCTCTATTAAATTTTTTAGCATTATAAAATTCAAAATTAATGTTTTTATGATTCTAGTATTGTTGATTTTTTATTATTTTTTAGTTCATGGAAATGGTATAGGATGAATGATGGGACCTATATATCCCTCAACTTCTTTGGGGTAGGTTATGTTTAAAATAAACTATTATGGATATTCCAAGTGTAATTGTACTGATTACACCATAAAGTTGTCCTGAGGGTTACCTTGTAAGAAACATAAGATGGTTAAAAATAATATAATATCCATGAGGGTTACAATCCTACGTATTTAGGGTAATAAATTTATTCCCCAATATATATAAATGGTTTATTTATATTTTCTATGTATTATGGAAATCTTATGTTCTCAATAATGTAATTATATGACACTTTATTGGTGAGAAGTATATATTTGTCAAGATGATTTCATAAGTCTATAAATATTCATAGACTAACGTTTTATTTCCTTCATTTTATGTCTATCACTAATATTTTTTTTATTCCATGTTTTAAAATGTCTTTCAAGTGTTTAGGATGGCTAAGTGAAAAGAAGAATTCAACCTGAATGTTCTGAATATGTTTAAGGAAAATGATTCTTTTTTCATTGAAAAATTTTATTTTGGATGTAATGAACACTATTTTAGGTTGTATTATCATTATATTCTTGTGGTTTATCATTTATGAAATATAACCTAATTTTATAAAACTCTAAACTGATAAGATCTTTCGGAATGAAAGAAAATGAATTATAGTTGAATTAAATAGAATATGCAATGTTTAAATTTGGGTCTCCCTAGTTATTATCAAAGAATGGGTTAGATATCTTTAGGGGTTAGGATGATGTAAATAAAACACCATAAATGAGTTTGGGCTTTTTCTATTTAAATGATATAGAATTTAAGAATTCCATATCTCTTCATATATGATATGTCTGTTAAGAATGGTTTTTTATAGAAGAAACAGGGAAGATGACGTCGAAAGGTTGTGACAGGATTATATATATCCAAATCCTCAACCTGGAATGGTGGGAATTGGAATTGGGAAGATTTTTAGTAATGGATCACTTTATGGATTCTATAAATGGTAGTAGTATCCAAGAAATAGAATATATCGAGCTACCATAAAGGGACACGATGATAGAGAAACATTTTATGAGGCAACACCATCATATATTCAATTTATCTTTTCACCCCGGGGTGGTTGAAATATGCATTAATGACCTTGAATATGTATTTTTTTCATGCGATTTGTAGATAATAGAAATTATAAAATTTCTATTGACCATTTTAACGGTTAAAATGACTAATGGTGGTTAATAGTCAAGAATATTTGATATTTGGAGGAGATTTATACCTTAGAAAGAAATCAATTGGGGAATATTTTTATAGAAACATATTTTCCAAATATATTTCGACTTTGGATGGAAAATAAATTCTTTGAATTTAAACAAAAGTAAATTTTTTTTTGATTCATTGGTCTTATATGAGGATTACAACACCTAACTGGAAAGGTATTTTACAAATCTTATTCGAGATATTGATAGTAAAAACAATCATTTTAACTCAGGATTGAAGAAAATATATCGAAGGGAATTAGATTCATGTGCATTCAAAAGATATGAGATAATTTTTATATGTGATGAGATGGTATAAATTGAGTTTTCGAAGGATCATGTGTTCCTTAAAGATAATAATAATAGAAGAACCATGTGGAGAAAAATTGGTAATAATCAAATAACCAAATATAAAGGTAAGAAAATCCAGTTTCAAGTTTGTGGAACATCTATAAAAAAGCACCATGGGGAATGTCTAATCAAATCTGGGAAGTTATTATCATATAGAACGTTTATACATATAACATGATATTACAATGAATACATTATTGGTAAAGGTATTTTCAATTCTAATGAAAAACTATAAAGTGTTTAAAATGTGATGAGATTGGTAATTATAAACATTCCTACCCAAATAAGGATCCAAATGACGTGAAGAAGCCATACAATAAAAATAAATGTGTTGTTAAATCCTTTGTGACTACATTAAAAGGATTCATTCTATACAATTATGTGTAATTAGGTACATTGTTTATTTACCTATAATTTTATAATGTTTTGTTTAATAATATAAGTCCCCCAATATAAAAAATTACACAATAATGAGTTTTAGTAATGAAATTAATTTCTTTCACATTGAAAATAACTTCAGGATTAGTTTTTTAGGTAATTATTCCATTATTCATATATACCATTCAATTTTATAACAAATTGGATACTTATAAAATAGTATCAACTTATTTAATAATCAAAAACATTTAAAATAAAACATGATTTATTTTTCATGAAAAATATTCATAACAAATATATTAACTTCCTTTGTTGACTTTACCATACTTAGACCCTATGAAAACAATTTTAAAACATTTTATGTGATCAAATATCTTAGTAAGTGTTGTAAAAATAAAATAAAATTATCATTGGTCTATGAATACTTAAAACACATGAAACAATTTCCAAAAAGTTATAATATTCACCCTTAAAAAATAATATCGTTATCTTAACTCATGAAATCATAAGATTCTTATAAATATTCATAGAAAAAATAAATCATAAAGGTAACTTATTGAATCAATTACATTTCACTATTACAGGCTCATTAATGGATAAGTAGGTAGTAACATCCATGGTTACATTTGGAATACCCACCATGTGTATTCCCTTAATCCTTTTAACAAAACCCTACTAGTTAACTCTATATAATTTCGCAATGAATAGAAGAGCTACAATTAGAATACCCTCCATTGATTTATCACTGAACCAGATATAATCATAAACTATTCCAAAACAATAACATAATCATAACACATAAAACAAGCATAATGGAAAAAGTATCATTTCCACTTTGAAATCACATTTAATTTTTACAAGGTCACATACTCATTAATTGAAAAAAATAATTTGAAAATAAAATTTTAATCTTGTAAATGGGATATATAAAATACTCGGGATCATGAAATAGATAAATTCCACACTTGCAATATAGGTAAAATCATTCCTTTTACCTTTTGTATAATTTTTTGAAAGAGTTACTCTAAAAGTAGTTTTTAAAAGCAAGTCCCTTACCTTCAGTTTGACTCATCAAGAACAATATTTATAATACTAAATAATAAACATAGGTTAATTATTTAATTTATTCAGATCGTTTTTAGTTTTTATTCCTTGTATATCACTTATTATCATTTAAGAAAAATAACTTAATTATTTGAGTTCATGACATACATTTTGTCGATATTCGGTATATGCGTCCAAAAATTAATTTGGTATGATATCAAAAGTCATGATGGTAATAAGTCCATCATATCTAGAATAATATTCAGGAAAAAATTACCACTTCTATGAATCAATTATAATTTTAAATAAATCCATTTATTTATGGTTATAAAAACTAAATAATGTTATAATCATTGAGACAGTAGACTATGTGTAAGCATGAGTAATGTTTTCAATTTTCAATGGTCATTATGGAAAGAAGTAATTATTATTTTTTCTTTAAAAATTCTCATAATATTATTAATACAATATTAATTATTTAAATAAACTTATATATATCATCTATATGATTTGGGGATTAAAAAATCACATCACTTTATTGAGGTGATAGTTCACACGCACGCGTGAACGAAGTTATAATTTTTTTGTACATGGAAATGTAAGAATATATAGGATATATTATTCTATCATAATGATATATATTTCAAAAATGTATTATATAATCATTAATTCCATCATTATAAAATGACTGTAGAGACTATGATGGAACACCAATTTTATTTGTTTTCGTGGTGGTATTATGTCGAACACAGGAACGAATAATTCATTTCCCATTTGATGAAATTGGAGATAGATTTAAGTGATGATTTTAATATAAAAAATATCCATATAATAAGGATAATATATTTATAATTTCATTATGGTATAAGGATATTTTAATGAATTTTAATGATAAATAAAATAGAAACACTTAATTGAAAATGATAACTCTTCTTTCGACGATCTTCTTTGATTAACATCTTAACCACTCTATAAAGAATTTTCTGACTAAAAATATCCCACTAAAATGTGATTAGGGATACAAGTAAGGGATTGGGTAGACAACGGATTATAATTAATGGTTATTAAGTTAATTAAAATGGTAATAATGGGTTCCCATTTATATAAGAGGGGAGGTGCACTCTTGTAATTATTTAAAATATTTAATTAAAATAAATTAATTTTCTATTCAAAAAGGGTAAATTGTGATTTATTTATAAGATAATATGTGACTGTATAAAAATACATTCATAAAAATAAATATATACAAGTATTGATTATTTTATTAATCCTTATATTTTTATTTTAAACCTTTTAACTCTTACCATGAAATCATGTAATATACACTTTGATGGTTAATATAATTACTACAAAATGTCAAATGACTGAATATTGAGTCATTGAAGAAATTTTATTACTTATATAAAATAATTTTAAAAAATTTATATTTTTATAAATTGTATATCATTTAATATAATATTATTTATTATAAAATATCAATAATGTCAACTTAGACTCAATTCATTAATTGAATTTAAAAAACATCATAATTGAAAAATAAATATGAACCAATACTTTTAAAATATCACTAAAATTTCAAATCCATATAGAATATTCAAGGGTGACATTAATATTATCAAATTATATTTATTTTAGTATATCTATTATATTTTATTTTATATTTTATTTAATTAAATAATGACTACATCATTATTTTAAAAGCATTGGATTTAATTATCTATTTCCTAAAAATTAAAATTAGATTATGATGATAGAGATAAAAAAAATTAATATTTCAATATAATATTTATGGTTGAACATATCCCCTATGTAACCCCATACTAAATATTTTTTACTTGTTAAAAACAAATGTTTGACCAAATTGACTTTTTGAACTATATTATTTTAAATGTCAGAATCTAATACCAGTGGCATCTGAAGGTCATAATTTAATCCCAATGATAATTTTGGATAAAACAAACTCATCAAATGAAATTTGGAAAATTTTTAGTGAATTGTTATAATATTTATAATATTATTTTTACTCTTAATTACTTGATTTACCTTTTACCATGTGAATAAAAAATTTCTAAAATTATTATTCATATGTAAAAAATGAAATGAAACAATAGAAATAAGATGAAACTTATGATTAAAAATATCTAATACATATTCTAAAATTAAAAACATAGATATTTCAGAGATTAATTAAAAATTAGTCCCATTGGCGTAATGAGAAAATGGGTTTCGGATGTAAAAACATTCCAATGATCACAATGTTTTTATTACCAATTTCTATGTAAAATTGATTAAAATAGCCTAAATTAGATTAATTAATAAAACTAATCTAATAATACTTTAAAACTAGTACAATATATAGTTAAAACTATATAAATAATTTTTTTGAATAAGTATTATTTAATTAGAATGCATTATTTTTTCATTATTCATCAAAACAAGAAATTTATTAGAGAAATAGAAAATAATCAACCAAAGTAAATTTTTACATTATGATTTAAAATAAAAAGTTTATTTATTCCAATATAATTTTAAAAATGATAAAAACTAGTTTAAATACAAGTGTTCCATCAAAAGGCTGCAAAATGACCATTTTTAAAAAATACTTCTTTTATCCCTAAAACAGGCATTGTTCTTATATCATGTCTGGAAAACACATAATTTTGAAATTAAATAATATAATTAATTTTATATATATATATATATATATATTTCATTAATATCATCCAACAAGATTTATTTTTTTATTACAGTTGTGCACATATTAATTATTTTTAGAAAAAAATTTCCTTTTTTTTCAAAAGGGTTTTATATTCATTTATTACTAATTGATCGTCAAATAATTAATTATATAAACATTTGTAAAGAATAATTAAATTTTTTAATTAATCTTATTCATACCCTCTATTATAATGGATATTTGATAATTTTCATATTAAATAATAATATTTAGATCTTTGTTTAACCTTGATGTGGCATATAATGTATCTTATATAACATAACATCTCCTTAAATTATTATATCATTCATAAGTATTATAATAAATTATATTATAATTAAATAGGTTTTTACAATCTTACCCCCTTTTGTAAATAGTATCCTCTAAGTTTTATTCACTTATTAAATAATTTGGGATATCTTTACTTTATAATATTTTCATATTCTCATGTTCCATATTCATACATATGATTTTTCCTAAAAACCATAACTTATTGAATCACTATATTTAGTAAAACCTTCTCTCTAAAGCCAAGAGCCTGAATAGGTTGTACCTTATAAGGAATATTCTCTTCCAAACTAACTATTTCTAGTCCAAAAACATGACATGGATTTGGCATATACGTTCCTAACATTGAAACTTGAAAAACATTGTGTACATGGGATAAACTCAGAGGAAAATCCATTTGATATGAAACTTATCCAACTTTACCTAGGGTTCCATAGTGTCCAATGAACCATGGAATCAACATCCCCATCTAACCAAAACACATCACACTTTTCCATGGAGAAAATTTAAGAGAGGCATGATCTCCTTTCTCAAAAGAAATATACTTCCTTTTTTTATCCCCAAAACCTATAGGCCAACTATGAGTTGTTCAAATGTCTCACTATATCAACTAAACATTATCTTCTATTTACACTATAAATTATTGTCTCATAAAAATCATTTCACATGCTTCATACCCAAATTATGTATTTTTAAACTATATTCCATATAATTTCTAAAATTGTGCCATATGTATACTGTAATGAAAATCATTTTTATAAGAAAACTCAACCAAATAATGATGGTGATCCTAACTTCCCTAGTAATACATTGTATAATCATGTCTGATTTTCTCCATCATATGAATTTTTCATTCTACCTTTCTATATGACTAAAGATGAAAGGATGTGCATAAATTTAATTAAATACCCAATGAATTCTAATGGTATTTCCTAGAATTAGAAGTGAACATAGGATCACGATTTGATACAATAGAGAGAGGCACAACATGTAACTAGACTATATACTTTAAATACAACTGATAAAGGTGGTCTACAGAGAGGGTGTCTTGAATTGGAATCAAATGTGCATATTTAGTTAGTCAATCAACAATACAAAAAATCACATTGTTACCTTTATATGTTTTTGGTAATAAACCTACGAAATCAATCGAAATATTTTCCAATTTCCACTCTGGGATTGGAAAAGGATAAAGTATACCTTTTCTAATTGTATATCTTCTTTAACCTTCTGAAAATTAAAGCAACTCATTTAAAGGTCAATAATATCTCTTTTTATTCAATATCACCTGCAACAATTACAAAGGTATCTATATATCTTAGTGATGCCAAGATGAACTAAAAATGAAGAACTCTATGATTCACATAACAATTCATTCGTAAAAATTGAATCACAAGGAAAAATTAATCTCTTCCCAAATTTAAAAACAAAATCTTTAGCAATTTTAAATTCTAGAAACATATTGTTTTTAACAAATTTTAACATTTTCTGTAACTCAAGGGTTTTCCTTATTCCCTTCCTTAATTATTTCTGATAGAGATAACATCACTGAGACCTAAAACAAAATAGAGGACTTTTTTTGACCAATAATTTATGACCTAAAATTATTCAAATGATTAACAAAAGATTCATGTTCTAAATACAACATGGTTAATGTGGCATTACTTTTCCGACTCAAAAACACTAACCAATTGTTTTTATTTAACAATGTTTTAATAAATCTTACAATCATAATATTTTATCAGTTCCAACCATTTCATGGACTGATTTTCAATTATTTCTGATTGAATATATACTAAAAAAGTTATGATAAGTATATATTTCACATTTATCTCCCTAAATATTGTGCCTCCGAATTTTAAATGAAAAACCAATCCATTATAATTCTGTGTCAAGTGTATAATAATTTAACTCATGATGTTTCAAATAACATGAAACATAAGCAATTACCTGATCATTCTGTATTAGAACATAGCCATGTCTTTTTGACAAAGAATCACTATAAATGAAAAATTCACCATTTCTGGAATGTAGGGTTGGAATTATATGATTCACCAATCATATTCAATATTCTAGAAATAGCTCATTACCTTATTTTTTCTAGATGAACATAACAACATTTTTCAGTTAACATAGATAGTGGGCTAGAAAAATGTGAAATGTTTACAACAAACCATTGATAATATCCTTCTAAACTAAGAAACTCGAAATACAGGTTATATTTTTCGGTCTTGGTCATTCTCCCAAAACATTTAATTTAGATGGATCAATACATATGCCATATTTAGAAATAATTTGACCATTGAATGATATTTCATACAACCAAAAATAACCCTTTCTAATTTTCCCATATATTTCTTTTCATTAAATGTTTTCAAAACAACCCATAGTTGACTTTCATGATCCTCTTTAATTTTACAATATACCAAAATGTCATCAATAAACACAACCACAAACCTATCCAATAAATAATGAAATATTTTATTCATATTATCCATAAATACAATAGGTTCATTATTTAACCAAAATGGGATAACTACAAATTCTTAATGGCCATATCTAGTTTGTAATGTTGTTGTCAAATTTTTTCTTCCATTACTTTCAACTAATGGTACCCCAGCCTCGATTAAACCTTCAAAAAATATTTTTCTCCCAGAATTTGATCACACAAATTTTTTATATGAGTAAAAGGACACTTATTTATAACAATGATATTATTTAGCGCTCTATAATCAATGAAAAGTCTCATTGAACCACCATTCCTTTCAACAAAAAATAAGTCAAGATCACCCCCTGGTGAAGTGCTAGGTTAGATGAAACCATTATGCTGGTCAGAGTAGTTCACTCAAGAGGGGAGGGGTGAATTGTGTGACTATAAAAATTTATATTACACAAATATTATTATAAAAGAAATTGATTTCCCCAAAAATAGATACAGTCCAGTTAATCAAGGTTATACTATTATAACAGTTTTACTGATTAAATAACTTCTTAGAAGATTGATAAATTCTAATAAATCTTAATATGTATTATTATTGTTACTTTTGAAGTTATACTACTACGAAAAATCAGTTATAACTTCTTTCAAAGACTAACTATCAAAGTGAAATTAGTGTTTTTTGGATTATGCAATAAAGCAGTAAAAAAAGATGACTAAATTTAAATAGCACATCGGATATAAAACAAGTGGCTTAGTATCAAGTCGAGACCCAATCCACTACACATGGTGATCATCTTCCACCAAACATTTTATATAAATAAACATTGAACCACACCCTGGATCAGGCTTGGAAACAGTACACAGACTGTCCAAGTCACACAGGGACCTCATCCACATTTATTGTGGGTAAATTAAAATAATAACCATGCTACACAGGGATGTCTTACACAGTTGTCATGGGTAAACAAGAGTATAAAGAGTTTGGTGTAAGGATTTATAAATACTTCAGTTTAGCACAGGAGTCAGTAGTGTATGGAATATATAGAGTACACACACTGCTCAAAATTAAGTAAAATAATAACTAAGAGAGAGTAGATACGAGTGTAGAATTCTCTAGTGATTTGAAGTGCAGATCTGGACTCCTTTGATTAAACAGAAATGGTTCTAAGTCCTTCTCTGGTTTTTGTCTTGAAAAATAGATTGTCGAAATCCAGCTTGTTTTCTTCACGAGCTTTGACAATGTAACAGTTTTTTTTAGATTCCAGTGTACTTCATATGTTCTTCAGTAGTGTCAGATTTCATGTATGAGACAATGGTTTCTTTTAAAATATTGCAATGTGTTCTTCACGGTCGTGGTCACATGGTTTTTTTCAATATCACGCTCTCTATGGTTGTTGGGAAGTCTCCTCCCTTTATCTTCAAATGCATATGTTTTAGCTGACAGGTTCCATGTGTTTCATACCTTGTACCTCTTACTATGTCTACAAAGAAACATTAATTATGTCAGTGCATTAAAGGAATGAAATATGACCGTTAAGAATTAAATTGAAAGATGGAAAAATAGTTTAAGAAACGGTGTCACAGTATGTTATGAAAATGGTGTCTCCTCCACATAGTGTCTGAGTGTCATGGTCAGAGTGTCACGGTCTGAGTGTCATGGTCTGAGTGTCACGATGTGAGTGTCATGGTATGAGTGTCACAGTGTCTTCATTACAGTGTCTTGCTCATTGTTTTCTGCTCACGATGTCTTGCTGACAGTGTATTGCTCATGGTGTCTTGTTCACGATGTCTGATCATTATGGTGTCTTGGTCACTGTGTCTGATATTTATGGTGTCTGGCTTACTATGTCAGGCTTCATGGTTTCTTGTACTTAGGAAAATAATAGTATTTAGACTTAAATAGTAATATGAATGAAATGGATTGAGCTTAACCATTATAAATCATGAGAGAACTTGAAACAAAAATACACATGATTGGATATAATTTATAGGATTTAACTATATTGAATAGGATTTTTGATTATTAAAGATATTTGTGATCATTAAAACATGATTAATACATGAGGAGTCCAACACATTATCTAATTACCTATAAAAATTATTTTTCAATTCTTTAATTTCTATTAGATCCATTAGATATGGGGGTTTTGAAATTGTATTTTAATCATGAACTAAATTAAATATAAAATAAAATTCTTATTAACATATAATACTAAGAAACTAATCAAAGAAAATTTCAAGATACTCATTTAACATTAAATTTTCAATAATCTGAAATGTTCCTTTGTTTTTCAAAATATTTGAATAATAACATTCATTTCCATCTTTTAATAGTTTCTTGGATTCCTGATATGTTATCTGTGTTATGGGTTCATTCATGAATAAAAATTAAAAATCATTCTAAAAATAAAATTCTTTATACCAATCTTCTATATTAGCATGCTAAATAGAATTTCATTCCATGTTGACAGTAACATCAAACTATACAATCACAAAAACGACATGTTTTTAGGTAAATTCTTTCTATAGAATACAATAGGAATATTATTATAATTTCGTTTTTTTAATATTCCCTCAAAGTGTTTTCACCATATGTTCAGGATTCATTTCTTGAGGGGGAATTTTCATTTTATGATAACATTTCTCAGAAATGAAATAATTATTAGACCCCAAATAAAATAATAAATTGGGATAATCAAAATAAAAAACAATATACATGATACCATGTAATTTAATGGACCAACATCTATTAGAATATTTGAAAATGATTTTATTTCACCTTTTAACTTATAGTTTGGATTATTTTTAACAATTAGGTTCCTCTTTGGACTCTCATTTTCATAATGACCCATCACATTTCATTTCACAAAATACTAATTATATATCATAATTTTTTTACCAATACCAAGATCCTTTTGAGAGTATTGATGTTCCTTAATCCACATTTTACCACTTCTAAAGCACATACCAAAATTCAAAAGGCATTTGACATTGTTTTTTTTACCATAATTCAAAAAATCTATAAACTTGATTTTATTTCAATCAGAATTCTATGATGAATTCTTTCCTTCCTCTCACCGTCTAATCCTCTTGTTCTTATAGTTTTCAAATAATATAAGATCATTAGAAATCCCCATTTCCACATTCTCTACACATCGATAATTTTTTTAACTCTCGAATTATCAAAAAGATAATTCCATTATAAAATTTGGCTTTAATCCTTAGAAAAAAATGATTGATTTTTAGATCAATATCCATGATAAAATTTGGAGTATACCTTTAAATTTGAGTGGATTTTACTTTTTATACAACCATAAAATATTCCTCCAGCCTCAATTAAAGTATAATCTTTTACATCCTATTTTAAATAGGCTATGAAAAAAATTTCCCAAAAAAAATATTTTTGAATCCATCCCACTGCAAAGAATAAATATCATCATTTTACCTGATATTAATAACTATAGAACACCATAGATTGGTTTCAACTTCAAAATTATAAATAAAAAGACTAACCTTTTGTCTTTATAAACATCCAATGTCACTAAAAATATTCTCTAGGGATTCAATCCGCCTTTCATATACCATATGGTCAGAAGCCCCACTAAAAAATACAGGATGTTTCTACATAAAATTCTCTACCATAGACATATTCATCTATAAATGATCATGATGATCTCGTTCATGGATTCCAACCCTATTTATAGTCAAATTCAACTAATCTATCTGAGAAACAACTGCTCAGTTTTGATTCTAACCATCTCATCATGAGGATTTGGAAGGACGGTTTCCTCTCAATGACTTTTCACCATAGCTCCCCTATTTCCTCTATAGAAAACCATTCTGAACATACATATATTAGATGAAAGAAATGGTAATATTAAAATTCTATATAATTTCAAATGAAACATAATTTAGAAAACATTTAAGGATATTCTATTATAAAATATCCTTACACATAAATATATCATAACCAAACATTGATACGAACTATAATACAACTACATCAAACATTAAATAATCTTGAGTTTTAGTAAGGAATTTACTTTTTTCACATTTAGAATCTTTTCAGGTTTATAGTTTTAGATATATTTTCCATCATTAGTACATAACACTCCACTTTTATACAAATTGGATACTTCAGAAAATTATCAATTTCTTTAATAATATAGACCTTTTAAAATAAAACATGAATTTGTTTTCAATAAAAATCTTCATAACATTCAAATTGACTTCATATATTCTATAACGCATACTTATACCTTATGAAAAATACATTAAAACATGGTATGAGCACAAAAATATCTAGAAGGGACAAAAAAAGAAATAATAAAATTATTAGTCCATGAATACTTAAAATCCATGAAAACATTTTCATAAAGTTGTACTTTTAACCCATAAAACATAATCTTGTTATCTCACCTCATTAAATAATAATATTACTATAAAACACAGTTTCAAAGCTAAATAACAAAATTAACATGCGGTATCAAATTACATTTCACTCTTATAGTAGCTTTCATGATGATATAGGGAGTAACCTTCATGCTTTCACATAGAATACACACTGTAGTATATTCCCTTAATATCTTAGGAGAAACCGTACTAGTTAAATCCATATTAATACCCAATGTATTTGAGAGATATACTGTGACTACCCTACCTCTGTTTCTCATGGAACCACCCATAATCAAAAACTATTCCAAATAACCATAACATAATCATAACACATAAAACCCACATAATGGATAAAAATATCCTTTCCAGTTTTAAATGAAATTTCATTTTTACAAAGTCATACACTTATAAATGAAAACTCATTATTTGAAAATAAAATTTTAAACACATAATGGAGATATAAAAACATTAAATAGGAAAGAAATTGAGAAATATTGTTTATGGTAAATATGTTAAAAAATTCCTTTTACCTTTCATAAAAATAGTTGAAAGAGTAACATTAAGAGTTCTTTTCTTATAAAATTCCCATACATTGAGTTTGAATCATCACGTACAATATTTATCTACCTTAAAAATAAACAAAGGTAAATTATTACACAATTTATAACCTTTTTAATTTTTAATTTTTCTTTTATGTTACTTATGCTCATGTTATAAAAATTAATTAATTATTTAAGTTCATGTGTGGCATTTTTTTGATATTCAATTCATTAGTCCAAAATGAATTTGGTATGATGTAAAAAGTCAATATTTTCATAAATTCATCATGTCCAAAATAATATTAATGAAATAATAATTACTTTTATAATTCAATTATTCTTTTATTTCAATCCATTTAGTTATATTTATTAACAATGAAAAATGTTATAATCGTGGAGGCGGTAGGTTGTACGTACGCATATGTATCATTTCCATTTTTCAATGATCATTATTGAATGAAGATAATTATTATTTTAACATTATATAATGACCATAATATCATTAATATATTATTAATAATTTAAATATATTATATATATCATCTAAATGATGTGGTGATGCAAAACGATTCACATCGCTTCGTGGTATTGATAGTTCACACGTACGTACGAATGATGTTATCATATTATGTGAATTAAAATATAAGAACATATAGAATAAATTATTCTATAAAAATGATAAATTTGTAATTATTATCATAAATAAATATTAATACCTTAATTATAATAAGTCTTGTGTTATGGTGATTGAAAATGCATTATATCAGTTCACGAGGTAATAGTCCGCTGTATGCGTGAATGAATAAATTCATTTTAAATTTGATTAAATTAGAGATAAATTTAGGTGATTATATAGAAATAATAAAATCTTAGATTATTTGGGAAATTTTAGTTATTATTTCAACATGGTTAAAGAATATTTTGAGGAAGTGTATGATGAAACAAAATGGAAACCCTTAATTGAAAACAATATCTCTACTTCTAAAGATCTCCTTTAAGTAACGTCTTTACACATATATGGATGATTTTATGGCTAAACAATGTTTTTTAGAATCTTTTAAGGGATTTATGGAAGGAATTTGGTAGTGATTATATGACCCAAAATAGTTTTTAACTATTCTAAAATGAGTAAAATTGGTTCCCTTTTATTTGAGAGTAGAGAGGCACACTTGAAATTATTCAATATATTAAATTAATATAAATTAATTTTAATTTCCAAATGGGTAAAAAGAGATTTATTTAGAATATAATATTATTTTAGTGATAAAATATTTCATAAATTGATAATTGTAAAAGTATTAATTATTATTTTTATTTCGTGTCCTTTTCTTTTAACCCTTTTTACTCTAATCGTGATATAACATAATTCACACTTTGTGAATTTATATAATTATAAAAAAATAACAAATGACCAATAATTGAGTCATTTATGAAATATAATGACTTATATAAATTATTTTGAATATTTTTAAATTTTCATATTTTTATTTAATTTAATAAAATGTTATTTATTATAAAATATCAATAAAGTCAATTTTGACTCTATTAATTAATTTAATTTTTAAATAATTCAAAAATGAAAAATAAAGATGAAAAAATACTTATAAAACTTCTCTAACATGTCAATGTAATATAAAAAATTAGTGGATGACATTAATCATATCAAATTATATTTATTTTAGTTTTTTTATTATCATTTATTTGATATTTCCTTTAATTAAACAATTAATGCATCATCATTATATAAGCCTTTGATTTAATAATTAATTTATAAAAAATTAAAAAAAATCCTGATAAATATAAATGTATTATATCTAAAAATAATATTGATAGTCAAATATATCCCCAATATAACAACATATAATAATATCTTAAATCTTAAAAATAAAAATGCGACGAATTGACATTATTCTGAATATACTTTTATAAATGAAATACTCTCATCCAAATGGATTCAAAACTACATAATTTCAGAAAAAGGATGAGTTTTATCCCAAAATACTGATATAATTAAATTTGTACATGTTATAGGGTAATTTGATAATGTTTATAACATTATTTTTACCCTTAATTACCTGATTTACCATTAACTATGATAATAAAAAAATTTCTAAAATTACTAGTCATATATAAAAAGTAAAAGGAAACTATTTACAAAAATTTTAATTTATGATTCAAATCTGGAATCCATTTTTCTATATTCAGAACGAATAAATTGATAAAATTAATTAAAAATTAATCTCATTGATGGAATGAGAATATAATTTTTTAATGTAAAAATGTTCAAAAGTTCCCAATGTTTTTTTATCAAATTTATATATAAAATTGAATAAAATTACCTAAAATTTATTAAATGATAAAAAATATATATAATTATACTTTAAACCCATTCAAATATATAATTAATCCCTATAAATAAATTTAATAAAAAGCGGTATTTAATTAAATGCAATAATTTTTTGATGTTCATCAGAACATGAAACATATCTGAAAAATAAGAAAAATTAAAAAAAAGTAAATTTTGATATCCCTATTTCAAATAGGAAGTTTATTTTTTGAAATATAATTTATAAAAGTGTCAAAATATATATTTAAAACAAGTGTTCCATCAAAATATTAAAAAATGTATTTTTTGAAAAATACTTATTTTATATCTAAAATTGGATTTTTTTCCATATATCATGTATTAAAAACAAATAATATGGATGTTAAATATTATATTGAATATTATATTTATATATATATCATTAATTTTATAATATAAATGATATAATTTTAATAAAATTTTGTACAATTAAAAACTTTTCAGAAAAATATATTTCATTTTATTTTAAAAAAAGGGTTTTATCTTTATTTAAAATTAATTGATCAAAAAATAATTAATTAAATAAACATGTGTTAGCTAATAGTTTTCATACCCAAAAGTCTAGTAGCTCTATGATAACTTCCAACTTAAATAATAATATTTAGATGTTCATTTTTTTGATGTGGCGTTCCATTTATGATATCGAACATAATGTACCTTTTAATTATTATATAATTCATAAATATTAAAAAATAAGAAATAGACTTATTATATCATTGCCGGGGTTGTTATTGATATCAGTTCTACACATTAATTTATTTTTATTTTAGATATTTTTTGAAGAGTTGTAAATTTCACCTCAAGAAATGAAACCAAATATCATAGTTAAAACACCTTGATAAACTATTAAAGAATTTGGAATTCTAAAAAACATCATATTGTTTAATGTGGAAAGAAATTACATGATACCAGTTTTTTCCTAATAAAGTTATATGTTATTAGCTTTATTTTAATCATGCTAAGAATGTTTATAGAGCTAAATATATTGTTTTCCAGAAAGAATTTCAGATTGTAAATAAGAATGAACTCATAATATTGATAACATATCCGGATGTTGAGGAACTACTAAAATATGGAAATGAATTTTATCTTTCATGATTTTTTTAAAATAATGGAATTGTTCATATTAATGTCTAACTAGTGGTAAATAAATACCTATATGTTTTTTCTAATGACTTTCCTTGTCTTATAACTAATAGAGAAGTTGAATTAACATTTAATGTAGTTCTTGATGCTAAGAAAATTATAAAAACGCCTTATCGATTCGAGCCAGTAAAACATATAGAATTTAAAAATATGCGAGAAGAGTTACTTGATAAATGTTTCATTCATCCACGCACTTCACCAAGGGGGGGTCCAATTTTTTTGACAATAAAGATAGTTCCATTAGGATTTACATTGATTATAGAACTTTGAATTACATTACTGATAAATATAAGCATTTATTTCCTTATATTGAAAAATTATTTGATCATCTCCAGGGAGCTGAGTATTTAACCAATATTGACATGAGATCTAGGTACCATCTGTGGAAGGTGAAGGATGGTGACATTCTAAAAATAGATTTCCGACCTAGATATTTTCATAATGAGATTATTGTTATTCCCTTTGATTTAATAAATACCCATACAATATTAATGGATCCTATGAATAGAATATTACCTGAATATATAGATACCATTATTATTATTTTTATTGATTATATTTTGGTTTATTCAAAAATTATTGTGAATCATGAAAACCATCTAAAGATTTTTCTTCAAATACTTAAAGAAAATAATATATATGGGAAATTTATAAAATGGGGTTTTTGGTTGCAACATGTTAATTTTCATAGCGACAATGTAAATAAGGATGGAATAAAAATTGATCCCACTAAAAAAATTGATTGATGAATGTCCAAGACCTAAAAAGTTTAGTAAGATTCATAGTTTTCTTAAATTAAGATTCTATTACTAAAGGTTTATAAGAAAAAGTAACTATTATCTATCCTTATAATTAAGTTAACATGAAGATGATTTAACATTTTTGGTACATAAGAATGTGATGTTTAGTTTTAGGTACTTGAAAAGAGATTTGTGCACTCTCTACCAGAATTGTTTGGGGAAATCCCCATTATTTAGAAGAGTAAAAAAACAACAACATGCCATTTGGAATAGGTTAAGGGAAAACTTATTACTAGCCCTTAGAGCTAGACAGATCAATAACATTATAAAACCTTGTAAAAAATCCATTACAGTGGCCCTAAATACTAGAGGGACCATTATAAGATCATAAATTTGGAGACACATATTCCATATAATTCAGTGGCCTGAGAGCCTAGTTGGATAAGGCCCATTAAAAAACCAGTCCCAAAACAAATCCAAAGAATATATATCCCATTAACTCATGCTCTAATTTTGATGGCCCAATATCACCCTACAACGCTAGCCAAAACTAATATGCCTTCATCCGAGCAACATGAATTTCTAGTATGATCCCATGTCAAAGAATCATTTTAGTCACACGACACTGCCTCAAATCCACCCAAACAAGACGGTGTCCCAATCCACGAATTGAAGGAATAGGAACTCAGTTACGAATAGACATTTCCCCATATGTTGAATCATCACTTCTACCTATAATAACCACCCCCATCAAAGCCAAATGAAAAATGATCATGATCTATGTAGCCATATCTCCTCAATTACTCCAACATAATGGTCTTTATGAACCCGTCTGAACATATCTAAACCAGATCTAACACCACCATGTCGAGAACATCTGATTCCACAACCTCTCAACAAAAGTGTCAATCTCCCAGATATAGACCACAACTCTTGAATCCCAAAGAAAAATCCTAAAATCATCACTGAAACTCGATAACCCAATCCTTGAAAGATGGCTGCATCATTCATAAAATGAGATTTGTGACTCTTCCTTCTTGGTTAACTATCTTTATTTGGATCTTCTTTCAATAAATGGTGATTTTTTCATCTATATAGATTCTTCATTGAAGGGACTTTTTTGTGTTCTAATATAGAATGATCAGGTAATTTATTAATATTCAAGACAATTAAAACCTAATGATTTAAATTATCTAACACATGATTTGGAATTATTGGTTTTTATTTTTTTCTTTAAAAATTTTGAGACATCATTTATATGGATCCAATTTTGATATCTATACTGACCATAAATTTTTTAAGTATATATTCACTCAATTTTAATTCAACTTGAGGTAGAGAAGTTGACTTTAACTGATAAAGGATTATGATTGCACAATCAATTATCACCATAGGAAATCAAAAATTGTGGTGTATACCTTGATTCCAAAACATAATGCTAAATTATCTATTTTTTTGAACATGCCCACTTGGTTAATTATTTGATGAGTTTTTTCTTAAAAGATATTGGTGTTGGAAATTCTTCTATTTGTTAAGGTGTCAGTGCAATCGTCTCTATTAGAAATAATTATTTAAGCGTAGTAATAATTCAATGAGATATATAAAAAAGGTATAATAGGTGATAAAGGGTAAGTTTCAAGAATTTATCATTGATAAATATCTTATTTTTTTCATTTCGGAAGAAATTTTATGTTCCATGTGATTCACAGTTTATGAAATAGTTATTTATTTAATCCCATAGTTCTCCATTTTAAATTTATTTTAGTATCACTGAGTTGTATAGGGTATATCGAGAGTATTATTGATGATATGGAATGAAAAAAGATATTACTAATTTTACCATGAATGTTTTGAGTTTTCAACAGTTTAAAGCATAGAGACAACTACCAAAGGGGATTCTCCGTCCTTTTCACTTTACTGTGTGAAAATGAGAAAATATATCCACGGACTTAATGGTGGAATTACTTAAGGCTTCTCAAGGTAATAATGTGATTTTGGTTATTTTTTATTAACTGACTAAATATTCAAATTTCTTCCCATTCAATATAATATTCTATTAGAACAACTTTCTCAAGAGTACATCAAAGATTTTGCCCGATTAAACAACTTTCCACACTCAATTGTATTTGAGAATGATCACAAGATCAATTATAACTTTTGGAAATTCCTTCATAAGTCATTGGGAAATAAATTAAATTTTAGAAAACATTTTCATCATCAATATAATAAACATAACTTCTAAACAATTCAGAAAATGAATTACATTCTTCAATATTTTTTAATGGATTATGGGGGAAGTTTGAATTGACATCTTTCGTTCATTGAGTTTTAGTATAATAATAGTTTTCATTATATTGTACAGATGGAAACTTTTGAGGAATTGTATATTAATCAGTGTAAACCTTCATCATTTTCAGATGAGTTCAGGGAAAGGATGTTGATGTGATCAGAGTATGTAGTGTAAGTGGATGATAAATTAATGATCATCCAAAAACATATGAAGATATCTCAGAGTAAGATTAAGAGTTATATGGATAATTAAAGTAAGGATTTTTCTTTCTATGTAGGTGATCATTTTATTCTAAAAGTTTCTCTATGGAAAGGTCTTAAACAATTTGAAAAGTAGGAAATATTGAGAGCACATTTTTTAGACCTTTTGAAATCCTATAGAATGTTGGATTAATTTCCTACAAAGTGTCTTCGACACTTATTTTGTCTTAGTTACATAATTGTTTTCATGTTTCATGTTAAGAATGTATGTGCTGGATGTATATTATGTTTTGAGCCAAGATTTATTTCAGTTATAAGAGAACCATTCTTATGGATGGAAACCAATTCAAATTCTTGATAGTAGAGAGAAATTATTGTGAAATAATTTAAGTCACCATGTCATGGTTTTGTGGAGAAACCACATTGTTGAAGAAGAAACATGGAAATATAAAAATAATATGTGGGAAAGGTATCCTCACATGTTTAATAAGTGAATAAAATAATCCAAGACACAATCTATAGAAGGGTGGATAATGTATAAATAGGGTACTTATAAAATAATTTGTTTTATTTCATGAAAAATTAGATAAATTCATTATAAATAAATAATTAAATAACCAGTGTTTATTGAAATTAAGGAATCTGTAATAATATAATAGTAACCTAAACTATGAAATTATAAATTACATTTCGGAGTCCTATATGTGGAAATATGATATATTTATATCATGGAATAAGTAAATAATGTTTTTCAAAATGATAAATTAAAAGTTGGTATTTTTGAAAAACATTAATGTGTATTAACAATTAAATAATTAATATAATTATTTAAAATAAAATTTAACCACATAAAATAGATTAATAAATTAATATTTTTGTCATTCGAATTATTAGAAAATTTTATGATACCTTAATTATTTTTCCAATGTGTCGTAAAATCAGTCATATTATCAAAATCTGTATTTTCGAATAATGATGAGTTTAACTAAAAATTTTATTTATCATATTAACAAAATTATTTTTCAAAAAATGGAGTCCATTTTTTGAACTCTAGACATTGAAAAATGGTTAGGGTAAATTTGTTTGATATTTCGAAAAATGTTGAATTTTTTGGGATTAGTGAAATATGGTAATTTACAATATTTAAAAAATGCATGAATATTTCAGTCATATATTATTATTGTATGATTTAAGAACTATAATCTAGAACCATATTTCACTCCTTACTGTATTTTGTCCTGAAATCACAAATATTCATAGTATTGGACCAAAATAATAAACGAATTTTTGAAATAATAAAAAAATAACCCTCTCCTCCACTATAAATACTCTCATCAACATTTCTTCTCTTCACACCTATATAGACTTATATATTGTATAATTTCTATCCCATTACATTTACAAGCCTCTTCCCCACATCCACGACCCATTGGTCTCACAAAAAGGCCAAAACCATCGGCCTTAATGAGGTTCTGAAGGTTAAGAATTCAAGAGGTAAAATTATCTTTCATTTTCATTTATTTTCTTTTCAATTTTTTTTATTTACTTATTAAATCCTCACCTAAAATGATCCAAGTTACATTATAACTCTAGTAACATTCATATATTGTAATTTTTTTGTGTTAATGGAATATCGACCGTCAAACCTATCATATTCTCATGTTATTCTATAAAATGAAATAATCATCTAAGAGGTACCGATTTACCATGTTCATGGTTGATGAGTTTTGATTTTTCTTTAATACCTTTAGGGATTGTAATAAAACAATTATTATGGTTAAATAATGTTTTATTATAGATATTATAAGTTAAATAGTTTTATAGAACCAAATTATAAATATTATATTATATAAAATGATATATTATTTTAATAGTCATAAATACCTGCAAAATAAATTAATTCACTTTCATTCGTGTTTTATCCAATGAATAAAATTCATTTAAAAAAAATATTATATGGAATTGTGGGAAACATTTTAATAAATTTTATTTCCACTTATGGAGTACTTCATCCTTTCAAAAAAAAATTATATACTTAACCAATCATGGAAATCATGAACAAAATTCACCTAAAACAATTAAAAGAACAAAATATTATTAATAAATGGGTGGAAAGATGTTATAAAAGATTCTATAAGGTATTATAAATATGAATATAGATCTATAATAAATTAATAACACTCTTTAAGCCATTATACATGATGTTTGAAGACATTTCAAATAAGTCCAACCTTATTTAAGGGATGTTTCTTTAAAAATCAACCTTTAAATTTTTAGTATTACAAAATTTAAAAGGAATGTTTCTATAAAGATAATATTAGTGTTTCGTGATTGTTTTTTGGTTATTTGGAAATGATTATGATGAAAGGTGGGATCTATATATCCCTCCAATTCATTGGGTATGTTTATGTTGGAAGATTGTGATGTGAGTTATTCTATGTGTAATTGTGATGTTTAGACCATAAGGTAGTTGTGAGGGTTACATTGTATGGTAGTAGTGAGGGTTACAAATCATAAGGTAGTATCGAGGGTAACAATAACATGTATTTATGGTACAAAAATGATTCCCTGATTTAACTAAATGGTTTCTTTATATTTTCTATGTTTCAGGGAAATATTATGTTGTCACATTGTAGGTATATGATTTTTATGGGTGAGAAGTATATCTCTATGAAAAGGATTTCATATTTTTATAAGTATTAATGTACTAACAGTTTAATTCATTATTTTTATGTCCCTTAATGATCTTTTTGTTCACATCCCATGTTTCAAAATTTCATTCACAATTTTTATGTATGGTCAAGAGAAATGAATAATCCAACCTGAATGTTGTGATCATTTTTCATGAAAAGAATTCATGTTTTATTATAAAGTATTGTATTTTGGAAATATAGATATTATTTTATATAGTACCCTATTTATATTCTTCGGGGTTTTCAAGTATGAATTATGAAATATTTATCTATAACTCTTAACTAATAACATATTTGGGAATGAATAAAAATAATTTCTACTTGAATTAACTAGAATATGTATTGTCCAATTTTTGGTACTTATAAATATCTTCCAGAAATTTATAACAAAAAATCTTGCTAATAGCTTGCCTAATATTTTAATAAATTTATTTTGTAGAAACAATTTGGTTTCATCCAGGGAAGAAACGTCCAAGACTCCCTCATCAGAACTTCAGAATGTGTGAATTTACTCATGAATACCATGATTTCATGCAACATTGCGTTAAATATTGATATTTAAAAAGATTTCGATATTATGGATTGGAGTTTTATTGCTGAGGTCTGGACCACTTCTGGATTTGACATTAGGTTTATTTATTAGATTAAATACCTTCTTGTATATCTACATATCTCAATATTGATAAGTGGATCTATAGAAGATTACTTCACATTCTCTAGGGGAGTTAAGGAATGGGACCCCCTTTTGTTATTAATTTTTCGATCATGGAAGACTATCTTATCAGTCTCCATATTAATATGGTTGAGATAAGTGATCTGGAGAGTATTAAGGATCGAATATGTTTCTCTTCTCTTTCTCTTCTCTTTTATGTTGATAATATCATTCACCATACTAATGGGGAAAACATCTAAATCATCAAAAAATTTATCATGTGAAATGATAATTTTTCAAGCCAAGAAATAAGTTGTAACAAATAGTTAATCTATCTTGGTAAAAACAAATCTTCCACAAGAAATTTTAGCATGATTATTGACATTATAATTAGATAGGGTGCTCTCCCATTAATGTATTTTGGTGTCTCTATGTTTTGGGGAAGACCAGGTTCTACCTATGTCACTTATATATTGAACTGATCAGAATAATCTTGACAACATTAAATAGAAAATCTCACTATATGGAAGAAAGTGTTTGTCTTTTCAAGCATGTGGTGGTTTATAAATTTTTTATTTTTAATCATTTAAAATATTTATACATCATTTCTTAAAAATACTAATTATTATATGTGAAGTTTCTTCAAGAGCGATAGCATTCTAGAATGAAGGATTATTATATTTCCATATAAATATTGTCATATGCCACATGACCTTGTTGGTCTTGGCATCACCAAAAGATCCTATTTAATCAATCCCTTCAAATAAATTTTATTTTTTTAGACATATCTATAGAAAATATAAATTCTTGAGCATTCTTAGATTATGATTATTGTAAATACTAATGTCTTGAAATTCTACGTATATTTACCCCTTCACCTAGCATGGAATTAAAGCTATTTTTTCAAAATTCTACTTACATTTGCACTGGTATTCTATTGAAAAATCATATCTTAGATTCTAGATTGACAAGAGGATTGGTATGCTATTGGATAATGTGATTGACTCACCTATGAAAGTGATAGGCATCAATATCATAATAAGGTATCAAATGTACCCCCTGATTCTCATTCATATGATGTTAAAATAACAATTTCATATTATAATTTCTTGAAGCATAAGGCTATTTATATTTTGAAAGGGTATATTAATTGAATTATTAACTCAATGTTTTTATAAAATCATGATATGCATGTTAAACCTAACTAGATTATATCCCTTAACAAAAAATAAATCTCTTCATCCAGATTTACCCTATTGTAGAGAATATCATTCTCCCATATTCCAGTTAATGTCAACATTGAACATGTTATAATTTCCCTTTACTCGAGATACTTCATCTTTCAAAAACATATAGGGGATTTGGACCACCTTCTCTTATGATTTTACAAAATCTATACTCTTTTTAAATTTGAGATTCATATTTTTGAGCTTTATCCTATGAAAGTTATAATGATCGCAGAACACCTTGAATATTATCTCAATGTATTAACATCATAGAAACTAAATATTATTATTATATTTTCATATCTGTAACACATCCATAACCTCTTTCATAGTAGGAGATAAATAATCCATGATCATAAATGCTTCAATCCTCAATCATCTATTATTGATATAGTTGTGGATTTCTAGAATAAAAACACACAGTAAATGGGTCGCTACAGAAATTCATTGCACGATTTCTCTTTGTTAAGGTTCTTGAAAATTGTAGGTATATTCACTCCTCAATTGGTCACTTCTATGGTCTTCTATAAATCACCATTTTTTAGTTAGTATAAATTTTATTTTTATGGAGCCCTTAGGGGATATCCTAGTCCTGTGGCATTTGAGATGTTTTTAAGGATCATAATTGTGATGTCGTAGAATTACTTTATAGACCTTGTGTAATTTCCACTTCTTTAGAAGAGGTAATTATTGGTCTGATGGATTTTATTTATATGGAAAATCATATTATATAGAACAATATTGGATTTGACTGTGATTCTATAACAATTCTTTAGGCGATTATATCTTGAAACAACCACCTCTCCAAGAAGAGGACTGCAATATAGTCCAATTGCTTGGAAAATATCTTCCCCATGATTTTTTTTGTTAGACATCATTTTTTTATTAGAAATATCTTATTGATGGATACGAATTAAAGGGACGTGTCTTTATTAATTCATTTTTTAACCCTCTTCGTAGTTACTTGATGCATCATTTTCAGAGATGAAAATTTAAAATATCTTCCTTTAGACTATTTTAATTCATTTTAATAACTTGGGGGGAAGGTCATTTGGACCAAGTATCATATTTTTAAAAAAAAATGAAATTTAATCATTAAGAATTAATTAATTTTTTGATTTTAAATAATTTATTTTAATGCGATAAGGGTATTTTAATTAATAAATTTCACAAGTGATATCTTAAAGGAATTTTTATCTAATATTACATCCTTTGATGTTACCTATTATTTACTAAGGATTTTATCCAATGATACTATTGTTATTATTTTCTTTTATTGTTTATGATTATGATGATGAGAGGTTTTTGAAACCCATTTCATTTCCATTGGTTATGTAATGATGAAATTCTTACAAAACATACTTCCTCTAAAGGGTTATCTTATATGGAATGTTTTATGGCCTCTTCACACTAATATATACGATTTTCATTATGATATAGGTGGTTTTGAAATTATATTTGCCGCTAACTAAATGTGTAAATATGGATAACTCATTAGATAAAGAGGACTATAATGGGGAGTGAACCCAGTTCACTAAGTGCATCCATCCACTATGATAGTCTTTGGGTAAAAAAAATCACTATGGGGAGTAAAAAAATCCAATATGTTAGTCTATAAAATATCATTAACTAATGGGGAAATGGTTTCTTTATTCTTATGTGTACCTAAAATCAATGTCTTGTGTCAATATTCTGCACTCATGGAGAATTTTCATTGATTAAATTTTTATTCACGTCTTATGATCTACCAATATTTATGACAGGACTCATGATTATGATATATGATATTTAGGGTATCGTTTCCAAATGTTATTTTAAAATTATTATACCCTTAAGATCTTGTTTTTTCTAATTAATCATTGATTTAACCCTTTTTACCCATACAATGGATCACATATCTTCCTTTGTAAGTATCATTTCCACATGTTATGAAGAAATGTATTATATATTATTTGTCTTAGAAGGGTGATATTTAAGAGGAACATAGTGAGAGATATAGTAGTTAACTTATGAACTAATTTTTAATGAATCTATGTTTTGAAGGATACTAGACTAATAAAATTCAATATTGGATTGTAATGTTATGTATTGATTATTAATCTAACAAGATTTCATTTTTATAAATGAAATGTACAAGATTCAATAGTTGAAATTAGAAAAATCATTAGTTAACCTTTGAAAAAGAGGAAGAAAAAACATTAGTGGTAACCCATGTGATAATCCTAATTATAGGATAACATAAAACATTGTTATAAATAAAGGATTTTGGTTTTCCTATCCAAACATTACTTTATTGATTGTACAAGTGGATGATGTTTTGGAAAATATGCATTTAGGGATAATGTCCCAAAAAATAGTTGGATGATTATATCTCATCCATTATTCTAGTGAACAGTTAGTGTCTCCTTACTATAAACCTATCATGACACTTTGATGTGATATTTTTTTGGTCAATTCAAATTTTCATTGTGAACCATTATAAATTATTTGAAAATATGATAACCATGAATGGACTTGGATAATCCTAAGGTTTCAAAGAATGAAAAGATGTTTTCATGATTTTGACATCATAAAAATTCTCTCCCATGATTACGTGGTTTTTTCTATGAATATTATTTCTCACAACTTGAATTATCTATGTCATTCAATGGATATAACCCAACAGAATCATTCTAAATCTAAATATTAAGGCCTATAAATTGATTTTACTCCAAATAAACTAATAAAATGGATATTGTCGAGGATCATTGTAATGAATATCATATAGAATTGGGTTCACTCCCTAATTCATCATAGTAGTCATATTTCACTCCCAAGACTATCATAATAGATAGTTTCCCCTAATAAAATGGGTTTAATCTCTTTTCAATTCTTATTTGTCTCTTGATATATCCATATTTAACAAATGAATTGGAGGGATATATAATTCAAGACCCACCATCCACCTAATTTAAATCATATAATGTGCATCACTAGATCATAAAACAGACATCATATCATAATATGTGAAATGAAAAATGATTCATAAGAATTTCAATATTGAATAATCTGTGGAAAAGATACTAGTTTCATAAAAATCTGGTCCTGATAATTATAAACTATAAATAGAAACAATAATGATAATATCATTACATCATATACCACCCAATTATTATGTATCATCAATGTACTCAATATTATATGAGAAAATCCTTCAAAATATCTCTTGGAAAATTTCACGAAAAATTACTATTTTTACATTTGAATAAATTATTTAAAATATTAAAAATTGACAAATATTAAGGGAAAAAATTTATCTAAAATTTATAGTGTAAAATTATAAATAAATATTAAAATCATGGAGAGGTAATGGAAATAGGAAACTCCATTCATGTTTTATAAGATAGAAGAAAATATTTTTGTCACACTTTTGTTAAAAAGTCAAAAAATACCTCGTTCGGTAACAAAAAAAATGTTCCATTTTTATTTCTGATAAAATCAAGTAATTTGTTAAAATTAATTTTAACAATGATTTGAAAATAAAAAACATTTTTATAATACATGGGTAATGGATGATATTGGAATTTCATCCAAAGAGAGAAATAAATCCCGGCATCTTTAAAAATGTATATTGGTATCATGCATTATTAATGTGTTTATAATGAATAAAAAACAAGAAATATCCATAAATAACTAAAAATAATGAAATTTAAAAGAGATATTTTGAAGTTAGATCCTAAAAATTCATCATCATAAGCCTAATCATAAATAATATTAATAAACTATGATATTATTAAAAAAACATACCCCTGGTTCAAATTCATTCATACACTTTTGAATATAATTTATAATAAATATAAATCTATTACAAATCAATTATATAACTATTTAAATATATATAATACCAAATTTTATTTACTTGTAATATTTAATCACCTATTTATTAACAATTAATTGTTATAATTGATGTTATGTGTGATAACATCCTTATTTTTCATGTATGTTTTTGTTTGATAGTTTTTATCCTTCTAATATAATAATTATTAAGTCAACATAAAAAATTTAATAATTCTTTAAATATCATATATATTCATTTCATATATTTTTTGAGTCATCTATAAATTTTATAGATAAAAATAATAATTTTACAGTTCATAGAGATGAAAAGTTATACATATGCACAAATGTTGTCACCATTTTTCAATGGATAGAAAAATGTAAATAGTAGTTCACTATTATAGAATATTTATTATATAATATATATCATTTATATTCATGAAATCATTAATTATTATAATCCTTATCAAAATAAAGAAAAATATCAAATCACATCACTTTGTGGAGGTAGTAGTCCACACGTACGTATGAGCGATGTTATCATTTTATAATTGTAAAAAGGTAAGATGGTAGATTTTATATTATAATTAAAAAAAATTTATTATGTCAAAAATATCATATATAAATATATATATTAAATTCATCATTATATCTATCTATGAGAGGATGTGATGCAAGACGAAATACATCGGTTCGCAAGGCAATAGTCAATCTTATAAACTATCAGTGGGTAATTTTACCATTTTTTGAAGGGTAAATTCATATATGTTTTACCATTAACATAATATAATAATATAATATTTTATTTAATTTTTATATATTTTTATCATAGCTTAATATGTTTTTAATGAGGTATAATTATAAATACAATGAAAATGTATTGGTTAGAACTACACCTATTCATTAGACTACCTCTTCATATTTATAACTAAAGACTTCCTATGATGGTTTTATAATCAAAATAGGGACTATAGGTCATGGGTAGGTATGTATGAGTTGTATATTCTAAGGTACTTGAAAAACCAAAAAAAACTCATTATGTGTGGATGGGATAGGAGAGGGGGTGTCCTTTTTTAAGCGGGGGATGGGACGCACTTGAAATTTTTAAAAAGAATAAAATATAACAATATCCAATTCACAGAAAATATCATTCAAATGGAAATTGAAATATCATTGGATGATATAGGGTTGAAATATGGAGAACAATAGAGTATAGAGAAGTGTTTTGTTAATTTTAACCCTTATCACTTCAGTTTAATCCCAACAAACCAATTTTAACCACAACCATGGTAATAAATATTTATTGTTTTTAATATTATTTTTTAAAATATAATTAATTTAAAAATATTAAATAATATTAATAATTATTATTCTCAGTAATGAATCAATTTTACAAATTGAAATTCACAAAAGAGGTGGAATTTAATTCAAATTGAAACCCTCGAATGCATCGAAAACAGTTTTCCTATGCAAAAAATTTTCATAATTATTAAAATCGTTTATATCAAATTTCAAAAAAAAATGTATGAAATAAAAATTTAGATTAATAATAACTTATTTAAAAAATATTACATTTTAACCATTTAAAAAATTCCTCTTTAAAAATGATTTATATTTAAATATAACAAAAATCATCACATTCATTATTCATTAAAAAATTTATCTTTTTAGAAAATTACCAAAACTTCACTCTCATATAATATTTAAATTATTATTTAAAAAATAATGTTAATTTTATAAAATATGTAATATAAATTTGGAAACTATTATTTTTAAAATAATCTTTCAAATTGCGATGAAACAACATATTAAAAAAATACAGGTTTTAAGCATAAAAATTGACTTATTATTATTCCATGCATAGAAAACTTATTAGATGAATAATAATTTTTTAATATAGAATATATAAATTTTATTATTATCAATCAATAATAATAAGTAATTTATTTTATTAATATAAAATCACATTATTTAAAAAAAATGTTGTGCATAAATGCATTTTTTTTCTTTGCGTTGACTTTTTATTATCATTTATAATTAATTGATTACCAATGAATTTATATTATACATTTCTACACTATATAAAATTTATAATTTATTTAATAATATTCATTTATAAAAATTTAATGGGTAGGTCATAATGATATACTATATTACAGTTCACTTAGACTCGTGTTGCGTGTATCACAACCCATCATAAAGATGAATTTTATTTAAAAAATATATATCATATAATATCAAGGTGCTAATTTATACCATCATTAAAATTATTTAAACCATTTATATTACATTAATCCAACAACAAAATTTTTTTATATCTACCTTTTCACATCCTTATGTTCTCACATATCTTCATTAAATTTAGGATTCCTCGAAAGAACAATAACCAAATGAGTAGTCTTATTCAATATCAATTTATCTTTATGATCCAAAATTTATACTATTTATTCTTTATATTAAATATCATTCACCATTGGTATTACCTATTATTTATGTACATGTTATGGATCAAGTATGTACTTCCTCAGGAGAGATACATGAAACACATCATGAAATTTAGAGAGGTTCAATGGAAGTGTCAGGGCATAAGATACCATCTCCACTAGACCAAGAATTTTGAAGGGGAAAACATACCTATGTATTATATTTCATTTATCCCTAAATCTCATAACTTATTTCCTTGGATAAATCCCAAAAAACACATTCTCACTAACTTCAATCACCAAATCTCACTAAGGATTATTAGTAAAACTATTCAATTGAATCTTAATGTGTGTGAAGTTTTATTGAATATCTCTTACATTATATAATAGTTCTTAAATTTGATCGGGTAGCAATAACTTAATTTCCCTAAAATCATCTTAGAACATTATATATTTTCCATTCCTTCTATAGAACGATTCATAAGTATTTGTTTGAATTCCCAGGGGAAATATGTTGTTTTAAAAAAAATATGATTAGAGGAAGGTGTTGTTCCTAACCACCTTTGAATTCCAATGAAAAATATCTTCACATGTACTACATGCTATGAATGTTTATATCATAATAATAATATGTTAAATGATGATAAGAAGTTCTAAAATTGGAAACTATATCTTGATCACGTTGAAGCCTACACATGAACTATGAGGTAAACCTGAGTTACTGAGCATATGTAATAGAATGTGGTACTCCAATAAAACATACAACTTCCTTAAAGTATACTCTATAAATATAATAAAGAGTTAAATATTATATGATAGTAATTAAGTGTTCTAAAATTTTATAAAGATTTGGGATTTCAATAATTTCATAGGTAATTCAAATCATTAGAGGAATATTATCAATAATATGAGGTGATAAGAAGATATTAACTCCATAGATTGGGATGAATTTAATGGATTAATTTAAAATGAATATGTTCTTAATATTACTCATAAAATTTTTTAAGTAATTAATTGAGTTAAATTATTTGTTTTATCTGTCTTTTGGTATTGATGGGGAGAATTCTACAAGACTTGTGTCATATTCTTTTGATGTTGTCATATAACAAGATAGTAAGATTGATCAGTTATTCAGTTGATTAAAACCAAATCTCAAAATTGTGTTATCCATAGGGGAATTTAGTAGTTATGAATAAATCATCTTAGGTTCTATCATTGGGGAAATATATATTGTATTTACCCATCAATCACATAGATATAATGAGAAAAGAAATATGTAATTCAAATGAAACTCTAAAAACAATGGAGACAAGAATATGGGACTTCCTTTATTATTGAAGTGTGGATGAAAATAGGGATGAAATTTTGTTAAAGCTGTTATTAAATATTCAATGTGTGTAACAGATGTTCATAAGCAAATTGAATGAAGAAGTGTTGGGAAAATGTTAAAACATGATTCAAATAGAAAGATCCATCCACATAATGAACCACCAGTATTCCACTATTTCAAATGCGTGGAGTATGGTAATTTTTTTAACCAATGCACAAATATAAAGATAAATTATGATGATCTACATTATCAAAATCTTAAAACCATAGAAAATGAGAAATTATACTTGATCACTATATATAAGGAGGGGTATGATAACTATATGGTGAAAGGTACACCTTCCAACCACTATACAACTACTAATCTCTAATTTCACTTTAAAAAAAAATTATATCTAATTTTTTTTGTAATGATATAAAAATTCCTCCCAAATAATTCCGAATTTAATTATAGTAAAACGTTTTAATGGTATGATAATCACTACTAAATTCATTGATTCTTCTACGTTTGATGTTTGTGGGAATGTGCTTCTGAAAAATCATGTTATTCTCTCAATGGTTGAATTTTAAGTTATTATATAAATGGAATATATTTCTACAAATAATTACCACATCAATTTTTGGGATTGTGGATTTAGTTTTGACCTTCTAAACCGACATATAATTTACTATCATTTCACGGAAAAAATGAACTTATATTGGAAACTACCTATATTATATGGGCCTTGATTCCTATTATAAATGAATGTTTATCTAATATGGTATGAGAGAAACTAAATATCAATTATATGCCTATTTTGAAAGGTTTTTTATGTATTTATGAAATATTTTCATTTCATTCCTTCCAATTTTTTATTCGAGTACACAATAGAACTCATACGAGGCATTACATGTATTTTAATGGATCCATATAGAATAACCCTAATTGAGTTGCATGAATTAAAGAAAAAACTCATATAGAATATTGAAATGGGATTTATTTATCCATGTGTGTCACCTTAGGGTGCACTGGTTCTTTTTATTACAAGGAATAATAGATCATTGATACATTGTATTCAATATTGAGAACATAACAGGATCACAATAATGAAAAAATTTCCATAACCCTATATTGATTACTTGATTCATCATCTATAAGTATATTAATACATTTTCTAGATTGATCTTTATTATTAATTTCATCAATTGAGATTCAAGAATAATTATATACCCAAGATGAAATTCCATACAATGTATGGATTCTATGATGTTATACTTATTCTATTTTGTCATACTAATACTCCTATTATTTTCATGAATTTTAATATAATCATTAGAGATTACTTATATTAGATTTTTGGTAGTCCATATAGTTGTTATTTTTATATTTTTAACAAGAAATTATAAGTATTAATATAATGTAAGGATTATTCTAATATCCACGATGAAGGATAATTTGTATGAAAATTTTATTAACTATGATTTTGGGCTATAAAAACAATCTGTTTTTGGTCATAGAATCTTCAGCAATGGTAAATAAGTGGTTACATAAGAGAAAAAATTTTATGAACATTGTCCCAAACCTACCACATTGAATATGGTCTGATATTCTCTTTGAGTGGAAGGATATTATTAATGGGTTTTAGATAATTTTTCATGACTTCTTAATCAACTAAAAATTATATCTCGAAATTTATCCATGTCTCTCTGAATAAATTAATGTCAAATAATATAAAGGAACTCCAAAGAATATGTTTTAGTGAACCAATGCTTACATTACAATATTGTGGATATGGTTATATCTCACACCAATTGATGTTACATGATAAAATTTTCGAAAATCATCATTTTTAGTTCTCTTGTGTAATTTTTCATTAATGATATAAAGTAATTACCTTTATGGAGAACTATTTATATTTATATACTAATAAGAATGTTTTAAAATATATATTCACACAAAAAAATTGAATAAGTTCTAATTAGGATGGTTGGAGATGATTAAATATTATAACTTGTTAACATATGACCTCTCTATGCCAATGATCATGTACCCATGTGGTAAAGGCTCTAGATTGGAATCCTAAATACCCAAGATTGAATTAAAAAAGGGAAAATTTTATATGGTATTGTTGAAGAAATAGAGAACGGCATTGTAATAGTACTATAGTAATGGTGGTCGGTGGCAGTAGTAGAGGCACTATAACAAGAACTGTAAAGATGGAAGTACTATATGAGGTACAATAATGTTATCAGTACTATAGTAGGAACTATAGTAGTGGAGGCAGTCTATAATTAACTATAATTGTAGTGATACTTTATAATTTACTATATAATCATAGGTACGGTAGTAGTACTATTCACTAAAGTGACCTTTGGAAAAAATGGGATTTTGGGCCTTGTATTTGGGATTCAATACCCTGGGCCTATGAGCTATGTAATGGTCCCCCCTATACCCAATTAGAAAAGGATTACTTTGATTTAATAATAAAAATGAGGCTTCATCCCCAACCCTTAAAAAACATATAACCAACCTAAAATTGTGAACTATGTGGTTATTGAATCCCCCCTATAAACAATTAGAAAAGGAGTACTTTGATTTAATATTATCAATGATTTATATTAAAAATATAAAATATTCATGTATTTATATTGGATAGTTCAAGAAATCGTGATGTAATGAGAAAATTTTTTTCCTCCACAAATGATTGCTTTATAATGTATCCATGTGAAATTAAATAGATTCACAATGAAGATGTTCATCAAGTGAAAAAATTATAATATGTTCTTGAGTATAACCATGATTATGATTGAATAATAAGGTTCAGTAAATATGTGTGCATACCATCCATACAAAATTCTATGAATGAGATTTTGGATGAGGATCAAAGTCCATCAATATCTATTTATCCTATAATAACAAAGAAGAATAGAGATTTGAAAGGGTATTTATGTTGTAAAAATTTGAAGAGAGTTATTGCATTATTAGTATCTTGGTGTTTGCTATGTTAGAATATTATTACTAAGAGACATAATTCAATAAGTATTGTACAACCATGACACATACTATAATGGAAATGGGAAAACAAATTTTTTGATTTTGTTTCCAGAATTCCCAAAACTTCTAAATTCCAAAATGATATATCGGTTGTAGTAAATCACAATACAATTTTATAACACTTATTTGTTATCATATAATATTTAACTCTTTATTATATTTATAGAATATTATTTTAGGATGTAGTAACTTTTTATGGAGTACCACATTCTATTACCTAAGTTCAAGATCTAAGGTTTACCTCAGTGTTGTTGTGTATTCATTAATAAGATCGTGATATTGAGTTTATTTTTTATCACTTATTATCATACATTGAAATATGGTCAGTGTGAGAAAACCATTCAAACCATGTAAGATATGTTAATATATTTTTTGTGGGAATTCAAACGTATTTGGGATCAACATATTCTTCTAATCAGTTTTTCTTAAAACAATATCTTTCACATGGTAATTAAGATAGATCCTTATGAATCCTTCTATAGAAGGAATTGAAAATATATAATGGTCTAGGATGATGTTGGGGAAAGGAAGTTATTTGGACCTGATTCAATTGAAGAACTAGTATACAATGTAAATTATATTCAATAGAACATCAAAGAATTTGGTAGTCAACAGAAGAGTTATATTGATAATCCATAGTGAGATTTAGTGGTTGAAGTTGGTTATAAGTTGTTTTTGTGGATTTATATTTGGAAAAAGTTTATGATAGTTAGGTATAAAGGAAATATAATACCTAGGTATATTGTCCCCTGCAAGATTCTTGGTCAAGTATATATGGTATCTTATCACCTGGCACTTCCACTAAAACTCTCTCAATTTCATGTTGTGTTCCATGTATCTACCCAGAGGAAGTACATACCTGATCCCTAACATGTACATAAATGAGAAGTAATACCACTAGGGAATGATATTTCATATAGATAATAAATAGTATATATTTTGGATCATAGCAATAAAGTGTTATTGAATAAGACTACTAATTTGGTTAATGTTTTCTCAAGGAATCCTAAATTTAATAAATTAATGTGAGAACAGGATCTTGTGATAAGGTAGATATATCCTCATTTTTTATTGAAGAAATGGAATATCAAGGGTTCAATTCATTTTAAATAGTGTATAATATGACCACTAGATATTTTATGATATATTTTTTAAAAAATAAATTTAATCTTGTTGATGGATTGTGATACATGAAACCACAAGTTTAATTGAACTGTAATATAGTATATCATTATAATCTAGACACTAAATTTATATAAATTAATATAATTAACAAAATTATGAATTTTATATAGTTTATACATGTATAAAATAAAATCATTTGTAATCAATTGATTATAAATAAAAATAAAATATCATTTATAAGTAAAACAAATGTATTAATGAACTACAATTTTTATTCAAATAATGTGATTTTATATTAACAAAATAAAATACTCACTATTATAGAATTATAGTAATGAAATAAAAATATTATATATTAAAAAAAGTCAACTATTTTTTTCTATGCATGGGATAATAATTAATCAATTTTTATGCTTAAAACCTGTATTTTTAAAAAATGTGACTTCAAAGTGATTTGTAAATTTATTTTATAATTAATAATTTTCAAATTTAGATAATATATTTGATAAAATTAACATTATTCTTGAAATAAAATTTTCAATATTACATTATATTGAATTTTCTATTATTTTTTAAAAGATAAAATTTTCAACGAGTAGCGAAAATGATGATTTTTATTTTCTTTACATAAAATGAACTTATATAGATAAATTTTTTCATAGATTTAAATGTAAAATTATATCAATTAGGTTACTATTAATATAATTTGTTATTTTATACAATACTTTTTTTAATTTTGATATAAAATATTTTTATAATTAAAAAAACACATTTCGTCTCATTTTTGGGTTTCATTTTAAATTAAATTTAATATCTTTTTGGAATTGAATTCTGTAGAATTGATTAAATACATAAAATCATACTAATTAATATTAATTAATATTTTTTTAATTTTTTTTTTCTAGAATGAATATTAAAAACATTAAAAATATGATACCACGGTTGTAGTTAAAATTGGTTTACTGGGGATTAAACTGAGGAGATAAGTGTTTAAATGAACTAAAAACTTCTCTAAATTCTAGTTTTTGCCCACATTTCAATAATATATCATCCAATTTTTTTAATTATCTTTTTTGGTGATTTTTTTTGAATTGGATATTATTATATTTTATTCTTTTTAAAAATTTCAAGTGTGTCCCCTCGCCTTCTAATTAAACGACACCCCTCTCCTCTTCCCTCCACACTTCAAGAGTTTTTTTTGTTTATAAGTTTCCTTTTAAAATAGATTTAAAACATCACTACCCATGACCAATAGTTCCTATTTTGATCATAAAACCATCCTAATATTGCTATATTTATAAATATAAAGAGGTTTTTCGAAGAAGAGGTATAGTTATTAACCATATGTTTTCATTTTATTTCTAATTATAACTCATTAAAATATTATTAAACTATGATGAAACTATTTAAAATTAATTTAAAATATAATATTATGATATTATGTAAATTTAATAACATATATGAATTCAGTCTTCCAAAAAATGGTAAAAGAACGTGTCGATTGTTTATACGGTGGACTATTGCCTTACGAACTGATGTATTTGGTTTTCCATCACCACCTCTCACAGATGAATATAATGATGTATTTAATGTATATATATATGCTATTTGTGACATAATTTTACTTATTTAATTATAATATAAAAGCTTCCATCTTACCTTATTATTATTTTAAAATGATAATGTCACTCTTGAGTATGTGTAGACAACTACCTCCATAAAGCGATGTGATTTTTTCATTTATTTTGATATATATAGTAATAATGTTTGATTTCATGAATATATATGATATATATGATATAATAAATTTCCCATAATAGTTAATTACTATATTCCTTCTTTCTATCGGTTGAAAAATGAAGACAACATTCATGTGTATGTATAACCTTTCATCTCTATGAACGGTAATATTATTTTTTCTATGTGTAAAATTTAGGGATGACTCAACTAATATATAAAATTAATATATATTATATTTAAATCATTATTAACTTTTTAGATTTTATTTAGATATCCTTATATTATAACTAACAAAACTATCAAACAAAAACATAGAAGAAAAATATGGAATTTATCACATAGAATAACAAGTTTGACAGTGAATTGTTAATAAATTGGTGAAAAAATGTCATAAATAAACAAAAAATTGTAATATATATGAATATTGTTATATATTAGATATATAATAATTTTATATTTATCATAAATAATATTCAAACATGTATGAATGAATTTCGGATCCGGGGTAAGGATTTTTTTTATAATCTCATTATCTACCGAGATTATTTATTATTATGCTTATGATGATGAATTTTCATGATCTACCTCCAAAAAATGTCATGAAATTTCATCTACACTAATTATTTATGTGTATTACACATTTTTCATTCATTTTCCATACATTAATAACCCATTATACCAAAATAATTTTTTAAGGATACCCGACTTTCTTTCTTTCTTTGGACGAAAATCATTTTTCTTCCATACCCATGTATTCTAAAAGGGGTTTTTATATTTTTTGATAATTATTTAATGTAATATTAACCAATCAATAAATTTTAACAAAGATTAAAATAAATCATTTTTTCTCTTTATAAATAAGGTATTTATTGACTTTTTCATAAAAGTGTGACATAAATATTTTTTTATCTCATAAAATATGAATCAAATTTCATATTCCCATAACATCCCTATTAATTAGAGATTTATTTAAAATTTTACACAATAAATTTTAGATAATTTTTCCCTTAATATATAGTAATTTTTTATATTTTTAATAATTTATTTCAATTTAAAAGGGGTATTTTCATCGTGAAATGTTCCAAGAGATCATTTGAAGGATTTTTTCATATAATATGGTGTACGTTGATGATACATAACAATTAGTTGGTATATGATAAAATGATATAATCAGTATTATTTATCAATATTTTTTACAATTATCCTGAAAATATATTTATAAATCCCATCTCTTTTCCATGGGTTATTCCATAATGATATTATGATGAAACATATTCCATTTCATAAATTATTATTTGATGAATGTTTTATGATCATGTGGTGCACATTATATGATTTAAAATTGGTGGATGGTGGGTCTATAATTATATATACCTCCAATTAATTAGTTAATGATGGATATATCATGAGATAAATAGTACTTGAGTGGGAAGTGAACCAATTTTATAAACGGAATATATCTGTTATGATAATCTTGGGAGTAAACCATGACTACTACAATGGTTTGCATAGTGAACCCAATCCACTATGATATTCATTCCAATGATCCTTGACTACAAATGAACTGATTCTATATTCTTAAAATTATATCACAATACTATGTTTTACGCGAATAATATTCTCCCATTTCCCATGTTGTTTTATTCATTATGATTAATGTCTTATGACCTATCAAGATTTAATCCATGACTCCAGATTATAATCTAGGACATACAGGGTATGGTTTTCAAATGTTATACTCGTTTCAGAATACCCTCAGTCTCATGATATGTTCAAGTGATCATTTATGTCTTTATTATTTACCCTTATGGAGAATCAGAGATCACCCTTTCTTATGTTTACTATTCCCATGTTATAAAGAAATGTATTATGTATGTTATGTCTAATAAGGGTTATACTTATAAATAACTTAATGGGAGATGATGTTTTTCACATATAAACTAGTTTTTTATGTATCCATGTTTCAAAAGATACTATACCTATAAAATTCTATCATTTATCATAATGTTATGTTGTATTATTTATCTAATAAAATTTAATATTTATTTATTAAAATTATAGTTCATTATATATCACATAGGCTGCCATCTGCCCGGTTCCCTTCACCTCAGTAGCCATCCACACTTGGCCCTACACCTAGGAGACTATCCACCCATGTCCCTTTATTTGGGATATCTTTTTCCCATTTCCCACAAATATATTGATCTATATATCATAACATTAACAGGTTAATATACTAGGGTCCTAAGTATCATTTCAATCGAGGACGTCACCCATCCCTCTACGTGGGTGAAATAGGGAAAGGTAACACCCCTTCAAATAGTCCAATACTAGGGTGATGAAAGTCTATATTCTTGGTTCACATTAGGTCTAAAAAGATTCTATATACCCTTAATAGGGCTATGCACTACAGGTAAACCCCAAATAGGGATACACACTTTATCTAATCCCACACTTTGAATATGCACATCATTTAATCCCTTATTAGTGCGATGAGTGTTAGATAAGCCCTCATTAGGGATAAGTACATTATATAATCCCTCATTAGGGTTATGGACATTATCTAATACCATACTATATATAATACCTTTCTCGATTTAGTCTCATACCTAGGAACTTATTCATTCAATATACCTCCTGAGTCAACATATTCCTCTTTGATATCATTTATGGGCCTCCTCTTAGGATTAACCCATAACTCTAACATCTTCAATCATAGTTCAGATTATCCTCTCAGTTGTATCATCTTACTTTTGAAAAGATTCTATATGTTGGCCTAATAATGAACTAGGTTTCTATACTCAAATCATCCTCTTAGATTAATATTAATTGGACCTCTTATAAAGTGTACCCCAAAATCCTTCTTGACTTCACCTAAGTAAACTGAATCATTTAGTACATTCAAGAAACAGTTAGGTATAGCCCACTCATAGTTACCTTAATTATATATTCTCATTCTAGATTACATTATTTACCTCAAATAAATGTATTCTAAAATGATTCATTATTTCCCTCAAGTTGATATACTATATCTCATTCCATAATTACCTTCAATCAATATAGTCCTCTTTTTTCCACTATGGGTGTCCCCTTAAATTTATATCCCAATTAATCCTAAATATAATTCACATAAATATACTCTTTTTTGTTCCCATATATTGGACTCCACCTATGTCTATTCACTAAAATATATCTTTTCCTATCTCACCTACATCATCTGGAATCTCAGGGTTTCTCATGTATAAGCCCTAGTTTATCACCCGTTATCAACACTTTTATGGAATGTGAATATCCTCGAGGCATACAATATTCACAATCACCATTCAAATACAACTATATTATTTCTGGTAACGTGATTCGTATTTTATTGGATCATATTTCTCATACTGAGTGTGACTCATAAGGGATTAGACATCTATGATGGTCATTCCATCAATATAATGGTTGTGTCACCATTGTGATCCTCCTTTTCAGGTGTAGTACTAGTTGTACAACCAATGTACTTGGGTTCTGATTCCTATTATTAATAATATATATAGTTCTACTATTAGATTCCTGACCCCAATTTCAATTTCCCAATATATTTTAAAACTAACTATGATGGTTTTTATTACTTTTATAAAAGGATATGTAGGACACCTTTGTGAGATTCAATCCCAATGCCAAAACACCAACCACCTCCCTAAACTAATATATACTCCAGTGATCAAAAATTTTCTTGCTAAAAAGAATCAATTCAAAAATTAATATATAAATAATAGAAAACCTCTAATATACATTTGTGTTCACTTATCCACATGTTTTTGATCATATCGTTAGCATGAGAATAACCAAACACATTTTGGGATTTGGGAATTATTCAAGAATACATATTAAATTTATAATAGAGTATTGGAGTAAGAGATAATCCCCCTTAAAAGGTTTTGGTGAAACTGGCCTTCCCCCCTGAAAAAACTTTATAATCTTTCACTAGTGTTATCCCAGTAACTGCATGCATTTTGAAAGCAGGTTCATGTTGACTCAAAATCAGGGAAGTAAAAAAATACATCACAAACAATGTGATCTTGTATATTATATACCAATTTAATTGAATGAAAATTTTAAGTCTATTACCATATTTACCATTGGTAACGTGATTTATCAAACTCATCAAAGTGGGTAAGTGAGATATTAGAGTGCTCAAATATTCTATCAAAATCTTGTATTCTCATACATAAAAAATATAAAGTGGTATTTTGATGTATGATATTGATTCATCTTATTGAATTTCATAATATGTAATAATAAATAATTATTATATAATACTATGCAATTAATATAAAGACAATCTATACCTATTTTTAACTCTTTTTATTATGTTTTCATATATATTCCTTTATAAAATACATAATTAAAAAATTTATTAAAAATACCCCTTCCTCATTTAAGATCTTTCAATTTTATATAAAAAATAATTCATTAATTTCATTATATAAAGAAAATATTAAAATATTTAAAAATTGTTATCATTTCATTGAGTAAATAAACTTATATTCATTGGATACAACCAATGTCTATCCCCTGAACTGCATTCACTATGAATATTGAGATTCCAACTTTATTCATGGAAGCTTCAATATGGTCATCACATTTTAGTGTCTCAAGAAAACATATTCCAAAAACAAACTATTTAAAAATTAACATTTAAAAAAAATCAAAGACAAGAAATAAAAATGACATGTGAATTCAATTATATTTTATTACAATCAAGATAATAAATAATTTAAAATATTTCATAATATTTAGTAACATATAATTTATTAAATAAATTTTCTATGAGTAATGCCTTATTTTCAACTATGTTCCATTTCTGATCATATTTTTTCCAGAAAACAATTATTAAAAATAATATGATAACCATCTAGAATATAAATAGGTTTCAAAAAATTATTCCCAATAAATTCATTTATCGCTTCTTGAATAACATGTGTGTAATTTTCATCAATAATGTCATCATCAATATTATCTGGTTTTAGATTTGATAGAATTGATCTATGTTCATCATCATTTAAATCCTACATTTTTATAAAAATATAAACTTTTAAATCAATGAACCTTTTCTAGTGCATTGTAATTAAATTTAATGATTTCATTTAGTTATGTAATTGAAGGGGATTAATCATAAAATTATAATTATTTAGACTCATTTATTACTCTAATGGTTAAGTATTATAGGCCACCCCAAAAAAATTATTTTGGATTGTGGTTTTTGAAAATTAATGTCACATTATATATAAATGGATTATTATTTTCCCATTTTACACTAACTGAATATACAATATCATTTACATGAGTTTTTATGTCCATGAAAAATACTATCATCTAATTTGGGGTCAAATTTTCCAAATTTTAATTTTTTGAATAATATATTTTTTTAACCAAAAAACATGGAATGTTACCCTTCCAAATATTTTATTTAGTATTTTTAACAAAAGTTATTAAGAAATCCTTGATTAATGTATATGTTCAAACCCATGTTAGGCTGGTTCAGTGTTTAGATTATTGTGAGGGTATAAGAATGGTTGAAAAATCATCGAATTAGGTCATTATTTCTATCTTTTATAGTTTATAAAAAATTTTATTCATTGAACTAGAGAAAAATATAGACTCCTACATCCATGATAAGCTACATTCCTACATTCCAAATATAGATAGTCATTGGATTTTTGTAAAAAATATATTTGTAACTAAAATTTCATGAGAGGATGGTAGATATAGCTCACCACACCTTATTGGGAGAATTATAGGCATATTCAAGACTATATTATATATTTAATTCATTCTCAAAAATATTTATGTAATCTTGATAAGTGGTTATTACCTTAATGTTTATTGATTGGTCATTGGAATATGTCAATGTGAATATTTTTTCAACTCAACGGTATACCAGTGATGCAAATAGAATATTGTATCAAAGGATCTCTATCTTAATACTTATTATTACATAGTGATGGTTATCTAGGAATCAATATATTGTAAATCCATATAGTAAGTTGTTTAAGAGTACAACATCATCTAGGAAGGTTTTATGTATTTATGGTTAAGTGATCTAGATGATGAAGGGGATTCCAAAAAATCATTATGAATAGAATCAGAACCCACACAGTTTAGTTCCACATAATGTGAAATGTCGTAAATTTTATGTCCACATAACAAGGATCGTGCTATGGAATTTAGAATTATGTGGTAAGGTATTCATAATTAAATATTCATTGTAATGGGTTGTGTAGGAATTATACATGAGGAAACTTTCTACATGACCTTAAAAAGAATGTGATGTATGATATTAGAATTGTATCACAACGAATATAGCCCAGTGGATATAATTTTTTTCTAGATTACGGTTGAACGAGAGTACTGTGATGAGGCCTAAAAGTAATATGTCCCTTTGTAATAGGATATGAAATTACCTAGAATATGAATTGATGGGGGTTTGATCCATTATGAATAAAGTCCTAGTAGATCTGAATGGAAAATAGATGATTTTGGGTTTGAAATTTGGTGAGTAATCTTACCTATCCCATTGAAATAAGAGTAAAATCCCACATAAAACATATGGGATAGTTAAGGCCATGTTTCATGAATTTACCATGTTGTTTTGAAATCAAGCAGTAAGGTTGTTTTCGTTTAGTTTCATGTTATGGGACTTTGTCTTTTGCCACTCAATTTAACATCATGTTGTGGGGTAATCAATGTTTTGAAAGCTATAAAAATATAAGATTGTTTTATGATTATGTATATAGGAAATAACTTGAGGTTATTTATTAGGAATATTTCCATTGGAAGGAATGACTCATGAGGAAATATCACTCTTTGATAAAGTAAAAATATTATTCTTTGAGAAAGTGAAAATATTACTTGGTCTAATACCAAATAAGCCGGAACAACATAGATTAATTTTTATCATACTACTGGTATAATCATCACATAACTCTAATACAATGTGATTTGTGATTTGTGTGAGAAATAATAATTTATAGAATATTAATCTCATACTCGTCATATGTTAATGGATGTCCGTGGGTATATAGTGGGAAGTAGGAATCTGGTATCCAGTAATAAAATCTTGTGTCTTACTTCAAGTTGTATGTTATTTTCCACTATGGAGTGTAGGACAGTATGATACAGTGTAATCTACCTGGATAGTAACATAATTTGTCCTTATGAATCTATGGATTGGAAATGGAATTTGTGGATGATTCTATTATATATGCATGTTTTATGAGACACTGAGGAGGTTAAAGTCACTGCGTGATCCACATAGTTTCACACTAATACCTCAAATAACGGGTTTTTCATTACCAATGGGATTTATTATCCTAAACACATCAAATATCTGTTAGTTACATATGGAATGTGGAAGAAAATTCTTACTAAGGTAATTCATGATTTATTGGTTGAATAATAGTCTGACCTATACCATCATAATGAAAAACATATGGTCATGGGGGAGGCCACAATGGTGAAATTACAATATATTATACTTGGTTAAAGGGGTGTTGTGAATCATGAAATGAAGTATCCCTGACATCCTGATATGGATATCAATAAATTTTCTTAATTTAATAGGAGTCTATTTAGAAATTATTCAATACTGATAGCTCAAAAATAGAGGATATCCCCAAAATAGGATCAACGATTTGTTTTATCCGAGTGATAAACCCTATGTTATGGTTCACTCAGGTGTGAAACCTAGGAACTGGGTTTCTTAGGTGATGATCTTTTGGTGGTTTTCCACTTAGCTGATGATTCCTGGTGATGAGTCACTTGGTTGATAGGACTCGGTTGATGGATCACTCAATTGGGAGCTCCCAAGAGATTGCTTTCATAGGTGATGACCCAGGGTAAAATGATCACATTGGTGATGAGCCCCTAGAAATTGGTCGCCTAGGGGGAAACCCTTGAGGAGATGGGTCTTCTAATTGTTTATTTTGTTAACCCACTAACAATACAAACGTAAGTTTTCTTCAGTGTTAACATGACATAGGCTACCTAATGTATGAATGAAAGTCTTAAGTGATGTGTCTTTAAGAGACATGAGGGGACAACGTGAATAATATTCAAGAGGCTCAATATAACTCTTCCAAAATAGTGAACTTTTTTAGTATTCAATGTCGCATGGGGATATTTTTAGAAAAGATAGATGCATGGGAACATTCTTCTTGACTAAGTGAGGCATGTGCACATATGTGACTTGGAAAATACAGTATGGGTGACCAAAGGTGTCAAGTGAAAGGTGGACTAAGTGACCATATGATACTTTGTAATGGAATACATAGTGTCAATAAGAAGCCTAGGTGAGGAAGCCTTAGATAATAGAGGGGACCATGAGTGGGGAATCCATATAAACTATAGGATTCCTAGCTGATATGGCCTTAATAACCATAGGTGACCTTTTGATATGTAGTGGATCTTATCCTAGTGTTTCTTGGACTTATTTTTCCTTTCCATTTATTACACCCTTGGAATTCAGTCATATTTTCCATTCAAATATATGTTACTAAATTTATTCCAATATATTATAAAACAAATTAAGATATGTTTTGATATAAATAATTTTCATGGAACTAAATGATTTTATTAGCTTAAAAAATCATTGAATATAATGTAAAATTATAATTAGAACAATGTTAGAATTGTATTATTTTTCAAGGGAGATTATTTTTATTGAAAAATATAAATTTTGTTTTAATGATATTATGGTTTTATTTATTGTTTATTTTGAAAAAAAATAAAAATTTCACAACATTAAATTAAATGTTACTCAATATTTTTGAAATTATATTATTTATTATATTAATTTTTCATCATAATCCCCTTTGAAACTTATTTAACAAACTATGTTTTTTTGATAAAAAATACATTTGATTATCTACAAATTAAAAATAATTTTATTTTGATATGAAAAATTATAATATTCAAAACATATAACATTAATACTATTATTTTTTGATATAATATTATTTTCAAAGAATTATTTTATTTTAACATATAATTATGAATGTTAAAATGTAAGAAAAAATTGTTAAATTATACTTTTTCTATATTTATAAATTTTTTAACCTTTAGTGATAATATTTTACACCAAGAAACATGTTATTAGATTTTTTTTCTTATATATATATATATAAGGATAAGATAAATATAATTATAATGATAATGATCTTATTATAATGTAAAAATGAATAAATAATTTTTTATTTACTCTTATTATAGTTTTTATTTTAATTTAAAATGTATGTATTTAAAAAAAATTGGCCAACACATAGCCAACCAAAGACCCCTCAACAACACATGTGAGGCCTATAAAATCCACCACATGAAGGATACTGAACAAGTAAGTTGTGGATGGAATGTGTGAGTGATTGGTCACACATAGATCCCATAATATTTCATATAGGGTGTTCATGATTTGAATTTTTTGTATGTAAGATTCTCTATGTGGGTTATGAAAGTATGGAATGAAAAGTGAGGGGCTTGTGTGTGTATTGTTACAATTTATGATCCCAAAGTTCCTTATTATTATTTATGAAAGGGAGTGGTTGATATATATATATATATATATATGTTCACAACTATCCAATCATACTATGTGGTGTGTGTATAAATGAGCACAATATATCTTCATTAAAACATATGTTTATAGCATAGCCTTCCAATTAAATATTCCTGGTAAATTCAATAAATTTCATTTTCATGTTCTTCCTCATTCCTACCCTAGAGAACACTGAATACATCTTTATATTCTTTTTCCTCCCAATTTCACTAAATTAAAAATTGTACATATTCAATGCATGAATTAATTATGCATATGAATCTCTTTGATCATAACATGATGATATTTACTTTAGTTCAAACTTCTATCATCTTTATTATACCTTGGTTTTCAAAGGGATTCTATCTAAAATTAAATTTAATTAACAACATCTTGATTTCATTTTTTCATATATTTTTTTGGTAACCCACATCGAAGTAATTTCCAACATTGTGATTTCATTTTAGCCTCTATACATATTGTGACATACAAAATGTCGGTAGCATTGTATTATTTGAATGAGGATTCATGAAGAAGATCTAAGAATATGATTAATAAAAATTTATAATAAATTCATATATATATATATAAACTCATCTATAATTATCCTATTTAATTCCTTGTAATCCCCTAAATTATGTTTTAGATTTTCAATTCATCAGGATATGATAGTTGTTGTTATGATGTGTGTGTGTCTGTTTATTTATGTGTGTGTGTGTTTATTAATGTCCATTCTCATCTTAATCCACAAGCCTATAGGAACCCAAATTACTTACAACATCAAACATTTTATTTTTGTGTAAATGTCATTCTAATTATATTTTTTAAAATATATAGTTTTCCATATATGAGGATACGACCATAATACATTGATATTATTTAAAATTTATTGAAAATTAGAATTATGGATATATAAAAAGCCTCTTTTAAGAAGCTAAAAACTATATTAGTATAACTTAGAAACCAAATTCAGTTTAGTATGACTAATTGGATGTGATAAAAATAGATAAAACTAAGCTACCATCAAGAAGAAATATTCTAAAATTTTTTTTAAGGGGAAATCAGGTATTCAAATACCATCAATTTTTTAAAAGCTTTTTTATGGGAAATTTTATTTCAATAAAATTATATTCTATGGTTATTTTAAAAGAATTTATATATAAGGTAATTAAATTTTTTAAAATTTGTATTTTAATAATGTATTTTTTATTTTTTTACAATTTTTATCCATGTTATGAAAATTTTATTTTTAAAACACTTAATAGAAGATATATATTATTAAAACACTCCATTAAGAGAAGTATGGTTTAATAATTCAAAATTATCCCTTAAAATATCCATTTTTAAAATTAGAATATTCATTAAAAATAGATTTTATTCCGAAATAATTGATGTTTTTGAATGTTAAAATTTATTATTTTATATTGAAGTTACTCTCTTATTTCAAATGATTTCATACATGATCATTGGTATGGATATAAAATATAATTATTCTTCACATTTTATGCTTGTACATACATATTAATATGTTCGATTATTCCATTATGGGGATTATTTTAACAGTATTATTCATAAAATATTGATTTCTCTAAATCATTATGAAAGAATTGTGTTTTCTTAAAGATTTATTTTCTCAACATTAGATGATAAAAATTTAATTTCTATTTGAAATATCTTATATAGTCTTCTAAATAATGTTTTAGTGTAATAGAATGTGATAATAAACCCCTATTAAAAAATTCATTTAAAACTCAACACTTGAGTAGAATATGTGGTGATGAGGCTTGGGGAGTGAATTAATGACCACAAGGGGGATGTTTTATTTAATGTGACACTTCTATTAACCTCCTATATATCTTAAAGGTTTCCAAGTATCATTTGTTTCCATTAATGTTTATTATTTTCAATAAAAAGTTTTAAAACAATAAGGATAAATCCATGTACATATTTCAAAGTTTATTATATTTTGAAATGAAATGGGATTTCAAAGTAATATGTTTTTTAAGTTTAGTGAAGTATTATCTCTTAAATTTCTCATAAAACCCCTTGTTTAGTATTTTTTTAAAATTGTTTATTATATCAATTAAATGTTATTTTATATAAATAGAAATTTTTTACAAAGAATTATTTAAAATACAATTTTTTCAATATTTATTAAATGATTTTAAACATGGTTTAAAAAACACATACTAGGAAATTTTATGCTCACCCTAGATTTTAAAATGATGTTCAGTAGATCATTAAAATTGTCAAAGGTGTTTGTTTCGATTAATATAATTTATTATTAAATATTTAAATGTACTATTATTTTGATAGGAAAACATAAAATTTTAAACACTTATTATTTTGTTAGTATTTTTATTTAATATATTCATATTTTTCAAGAACTAATTTGTTTAACATATCATTATTATGTTTAATATTTAAGAATAATTATAAAAATTAAACTTTTCTTATTTGCATAAAAAATTATCCTTTAGTGATAATAATTGACATTAATAAAAATGTTATTATTTTTAGTGTGTCAAATATATATATATATATATATATATATATATATATATATTTGTATGTCAAATAATATGGAAAAAATAATGATTATTATTATAACCATAGTAGATAGATTAAATTAATAAATATTTATCTATATACTAAAAAACATGTTTTTATTTTAATTTAAAATTTACATATTTTAAAAAAATAGCTAACCAACATCTAATCCAAGACCCCTCAACCACTTATATGGGACCTAATGCATCAAAAATAATAGAGGGTTCTAATTTTTTAACCATGGGAAACAAGTGTGAGTGATTGTCTATGCAAATTTCTCAATGGATCACGAATCAGGCATCCATGGTGCACCCATAACATATACATGTTTCCATATGTAGTTCATGTAGGTGAGGCATGCCCTATGAGGGGAATCTATTTGTAGTGTTGCATGTTTTTATCCCCAAGTTCATTTAAAAAATGTGTGAAAGAGACTAGTTTCAAAATTTATAGGGGTTCAATATATTGAAATTTTGATCTGGGATGTTCATATCCGGTCATTGTAACTCTAATTTAAAACACACATTTATATCAAAGTCTTCTAACTCAACATATTTGAGTTGTCCAATAAATTTAGATGCCATATTATTCCTCATTAATGACATAGAGAACCCTTAACCTTTGATATTCTCCTTCTACCTCTTGATGCCATTAAATAACACATTTTTTATTTTTGGGGCATGATTTAATTATAAAAATGATGCTATTTGATCATCTTAAGAGGATATTTACATAATTTCGTACTATTATATTCTTCCTTTTGCCTTGGATTTCACTGGTCTATTGACTGAAATTTTAAATTAGTTATGATGCCTTTATTTAATTTTCGTTCATTTAATATCAGGGTAACCTTCAACTAAATCATGGATCACAATTTGCTTTCCATCAATCGACCATACTTATAGTTACATCAAAATTGTAGGTAGTGTTGTCTACTTTCACATATGCTTCATGGAAGATCTAAATAAAAAAAATTATAAAATTGTTATAATATATACATATATACACCAGTAACAATCATATTTAATACCATCGAATCCCCCAGAAATTGTTTTAAATTTTAAAATTTTGAGGATATTCCAGTTGTACTGTTGAAATATATTTTTATACACTATCCAATTTCACTGCATGGAAGGAGGAACTCAAATTCATAAAATAATTAAACATTATGTTTTTTTACATGTTACTCTAATGTGATTTTTGTAAATCTGTAATTTTTCATGGATGATTATATGGACATAACACATTCTCATTAATTAAAAATGAATAAACTGTAGAATTATGGCTATATAAAGAACATCTTTTAGAATATTACCCATTTTTTCAATTATATTAAGGAACCCAATATGGTATCTAGTGTATAAGATTAGGTGAGGATAATTGGAAAAACTACCCTTCCTTCAACAAGAAATATTTTGTCATTTATATTATGTAGAAATTGTCTTTTAAAATTTAATTTTTTTTATTAAAAATCACTTTTTCAGGGGAAATTTTATTTAAAAAAAATTACATTCCATGCATATATTTAAAACCATAAAGTTAAGGGAAATATATTTTTTAAAACTTATATTTTATAAATGTAATTGTTTTTATTTTGAAAAAATTATTTTCCTTTTTTTGAAATTTTTTTCTGAACCCTTGAAAGGAGATATAATTTACTAAAATTCCACATAGATATTATTGTGGTTTAATGATTTAAAATATAAATAAATAATGTTTTTACATGATAAAATATATCATTTTATGTAGCAATAACTCTCAAATCCTAGTAAATTTTGTACATGATCAGAGGTGTGGACATACCCTATAATTATTCATTACATATTAATATTGTACAAGAATATGTATAAGTTAAATTATTCATCTGTAGGTATTATATGAAATGTATTTTTTATAAATTTTGGATTTATACAAATAAGTATGAAATAATTTTTACATATTAAAAAATTTGAAAAAGATTTTGTTATATAAAAATATTATTTCATAAAAATAATTATTATTTTTTGAAAACATTATTTGGTGTAAATAAAATTAGAAACAAATCCCTATTATAATGTTTTTATATAAAACTTATTAATTGTGTATTTAATGTGATAATGATAAATGGGCAGTGAACCCATTACCTAAACAGTGACATTTTTTTAAAGTTATACATGTAGTGGCTAAAGGGATTTCTTAATGTTTTTCAAGTAAACTTTCCCTCTATATAAGTATTTATTTTCATATAAATGTTTAAAAACATTAATGATAAATCCAAGTACCTCTTTCAAATATTATTATATTTTGAAATGAAATGATTTTTAAATGTAAAATGTATTTTTAAAAGTGTTGGAAGGTACATTCTTTTGAATTTCTCTTGACACTCCTAGTTGTATATTTTTGGAAATTATTAATTAGATAATATTTTTGGTATTTTATATATAGATAAATATTTTAATTGAATGTTTACAATTTTGTTTTTTATAGTATTTATTAATGTTTTTAAACCCTAGTTTTGAAACCCCCATCTAGAAATTTTTATGTGCATACTAAAATTTGAAAATATTTTAATAGGATTATTAGAACATAGAAATGTGTTGGGTTGGATTAAATATCTTGCATGAGTGAACAAATATTGTTGTCTTATAAGTTTTTTTGTAAGACTATAATATATTGTATGTTTTTCCTCATCATCCAAAACATTTACCCAAAGGATGCTCGGTTATGTAAAGGACTGCATAATTTTAAATTTCATTCTTATGAATAAAAAATAAACACAATTTTTTAGAACTATATCTATTAGTATGGATCTCACGTTTTCACAATATTTGTCTTAGCGAGGTGGCCTTATTGGGACCACCCTAGTAGAGGCCTCCAAGGTGAGGCCACCAGGCATTAATTTTTTACTTTATCAAATTGTTGCCTATTTTTTCACACTTGTCTCATCCTTATAATAGAATACCTCTCTTAATTTTCGGAATTTTCATTTTGAAAAAACTGTTGAATCTCTTTATATATTTAAAATGGAATGTTCATCAAATGTTTCCTTGGATTCTAAAGTTATTGTTTGTATCATGCTCAAGTTTTCTGAAGTAGATAAAGGGTAATCAGGTCAACAATAAACCTCCCTATTATCATTATAAAAAATAATAATGAATAATTATCAACTGTACCCAAAATTAGAATTTATTCCCCTATATGGGCATGTAATTCTGACCAACATAGATACCCTTGATCTAGTAACATATCTCCCAAACTCATGGTTCATCAAGTACATATAATTGGGTGCAGAACATATCATCAAAGCACAGTTATGTCCCTAATGGAAACAATCATTTATCATGTGTGTTTCCCTATAATAATACTTCCCCATAAAATAGAATGCATGAAACAGAATCTAAGATACATTGTTACTCCTACATCTATTGTTCCTCTACCATTGATCATAGAATGTTCTAGAATGATGAATTGGATGTTCATCTAAGGGAATGATTTAAATATGAGTGGGTGTGGACCTATATGGTCCGGGTGACATGTGTAGTATTTAAGAAATGGATCAAAAAAAATCATTAAAGAATCCATATAGATTTCCCAAATCAATTTTTATAAAAATGATGTGTCAAACATTGATCTTATGAGATGTTAGATCCCTCATTACAGAATATTTTTGTACCACATATGAAAAAGTGGGAAAATGTTTATGGGACATCTAATAGATATTAGGGGAGCCAATACTCAATACCAGTTATGATGATTTCATCCTTCCTCGGTGTAGAACCAGGCTATTTTTATAAAATATTTCTCTTCAAATAGATTAATTTCTTTGGTATATTGTATTGCATTAAACATAGAGTTTAAATGAACGGTGATACAACATTAAAATATTGACATGGTTTTTATGACCTAGCTACTGAATTTAAGGTTTTAATTATAAATAAATATTTTATGAACTTTATTTGTTTATCAATTCATAGAAAATAATTAATAAATTTTTAGTTATTTTATTTTATTCTTCAAATATATTTTTTAATTAAAAAATTAAATTTATTAGATTTTATGGGGAAAATATGTGTATTTAATTTCATATACGTTTGGATATGTTATTTTATAAAATATAAATCATTTTTAAAAAATCATATCAAAATTTTTCTTTGGTGAAATTTTGAGAATTTTCAGAAAAAGATAAATTTTCGGTGAATAGTAAAAATATAGTTTTTTAAAACATGGTATATTTTTTTGATATCATACAATTATAAATATGATATAAAAATTTATTAAACATATGTAAATACTAATTTATTATAATTTAATTCAAACATAATAAACTAATATTCCATAATTCATAAATTATAAATTATTTCATGATAAATATAAAAATCATTTTCAGTGTCAACATAGTGTCTGAACAGCAATGAAAATGTCAAATTCCGTTTCTTATAGATATTAATTTATATGTAAAATGTAATTTTAAATAACTTTTTGATAAATATAGTTAACAAATTATGATTCTTACTAGTAGTATTGGAATTTGTTTCTTATATAGCATGAGTATTATCCAAATGTTTGTGTAATGATTTTGCAAGGCAAGAAAATTCATATTAACAAATTAAATAAGTTGTATTAATAGTGATATGATTTAATATAAATAATTAATGATTATAAAGTACTATCTTGTTCCAAATTTAATAATTTTATGGTACTAATTTATTTTTAATTTTTAAATATTAAATAATTCACTTTAAGGTTTATGCTACACTAGCGGAGTTCTTGTGCAAGCAGAAGAAAAACCAATAAAATGATTTTAATTAAAATTATAAGAATAATGAAATAACCCAACATTTTTTTAAAATCTTATTTTATGAATAAATATATACCCTAATAATCCTTATGTATAATTTCATACATTTATGGTCCACTAGGTTGACATTAAGCCCATTATTTAATTATATTTAAAATAAATCCATTCTGTTCACACTATGGTTTTTAATTAGTATAAAATTTTTCGTAAATTTTCATAGAAGTTATATTCAGCCATAAATGGACTTTTGAAATATAAAAAATGTATCTTCCTAATTGAAATTTATGTTAATTATTTAGAGAAGAAATAAATACCTTAAATTCTTACATTACGATAATGTAGTAATTATTAAATTAATAAAAAAATTAAACTTAAATTTTAAAATAAATATAATGTTATAAAATTAAGAGGATCCGTGAATTATATATACAACCATGAAATTTACAATATATCATAAAATTATTTGTTTTAATTTGAAACTATTTTTTTATTTTTTAAAATTCAAAGTAACGAATAGTTCTAAATTTGTCAATAATATTTGAGGAATATAATATTTCATTAAATTATTTTAAAGTCATAAAAAAGCTAAATAATTACAAGGGGGATATGTTACCATCTAAAATATTATCACTTATAAATTTATAGGCAATTTCAAAGATTTTCTCTCTAGAATTGTCTTATTATATTTTAATATTTTTGAGAAATTCTGAAAGTATCACTCACCACAATTATAAAAGGGAATTCCTTCCTCCACTTCATTTGACCACCATGAGCCTTATATCTAAAACATACAGTGCCATGTTATCTTATAAACATCAATATAATCTTTATAGAGGTTTAATTATTCACAAAATACAAACCCTAAATCCTTGTATAGTATATCCAAAATAGATATTTTGAAGAAGAGGTGTTCTCTATATCGGATCACTTTCTTTTTATACTCATCCTTTACTCCTCAAAACATAAAATGTTTACCATAAAATAGTAACTTCAGTATCATAAAAATTCTTTAATTTTTTGAAAACATAATTATAAACTTTCTTTCTAATCAAATAAAAAGAGAAAGTATCACTTGTGAGTACGTATGGATTACTATATCAATGTAGCCATACAATTCATTTTTCGTCACCAACTATTATGGATATTTGTTATGATTGGTTTAATGAATATATTTGATACATATGATATAAAATTATTATGGATATATGAATTATTTTTTACCTTTAATTGATTCCACCAATCAGAAAATAAAAATAGTGGTCATGTATACGTACTTCATATATTCACTACTAGAAACATCACTTATAGCCATAGTTTGGAATAGTGGTTATATAAAATAAAATCATTGGTATAGGGTATACCCATGGTTCCATATACCATGGCCTACATAAGTTTCTGTATAGAGATATACCCATGGCATATATAGAAATCGTGGGTATAAATTAGAGATTTCAATAATACCTAAAGTTTTAGTTAAACAATGGGAATATATCATTACACACGGTTATCAAAAACTTGGGTATAGATTATGAAACCATACATAATATAGACATGGTTAATTGAACCATGAATATAAATACCTTTATAAAATAGGTAGTGGTATCCTTCTGGGCATCCAAAACATGTAATCCTAAACATGTAAAAAATAAAAACCAAATACAAACCACAATACACGGTAATATCATGAGTTAATAGAAATAGTTGACAAACCAACATGTACATGAATAAATTTACATATAAAAATGGTAAAAACAAACCTATTTAACCTATCAACATGAAATAGTCTAATGAAAATTCATATTATAAAATATCTAAAAAATCATAAATAAATAATAATAAAATAAATTTAGGAATATTTTAATAAACAATTTTAAACATCATGGGAATATGTCATCATATTATTCACATTAATGACCGATGAGAAATCAATGCATCATGAGGAATTTTCCTATAAGAAAGAGGGAAAAATAAAAAAGTTTCAGAAAGATATTGTCAAATAGTAGATTCTTATTAATTAACAATTACACATCCTATTAATGGTATACAATCAATTTTGGTGAAAAATAAAAAACATAAAAAAATTTAGTAAAAAATAAAAATAATAAAAAAATATATAGAATAAATATGATAATGAATATAATAAATTTTATGAATGTAACCCACTTTTATTGAGACCATAAATGGTTAGTATAATTTTATTTACCACATTTTAATATGGGTTAGTTTGGTTATCATTGATTTTGTTCCGAACAGTCAAATTAGTTGAATTTATTTTTATATGTTTTAATTTATTATATTTTCATTTCATTATTTTCATTTTATTTTTATTGAGTTAATGTCACTCTCATTTTATTTTGGGGTTTTTTATTTTGATCTGGTTAGGTTGATTCAATTTTATTCAATTCGGTAATGTTTGTTTCTTCTTGTTTTATGTCGGGTTTGCATGGGTTTATCAATCTGAGTTCTATATAGATAGGTTTGGGTTTTGTTTTTTTATTGTTTATATTATTCTATACGGAATAATTTATATTAAATAATTTTGGATTATTTTAGTCTAAATGGTTTCAATCTATTTACGGTAGTTTGGTTCATTTAAAAAAATTAGTTTCTTTTTCATCGAAATTTATTCATTTTATTATCATCGGTTCAATTCAATATGGTTATATTTGGGTCTATATTTTTTGGTTTATAGGATCTATCATGTTTTTCTTATTTTATCCATGATTTACTCCCCACACTACTTGATTCTAGTGTTATAACTACCCTAGACAATTTCTATACTACTCCATGGCCACCCGTTTTATGTTTCACACTAATATAGGAATCTAGGTTCGACATAGTGTATGATGTAACCACTTCTATTTAATAACATATTCTCCTAATGTGAACTTAGACTACCATAGTTTATTTTTATCAATAATTTCATTAATTAATAATTTTGTATGAAACAATTTATTTTTATGGAAAGTTATACATCTATAGTGCTCTTGGAGAAATCTGTAAAAAAACTATTAAGAACCCAAAATTCCAATTAATAGAATATGATTTCATTTGGAAACACCTACACATATTATAGAGAAATATTTTTTTAAAATCACATCATCATTTCAAAATAATCAAGTTTTTGTGGTAGTCCAATTGTATGATCCAAATAGATGTGTCTAATAATTATAGAAATGAAAAGAAACTGATCTCTCTATACACTTATTTAAAACCTACCTAGATTATAAGAAATAAATTTTAGTACTCGACCAATCACATTATTTTAGTTTCCCTACATCGCTAGCCTACTGAACCATTTTATCCACTTACAATAGGAGACTAAGACTTATAGTTGATTCAGGGTCATATTATTGGTGGGAATTTTTTAATGGTGATTTGAAGGGAAATAATTGAAATAAAATTTGAATAAAACCTAAGGGATATCAATGAATGTTTATATAGTAATTTCAACCCAACTTATCTTGTGTATCATAGAGTGTTTTAAGAACTAATGTATTTCTAAATTTTCATTAGGATTGACTCTAATAATTCACTCTAAAAATTTATTGTATCTCATTATCTACCATTACATTATCCAATTAGTTATTAATTATAATTTCTATTTATTAGACCAAACACATTTCCATTTCACTACCTTTTATACCCATAGAATTTCCAGAATCAGTATATATAGTGTGGTATCCCACATTTCCTCATTATAAATTCTAATGAACGTAATAATTATTCTTATGAATTAAAAATTCATTTCTAGACATTACCAATACCAACATAGTAATTCCAGGTTTCCTAGGCCATCTCATGGTTCTGACAAGTAATGACCTTGTCAGACTCTAATATATTAATGACTAGGATATTCTAAGTTAGATGGGTAATACCCAAGAAAAACTCCCACGGAATGGCACAAGTATCTTGGAATCAAGTAATCATCACATGTAAATGATTTTTCCCATTAACAAATAATTAAAATATTAGTGGAGAATAAATAAAATTTGGTCCTGAACTATGAAAACATTGGACATCAATACTAAATGAAAAGAAAATAATTAGAAGCAACACTGTATAAAGGCATAAAAAAATGAAACAATGTAATTAATCAATCTACTAACCCAATATATCTCTCTCCTATAAATAAAATCTCATAACCACCTCTCATTTTCTTTTCCCCCATTTATAGTATATAAATATACTTCTTCTATAGAAAGTGTTAAAATGCCTAATTTTTTTGATACAATAATTAAAATAAAAATAAAAAAAATAAACCACAACATACCTATCTCGTGTGACTATACAATTCACCAACAAACATATACGAACCACTATGCCTTATGGGTCAAAAAAATGTTTTTACAATAATGTGGGAAAATATTATATTAGTTCAAGAGGATGTAGTCCATCCATTTTTTTGGTTTCATTTATCTAGGCTTGACTTCTCTTGGTTATGTAATGTATTTATTTAATTTGGTTTATACTCATTATTTTTATTTGGTCTAGTTCAAATTACATTTTTTTGGTAAACGTTAATTTTTATTAACTATTTCATTCATATTATAATTGATTATGTTCAATTAAATTCTATTTTTTTTTATTTTTGGATAATTTTAGGTATCTTCCATTAATTTTACATTCTGTTCAATTATCATAAACTAGGAAATTTTGGGTCTCTTTTGTTCAATTAAATTCCTCTATGTAAATTTAAATTAAATTTAGTTTGTCTTAATTTTTTATATTATCATTTAAAATTTTGTTCATTTGGGTTATAATTGATTCAGTTTGATTAAACATTGTTCATATCAGTATTTTGAGTTAATTTTAATTCATGTCTACTTTGGTCCAATTGGATGTAATTAATTATATTTTGTCCAATTTTATTCATCATTTTTATTAATATATTAGTTCAAGTTAAGTTTGTTTTAATTTTTCCAATTTATTTACATCTAATTGTATTATATTTGAATTATGTTATCATGATTTTAATCATTCTAGATCAATTTTGGATGATATGATTTACATTTATACAAGTTAGGTTAGTTTAGTTTCTGAATGTTTTTTTGAAGATGATGTGTTCTATTATTTATTTAATTTTATTCCTTCCATTATGGTTTGGTATGGTTCAAATTTGATAGGTTTAACTCATTTTGGATTTACTATTTTTAATTTTATATCATTTTGTTTATTTTGGTTCATCTTGGTCTGTTATGTTTGAGGAAGTCATGATTTAGGCAAGTCGTGAGAGGGCTATATGAATTGTACTAATTTTATATGATTCACTTTGGTACAGAATTACATGATTTATTTTAGATATGTTTACTTTTAAATAATCATTACCACGTAGACTGATTTAATTCACTCGAGACACATTTTGTAATAATCATTTTTACTCTTTATATGTTAATACAATTGAGTTTTTTTTGGTTTTTCCAACTTATATTATGTCTTATTTCATTCAATTTAGTATAATTCAATATAGCTCAATATTATAGAGTCATGTTTTGTTTTCATTGAGCCTATTCAGGACCATTACTATAAGAAATCAATATCACTAATTTTTACAAAAATGTGTAATGAAATACCAGAAATCCCTGATTTTTTAAACATTAATTATAGTGCCTAAAGAACCTTCATCAATCTCAAGATTCTCTTCTTATTATAAAGGAAACTTTAATATTCCCTTTACTTCTTGAATGCAAATTCACATTAGCATATATATATAAGGGAACCTAAACCTGATGTAATATTTTAATTGCCAAATAAGTTCAATGGGATCTGTATAAATATGCTTTTACTTTAAAATACCCCTTTATATTACACAATTATTAATTTTTCATATATATATATAAGCACCCATAACACCACTATATATATCCATACATCCATTAGTGAATATATATATATATATATGTGGGAAACTTATATATGTATATTTCTACCTATGAATACATGTGAAACATGCCATTGAGAATAGAATCTCAAAACCACTACATCAGGTAAAAAACACTCTATAAAAACACTGAAAAAACAAAGTCATAAAACACAAAATTTAAAAAAAATGGAGAATAATTTGAACAAAACAAAAACATACCCAAAACCCATGGAGAACCCACGTCCCTTGATATAGGTGTCTATAACAGGCCTCAAAGAGACCCGAGATTCCCAAACATCAATAATTGACCCAATTAAAAACCCCTAAAATGAGTTAAGGTTCAGTTGTAGTGATCGAAAATGAAATGAATGCTGAAGATGAAACCAAAAATATCACATAAGTTTAGCCACCATAATGAAAAATCATGATAAAGAGAACATTAATCCTTCATGAATTTTATCATCAGAAAACAAATTAAAATTGTTCCAAAACATAGTGTCCCTAGACAAAAGAAAATTATTAAGAGGATTGTAGAAAAAAATACCACCTATAGAAATTTGAATTGAGAAAATTGATATAAAGATAATCAAAAATCAAAAATTAATAACATTAAATTGTATCTTACAGGTACAGAGTATACTACGAAATCATTTTATAAAATTTTAATATTAAAAATTTATTTCAAAAAATAAAATTTGTATCATAATTTTAGTTCTATAAAAATTATAATTGAAACAAAAAATAAATTAACTAAAACCCAAAAATCATTCTTTTTTACATTGTTTTTTCATTTGAATTACATATTTATATGAGAAAATATATTTATATATAACCAAATTAAGGAATATTCCTTTATATTTTAGTGAGATATAGTAGTACATTTTATAGCTATTAGATGGAAGAAATTCTCATTTATTACTATATATTTTAGTAAATGGGATTGACAATAAATCAATTAAATTTTAAAAAAATGAAAGTCTATGATTTATTACCTATCAAATCTGGAAAAATAAATCGGTATGTCATACATTGAAGTTAATAAATATAAAAAAAATTTAAAAATGATAGTGTATTATAGTAGAAAGAACACTAAATATGTAGTTTATTATACTATAGAGTATTAAATGACTGTTTTTAGTATTAGCCAACATTAAATGATTGTGTATAACAATAGATGTAAAAAATTGAATGTTTATAATAGTAGACACTATTAAATGACATTCTTTAGCACTAGACATTAAAAATGATTCTATATAATAGTATGCAGTATTAAATGATAATGTTTAATTGTATAAATTATGTATGTATTCCTTGAAAAAAAAATCAAACCTTCGATAGAGTATGGTATTTATGAAATGTCTATTGAAATAATTTCTTTTTGTTAAAAGAGGCTAATGGTGATGATAACAGTGGGTGTATTTTAAGTAGGAATGAATAAATTATAGTAAAATATATTATAAAATGGGATATCACATATCATAGAAGATGATAAAATTTATATAAATTAATATTGAATAGAAATACATTTCAAATTAGGAATATGCATAAGGGTTAAAATTACTATGTTAATAAATAAAAACATTAAAAAATAAACAACTTCATGTAGTTAGAGAATCTAATGAGCTAATAAAATGTCAAAACCAAGGTTATATACTTATATACGTATATATATCATGGATAATTGGGAAATTATAATCAATAAATACATCATAATAATTATATATCAAGTAGTGCTTCATGAAAAGTCCATTTTGGTCATAACAAAAAGTTTAAAATAAAATAAAATGTAATAAAAATGAAATAAAATATTGATATGTAAAATACCTAGAGAAAACAATATTTAATAATAGTCATAATCACCAGGTGGAAGCCAATATGGAAATTGATGGAACAATATAGGAAGATATTGGAGATGAAGATGAAACAGGACGTCGAGGTGGATGCGGAGGAGGAGGCGGGGGAGGGTGTAACAGAGAATGATTGAGCCTAATGACAAGGGTTTGTGTGTTAATAAGGAATATGGAACCCAAATCTAGAATGGTAGAATCTGAATGAATAATATTATCGAGTAATAGTTTCTACTTTGAGTGGGATGAGCGTGATGTATGATAGGGGAATCAGTGGAGAAGAGTGCTCGTAGGAGAGAAGATAGGGTTCATAGATGGGTTGAGTGTGATGGAATATTGTTGAATCTAGGGAGAATCAGCTTTCTGGTATAGAAGAGATGAGTAATCGAGGAGAATTAGGTAGATGATGGATAATATATAAGTAATAAGGGAAGAATATTTTTGTTAGGGGAGAAGAGAGGTGGAATCGGGGGGTGGGGGGATGTGGTTGGTGGGGGAGAAGAGAGGGTTCATTTGAGGGATAAGCGTGATGGGGAATCGAAGGTATACCCAAGTTTTCATTAAAATTTTTAGTATAGCTGAAAATATACCCATTATTATAATAAAACAATGGTTATAGCATTATCTAGTAGGGTTATCCCCATGGTTTCTCTAAAACATGTGTATAAGTGTCTTGGGATAGCACCATTTTCTAGTAGTGCTTCTCCATGAATGGTGAACATAATTTTTCTATTTTTACTGTTTATGAATGTTATAAATAAGTATATAATTATTATATATGATATATATATTATTACTAACATTCTATAAAATTTCATAGTAAGATGAAATTGTGTGTAACAAGACTGTCGAACTGAAAAATGCATGGAAAACAAAGCAATTATAACTAAGGATAATGATTTTAATAACAATTTTTTAACAAACGAGTGATAACATTATAAAAATAAATAATACATGATATTATAAAATAAAATTTTATAAAGTTAATTTAAAATAGATCCTTTTTACTATTTTAGAGGATTTAATTTGAATAATGAAAGGAAAGACTTGAATTAAGGGAATTCTTGAGTCAATTTCCATTCAGTGAATTAATCATCTAATTCAATTATTATGTCATACAAAGATTATGTGTGAAAGTAATTTTTAATATATATTTTAATATTTACACCTATTATATTTGGATCTATATATGATATATATAATAAATTTTTAACAAACACTTCAATGTTATTTGTAATAGACATTCTTTTCAAAATACTCCTTTAATGATTCTTTTTAAAAAACTCAAAAGGAATGTTTTTTTATTACATATAATACATGATATGATTTAACTTATTTCATGACACCATAATGTTTTAAAGTTAATTATATAGGCTTATAATGTTATTTTTTTGAAAATTTCATCATTTCTAATTACCTCGATTTTAAAACATCTTTTAGAAATTAAAATGATATTTTCCTCCTGAATCATTTCAAGTGATCATTCAAAAATATTATCCACCTATGATTACATAATTTTATGTTATTTATGCTTTACTGGGGATATGATTCAATAATACCATCCTTAATCTTTATTTTTATGGTTTCTTTTTATGGTGGAATTATTGTTTGAATTATATTACTTTTCTATCGGATAAAAAATATTAGAATGTTTTTGAAACTCATTTCTTTTAATTGTTTAATATATTAAGAATGATATATGTTCATGTTGAACACATATTTATGGTTTTTATTATATGAAATTTGAGATCTATATCTCCCTACAATGATTTGGATAAAAACTTATATCTCATGAGATAAACAAGACTAGAACATGTGGTGAAATCAGTTCAGTAATACAATATTGGAATGGGATGTAAACCCAGTTTAGTTATATAGGGCTGGAATGAAGAGTGAACCCAATTTAGTAAAGGACATTGTATAATATGATGGTCTTTTATGTTACCCTTGAAAAATACGAATCCTGTTTTCTATTTTTATTTCCATGCCCTAAATTTCATATCTTCTACCAATGTTTTTCTATCATGGACCATGTTCTCTGATTTAATTTTTATTCAATTCTTAGAAACATCCAAGATTTGTCACATCATTCATGATTATGATATTTGATATAGTAATAATTTCTAGATGTTTATTTTGTGTTCTTATACACCAATGAAAAAATTATGCATACAAAATCATTGTTTTCTCCATTGTTTTCCCTGACTTATAATCGTAGTTCACCCTTTCATATGTTTCTTTTCCCTAGAATATGATGAAAGGTATTAAGTATGATATGTGAAAATGGTTATACTTTTTAAAGAATAAGTGGAAGATTTTGTAGATATTTTAGGAATCAATTAATTAGGTTTCCATGTATTCAAAAAAATAAAACCATTTTTAGAGCATTTTTATAATGTTATGTAGATTATATTCAAAAAATAAGATTTCATATCTAGGTATGAAAATTATTCTCCACTATATTTGGTATTATATGAAGTCTTAGATAGCCTCTAGAAACTATGATGATAAGTCCATAGTAAGAAACCTGTGAATAAGTCTACGTATATGTTACAATCCAACAGTTTTTATGATGATCATGAATAACCTAGGATTAATCATAATATGTTAGAAATTGAAATTTTATCTGTATTTTAACTGTATTTGATGTTTTTTCCACTATGATAAGTGTTTCAAAAACTACTATTATTGGTTTTAGTCAATGGTTGTAACAGAATATAACTATGTTAATGATGAATTTGGAATGAAATGAAACAATTGTATGCCTTTGAAATCAAATTTAATGGGAGTAGGAATAAAAAATATTGTTTCTATTCTCACACAACATTCTCAATATATGAACCATTCTGGTATTCCAAATGAGAAAAGTATGGAACAAAATTATATTTTTTCCTTCATGATATGGTGTAAATATTTCTTTTTTGGTACTTCTGATTCACTAGTTTATGAGAAATGGATGATTACCACTAAAAATATATTCTTAGTTCAAAAAAATTTCAAAATATAAAAAATTATTTTTGGTTTTCTTTTGTTTGGATGGTCAAGCATCTCAATTGTTGAATCATATCAATAATATGATGTAATGGTATGAAATTGAACCCATGTAATTGCATGAGTTCCTGATCTTTTATTCAATATGTCCTCATATTCGTTTTATGAAAATAGAGAATGAATTCCTTGAGTTAAATAAAATTTATTATGAGTCTATTGGTACCTATGAAGAACGTTTTATGAGACTTGTGAGGTACTCATCTATTATTATCATCCAAGAAGAATATGTGGTTAATCAATTCTTTTGTGGCTTAAAATCATGTTTCCAAATTATGTTATCCATAAGGGACTTTAATATATATGAGGAAATCGTTTGATGTTCTCTCTAGTCTGAGATGGAGATTGTAATTACCCCTCAATCTTATGGGTTTGATAAGAATATAAAAATTGAATTCACATAAAAATATAAAAACTTTGGAGAAAATAAATTGAGATTTACATTAATCTTAAAGAGTGTAAATAAGGATGGTGGAAATTTTTTTTAGTTTACAATTAAATGTTTTAAGTGTGGGAAATACGGTCATTAGGAAATTGACAGCCAAAGTGATGGGAAAAAGAATGGTAATAATGTGAATTGGGAAAAAGTTGAAAACATTCACTCCCCCAATTTAATGCTTCATGAGTATGGAAAATTGTAATTATGAAAAATAATTCCCAATTATGATGTATAAGGAAAGGGATTCACATTATAAACCTCTTAAAATCAAATGAAAAGAAAAATCTCAAGTGATCACTATTAGTGAAGTTGAGTAAAACACCAAAGTGGTGAAATGTAAACTTACTATCCCCTATAAAATAGATATTTTATTATTTTATTTTAGGTCTGTCCACTTTTTAATGTATTTTATGAATGTTTTCTATGTCATCCCCAAATCATGATGTTGGGTTTTCAGAAAAACTCTTTCTTTGTTTTATGACTATTTCGAATACTCATTATAAAATGGCCCCAATTGAGTTATAAGAATTGAAGAAGAAACTCCTCAATAATATTGACAATGGATTCAAACATGCTAGTGAATAACCTTGTGATGAACCTATTATTTATGATTAAATATGGATCAATATGACTTTTCATTGATTAATAAGAACATAACTAGATTACTATCAAGAAAAAGTATCATCTCCACCACATTGATGACTAATTTGATCAAATACAAGGAGCTAAATACTTTTGAAAGATTGATATTTTTATAGATATCATCAACTAATCTTATTGAATATATACCCATTAATACATTTGGTACAAGGATTAGACACTATGAATTTATAGTGATTCCTTTTTTTCTTACAAATTTAGGCATTATCATCATGAATTTACTGAATATATTTTTTAGATAATGTCTTGATCTATTTTCATATTTCTTTATAGATGATATAATTTTATATTTAATGATAATTGAATAATATGAAGATAAATTTAGGATTTTACTAAAGACCCTGATAACGGTGATTCTTTATGGAAAAATAAATTTTCATTGTAAAATTTTCCTTCAAAATTTTTCATTTTTTGGTTACAAAGTCTCAAGATAGGGTATATCTGTGGATCTAGAAAAGAAGGAACATATTAAAAACATTCCAAGACTAAACATGGTGATAAAAATAAATATTTTTATTTGGATGGCTGTACATTAGCTATTTTTTGTGTAATAATTATCATCATTATCTGATCCACTCATATAGTTGACTAGGAAACGTGTTAAGCTCATGTGGATGAAGGAATGTGAATAGTATTTCAAGGAGCTGAAAAGAAGGTTACTAGCACAGCAGTACTCACACTATCCTATAGTAGATAATGGTATGTGATCTATAGTAATGTATCTAGAAATGGATTTGGATTTGTTCTCATGAAAAATAACATGGTTATTGCTTATGCCTCATGAATACTGAAGGTCTATGAGAAAAATTTCCCAAATCATGATTTGAAGTTTCCAGCAATAATTTTTGGATGTATAATTTGTAGTCATTATCACAATGGATAATGGTGTGACATATATACTAATAAAAAATTATTAAAATATATCTTCACTCAAATAGAGATGAAAATGTGCCAAAGGATATGGTTGGATTTGATTAAATATTATGGCTTCTCGTTATCTCCTTAAAAAAGCGATCAAGGTGGTAGATGCTTTGAGACCAAAACAACAATGATATACTATCTATGATGAGGATAAAAGTAGAAATAATATTTATATATTTCAAAAGGAAATACCTAGAAATATTAAAGGGAGGGGATAATAGTTATCTGAATCAAATGAATGTTCAAACATCTATATAGGTGATGATTATTGAGGTGTAGAAGGAATATATAGATATAGAAAATAATGTGGGAAATGTTACTGAATTCAAAAATGATTATGATGTAATAATAATTTTCAAAAATCGTTTTTATATCCCTCCCAAACCATATTTATAGAAGGAGAGGTTGAATGATGCTCGTATTTCATCATTGTTTTTATCCTAGAAGAAATGTGATGTATAAAGACTTGAAAGAATATTTCTGATAGGATAAAATGAAAAGAGATATTGGAGATTATGTTTCTTGGTACATGATATCTTAGTATGTTAAGGTAGAGAGATAGATGTATAAGGGGATGTTACAACCATTACCCATACCATAATTGAAATGGGAAAACATCGCCATAGATTTTTTCATCGGACTCCTAAGAAACTATAATGGGAATAATTCTATATGGGTTGTAGTCAATAGCCTTAAGAAATTAATAAAAATTATATTTATCGCAGAATATTTATCTCTTGAACAAATTTCCATAATATATATTAAGCAAGTCCCAAGATTTCATGATGTAACACTTTCTATTGTGTCATATTGAGATCCTACGTTTATATCAATGTTCTAATAAAGTCGTCAGTGAACTGTGGATACAGAGTTAAGTTTTCATACATTATATCATCCTTAAGAATATATTCATTCTTAGATATCCATTGTAAATATAGAAGACTTGTTTATATCTTACTCTATGTATTTCAAATAGGTTTGGATCAAACCCTTCCATTGGTTAAATTTTCATACAATACTTGTTTTCAATCTAGAATTAAGATGGCACATTATAAATAACTTTATGGTAAGAAGTGTATAATTATAACATGTTGGAACCATGTTGGGAAATAAATAAATTGGTACATTATCTATTAAAGTAAATAGAAGATAAGGTTAGATCCATTTAAGAACACATAAGGGCATTTGACAATTGATAGAAAATTATACCAACACCTGTTCAGAAGATATCACGTTTAAATTGGGGGAAAAGGTATTTATATGAAAATATCCTTGGAATATATGGATGTGATTTGGAAAATAATAGCATGATAATCCCTAAATATATATGTCCTTTATAATTCCTAGATCATGTTGAGATAGTAGCTTATCAATTGGAGATTCTACTAAATCTCTCTCAAGATCATGATGTATTCCACATATCAATTCTGAGTAAGTACATACAAGTTCCTTCAAAAGCACTAAACTCAAAAATCATACTCCTAGAGAAAGATCATTCTTATAAAGAAAAATCGGTAGATATTCTTGATTATAGATATAATTTTATTTGAAACATGACCATAGTTACGGTAAATTTTTTTTTGTTAAAACCAAAAATTTGAAGAAGCTATGTGAGAACCTAAGGATGTGATGAGGTGGATTCGTACTCATATTTTGTTATCCAGATAACAAATTTTGATTGAGAATTTATTTTTAAGGTGGGTAGAATGTAATGCTGCAATATGTTTTTGTAATATTTCTCTTTAAAAATTTTATTTCCTAAGTACCTTGTGTTGATTGAGAAATTAATTTTAGGAAATAAACACATGGTTTTTTGTAAAGTCACTTTATTCTTCGAATATAAGTTTTAATTTGAAAGATACTTTTATTACCCTCTATGGGATAAATAGGTCTAATTAATACTTCAAAATATATTTGATAAAATTAAAATAATATTTGAAATCATCATATTATAATAAGTTTCTTGTGAAATTGTTTATAATTTTCTAATAAAAATTAATTTTTAGTGAATAGTAAAAATTTGTTTTTTACACAGTTCCTTTTTTGAAAACATAAATACATAATTATGATATAAAATTTTGTAGAAGTTCTTTAAATACTCATATAATAACATATACTTGAAAAAATAATAAAAAAATAAACCAAAACAAAAAAAAATTATAAATTATTTCATGATAAATTTAAAAATTATTTCTAGTGTCGATGCAGTGCCTGTACATTATTAAAAAAGAAAATTTAGATTCCTTGTATATATTAATATAGAAGTAATACGTATTTTCCTAAATTTTTTATTATATATAATTCCTAGGTTATTTTTTTATTTCAAGTTTCTATTTATTAACTTATATAACTTGAATCTTATCCAAATGCTTATGCAGTGCTTGACCATTACTAGAAAAGTCAAATTTACAAATTAAATAATTTTCCTAAAATTTATATTATTAAATACACATAATTAAAGAATATAGTGTTCCATATTTTGACTAATTAAATTATTATTATTCTAAAAGTTTATTTTTAATTATTAAATATGAAATAATTAACATTAATACTTATGCAATGTTGTCACAATGGTACTACAAGAAAAATAAAATCAATAAAATGATTTTAATTAAAATTATATAAACCATTAAGTGACCCAAAAGATTGAATAAATATTACTTGCTTAATATTTTTACACCATAATAATCATTGGTTTTCATTTAGGACCACTTGGATCAACAATGTTGACATTAAGTCCTTGATATTATTTTAGTTAAAAGAAATTCAATCTGTTCACCCTATGGGTTTTAATTAGTATAAAATTTTTAATATATATATTGTTTAAAGATATGTTATACAGTAATTTGTCTATGGAAAGATAAAGATATTAAAATTCTTCCTATAAATTTATTTTAAATTTTTTGTGAATAAATAGATACCTTAAATGCTTACAAAATGATGATGCAGTAATTACTAAATTAAAGGAATACTAAAATAAATGATATTAAAAATGTTAAAATAAATATAAATTTGGATAATTATAATTATCCATGAATTATATGGATTAAAATAACTTTTATAGAATATAATAAGATAGTTGGATTTATTTTTACTATTATTTCATGTTCTTAAATTCATTATACTGTATATTAGAAAAATGGAAATAATGATATTTCATTAATATAATATAATATTTTATTATTTTAAAATAATATTAAATATTAAATAAGTTCAAATAGGGAATTATATGGTTTAATATGTCATACCATGAATATTTATTTCCTATTTTAAATATTTTAGCTCTAGAATAGTCTTATTATATTTTTATATTTTAAGAACGTCCTAAAGTTCCCCTCGCCTCAATTATAAAAGGACACACCTTCCTTCACTTAATTTCACCACCTCTAGTGTTATATCTGGGATATATCCTGAAAAACTAGACTTTAAACTTCCTTATCCACATTTTACAGGATATTTTCATCTCAAAAGGACAATCCAATATAACTTTAAAGGAGAACCCAAGGATATGTTTCAATGAAAAGGTAATCTCTCTAACGGATCACATTCGTTTTCTACCCTTACTTACCTCATATAATTAAACAATATTTTTAATAAAATATTATTATTATTATTATACTAAATATTTACAAATGTTACTATGATTATGAAAAACAATTATAAAATCACTTTCTCATAAAAGTTTGAAGTATCGCCCGTATGTTTGTAAGGCATACTGTTTTCACGTAGCAATACAATTTATTTTTTAACACCAACTGTTATAGATAGGTATTATGATGGTTTTAATGATTATATAAAATATATATGATATAATAATTTTTTAAAATTTTAATTATTTTTTACTATTCCTTCATTCCATTAATGAGAAAAATAAAAATAGTGTTCATGCATGTGTACAGGTATACCATATCTATGAACGGTATAATTCATTTTTCTATTTTTACTTTTTATGTATGATTATAAATATGTATATAATTATTATAATTTATTTTTATATTATGATTACCATTCCCTAAATTATATTACCATGATTATAGTAGAAGTACATTGACTTCCAAACCAAACCGAGCTTCAAAAATGAAGCAGTTATCACCAAGAATAATTATTTTAATACCAAATTATTAATAAATAGTTGATAACATGCTGTAAAAATAAACATTATATTATAAAATCAAAGGTTATAGAATAAATTTATAATAAATCCATATTTATTATATTAGAGGTTTGAACATGTTCAATGAAAGGTGAGACATGAGGTAATGTATTTCATAACCAGATATCTTTTTATTGAGTTAAACATATAAATCATTTATTATTTCAAAATAAGATTATGTGTGAAATTAATTATTATTATATTATATCGAATTCCAACTTTTTAATTTAGATTTTTAGCTAATATATATGATATATTTTTAATGTCCCCTTCATGGTTATTTGTATGGTAATTTCTTTTAAAAATCCACCATTAATGGTTCTTTTAAAAAAAATTAAAGGAAATGGTTTTCAAATGTATTTGGAATGAATAGATTATCTTCCTTTCATGAAATCATTTTTTTATGTTTCTTATATAACATTAAAAGTTTCCTTTCAAAGAAAATGTTTTCTATTATAATTGTGTGAGTTTAAAAAATGTTCTCAAAATATAAAGGGTATTTTCCTCCACAAATATTTAAAGTCATATTTCAAAATAAATTCCATCTAAAACATAATTATATTATGTTATTTATTTTTTACTTGGGATATGACCCAAGGATATAATCCTTAATCATTATTTGTAAGGTGTATGTTTATTATGATACTAAATCTATTAAATCCATTACATTTCTCTGTTATAGAATATTATGCAATATGAATGAGACCTATTTATTTTTATGGATTGAGATATGATGAATTATTTTTGATTAGGTGTAAAACGTATTACAGTTTTAATTATGGTATTAGTGGGACTTGTATCTCCCTCCAATTAATTGGGTAAGGATTTATATCTAAAGATATTGATTTCACTCGAACGATGAGTGAGATCAGTTCAGTAATAAATGGATTAAACATGAATTAATCCCAGTTTAAGAATACAGTGTTAAAATGGGAGTGAACATGTTTTAGTAAATAACTTTACCCACTATGATTATCTTCGAAATGAGAATTCCCTAATATGTAAATGATTTTCTATGCATATTTCTATGCCAAAAATTCCATGTCTTAGGACAATATTATGTTCTCATGAATCATTCTCTATAATTTACTAATTATTAATGTCTTACGGACTGCCAATATTTATTCTTCAATTCCCCTACACCAGATGAACAGATTCAGTTCATTATTATGATACATTTACATGATTTCAAGGAATCATATCCCAAAGGGCTGAACACATTCCCAGTTTAGGAAAAAACCTGACAAGCATGATACCTATAATACATTAGAAAATTAAACTATAACATAACATAAGTAAAGGATCATGCAAGTTTGTCTCGCATAGTCAGGGATAAATCCATATGCTATACCCCATGGAAGATTTGAAATACTGAGCCTAGGGTTTTGGTTCCATCGCGCTCAAACATGGAATTATTCACTTGCGTGAATGGGATAAGAAGTTCAATCCCTTAGAGGTTGGTAACACTATAAATCAAATTTGGGTAAGAGTTTATGGGCTACATTAGAGACTCTGGCATCCCAAAATATTGTATAATATTTCTTTATCTATCAGCATTCCAATTAAAATTGACAAGGAAATAGAGATAGCTCGATTTGGTCACTTTGTCGGGTTCTTGGTTGAGGTTGAACTGGGATCGACTCTAGATGACAAGGTAATGCTCACAACTGATGATGATATTATTGAGCTGAAGATATTTTATGAAAAAATTCCTAAATTCTGTAAGGAATTTAATGTTATTGGTCATGACTTATCTTCTTGTCGGCATTCAATTATTTTCTCCTTATATGCTTTTCATGGTCATAATTTGAGTAATTGTTTCAAGAAGAGCAAGAATTCCTCTACTTAGAAAACTGATATTCCTCATTTACAACATCATAATGGAAAAGATCATTTCAAGAGTATTGATGGTCTGGGTATTGTTTTTGACTTTACAAGTAGAAGAAAGAGGCGCATGGTGCTACTCACAAGGAGATAACTAATCAACTAGTTGATGGGAAGGGTGATCACCTAAGTGAATCACCTCCTATATATGCTTCCACCTTTGAAAATAAGATGAAGTATTGGGCTGACATTTGTGTGAAAGGGGGGAATGTTTAAAATTTTGATGCTTCTAGTAAAGGAAAATGTGTGGTTTCATAGAATACTTATTTAACATCTGAATATAATGACTCATCTGCAGAGTAAGTTAGAGAAGAATTCTAACATGAGAAGAATCATCAACTATCACAGAATAGGATGGATGCCTCTGGTAATCGAAAAGGTATCCATGTTTCAAATTCTGATGCTCTAGTTATATCTAAATCCTGTCATACTACTTCAAAGCCGGTAGTGGATGATGAAGGATTCCATCTTGTCTACTACAATAAGACATAGTCTTTGGTTGGTACCCAAGTGGTGGTTGGGATGTCCATTGCAGGTAATAATGATTCTTCCTATAATAAGAATATCCACGATACTTGTGAGATGCGTGGATTAATTTTTTGCTCTCTTAATGAGAAAAAGCACCATGAGACTACAGATTGGGCTAATGTAATAGAGGTAGAATGAATGTTGTTTCCATTGAAAAAAATAACTCTCTTGATAAATGTAAAAATAGAAAATAATATAGCTCTGACTCTAAAATCACTAATGTAGAGACACTTTATGAAAGGATTCACTATCTCTCAAGTAGGGTGAGTTCAAGTAGGGGGAGATTGAGAGTTTGGGGCCGATTTCATGGAAGGTTAGAGCAGAATGCACTTCAAGAAGATGAAAGGAGGCTGAGTGATCGACTGGTGAAAAAAATAAACAAATAGTTTTTGTATTGGGCTTTTCCCGGTTTTCCTGTTTTGAGATTTGCCTTGTTTTCCCATTATCCCTCTTCAGTCCCTTTCTTTTACCTGATTTTAATAAAAGAGTCCTAGCATGCATCTTTGAAAAAATAAATCATTATTCTAAAAATAAAATGCATCCATATATTGTGTCATTTTTAAAATTCTCTAGATAAAAATTGAAATGAATTCTGAATAAAGGAATCTATATAATATTGGATGTAATATATCTCGAACATGAACCACAATATCATAAAGGACTATTCTCAAGACATTTTAAACTAATCTGATTTTTTCAACTAATTATTCTCATAATACTACTTTAGTATCAAGGGAATATCTAAAACTAGGCCACACCTGTGTTTACCAGTCCAAAGAATGCCTCATTTATTGAATAATCTATTTAATTAATAAATAATTTTACTTATCATAAAATATCCATATTGAATAAATAATAAATATTTATCAATAATTATTTAATATAGGATAATTAAAAATGAGGGTTTTTTTATGCGGATGAATGGAAATATCATTGAAATATCATTAAAACATTCTTCTGAAATATAATCTTTAAACATATCAAAGTGTCCAACACCACTTTGAAATATCTGAATCATAATCCCAATGAATGAATTACAATAAATGAAACTTATAATTTCATGAGAATAATATTATTCATTATATAACATTTCAAAGGTCATTATCTTCCCCATACAAAATAAACTAGGTGTATAACATTACTGTACACATGAAATAAATGAAATTGATACGAAATCCCTTAACTTGCATTTTATTTTTAGTGAACATCCTTTAACCTCCTATATAATTGTTTTAATAATGTTAATAAATTATTTCAAAATAACATTTATATTTATAATATCATATATTAACCTCGTATAATATCTCAGTACCCATTTGTTAACAATCTTTTATTGTTTTCACTAATTTTTGTGTTAAATGTTTACTTTTTTTAGTATGCTTTGAATTATTTCATGTTATTCCTATAATTTAGATCATTATTTAATTATATAAATAATTTAAACAATGATTTCAATACCATATATATACATTATATGTGTATTTATAATAACCCGTAAAATTTGGAGACAGGAAATGAAATGCACTGTTCATGGAGATGGTAGGTTGTATGTGCACATGAACTCTACTTCTACTTATTTTTAATATTAAAAGTATGAAAAGAAACTGAAATATATGAATATTATAATTATATTATCTCATTAATCTCATACATTTTACATATTTTTATTGAATTTATCCTAAATACAATCCACATATATTATGAATGAACCACATAGATTTGAGGGGGTGGTGGTCCATACGTCCACAAATGACGTTATTATATTCCAAAAAATGGAATGTATAAAGTATATGTTATATAAATATAATAGAATCATAAATAAAATATAAATAATATATGAACCATATATAAACTATAAATCCATTATTATTACCTACCATGAAATGTGCTAAATGGACGAACGAACAGACGACATCGGTTCGCGAGGTGGTAGTTCGTCATACGCAAGAATAATGATTGCTTATCCCATTTAATGAATGTGTGTGAAAGTTTCGATGGAATTATTAGACTAAAAAATCCCAGTATATTAAAGTTAATAAGGTTATTATATAATCAAGGAATAATAATGATTCAATTGTTTGAAAAAAAATGAAAGTTATCATTGAAGAATGTTACCTCATTTTTGGGTAACTCTTTTTCGTTTATACTGAAATACTTATGTGGTTTTATTTCCTTCCTAATATAGGATTAAAAGATTATGGGAGGAAATTTTTTAGATTATTTAGGTTTCATTGGTATGATATATAAATTTCAATTTTGTCTGAGAAAGTGATAGAGCGGGTTCCCTTTTATAACTGATGTTAGGAGCACTTTTCGAAACACTCATAATATTAAATTAATAAAAATTAGTTATCAATTAAATATGGGTTAGAAGTGAGTTATTTATAATAAAATATGAATATGGTTATAAATACTCTCCTAAAATATTTTTTTATAAGGTTATGTCATATTATTACCCTTATCTTGGAGATTTAACAATAATTTAATCACTTTAACTCTTTTCGTAACAACATGTCTTTTTATTTCTTAACGGTCAATATAATAACTCTAAAATTAAAAAATAAAACTAAATGTATAATTTATGATATATCTAACCTTATAAAAATCATTTAATATAATTTTATAATTTTATGAATTTTAGATCACTTAATAAAATATTATTTATTTTAAAATATCAATAATATCATCATTGATATTATCCATTACTTGACTTTTTAAAAATATGATAACAACATGATATCTTCAAAAAAACCTTTAATATGTAAATAATATTAATAGGTAATCTTTGAAATACATGGATGAAATTGATTATATAAAATTATATTTATTTAAATATTTTTAATATCATTTATAATGTAATTATATTAATTAAACAATTATTACATCAATATTTTGTATTCCTTTAAGGTAACTATTTATTTCATAAAAATTAATAATAAATTATAATGATGAATATAAAAAAATTAGATTTTAAATAACTATTTATATTCAAAAATACATTTTGAATTACCGCATAAAAAATCTTTAAGAATGATTAAATCCCTAAGTATTACATATTGGAAATTCTATTGAATAAAATATTAAAAAAGGCATAAATTCGTCATAGTATGTCCAAGAGTCCGTAACATATTCCCAAGGATAATTTTTTTCTACAATAACACTTCCAACACAAAATATTAATACTTTTAGAGTAATTTTCTAATATTTTTAATATTATTTTTAATCTTAATTTCTGTAAGGCCCTAGCCTTAAAAAAATACTTAATCTTGATATAAGTCAATAATTTGGATTTTAATTCACATCAAGGATATTTTTTGGTTTTGATATTTAGACAATTATGTCATAACTTATACATAACAACTTTAATATTACAAGTATACACTTCTACTCACTATCTATTTTTTCACAATAACAAAACACCTAAAATAAAACAAGAATTTATTTATTGATATAATATATTCTTGAATTCATCCATTCACTTACCCATTCTTATAACCTGTGAAAACAATTTCAGAACATGGGATGAGTAAAAAAATCTCAGTAATGGATATATAATTAATAAAACTATTTCCCTTGAAAAAACATGTAAATCATGAAAACATTATCATAATTTAATTCTTTTCCAATTTAAGAAGTTGAAAAAAATAATTCACTTAATATAATCTCATTTCATACCATTTTTATAACAAAAAAATTACCATAAATCCCATAGAAACAAACATATAACATATAAAGGTAACTTGGAACATAAACATATATAAATGGAATAACCATAAGGTCTAAATACACACATATCACTAACTATAATAGCCATTGGGCTGACTTCAATACCCAATGCATTGGAGGTTATAACGTAACCACACATCCTTGGTTTATCAAGGAACAACCCATCATTTGGTTAATCACAAATCCACCCTTCATTGTTTTATCAAGTAACCAACCATAAAATGTCCCAGTACCATTATATCATGATAACACATAAATCAAGCATAACAGTAAAGTAACATTTCCACACTACAACCACAAGAGTTCATTTTAATATATAGAACCATTCCACCCATTTCCAAAACCATTTAAAAAAATTATTAAAGAGAGTTTTCATTGAAAGTATCCTATAAATCATTGAAAGTTTTCAAATAAATTATCATTTTAAAAAATTCATGTACATATAATTAAATTTGTAAAACCATTCTGAAAACATGGACATGAAATAGAATTATTTTGAAGAGTAAATTTTTAAAATATTTAAAATGTTGTTTTAGATAGAGTCCCTTACAACATGAGAAACACTTGAATAAAAATAATTAGGTAATAACATTAAGAAACATTAGATATCCTTAAAATGTACTAATTCATGATATATTGAGTCAAAAGGGTTATATACACACATTATAGGATAATAAAGGTGCTTAACATCAAGATTTTCCTCAATGAAAATATATTGAGATGAAGTCCCTTACCAAAATCATTTTCCTAATAAAATAGATCAATTATGATTATTCAATATAAATAAACATAAATCAAGTATAAATACCAGATAAGGTATCAAAATTCATTTTTCACATAATCATTGCACGACATAATGAAGAAGTATAAGATTAACCCAATGAATGGAAATTGGGTGAAGAAGTTCCCTTACAAAATTTCATCAGCCTAACGGCGTCCCATAAAAATTCAAAAATGAGCTTATGAGAGAAAAAGGGTCTCTCATAACGTGGAAATAAAGTGGAAATAAATAAAGATACAGAATAACATATCCCAATATATGAAAATGGAACTTAGAAGATATTACATAAAAGAAGTCTTTGACTAAAATAGGAGGGTGAAAGGGTCCCTTAACCCGAGTCTGAGTTGTCTTGTTCGTTCGTTATATTCCTGAAAAATAAACTTAAGTTAATTTATACTTTATTCAGAACCTTTTATATTTTAAGTTTTACTTTTTTATCACTTATTACATTGATATAACAATTATATAATTAGTCTAGTTCATATCGGTTGTTTTATCATTGTTCTGTACTTGAGTCAAAAATGAACTTGTTATAATTATAAATTGTCCATGTTTTCAAAAGTCTGTTATCTTCATAATTTTATTCATGATTTAAATATAAAATATATACATTATATATTTATTTATATCCAGTATATATGTATTTAGAATTTTCCATAACCTTTGGAGATAAGAAATTAAATTCCCCATTCATGGAGACGGTAAGTCGTACGTACGTGTGAACTCTAATTTCATTTATTCGTCATATTAACGAAATTACAACTAAATTATACATAGGTATATTATAATTCTGACATCATATGATTATTCTTTTACAGAATTTATTTAATTCTATCCTTTATACATTCTATTTATGGAATGAATGAGTCATATCACTTTAAAGGAGGTTGTAGTCCGCACTTTCTCAAATAAAATTATCGTATTTACACATCATGAAAAGAATAAACGTATATCTAAAAATAAAAATTACATTATCAAAGAGGAAATATAAATATAATTTATATCATATGAAAATAAAGTTCCATCATAATGGACACCATGAGAGATGGTAGGTGAAAATCAAACAATCGTCATTTTGTGAAGCAGCAGTACGCCGTACACAGAAGCAGTATGTTTTTATCTATTAGATGGAGGTGTGCATAACTGTAGTTAAAATAATACTCATAAAAACATACTAGTATATTTAATATACTGTTATTATTAAAAAATAATTTAATTAAGAGACATTATGGGGTTGGAGAAGGAAAATAAGTGAAAGAAACAAGAGAGATGGCATTACCTCAAATCGGGTAACTGGTTTTGATTTAAGCTAAAAGGCTTTCTTTAATTTCTTTCTTCCCAATGTGAGGCTTCGAAGAGGAATGGAGGGATATTTTAATCATATATGGGAAGAGTTTGGATGAGAAAAGGGGCTTGATGGTTGTGATTAGGAGTCAGAGATGATGCCCTTTTATAAGAGGGAGGAGGGCACTTTAGGGATTTTTTGGAGTATTATTTTATTATAAAATGATTTTCGGTTTCAAATGGTTCCAAAGTTATTTAATTAAAATATAATATATGGTTTGGAAGAAATAATATCATCCAATAGGATTTATATATGTCTAGGTCACAATTTAACGTTATCTTTTAGCTTTAACCCTTAGTTAACTAATTTAACTCTTTCTATGTCTTCTTTGGTGTTCATAATATATGGTTAATATAGTTAATGTAAAATGAAAATATAATCTAAAGTGGTCATTAATTACATTTTAAACCATATATAATTCATTTTTCCAAATCGTAGATTTTTAGGACTGTTATATCAATTAATAAAATAGTATTTGTTTTAAAAACTCATTTATGTTAGTTTTTATACTATTCATATCATGAAGCTTTACAAATGCATAATAACTTGTATCTATCAAAAACACTTCATTAATTATATTATAAAACGTCATTATCATTCAGAAAATTCGTTTATGGCATAAAGAGTTTCAAAATAAATTTATTTTAATTTTTATAATCTAATTTGTTTTAAATAATACATTAATATGGTAATGAGTACATCATCATTGTGTCATAAATAAATTTATTTATTTGATGTCTAAAAAATATAAATAAATTACAATGATTTAGGAAATATTTTTACATTTATAATTACTATTTTTTGTTGAATATATCACTTATATAAACCCATATAATATAACATTAATAAAATATATATGGTTATGTTATTTTTTTCCTACATTAAATTAATTTTTCTAAAATGTCATTTTTACATCAAAGTGGCTCCATGGTGTCCCAAAATGGACCCAAGGATGACCATGGTTATACATATCTCACCCAATAGGATGAGGAAATGTGTTAGGATTGTTTAATATTATTATAATATTATTATTTAGCTTTATTTACTAGATTTACCCACTAACCACGGTAAATACAATAATTACCTAAGTTACTATTCATAATGTCTAAAAAAACATATTTACACAATTTGGAACCCCTGATTCTAAATATGGAATCAATCTTTAAAAAATAAAACAAAAAATTTGCAGTAATTAATTTAATATTAATTCCCATGGTAAAAACTAAAAAGCGAGTATTTAATAAGTAATATCTATCAAAATATTTACTTGGGTTTAGCTCGAATTTAAAAGTGAAAATACATCCAATGACCAAAATTGGATTAAATGATAAAAATATAATTCAATAACACTTTAAAACCAATTTAATTTACAATCTAACTATATAAATAAATAAGAAAAAAAAGGCATTTTTGGATTAAAATGAATTATTTTTCACTATTTGAAAAAATATGAATTTTATATGAAAAATACCAAAATTTCATCTAAAGTAAATTTTTATGTTATTCTTTTAAAGAAGAAGTTTATTTTGTCAAAGATAACATATAAAAGTGAAAAACAACTAAATTTAAAAAGGGTTCTCTATTAAAAGGCAGTAAAATGACCTTTTAAAAATTATAGAGTATTTTATGTTTAAAATTGGATTCATATTCATTTAAAGAATATAATATTCATTGGATAAATGTGAAAACATGTAAAAAATTTGAATAATAATATTTTAGTTAGTTTTGTTCATTCCCACTAATACAATGGATAGGTGTTTACTACCATTTAAAATAATATTATTTTTGTATTATTTTTTTTGTATAACTCAATATTGTATGAGCCATAAGATTTCAATGAAACATGTTGTTGTGTGTTGAGTACAGTATCAGAAAAAATATATTATTTATAAATATTAATATAAATAAAAATATTATTATTCTATAAATACTTGGTACGTTGCACCCTTCCCCTCTTTTGGAAATTACATCCTCACAATTTTAAAATTGGGCTTTGAATCATCATTGAAAGTCCCACATCATAAAAAGAGTCAATAAAACTTTCACTTTAAAAGATAGAAAGGGTAGTAAAAAAGGTCACATGATATAAAACATATTATGATTAAATATAGGGAAACATGGATATAGAAAAGAAAACTAGGCATCATGTGATGATGGAGAGTGATAGAAAACATGATCAGGATAAAGCTAACTACCATAAAAACATAAACTTGTGATGGGTTAAACGGTCTTTGATTGCCTAGTAGGAAAATTTAACAAACAAAATTTTTGTTTTAATTTCCATTTCATAAATTTGAGTAAATATTTCACTACTTAGAATAATTACATAATGAAATATACTTAACATTCTCATAGATTTTCATCTTTTTATAAATTTCTACCATGAACTCATCTTTTCTCTAAATGATGAGTATTTATGATGACATGGTCACACCTGAAGCACTAGAATAAACTTCTAGAGAATCACATAATTCACAAAAGATGAACTATATATTTCCCCTTTGTTTTTACATTAACGAAAACAAAAATGGTTAGTGAAAGATCAAATAATCCCAAAAAAGGATAAAACTTTATAAAGAAATATTACTCTTAATCTCCAAAATTCAACAAACAATTCCCCAAATTTCAACAAGGACCATTCAATAAAACAAATTGTCCTTAAAATTATTTAATGTAATCCAAAACATTATTGAAACCCAAATTTTAGATGGATTTTATCACTTAGTCTTCCACGACAAATATTAAAATTTATCTCCAAATAACATCGACTACTATTAATGTCACATACGTAAAAGTAATTAACCAAATAACATATTCTCCTTGATTGGTTAATAATTTCCATAAATAACCTATATCACCATATGTCCATAATATATACATTTATTCCTCCAAAAAATAATATACAACCATTACTCCTCAAATAAAATCCCATATTAATCTATTTTACATTGGCATATAGTGTTCCAGAATGAGCAAATGTTTTTTAAAATAACATTTATAACATAATCACCAAATCATTTTCCTATACTAAGGATATCCATTTGATAAAACATAAGTTCCAAAATTCAACTTCTTCATGATCCATAAAATCATTTAACAAAAAACAAATTAGTCATACTAACCAAGTACCTCACGTAGTCTAGTGGTAGGAAAAAAATACCAGTCGCACATTGGTTGTGGGATCAATTCCCCTAGCTTTGTCTGACACGAATGGTTGTCACATAGTCTGCACATTATCCTTTTTCATAAACTATATAAATTTAATAACATCAAAAAAATGAAATATAATCTTTAAAAATATACATAACATGTTTTAACCTCAATGGTTATCTAATACCTCACCTTTTCACCCTAAAAAGTAATATCCATTAATTTCCTCTACTCCAAAGATCATATAAACCCTAATGGTTATTTATAACTATATCCACAAAATAAAATATAATTATTCTTCAATTAACACAATAAAATAATGGGTTAAAAATACTATAATACTTCCAATGTAATCTCATTATTAATACATTTAAATATATCATCATCCATAGATCCAAAAAAACACTTCATTTCCTAAAATGTAAACATCTTGATCGTCAAAAATTCTTATGGATTCTTCATCCGTGTTTTTCTTCTTATTCTTTTATACTTCTTTTTTTCAATCAAAATCATGCATAATATCCTCAGATTTTAATAATTTCAAAACATCAGCTAAGAAATAATCCATACCTTTCATAGGTCATTATTAGTTTCCTCATTCTCAATTATAATGGTATTATGTATTGGTAAACATATATATTTACGGTATTGTGGATCTCATTCCCAATCCTTCTTAGAAAGACATCTATTTGTGTAATAACCAAGAACACCACGTTTAAATCATTCAATTGATTCCTCAGAAATAAAATTTTTCCATTTCCTGGAGTCAACTAAATGATTCATTATCCATAGTAGGTTATTAAATTATGACCTTCATTACCATATATATAACATCTTCCCATCCATTTGAATCATTTTCCTAGGTGTTTCTTTCCACATCCTTGACATATAGGTTTTTGAATATACTTAAATTTATGATTATTATCTAAAATTTCAAAGGGATTCGTTTCTCGCATATAAAATGCCTTAGAAAAATCACAAAGGTTCAAGTTGGAAATCATGACTCCAGATAGTTTTTTAATAATAACCAAAAGTTTTTTCATTGTAGCTCTTATTTCATTCAATTTATTTTTTATAAAACCATCATAGTTTTCTTCACATCCATTTACATTGGTGCATGCTAGATCCATCCAATTACTAAAACCAAATAGGTTAGTGTTAGTATATCAATAAAATCATCATATTCAATTTTCTGAGGAGGGTAAACACTAATATATACTTATTCCAGTTATATTAAACTCATTAAATTTATCTACTATAACCCCAAATCTTTATAATATTAAAATTCTTATGGTTATATAAAACATTTCACTTATGCTTAAATAACACCCTAACCTCTAAAATTTTCAAAACTGACCTCTGATACAAACTGTAAGGCCACATCCTTAAACATTATGTAATCTTAAGATAAGTCAATAATTGGAATTTTAGTTCACATCAAGTATCTTTTTAGGTTTATATATTTGGAGAATTAGATCATAACATTTACCGAACAACTTGAATATTACATGTATAAACTTCTACTCACTATCCATTTTTTCACAACAATAAAAATTCATAAATATATCAACATTTCTTTTCATGATATAAAATCTTCTTGAATTCTTCCATTCTCATACCCTTCCTTATAACATGTGAAAAACATTCCAAAACATGGGATTAGCATAATAATCTCAGTAAGGTATACATAATGAGTGAAAACTATTAGTCTTGAAAAAAATGTAAACCATGAAAACATTATCATAACATAATACTTTTCACATTTAAGAATGAGAAAAAACACTTCACTAAATATATGCTCATTTATTACCGTTTTTGTAATCATATGATTTACATAAATCCCATAAAAAGAAACATATAACATATAAAGGTAATTAGGGACATAAATATACATAAATGGAATAACCATACAGTCAACTTCCACACATATCACTAAATAGAATAGCCATACGAACGACATTCATACCCATTGCATTGGTGGTTATAATGTAACCACCTGTCCTTGGTCTATCACAGAACCACATGTAATTTAGTTTATCACGTAACCACCTGTTTTTAGTTTATCACGTAACCACCTATCAAATGTACAAGTACCATTATATCATAATAACTCATAAAACCGTAATGGTAAAATAACATTTCCAAACTACAACAAAATGTGTTCATTTTAAGATATAGAACCATTCAACCCATTTCCAAAACCATTAAAAAACATTTAATAAAGAGATTTTTGAATCAAAGTATCCATACCACATTGAAAATTTTAAATATATTACCATTTTAAAACATTCATGACCATATAATTAAATTCTTAAAACCATATTGAAAAAATAGTCACGAAATAAAAGGATTTTGAAGAAAAAATCATTAAAATATTTAATACTATGTTTTAGATAAAGAGTCCCTAACAACATGACAAACACTTCAACACAAATAATTAAGGAATAACATTAAAAAAAGATTAGATATCACGATAATATACTAATTCATGAAATAATGAGTCAAAAGGTTTTTATAAACACATTATAGGATAAGAAAGGTGTATAACATCAAGATATGCCTCAATAAAAGGAGATTGATATGAATTCCCTTACCAAGATCATTTTGTTAATCAAATAGATAAATTATGCACATTAACAGTAAATACACATAAAGAAAGTATAAATACAAAATAATTTACCAAAATTATTTTATGAAATAATCATAGGATGACATAATCAAGAGGTTGAAGATTAACCCAAATAATGGAAATTGGGTTTAGAAGTTCCCTTATGAAATTTTAGCAACCAAATTGTGTTAAATAAAAATATAGAAAATGAGTTGATGAGAGAAAAAATGGTCTATCGTAACTTGGAAATAAATTATATAGATATGAGGATATATAATAAAATATCCCAACATAATAAAATTTAAATTTAAAATAAATTACATAAAATAAGTATTTGACTAAAAGAGGAGGGTGATAGGGTCCCTTACCTTGAGTCTGACTTATCTCATTCATTCTTTTTATTCCTGAATAATAAACATAAGTTAATTTCTATATTATTTAAAACATTTTATACATTCATTTTTATTTTTATATAAAATAATAAATTTCTTTAAAAACTATATAATCATTCAAGTTCATATCAGTCGTTTTGTCAATGTTCGGTACTTTAGTCAAAAATGAACTGGTTATAATTACAAATTGTCCATGTTATCGAAAGTACATTATCCCGTGAATTTTGTTCATTATTTAAATATCATATATATATATAGTATATATATATATATTTATATCTAGTATATATTTATTTATAATAGTCCACAACATTATGATATAAGAAATGGAAGGCATCATTCATGGAGACGGCAAGTCGTACATACGCATGAATGCTACTTTCATTTATTTTTCATATTACTGAAGTGAAAACTAAATGATGCATAGGTATATTAAAATTTAAAAATAATATTATATATATGTTATATAATTTCATTAATTACATCTTTTATATGATCTATGTATGGAATTAACGATTCATATCACTTTGAGGGGGTAGTAGTCCGCACTTTTTCAAATGACATTTTCGTATTTACACATCATTAAAAGAATAAATGTATTTTTTTAAATAAAAATTCAGATATCATAGAAACAATATAAATATAATATATATCATATATAACTATAGTTACATAATAATGGACACCATGAGAGGTGTTACGAAAAATGGAACATTCATCATTTTGTGAGGCAGTAGTTCACCGTACACCGAAAAAGTATGATCGTATACATTAGATGGAGGTGTTTGTAACTGTAGTTAGAATAATTATAATAAAAATATCATTGTATGTATAAGATACATGTTTTGTTAAAAAATAATGGAATAAATGGAGTTTAGGGGTCATATTAGGAAAATAAATGAATGAATCTTCGGACAATACATTACCTCAAATTGGGTAGCTCCTTTTGATTTAAGATTAAAGGATTTCTTGAATTGCCTTACTCCCATGTAGTCTATTCCAATAGGAATAGAAGAATTTTGATATCTTATTTTGGTAGAGTTTTTATGATACAAGAGACTTTATTGGTGTGAGTAAGGGTTTGAGGTGATTCCCATTTATAAGAGGGAGGAGGGCCAGTTTAGAGATTTTTTGAAGTACTATTTTATTATAAAATGATTTTCGTTTTCAAATTGTTAGAAGGTCATTTATTTCAAAAATAATATTTTTTTGGTCAAACACATATCAACTAAAAGTATTTATACAAGTCTAGGTCACAATGTAAACATAATATTTTAGCTTTATCCCTTAGTTAACTAATTGAATTCTTATTATGTCTTCTTTTATATTCATATTGTAATGTTAATATAGTTTCCATAAATTTACAATACAAACTCTTGTGGTTAATTAATGACATTTTAAACATTATCTAAGTAATTTGGATGTGTATTAGATGTTGAGGACTATTATATCATTTAATAAAATAGTATTTGTTTTAAAAACTCATTTATGTCAATTTTTAAACTATTCAAATCTTGACTTTTTTAAAATCCTTAAGAACATGATTCTTTTGAATAATCTTCATTAATGTAAAGATAACAAGTCATTAAAATCCATAAAATTAGTGGTTATTATAAAAAGTTTCAAAATAAATTTATTTTAATTTTTATATTCTTGTTTATTTAAATCATTCATTAATATAGTAATCACAATATAATCATTGTGTCATTAATAAATTTATTTATTTGATGTCTAAAAATGTAAAATAAAACCCCATGATGTAGGAAAATTTTCTAGCTTTCTAATTACTACTTATAGTTGAATATATCACTTATTTAACACCATATAACATTTTTTTAATAAAAGATATTGGTTTATGTTATATTTTTTCTTTAAATTAATTCTTATAAAATGTCATTTTCACATCAATGTGGCCCATGGGGTCCCAAAATCGACCTAAGGATACCCATGTTCAGAAATATCTCATCCAGTAGGATCAGGACACGTGTTAGAGCATTTTAATATTGTTATAATTTTAGTTTTTACCCTTATTTATCGGATTTACTCTTAAACCACGGTAAATAAATTAATCACTGAATTTACTATTCAAAATTTCTAAAAATAAAAGGTACATATTTACAAAATTTGGAAAACATAATTCCAAATATGGAATTATTTTTTCAAGATTCAAAATCCAGAAGTTGCAGTAATTAATTTAAAATTATTTCTCATTGTCAAAACCAAAATGTTGGTTTTTAAAGAAATAACGCCTATTAAAATATTGACATGTGTTTATGTCCAATTTAAAAGTGAAATTACATCCAATGACCAAAATTGGATTAAATGATAAAAATATAATTCAATTACACATTAAAACCAATTAAAAGTACAATCTATCAATTTAAATAAATTATATGAAAAGGTAGTTTTGAATTAAAATGTAGTATTTTGTACTATTCAAAAAAAATATGAATTTTACCAAAAAAATACCAACTTTTCATCCAAAGTAAATTATGATGTTCCTATTGTAAATAAGAAGTTTATTTTTTAAATTAGATCATATAAAACTGAAAAAAAAACTATATTAAAAAAGGTTTCTCCATCAAAAGGTGGTAATATGACCTTTTAAAAATATTAGAGTATTTTATGCTTATAATTGGATTCATTCTCATTTTAAGACTATAATATTCATTGGATAAATTTAATAAAAATTTAAAAAATATATTATCATATTGAAGTAATTTCTGTTAATTCCTACCAATAAAATGGTTTGACATTTACTACCATTTAATATAATAATAATATTATATTATTTTTCAGTATAACTCAATATTGTGTGCGATATAAGATTTCAATGAAACACATTTTTGTGTGTTGAGTACTCTCTCGGATAAATAATACCTTATTAATAAATATTAATAGAAATTAAAAAAATAGTGTATAAATACTTGGGTCATAATAATTAATTTATTTACCTTTAACCATATTAAAAAATTAATAATGTTACAATTCATAATTTACAAAAATAAAAGGAATATAATTAAAATTTGGACCCACTAATTCCAAATTTTGAAAACATTTTTTAAAATTCAAAAAATGGGATTTTCAGTAATTAATTTAATATTAATAAAACTGACGGAACGACAAAATGGGTTATCATGTTGACAACATTCAAAATATTGAAATGTTTTTATATCAAAATTCAATGTGAAATTGATTAAAATGTTCCAAATTAGATTAACTGGTAAAAATATTGATCTAATTATGTTTTAAAACCAAAAAAAATATAATCTAGCGTTGTTAATTATTGAGATGAAAAGGTTATTTTTTATTGAAATTCAATATTTTGTCACTACTAATCAAAAGATGAAACTTATCAGAAAAATATCAAGAATTAAATAAAATTAAATTTTTATATACCAATATCAAATAAGAAGTTAATTTTTTAAATATAATTTATAAAAGTGTAAAAAACTAGATTTAAACCAATTCTTTCATCAAAAGACTGTAAAATTGTCTTTTTATACAAATATGCCTTTTATTCCTAAAATTTTACTTGTTTATATATCATGTATATAAAAAATATAGGATGAATATCAAACATAGGAATAAATATTATATATATTTATTTATATCAATAATATAATCTAAAATTGTTTTATTTTTCTTTTTTTGGTATTAAACACACTTATGCGCATTTAAATTGTTTTTATAAAAACATTTAATTTATATTAAATATTATTTTTAAATTTATTTCCAGTTAATTAATAATAAATGTGTTAAATAATATATTTTCATAAGTTAGTTAATCCATTTCATAATCCCCAATTTAATGTCTAGGATATAATTTCATTTTAAATTATAATATTAATAGTGTATCATGGTTTATTTAAGCTCGTTGTTGCGTGCAACATATGCAATAGAAGAGATTAAATTTAAAAAGATGCATACCATAAAATATCATGGTGTAACATTCTCCCCTACTTTAATAAATTATGTCCTCTCAATTTTTGAATTTGGTTTTGATAACTATGGTTTTACTATTCAAAATAAATTTATTCGAATCCTACATTAGAAAAAGGTTCAATAAAACTTCAACATTAAAATAAACAAAGGGAAGTATGAAGGTCTCCTCAGAAAAAATATACTATGATTCCTTATAAGAAAATAGCTACATGGAATAGAAAACAAACTACCATGTTCTGATGGAGAGTGATATATAACATGGTCATTGGAATGTTAACAATCACAAAACCATAAATATGTGATGGATTAAAATGTTCTTGATTTCTTAGTAGGAAAATTAAATAGATAATGTTTTTGTTTCAAAATCCTTTTCCTAGAGTTGGGGGATTATTTTATTATTAAGAGAATCATTTGACAAAATAAACATACTTGATTACTTTCCATGTCATAATTATAATAATATCCTTTGGTTGTTATTTGATATATTCATACTTCACACCTTACACCTAAAATGAATTTTCAGGATGAATTTTCCACACCTGAAACACTTTTATGTATCCTAAGATCCACAAGTCATTCCCTCTATGATTAAATTATTACAAAATCCCAAATGGTTATTATTGGTTATCCAATATGATGAATCATACATTAAACTCAAACAATAAAATCCAATGTTCAACTTAATCCATTCCAAACTTAAGACTCATCCTAAAAACATTTTTCCAAAATCACAATCCAAAATGGTCTCTAAATTTCCAAAAATAAATCTTAAAATTAGATTCTCCAAACAACGCAATGTAGTTATTATTATCATATATATAATATTTGAATACATTGATAACCTTAATGAAAACATGAATTCTTTCAAATCCTTAAAGAATTAGTACTATTGTAAAATCCATATATATATCATCATTCTTATAATTAAAGAACCATTTATAAAATTATTCTTGAATCCAAATGCATGAGGACATTAATCATTCTACATCTTTCTTAAACTATTAACCACGCTTCATTATCATATTCTGTAATACCTTCTTCCTTTCACTTTTTTGTTATAGTCTATTCATCATCAGCAGTACAACCATTATATTTATAACCTTGATGATTCTAACCATTGACCAAAACTCCAAGATCAATTTTTGAAACACTCAGAATAGTGATATATTTATGAAGAATCATTTAGAGGATGTTCTCAATTTATGAGTCCTTTGGTTTAACCTATGCTATCCATTTTCATTACAAAATCAATAAGATGATATATTATACATATGAATATCCTCAAATTCATTCATAGTGTTATATTTCCACATCTATGTTTTCTAATTCAAGTTTGCAAGGTTTCTGCAAAACTTTTTTTGATGCCAACCATAACACCCCAACCCTAGAATCGTGGAGCCAGTGCATTATTTTATTACACTAGAATGATTACAGGGAATCTAATCCAAAAGGACCTAATAGTTAGTAGTTTTTGAAATACAAATTACATACATGTACCCATGTTATATTGGGAAAATAAAATATAACATTACTTAAGTAAAAGCATGGTATCCTTGAAACCCATTCAAATGATTACTCTTCATAACCAGGTTAAATGAAATATAATAAAGTTGATCTAAAATTCTCAATAAGGGTATGTAAAGAAGAATAAATAATGAATTAATGAGAATTAGTCAACATAGATATATAAATAACTTATAATACATTCCATTGAAATAACTGGATATCGAATAAAAAATATAGATTGGTAAAAAATAGAAACACATGACATTTAATCGATAGTTTCAAAAAGAAATACATTTATAGATTTATTTCACAGTAAAAATACATTATATAATAACTGAAATGAATTCTAAATAAATGAAATTTTTTAATATTAGATTTAATGTATGAGGAAAATGATCCACTATTACATCATGATCTATTCTGAATATAGTTAAATCTAATCTAATTTGGAAAACCGATTATTCCCATTAGACAACTGATTCATCAAGGGAATATCTATAACTGGGGCCCACCCGTGTCTACCTGTCTAAAGTATTCCACATATATCTAATAAATGATTTAATTAATAAACAATGTGTATTATAATCAAATATTCCCATTGAATAAATAATATATATATATATCGATAATTACTCAATGGATGATAAGTAACAATTAGGGTGTTTGATGTTGTTGAATGGAAATACCATTGAAACATTATTAAAACATTCTTGGGAAAAATAATCTTTAATCATTTAAAAGTGTCACATACCATTTGAAACATTTGAATAATAATCCACAAGAAGTAATAACATTAAATGAAAATTATAATATCATGATAATAAGTAAAATCATGACATTAAATTTCAAAGGTATGTATATAGATCTTATGAAGGAAACTATGTGTATAACATTATAATATGTCACAATGAAATGAAATTGATACCGAATCCCTTAACTTGTGTTTTATTTTGGGTGAACATCCTTTATAATGGTTTTAATCAAGTTATAAAATTATACCACAACCATAACCATATTTATAATATCATATATTTATTTTTTATAATATCCCATTACCTGTTTATTAATAATATTCCATTATTTTCACTATTTTGGGTGTTAATTTCCTTGTTTTTCGAGAATGTTTTGAGTTATTACTTATTAATCCTATCAATTAGAGCATTATTTAATTATTTAAAATTTTCAAACAATGATATTAATATCATATATATTCATTGTATATATATTTACAATAATCCATAAAATAAGGAGATAGGAAATGAAATGCATCATTCATAGAGATGGTAGGTCATACATACGCATGAAGGCTACTTCTATTTTTTTATCATATTAAAGGAATTGAAATTAAAATATATATATGAAAATTATAATTAAAGTAAATATTTATGTCATATATGTCAGATATTTTTATTAAATTCACCCTTAATACATTCCATTTATAGTGTGAATAAATCACATCCCATTGAGGAGGCTGTAGTCCACACATCCACAAATGATGTTGTCATATTCCCACAAAGGTAGTGCATAAAATTATGGGTTATATAAAAATTATATAAGAATAAATAAATTATAAATACTTTATATATATTATATAAACTATAAATCTATCATTATTTACAACCTTTAAAGGTGTTAAATAGGAAAATGTACAATATCATTTCGTGAGGCAGTAGTCTACCTTACGCACAAACGATGATTCTGTATCAAATTTGATGGATGTGTGTCAAAGATTATAGATAAATATTAGAATACAAACATATTATTATATTTAATATTCTATTTTTATTATATGAGCAATTAATTAAAATAATTAACTAGTTTGAGAAAGAAATAAAATGAATGTGATCATGGAAGAATGATGCCTCGTTTTCTGGTAATGCTTTTTGGATTGTTCCTAAATACTTATTTGGATGGATTTCATCACAAAGAGAGGATTATATTATTAGGGTTGGGATGTTATTAGAATATTTGGGTAGTATTTTGAAGAGCTATAATTCTAAAAATGTGGTTAGTAATTGAGGGACCGGGTTCCCATTTATAATTTAGGTAAGGGGAACTTTTATATACTCTGAAAATATTAAATTAATATAAATTAATATTCAAAACCAAATATATTAAGAGTAATATATTTAGAATATAAGATGTATATGGTTATATATACTCTCTCCCTATAATTTTTTATGAGTTTAGGTTATATTATTACCATTATCTTTTGGCATTAACACATATTTAATCCTTTTAACTCTTACTGTGACAACATGTATTTTTATTTCATAAGTGTTAGTATAGTTGCTATAAAATTCACAAAGAACAATAACTGAATCATTTATGACATATGTAACTATATCCCACTTATTTGGAAAAATATTATATTTTTATGAATTTTATATAATTTAATAAACAATTATTTATTTTAAAATATCATTAATTTGAATTTTCATACAATTCATTACCTGACTTCTTTTAAATATCATAATAACATGATATCTTTTGAAAAAAAATAGTACATCCCAAATAAGTATATTTCATTTATAAAATTCATGGATGAAATATATTATAAAAGTTATATATAGGTTAATAATTATAATATCATTTATTTGATATTTCAATTAATTAAACAATTACTATATCATAATTATGTAATCCTTTAAGATAATTATTGGCTTCCATAAAATTAAAAATAAATTAACATAGAAAAGATAAAAAATTATATTTAAAATGACAATTTTTAGTCGAATATATATCCTTAATAACCATGTATAAACAATGTAATACCTATTAAAAACCTGAAATGACATATAGGACATTCCATATAATAAAATACCAAAAAAGAATTAAATTCTTCCACGTTTATCAAAGAGAACATAACATTTTCATAAGGATGATTCTAGTTGAAAATAACTAATTTAATAAAGTTATAAGGTTAAATTTTCTAATATTTATAATATTATTTTTACCCATAATTTCTCGATTTACCTTTAACTATTTTAATAAACAAATTTCTTATGTTACTATTCATAATGTCCAAAAATTAAAGGAACCTATTTACATAATTTGGACCCACTTATTCTGCATATGGAATCCTTTTTTAAACAATTATAAACAAAAAAGTTAAATTAATTAATATAAAATTAATCATGTTGATGTAATGAGGAAATGGGTTTTTAATGTGGGAATGATAAAAATATTGAAATGTTTTTACATCCAAATTCAAGGTGAAATTGATTCCCGTGATCTAAATTAAATTACTTAATAAAAATTTATCTAATTATAATTTTAAAACAATTAAAAATATAATTTAACACTGTAAATTATTTATATGAAAAAGTTGTTTTCAATTAAAATGTAATATTTTATCACTATTCATTAAAATGTGAAACTTGTTATTAAAATAACAAAATTTCAACTAAATTAAAATTTTACATCATACATTAAATGAAGAAGTTTATTTATTTAAAATATAATTTTTAAAATTATCAAACGAGATTTAAAACCAATGTTCCATCAAAAGGTAGTAAATGTGTTTTTTATAAAAATTAAACTTTTATGCATAAAATTGGATTTTTTTTATTATATCATGTCAATAATACATAAAGGATTATTGTTAAATATTATATTGAATATGAAATTTATATATTTCATTAATATAATCCAAAAAGTGTGTTTTTTTTATTTTTATAAAACACACTTGTGCACATTTAAATAGTTTTAAAAAAACATTTCCTTTATCTTGAATTGGTTTTTATATATATTTATAATTAATTGGTAACCAATTAATTAAATAATATATTTTCATTAGTTAATTAATCATATCCCTAACCACAAATTTAATTTCGAGGAGATAATTTCATTTTAAATAATAATATTAATAGTATTTCATGGTTCATATAAGCTATGTGTCATGTGAAACTTATGATTTTGAAGAGATTAAAGATAAAAACATATATACCATAAAATATTAGTGTGTTACATATTCCATCATTAAATATTATTTTTTTGATATATAGGGTATAATTTCTTAATTTTTTTCATTTTTGTATTCCCTTCTATACATTTTATACTTATGAAATATTTTTTAACTCCCTTTCTCATCCTTACGCGGCATTTTATATCACCATATCTTATGTTTCTTTTCCCCATGAATTTAAGAAATGTATTAATTACGATATTATAAAAGGTTGATTTGGGTAAAAATTTCATAGAAAATGAATTCTTGAAATATTTCCTAGACTAGGGGAATAATGATCATAACCTGACTTTTGTATGTACCATATGCTGAGAACAACAATATTTGGGTCTTTTATATCATTATTAACAATAGTATTCCATAAACATCACATTAGAGAGGATTAACAATAAGGGACTTGGATTTTTATTAGGCTTCCCCTTATATGTTTTTTACCTAACAAGGTTTATGCCTTTTCCATTTTTTAAAGAAAATATCATCCTTTCTAATATCATGAAAAGTGTATTCCCAATGAGTTGAGGCTCAACTTTTCCACCAAGCCCCTTTAAGATATTTTATATTATTGATTACCATGTCTATTTATTTCGGTAGTTAAATTTCATTAATTTTGAACCAATATACCAGTTGATTTATTTTAATGTGACTAAGACAATAAATAATTATCAATAATGAGTTATATTATACTTTCCCTAAGAACGATATCAAATATTTTATAATAATGATAATGATATTGATTGCACATGAATAGTTTAATTATTAATTGTGTAAATAATGTATCATGTAGTTTGAAACAAGGATGATGATATGGGATAGACCTGAATGAGATGATTTATTACTGTATTCAATGGATAGATTATATTTTAATGTATTCATAACATACCGATATCTAAGAAACTTTTTCTCAGGTAGGAGATTCCTCTAGTTTTTCAACCAAAATAGAGTCCACATACGAAATAGAAAAAATAATTCCTATAGGAATTATAAAATTTTGGTTTCCCTTAAACCAGATATACTCATTACTATTATCCTTAAGAGGTTTTTCACTATTCAAAAAAACCATGAAAATTGAAGTTGGTTATAGAGAAAAGGATATTCGAGGACGGATATTGAACCCAAATATTTTTATTGTCAGGAAATGAACACATCATCTAGGAAAAGGGATATTATAAATAATTTATCTAATTTTCTAATTGACAAGTGGATTAATTGATCTAAACTCATAATTTTTAGGGACATAAGATATGCCCTATGAGATTTTCACCTCTTTAATTTATGTTATATCATTTTCCTAAGCTCTTAAAAACTGAATAATTGGAATTAAAATAAAATAATTTTATCATTTCTTTGATTATTTTTTTGTCTATTGATTTTTATGTCTCTTTAATGAGTATTTAATAGCCTTTATACCTTTAATGTACAACTCTGTCTAGGTTTTATGTGGTTTAATGATAAATTTCATTAAATTGAGAACATAAATTCGTTGGTCATGGTGCATGGATAAAAGAAAACAAATTAGGTAATGATGTGGTGTCCATGGAAATGTTTAAGTGTGACACAATATCCCAATTATGGTTTTCAAAGTTAAGAATACTCTAACATCCTTTTGAATGTGGGATGAGGATGTGGTAAATAATTTCACAATCTTCTCAAATCATGGGTGAGGGTATGGGACACACATAAGGGATGATTGATGACAATATTTAAAGGATGTATTATATTTTAATTTTGATAAGGAATATTAAGACCGTAAAACCCTTTCTATTGTGACAAATATTGTTATGGTTTTCAAGAAACACTGATCAAACAAATGAATGATCTAATTTTGGGCTTATATGTATCGAAAACAAAATCATTCTATGAATCCAAACACACTTATTATCAATATACATGACTTATTTTTAGAAAAATGAGACACTTAATACATTAAGTGTAATTTATTGAATGATATTTTCAATAAATTTGATGAATGTATCCCAAAAATCAATTTAACATGGTTCTGATATTATTCTCCTTTTATAAGTAGTGAGAGTAATTTATGGTTTTTGTAGTCTAAGGACTTGAAATAAGGACACAATTGTCTTGTCGTTTAATGTATTTCTAGAAAGACTTAGTTATTACATAGTTTAGGGCCATGGTAAGAGGGCCTTATGCTATATATTTTAATTTCTTATGGATAAGAAACTGGTAAAATAGTTTAATGTCATATGGTTGGGATATTTTAATGATACATTAATATTATGAAAATTACCATTGGATACAAAACATATTGTTTTTTAGTGTTTAAATGTGGGGGAATTTTCATCATTATATATGCTTATAGATAAATTACTATATGTTGGTGGATCTTATATAGATCTAACTCATAATTAATTATAGAGATTCGATTGGAATAAACCAATCATGTGTTTTTTATGGTTCTATAAATCATATCATCCCCTCCCCACCATCATTAGTCATGATTCAATAAGTTATTCCAAATTGGCTGAATAACCTTTACATCTACGCTCACGTGAGTCATTATTGGTGTGATAGGAGAGTGGTTATTAAAGAATAACCAACACCGTATTTGCAAAAAAAAATCTTTAAAAAGGGGGGACATGAAATATAGGTTACACATTATGGTAGAATACATCTATATGTATAAAAGGAATTCCAAAATGGGGAATTTCCATTCCCTCTCCTTTTTCAATGTAGTTTTTAAATTTTACATGCATAGATAGCTCATATATATTTGATAAGCGGTCAATTCAAAAAATAGATGTTATGGATAGATTTTGAATATAATATATAATAGCATTCAAATAAAATATGAATTATTCCATGTGTATTTCCTATAAATTATGTCTCTTACATATAATATATTCATGTGCAGTGAAAAGAGTAACATATTTTGAATAGGTTCGTAAATGGGGAGTCCTTTGAAGGGGGATACTATGCATATCATGATCCTTCATAGAATGGGGGACTTCTCCAGTCTCTAGTTTTGCATGGATATGATTTTCACATGAGCTAAAATAAACATATCGTGGTGTTGAGAGCATATAAGACCCAACATGAATGATGGATGATCTTATCGGGCACCAAAAAAGATGGGGAAAATTTTAATCTCTATGGATAGAACTATATGGGTATCTCTGTGGATCCTATAAGGATATGAATCAAGACTTGTGTAGTTATCATTTTATTATTACATGTGTACATAAGGATATTACATAGTGGTGAAGGAATATTTATTATAGGTTCATGATGAACACAATGGTGAAGAGGCCTATGTAGATCAGTCTCGTACATCAGAATGGTGAACTTTTTTATCTTATTCCCCTAAAATTTGGTTCATGTACCGGGGATGAATTTTGAGTTTCTTTTCATTATAGAATTATCTCTAGAATGAATGTATCATCAACATAGGTGGAATACAAATTTTATCAGATGTATATTTTTCTATTTCATATAGCCATATGATAGAAAGTTATAGAATCACTACATATCCTATACAGATCGGAATCAACCCACACATAGTTATTACAATGAAATAAAATAAAATATATGACTCATATGTTAAGGGGAGGGTATATTTACTTGAAGATTGTGGTTGATCCCATGATAAGATATCATGGCATCACTGTGTATTTTATGATAATTGGAATACAGACACAAGTAGTTCTTATATTAGATCTCCCTTAAATGGATATGTCTTTTAAATGGGAGAAATAGAAAATTTCATTTTGGAAATTTTTTATTATCCCTGTGATAATAGATCATTTTGACACTATATATCCGTTGTTGGTAGGAATCAAGACATACATAGTTATCAATAATTTCTTACATATATAAAGTTCACATCTACGGAAGGATGAATTCTTTTTTTGAAACTATAATAAGGCCCAAAAAAAGAGATATGAGAATCATGTTTTATCATATAATAATAGGACGAAATATAGATGTAGTAATTTTATTTTTTTCTACAAAAATATTAATCTTATGCATAGAGGAGAGTTTCTTCATCTTGAGTACATGGATGAATTACTCTATGAGGGGAAATCTAATTTATATTGATCTTGTATGTTGGATGAGATATTTTAACATGAAATACATGTTTTTTAGGCCTCTTCTACATAGATATTTCTCGCATATAGGGAGGGAGAATTGATACTCACCTTAGTGAAATTTCATTAGTTAAATGAAGTATTTTTTGAAAGGATCAAACACTTTATAAAAAGGTGGAATGTTATTTTAAAATTGTGGTTGAGACCAGGATATGTGATTTTTTTCATTAATACATATCTTATGATGATGGAAATTCTAACACATGTAGTTCTTTATAAAAATTTCTATTATATGGATATGGATCATACGTAGGGGAACCAGTATTTGAAATTTCTCGTTGGGATTAGGAAAAAAAATTTGAGTCACATCGTACCTCATTAATACTTGAATCCAATCCATCCATATAAATTTTTTAATGATTACTTTTATATATCTAGCTCATATACATGAAATATGTGGAATTAATGATTCCATTCTTATTTAGAACATGTTCAAGAGTATTTTACATGTATTTAAGTAACTTTAATTGGATAAAAAGACTATTTTTAATGGTCTACTCTATGTATCTTATATTAACAAAAGATAAAATTTCACTTTATAATTTAATGTCAATTAGAAGGTAAGATTCCATGTAATTTACCATTATATGGTGAGGACAACGGGGCTATGAAATTGAGATACTTGTCACCACCAATTTCATTTTTTGTAGAGACATGTCATGTAAAGTGAACATTATGGATGTTAAATTTAAAGTATTACCTCCAAGGCATGGACACTCTGTTGATATTCTATAATGTAATTCTTCAAAAACAATTCATTAGTGGGGGTGTGAGGTGTTCTTTATTTGTCATGGAAAATGATCAAGACCCATTGAAATATATATTTTTTATAATATATGTTCCTTTTAACATTTGTTTTATCTTTATAGGATTCATCATTGGTATCATTAGTGTTTTTAGAACCGAAACTAACTCTCCTTGATGGAAAGAGTGGTGATGATTCTTCCTCTAGATGAATCATTCAATCAATTATTGTAGACTGGACTTATTATAGACTGAAATTGTTAATGTTTTTTCTTTCTAGTATATTCTCAGTAATACTTCAAAAGGATATATCAACATACATATTATGGTTTTGGGGAGGTCCATTGGCCTGGAAATTCACTTCATTTAGCTACTCAGTAGTTATTGATGTTCTCTCTAGTGCATGATGTTCTACGATGAAATAGGGTAGAACATTCCATTTTAATTCCTTCTGATATAATAATTAGATGGGTTATTATTTAATCATAACTTCCCAGTAAGATAGATGGCCATTTCACATAGGGTAGCTAAGAATGTACCTGAGAAGTTCCATATTATATACCAAGAAGACTTCATGGTGATTTTAATCATTCCTAGTCTTTTAAAACGTGAAAATAAATGTAAGGAATTACTTATTGAGATCAAAATATTGGGTCACAATATCTATAATTATTCAGGTGAGATAATAGAAAATATTTTCCTTCCCTATATCATATTTCTATATGATAATTGTGTCAATATATCTCTCCATAGTGTCTATATATAGAATAATTACATTCCCATATACAGGTGGCACTAAAAAAATTCTAAATACTAGATATATCTTAACGTTATCAATGTTTCTTTTAAATATTCATCCAATCAATAAATTTCCCACTTTATAATACATCCCATGTCGGGGAGTAATTTTCGAACCAAATTCACATAGAAAAACCTAATGTAAGGGATGAATCCTTCAAACCCTCTTAACTAATTATGGTTATATATAGGTAATATTGTGAGTATTTCACTAGTATTATCAAATTTGGAATCATGGATGTGTTATTACACAACTAAACTAATATATTTTTCTGATGCTACACCAAAGTCACACTTTTGATGATTAATTTCCATGCTATGATATTGAATCTTGATGAATATTGTTTAAAGGCGAGCAAGATTACCAAATATCTATCATGATATAACCACTATATCATCAACATAGGATTCCATTGTTTTTTATATAATGGACTTGGAAATGTGATGCATGACTCATTGATATGTTTTCGTGGAAGTCTTAAAACAAATGGGAATAAACTTGTAGTATAATAACCCTCTAGGTGCTCTAAAAACTGTTTTCTCTTCACGTATTTGGGACATTATTTTTTTGTTGTATCAAAAGTGCGTGTCCATAAAGGAAAGATCATTGAAACTCATGGTTGAATAAATTTGGTGTTTTGTATTCATAACTAGTAAATCCTTATAATTTTGGTTTAGATCCCTAAAAATTATAGAAACCGTAATTTAATCACTATTTTAATTGGTTAAGACAATTTTGGCATGCCATTTTGGGTATTTTACCTATCAAATGAAGTTGTACTTGATTTTTTTATCAATATTAAACTAACATAATAACATGTAAGGTGTACATTCTCCTATATAGTTTATTGAATCCATGTTTATTTTCGAGATGTTATTTTTTCTGGGTGGAAACATCATGATCCAATATTTGAATATCTATTTAATTCTAGATGAATGAAAAATGGGTTTATTTTTGGAAGGAGATATATATCCCCTTCTCTTACATAGATACTCATGATTACTTTCTTGAGCTCATTGATTTTGGTAATGATGCCTCCCTCAAATACTATAGGGGAATCCCTGTGGTCATACTATTAAGATTCAATTTCAACATCGATCCTTTGGACGAATAAATTTTATAAGGTAATATATATACTTATGGAGGGATAAGGATCCACCATTAGGCTTGGGGGGTTCCAGGGCATAGGTATCACCAAAAGGGGTAATCTAGAGTTGTTCAATTTCATCTTCACTATCATTGAATAAAAAAACATTTATTTCATTATTTGTAAAAAAACATGGTGGAACCTTCAATTTACAATGATGCTATTGAAAAATGATCTTATCCATATAGTGATAGAAGTAGAGAACTATTATTCTAGGAATTAACCTACCAAAGTGTGATTGGATACCTCTTAATGGAACTACGTTAGCCTTCTTGGATGTTATTATATAGGCATTGATCGGTAAAGTATAAAAAATGTTAACAATCTTTCGGATCTTGACCTATTACCTCCATCAAGATGATATACAATACATAATCACTAATGAGTGTGCCTTAAGGGTTTAAAAGAGTGATTCACACACCATTGGGGTTGAAACCCCAAATTTCACCCTCTATCATTTTTTCACCTAGTCTCTCTTATAGAAACCCGCCTTAGTATTCTACGATTCAAAATATTCAAAAGGGTTAGTATCCAAAGGTAGCATTCTAACCATTATTTCATGGGGTTCTTTAATAATTAGTGGTATGGAAATGTAATCGATGCATGGATATGAAGACAATATCTTCTGATTATAAAACAATATTGCATGTCATGCTGGATAGTAATTAACATAGAATTTGACACAAGGTCCCTAAACTATGCCTTGAGTTTGAACTTTTTTATGGAACTTTTATGTAACTTTTTATACACGTGAATGTTCAGCATCGAGGAGAGAAATCATCCTCATTGTATACCAAATATTGAATATTACATACTAGGATAAGATAAGTCTCAGATAAATTATTAATTAGAGTCCATAAAATGTCGAAATTTTCATGCTTTCTTAGAATTTTTAGAAGATTGATATTCAATAATATTGTGTCTTCTCCATCGTACTTTGTCGATTAGATAGTGATTTGGTATTCTTATAAGGTAATATCTTCTTGATAAACCTAAGTGCAATGAAATCTATCTCAAACTGCTATGGTATATATAGGGCATTAAGAAGATCATCTTAGAGTTATTTTGAATGGTGAGGATAACCTAGTACAAAAATATTACTTTGTGAAGCAACCATCTCTTTAAAAATTCTACATTGCTGCACCATAAATGTTCACTTCCCAACATGGGATTTCTACATGGAATGTGGTTTAGGGGATGATGTTATTGAATAATATGGATCTAGAACAAAATTTTTAGATGAAGGTGTACCATTTTCTAATGGGTTGATCTAAGCTAGTATTTTCAATTTCCTCTGTTGGAAAGATAGTTAAAATCTCATCTGATGATCTTTTAAAAAATTTGTGTTTAGTTGATTCTTGAAAAATATTTTGGACTCTTTCTTCACCTTTTGGGATAACTGAAGTGTTTTTTCACAGGTTTTGGTCATTTATATGACATCATAAAGGATTTGTTTGGGATACTGATCTCTTTCATAACTATGATTTCTTATATTACCTCAACTTATATAGTGTCTACCTCCAACTCCCTCAGAAAGTATAGGGAAATCTGATTCATAGGAATCTTTATCATCTAAGAAGTGGTCTATTAAATGTATAAATTTAATATAATCAATTAGTATTACCTCATCAGATAAGTATTCTATTTATTAAGGTACTTCATATGATTATAATGATGAGAGAAAATAAAGCAGGGGTTTGGCCTAGTATTTGATTTAGATGAGAACATTATTCTTATACATTATTTTCTCTCCTCTAGTTGCATTTGCCTCTAGAGGATGGGTTCAATGTAATACCTTTATATAATATTAAATTTTTTGAGAGAATACAATATTGAATAAGTTACACCTCTATAATAATGTGATCCCAATCAAATTTCTTTTAAGTTATTCTATCATCAAGCTTCCATTCATCCCTAGATGAAACAACTTTCTATTCACCTTCTCCCTGTAATTAGGTAGTGTAAACAAGGGCCACATACACTATAAATTTCAATGGTATCAATTATCCAGAATCAACTAGGGTATTGAGTATATATTTGAAATAAAACTAATATTGGAGGGTATGGACCAACCTCTAATGAAAAGTGAAATAGTATAGAAGATCACTAAAGCTGATTTCACTATGCTTCCTCGGATTAGGTATCATGAAGAGATTATATTCCATTGTTTCGAGAAAGTGAAAAGGAACCAATTTTTTGAATGAATGTATTCCTTTTTATCCTCAAATCATGGGATACCTAGTTCTCTATTTTCCCCCATATTTAGGTAGTTTTATAGTTTTAATCGCTCGATAGGAGGCATCGTGTGATGCAGACCTTTCCTGGGTGCTCTAGAAGTCACTAGAATTAGAATTTCTATAGTACCATTATTTTCAAACATACAAAACCAATTCCATTATGGTGTTGATGTAGACTGTGATTTAACCCCAGTTACTTAAATGTACTCATCTAGAAATCATTCCATGTCTGAAAAATACCATAATACACATTGATATTTCATTACGATTAAAATTGATTATAATTTATCATGGATGTTCTCTATAAAAATCTCTGAAAACTACTCCCACAGAAGTGGAATATTGATTGATTATTCAAGTACATTCCATTGATTGAATCATTTTGAGAAATTTTCATTTTATTTTTTTATATTTTGTGGTATTAAAAACCATTATTTTTTTCAATATGGATCTAAACTGAAAATTGAGTTGATGTAGAAGTTCTACCCAATCAATGATGGACCCTTCCTTGAATCGATTATACCTAGTGACTTATAGAACCACTATATTCATTACAAATAATGTTAGTTTTTCTATTTATTACTGATCATGTGGGACCATCATGGGGTCAAATTTGGACACTATGATTGAGTGATGAAATTCTTTATCTATTATTCCATTGATGGTTAGGTACAAGGACTCTCAAAATTAGATAGAGGCATATGAGTGCCCATTGATTCATTATATGGATTCCTTTCAATATACACTAGGGAAAATTTTCCATCCGTGGATTCCATTAGTGAGGTAAGATACTAAATATTGATGGGGACTTGTGTGGATAATATCATGGGAATTTTCGAATAATTGTAAGTAAAAGTAAAATCATGATGTTGTCATCTAACATCAACCAGCTACTAAATGTGGGTTAGTATTAGTATAGGGTAAATATCCTAATACAATGTAAGTGATGATTATAATATAGGGAAACCATGGTCTTCCTCAATTCCCATATTCAAATAAACTAAATATATATCTAGAGCCAACATGGAATATAGATTTAACTCTTTAAGGTGGATTAAACCTCTCTTGATGATTGGGATGAGAACTATTCACTTATATATAGAGGTGATACTCAATAATAATATTACTCATAAGTAATTCCTCATTAAGGAATCTATGATTGAATTTATCATCCTCATATTATGTCAACTTCTCTTCTATGGAGTAGAATTTGTGCCATATTGGTAGTGAGTGGTATATTTTCACCACTTTCCCATGATATCTAGTGGAATGGCTTCAATGGTTCAAAACTCTTTATTTATAGGTTCCAAGTTACCTTTCTTCATATGGTTCTATGTTCGTTAATACTGAGATGGTGTTTTGATACAAACAATGTATCAAGATATTGTTTCAATGTTTCTTGCCTTAGTGAACATGTCTCAATTTATATCATCAACCAGATTGAATGGGATGACATTAACAAAGGCATGTTGTCTGGTAGGAAATATTTCTCTACCTTTTGAGTAATAGATAAACCATGTACTTCCCTCTTCCCCTTTGAGGGTTATGTCAATGTCTCCCTCTCATACACTTTTATCAATGGGGTATTTTGAATTTTTAACAATTTAGGGTATGATCTTCATCATTATGTGTTCACTTAGTTTTAATATGTGAATAGAACCCTGAGTAAATGTATAATTTTACTCACTGAATGTGCCTTTTTGAAAAGGTAAGATTCATGTAGATGTAGGAATGACTATTATAATAGCTACTATAAACCATTTCCCAGTCTTGGAAACATTGATTTTCTTAGAGGATATGAAAATAATTCTCTGAACCTATATTTTAGGGATAATTTGGTGATATAATGAATACTTCCAAATCTTATCATATGTTAGATGATTATAAAGGTGATATGAGTGACAAAAATGTACTCAACCCTATAGATTTGGGTTTATTTAGATATAACTCCAATATATTCTAGAAATATAATGGATTTGATGATCTCAGGGGTATAGGAAGTGGTAAAACTCCAAATATCCATGTGTAATGGGGTTTCTTTGGGATATATATCATCCCATATTCAAATTGAATATTCAGGATTTGGTGTATTTTCACTCGAGCATGAGCTATGTGTAGTGACTCCTCATAATCTGAGCTAAATTCTGTAGGGAATTCCCTTATGGAATCTTTTTTAGATCTATATTATGAGGTATGTTTTCAAAATATTGGGAGATATGGATTATGATTCTACCACCATACTTCTCTCTCTGGTTAATGTGTTTTAATTTTTTTGATCCATAAGGGTTTTGTTGTATTGACTAAATTGCATACCCATTTTTCAGACTTGTGGCCACTTTTATAGCTATGAAATTTTATGATGTATTTAATGGGACTCCCTTTTGACCTATGGATGATGTGAAGTAAAATTATCCATGCTCCCCTCATCTTTGAGTGAATATTTTAAATGATGTGTTAGAGATTATTTTTTAGAGGGCCTGTAGGTTGTGGGTATAATCATATCACCTGATCACTTAATGATTTTTTAATTCTAGGTCTTGAGCCATTAATATAGTATAAATCTCTATAGAATATAAAATCATGTTCACTTCAAATATTTGATCACTATGTCCCTGATAATTTGTGTGTTAAGATTTTAACTGGTTATATTTTCTTATAGTTTTTTGGTGTAAATATAGAATTCATTTATCTTGTAACACATATGGGATGTCATAACTAGAAGAGGAGATGCTCCAGAATGTAGTCAGATTATTTTTCTTAGAAAATTATTTCTACATATCCAGGAAATCTTCTTCATAGAAGGAATATTTCATAACTTTGTCAGACCACAGTGGTTGATTTTTTGTAGATAGTGACACAGAGAATGTAAAATATGCGGTTGGTGGTCACTGCTACTGATCGTCTCTTGATAAAGGAAAGATGATACTAGAGATTAATGGGGAACCATATTCATTTTAACCTAGTATTTTTTAGAACATATTTATAATAAGGCTCCATCATAAGGGTGTTATTGTAGGATCAAAATATGAATATAGATTCTCAATTACAAGAGCGGGTTGAATTATATGTTTAAAAAACATAAATTTTTAACTTTAAGGAAAACTATGTTTAACTAGGTTAAACAAGGTAAATTCACAAGACCTATTTTAGTTCTACAAACATACTAGGTTCCAAAAATATTGTTCTAGAAATGAAACATAAGAAAAGTTTACAAGGATAAGATTCTACCTTAAAGCCTATAGAATCTCACTTATCAGAGTATAAAAAAGTAAAAGAAAGTATAAGAAGGTTATACTTTATCCCTTTATCAAAATATAGTGGAAATAAAATTGAAACATAAAAAGTAACAAGTATGAAATCTTTTAACTGGAATAGTTGGGTATCCAATAACCATTTATAAATGTCCCTTAGTTTATACTTTTAATAAATTTTTTCTTATCCACACCCGGGTAAGCCCTTGAACAGAATATCAGAATATTTCTCTCTATCCCCACAAGCCCTCAATCTTTAAGGTATTCAGCACCTATTTCTTCTTATCCATTCATGTCCTCAAACTTTAAGGTATTCAGATCCTCAGTCATCCTATCCCTATAAGTACTAGATTAGACATAGCAACAATCGGAGTCACATGTAGCAGTCTAAACAAGGTGTTTAGTACACACAAAACATGATGGTCTATTTTTCTCTAGAAATAACTTCAAAGGAATGTAATCTCTATAGTGATAAACCCACCAATAATGATCTCATTTAAATGTGCTCCTATTTATTTTCACCTTTCCAACGGTCGACTCCCTCCTCCAACGGCCATATTTTTCCTTGAATTTCAGTGGGACCTGCACACATTTCACTCAAACAACTGTTAGTAAGAAACGTATTGAATGATATCATTTCATAACTATAACAAGTGTAAGAAAAAAAATGTTTCTTAAAAATCTATTTTTTGGAGTCAAAGGAAAAATAATGTATGGATTCCAATCAAATAAACATTCAAAGACTATAGAACATGGATTTTAGGAATCTGTTTTACAAAGAATTTGGAATCTGAATTCTATAGATTTTAGACACTGAATTCCTATGAATTTAGAATTTTAATTCTGAGGAATTCAGAGCCTAATTTCAAAGGGATTCGAAGTCTAAATTCATAGGAATTCGAATTCTGAATTCTGAGTAATTCAGAGTCTGAATTCTAAAAAATTAAGGGTCTGAATTATGAGGAATTAGGAGTCTGAATTTTATATAATTTAGAGTCTGACTTCTAAGGAATACGAAGTCTGAATTCTGAGGAATTCAGATTCTTAATTCTAACGAGTTCAGAGTCTGAATTATAAGGAATTTAGTGTTGGAATTTTAAGGAATTGGAATTTTGAATTCTGAAGAATTTGGAGTCTGTATTCTGAGGAATTCAAATTCTGAATTCGAAGGAATTTAGCGTTGAAATTTTAGAGAATTCATAGCCTAGAAACAGAATACCTTATAACCAAGGATTCATTGGATTCCAAGGTTTTAAATGTGAAACGAAATTTTTACAATTAGGAATTAAATGAGTTAGAATTAGAGAAACTATAAAATGAATAATGAAAACATAGGTAAGGATAAAATTTCATTGGAGATGGAAACTTTTCTTTATTAATACTAAATATAATTTACCTTAAGATATATTTTTTTGTGATTTTAAAAACATAGAGGAATGGAAAAGTCATAAGGAAACCTCATTGACTCCACAATCTCCCCTGTTTTTGAAAGCACAAACATCCTTACGAAAAAGAATTTAAGGACATATAATTTTTATGAACATGAAAATAAAAACTTATCTACCTTTACTTATGAATCATGGTGAATAAAACTAACTCCCCCTTATATTTTAAAATCCCTTCGGATCATACTCGTGTCTTACTAAAAGATATTTAACTTTTTTCATAAGAAAAAATTCTTTGATATGAACTCCACCTTAGATAGACTCCCCCTTACAAAGGGAATTATATTCTTTACATAGAATTATTTTTGTCATTCCAGTATCCCCCTTTTTGATTTTCAAAAAGGAATAAATGGAATGGAAAAAAATATGGTTCCTAAAATAATATTACTATACAACAAAACACATGAAGTATAACCAAAATTTAATTATGATAGAAAAAAGTGTACAAAGAGGAAAATACAATAGAAGGTCAGAATGAAAAAAAATCATCCTTATTTCTCCTTCCACATTAACTTCTTTACGATGGTTTTTATCTTCTTAATATCTTTTTGGACCCCTTAAACAATCTTGAGAAACCGATCCTAATATTCTTTTTTCTTCTCCCAGGATTTGATCTTTTCATTGCAAGCCTTATGAATTCCTACTTGAGATTTCAAAATATCTTCTTGTTTACTGAGATTTTCTTTGAACTCAATTCTATGATCTCTTTCCATTTTCCAATTCAAAGAAAATGAATTAAGTTTTACATTCTGATCTTTTATTTCCTGCTTCTAGGTTCTTTGTTCAAGGCTGATCTTTTCCTCAAAACCATTAGTAATATCTTTGAAATTTCCATCTTCTCTATCAAAAAATTCTTTCACACATTCTTGAAAATCATCATGGATTTTCATCTGTTCAACCTTTTTACATCACCACATTTTGATTTCCTTGCATAATATTTTTGAGATTCATATCCAATAGAGAAGGTTTTAAAATTGGTCTCAATATAGATAAACTTATTTATAGGCATGGTAACTGAGTCTGTATTTTGATTAAATAAGGGATGAAGCATCTAACACCTCCAGTCTATACTCAAAAACAATGTAATTTTTTCAACTAGCTTCCTTAGATATTGGACTAAAAAGTCATGTCCAAGAGATAATGATTCCAAATCAGATTGTTTGGTTAGTGAGGATTTTTTCTCTATCTCTTCATATTTCATATTAGATTAAAAATCAACATCTTTCTTTGTCACTACGGATTTCGTTGGTGCATCAACCAATACCCGTTTTCCCATATCAGCTTTCAGAATGAACTTAACAGCCTTTGGTGATTCATTTTCCCTATCTAACAGTTAAACTATCTTATATACCTAAACTATTCTATTCTCATAATCTTCCACTATATCCTCTTAATGAACAAAGTCATGGTTGCCTCTTTCACCATCAGAAGTTTTATTCACTTCTTCCTAAAACTTTTCTTCATTTAATGGGGTAGAATGTTTTTAAGATTCATCATAAGAAGTCTGGATCGATAAATTTTCAGAAGGAATATCCTTCTTATGATAAATCTCTACTTGGATTTTGAAATCATCGATATCATACAATTATTCTTCCTCCTCTTATTCTTCTTATAATTCCTCTTCTTTCACAATTTCTTCTTCTTTTACTGATTCAAAAATCACCATTATTTTTCTTGGAGTCACTAGGAGTGATTCTTTTAAAAATGATTCTAGGATCTGAATAAGTTAAGAGGCTTTCTTAGCAGCCACGAGAAGAGATTCAACAATATTATCTTTATAAATTTTCTAATTTTTCTTCATTTCATTTTCTTGATTCTCAAGATCCTCAATAGCCTTAAACATTAAAGATTTTGCCTCTATAGGCTCCAAGACAAAACTAGGCTCCCCTTACTTCTTATTCTTCTTGTCTTCTCTCTACTTGGAAAACACTTCATCCAGATAAGTCTTTTGCTTAATGAGCTTAGGTGGTGTTGATTGAGTTTCCTTAATAGAAATATATTTTTCATTCTTTTCCAGTTCCTTCACCTTCCTTTTCTTACCACCCTTCTTTGAAGTCTCATCCACTTCTTATTTCTTTTATAAGGATCTATTTCTAATTCAAAAATATTGTATAATTCTATATATTTAATAGAAAAACCGACCTTTATTATTCTCATTGTCTCATCACTATGCAACATGACCATGATATTCTTTGTTTGGGAGCTATAGGGGATTTTGAACGACTCTAGAAAAATAAATATAATCTTGGAGAGAATAATCGGATACATGAGTATTTGTGATTTTAGAGTCCCATTCTTGATATTCCAAAATTGAGAAAAACATAATTCAGCAAATTAATATTTTTTAGATTTACTAATAAATACAGAAGATAGATACCACTCTTATTTAGGGTATCCTAATCACCTTTTCTCGGAATGAGAAATCCATGAATCCATAACTCTAAAATCTGAAAATCTGTAGAAAGATGATTAATCTTTGAATTTTTCACCATTAATAGACCAAGAAATTATAAGTATTTCTCCTAATTAATAGATCCCAAAACATATGGAATCTTGTGAGTGTAGAACACAGCTTCTCCCTCACAAGGAATTCCATGTATGCTTTCATATATACTACAGCAAAGGGAATAGGTTTTCCCATAACTCTTAAAGGAGAACATGTCTCTCCTGACTTCATTAAAAAACGTACAAACTCATAAAACTCTTCCAAAATTTCTAGATAAACTGGATCTTGGGCCTCCGGTTTGGATATACACAAACTCTCCCAGCTATTCAGTTCATGTTCTTTAAAATAAGAGAATCATATTTGGGAAAAAACATCAGATCTACTATATTTTCCATGTGGATCTCCAATTTAGAGATTTCCATGACTGATGATATTTTTTCTAAGAAGAATCTTCCAAAGACATTCAGAATTTAGAAAACATAGAATATCAGAATGGGACTTAAGTAGAGAAGCAGGGTTTTAGCATGCTAAAGCCTCAAAACCCGATGTGGGACTTCTATTAGGGGGTCTTTATATTGGCATTCGAGGTAATGGTTCATCTTCCCAAAAAGATCCAATGGTGAAAATAGACTTTATCTGATCTGATGGTTGAAATGATAGCCGAAGAATAAATTTTGTAGGTTCCAATCTTTTGAGGTTTTTAAAATAAAACTTTGATTTAAGGAAAATTGAATCCAAACAAAATTCATAAACAAGATGAAAATACCAACATTTAAAAAAAAAATTATAAAAATTTATGAAAGGAAACATAAATTATGAAATTCGTGGAATACTATTTGTAATAAGGAAAATTTTTCTTCAAAAAATTTAGATTCCGGAAAAAAAAATTTAAGTAAGGAAAATTTTTATGTTGAGAGTTTTAAGACTACGAAAAATTTGTCTTCAAACAATTTGTTTAAGATATTTTGATTACAAATATTTTGATTAAGAAAATTTTTATTATGAAAATTTTTATTTAGAAAATTTGTATTAAAACAAAATTTATTATGAAGAAATTGTAGCCCCCCGATGAGAAAAGGTTTATTACTGTAAGGAGGCAAGTTTGAAAAAAAAGATAATATAAAGGATTACCTTGTGGTTATCATTCCTAACTTTTGTTTTATATATTGAAATATATCGGAGGGTAAAGATATTATGAAAATATCAGTAATTATATCTAGTGTTTTGATGAATTGAAGAATGATATCTCTCTTTTTTGTGTGATCCCTAAGAAAGTGATGTCTAATATCTATGAGTTTGTCATGAGAGTGATGTGCAGTGTTTTTTCATAGGGAAATGGAACTTTTGTTATCACACAATATCTATGTTTTGTTACAACTCATGCCATAGTCTTTGAGTGTGTGTTGCATCCACAACACTTGAGCACAACAACTTCCAGCTGCTACATATTCAGCTTCAGCAGTAGAAAGTGCTACTGAGTGTTGATTTTCGCATGGCCATGAAACTAATGAATCTTCTTAGAAATGTAAATTTTTTGATGTAATTTTCATATCCATTCTACATCCACCAAAGTCAAGATCCAAAATTATTTTTAAAATAAGATAATTTCTAGAAGTATAAAAGAGTCTAAATCCAAAGTTCCCTTTAAATAACAAAAAACATTATCAATGCCTTTAAATGAGATTTCATAGGATTGAATTGATATCTTGAAAAAAAGAATACTAAAAATATTATGTCTAGATGAAAAGTTTTCAAGTATAGTAAACTTCCTGTCATACTTATAAATGGTGTTTGACCTACTTGATTCCCAACTTCATCAAGATTTAGTTAATTTGAGGTTCCAATGGGACTACTTATACTCCTAGTGATGTCATATTCATAATTTATAAAAATATATTTTATATAGTTATGTTGAGATATATAAGATCCATATGGTTTTAAAAAAATTTAAAAACCTAGGAAAAATTTTAACTCGCCCATCATAATCATTTTGAACTCAAGTTTCATTAGATTCAGAAATGAATCAGTTAATGATTGCTGAGTTGAACCAAATATAATTTTATTAACATAAATGTTTAGAATAAAAACATTTTTCTTAACATTCTTTACAAAAAGAGTTTGTTCATTATTTCAATTAACATAATTGTTTTATAAAAAAATCTTATAAGTCTGTCATACAAATTTCTAGGGGCTTGTTTAAGTCCTTATAAATCTTTGGTGTGTTTGAAAGCATGTTCATGATGTTTTGTGTCCTCAAAACCAGAAGATTGTTCAAAAAATCATATTGAACATATCCATTAAGTAAAGAACATTTAACATCCATTTGAAAAAGTTTGAAATTAAAGAGTGCTACAAAGTCAAGTAAAATATGAATAGAATCATGTCGAGCTACTGGATCATAGGTTTCTTCAAAGTCTATTCCTTCATGTTGATTATATCCTTTAGCAACTAATATATCCTTATTTCATAAAATGATTCCATTTTCATCACACTTATTTCTGAAGACTCATTTTACTCTGATAACATAAGTTTCTTTAGGTCTTTCAACCAAGTTCTAGACATTATTCCTTTCAAATTCATTTAGATCATCTTTCATGTCTTTAATCAAATCATCATCTTATAAAGCTTCATCAATTGTTTTTTATTCTAATTGGGAAAGGAATGCTTGATGTTATACTTCATTTCTTAAAACACATATGGTCCTCACAGGTTGATTTACATCACCAATGATACTATCACTGTAATTATTCTTAAGGAACAAATGATTTTGGTTTTGTAAACTCTGTTCATCAACATATGGTGCAAAATCTTCTCGGGTAAATTCATTTGAAAAAATTTCATAAAAATTTCCCTTATCAGAAGGATATTCTATTAGGGATTGATAATTAGTTTTTTAAAACACATCAAAAGATATAGACTGGGGTTTTTTAAAAACAAAAGGATCATTTTAATCAAATTTAACATCCAATGTTTCTTTAATAGTCCTAGTGGTTTTATTAAAAAATCTATAGGCCTTAGAAATGTGGTGTAGCCTAAGAAAATTACTCCATCAGATTTGGGTGAGAATATATATTTAAATTATCTTTAGTATTTGGAATGAATACTTTTAAACCAAATACCACGATGTAGGAAAGTCTAGGTTTTCTACCATTCCATAATTCGTAGACGGTTTTATTAAGAAAATTTATTATTAAAAATCGATTTATAGTATAACAAGCAGTACTTACATCTTCAGCCCAAAAGTGTTTCGCTATATAATATTCATTCAACATGGTTCTAGTTATCTCTTTAACAATAAAATTTCTTCTTTAAACAAAACCATTCTGTTGAGTATTTCATGGAGCTGAGAAGTTCCGAGTAATGCCTTTTTACTACAAAATGTTTCAGAATCATAATTTTTAAATTCTCCTCCATGATCACTATGAATTTTTATTAAGGGAATTTTTTCTCATTTTTAACATGGGATCAAGAAATTTAGAATTATGAAAAATCTTTATATTTCTTTTCTTGAAGATAGGCCAACTTAAATCTAGTGTAATAATCAATTAAAGCAAATATACAATACTTTCCTATAATGCTTCGAATTTTTGATGGTCCAAACAGTTCTATATGTACTAACTATAATGAATCATTAGTTGAGACTTGAACAATTGATTTAAAAGTTTATTTATGTTTATTTTTATATTGACAAGGATCACAAACTTTTTAAGAATCAAATCTATGATGTGGTATATCCTTAACTAGTCTTTTCATTCAGAGTTTATATAGGTTCCTAAGATTATAGTGTCCAAATATTTTGTTCCATAACCAATATTAATCTTTTATTTCACTAAGGAAAGGTAGATCAAGGCTCTTAATTTCATCTATGTTTACTGTGTATACATTCTCTTGCATGTGTGAAGAAAGAATAAACTCAACCTTGAAATTCTGTACTAAGTACTTATCATTCCTAAAATCCACAAGGTAACCTTAATCAAATAATTTACGAATGATAATGAGGTTGTGCTTGAGACCCATAATAAATAAAACTTTTGAAATCAATGTTTTCTCCAGAAGAACAATGTTACTAATACCTACAATTTCTCCTATAGAATTATCTCTAAAAGTTAGTTTTCCTCCATTCATATTGATAATGTTTTCAAAGAATTTTTTGTTACCAATCATATATCTGTAACATCCACTATCCATGTACAATGTATTTCTATTGGTACTTTCCTTATTTTCTTGAAAATAAGAGAGTTAGACTTTCGGAATCCAAAAAATCATGGATATGGAAATTTCAGAAAGTAAAATTTTAGGTATCCACATTTTTTACAAAAATAAGATTTATGGAAACCTAAATAATGAGTTTTCTTTAAAGAAAAAATTTTCACCCAATATCAACCACACCGACATTTAGTGCAGAATGGATCACTTTGAGGATCAAAATAATTATTACTAAAAAATTGGTTTATAATGAGTATAAAAAATCCATAATGATTCCTTAAAGGACGTATTTGGTTATACATCTTGTCAAATTTTTCATTATCAGAAGTAAAAATTGGCAAACACTTACTCAAGGAGAATATTTCTGACATCAATTTTATAATAGTGTTTTTATCCACAAATACATTAGTTTTAGAACTAGAGTTAGTTTTTAAAATATTTTCATTAGAAATTACATTTTAAATATCCTTAGAAAGATTATACTTTCCATAAATAACTTCTTCAAGGTTTTTGGAAATACATTTAAAATCATAAATTTTCTTATCAAGATCTTTATAAAGACCTGATATCTCTTTAGATTAAATAGAAATTCAAGAATTTTCCTTTTCAAGATTTTTCTTGAGTTTTGAATTTTCATTCTCAAGATGTTTAGCAATCCTTGACACTTCTTCATAACACGGTAATGTATTACCTTCATTAGAAGAAGATTCTTCATCTGAAGACTTACAATATTTTTTTTCAGTATAATTTTACATCAAAGATACTTTTGTGATAGATTCATCAGTGTGTACTTTGTCTATTAGATAATGATTTTCAATGGGTAGCATGGATAGTTGCCCCATATTATTCTAACCAGAAGATTCATACTCTGAGGATTCATCAGAAGAGTTTCCACCACTAGTACTCTAGGTGTCATTGTATTACACAACATTCATAGCTTTATCCTTGTAGTAATTCTTTCTATTCTTCTTAGAATGAATTTCATTTCTATCCTTTTTATTAAGAATAGTAATGTTTGGCCTTATATTCCATGCTCTTTTTCATTCATAACAAGTGACTTCAGAGTCTTTAATTTATTTTAATTCTTTCTTATTATATCTATTCTAAAAGTCTTTCTTTCCAACTATCTTGTTCATCCTTCAAACAACATTTTCTGGTTAATTCTCACTATGTTCACTTTCACTATATTTTGATAAAATAGTTACTTTCTTTGACTCGGATCTAGTAACCCTTTCAAGAGTCTTGACTTGAGTAGTAGTAAAAGATACACTTCCTTTGGCATTTTTCTTCTAATTCATATCATCATATCTTTTCATTCTTAACTCATGTTGAAGAAGAGTTCCAAATAGATCATAAAGAGATATTTGAGATACTTTCCTATAACTACTGGAATCTGATGTTTTCCCAAAGGATATATACCAACAGTTTGAAGAAACTGTCGCTATACTGTAAAAAAGGCCACATTTTCCAACGGTTTGATCAAACTGTGGGAATGTGTAAATATACTTAATGTTTTCCAATGGTTTGACAAAACCATTGGGAAATATTTATTTTCTATAATATATACCAAATATTTATTAGAACCGTTGGTAAAGAGATGCATTCCCAATGTTTTTTAAAAAATGTTGGGAAAGTTTTCCCCCAAATACCTAGAACACCAGCTCCCACTTTCCCGATTGCAGAACCTAATCCAGAGCTCCTCTGGAAGTTTTCTCGGCTATCAAACCATCTTCAATAAAAATAATCTACACTTATAATTAGTATGTTTTACGTTAGTTTTAATGTTCTCCCTCTTTTATTACTATTTCGGGTTTTGATTTTGGCTAAATTAGAGTTCATGGTGTATGTGAAGTACAGAAACCATTGATTTTTTTTCTGTTTTGTGTTCTACACTTCAAACATGGTCAACGGGTTTATTTAGTGGGATGATATGTTAGTTTATATGGACATTAGTATATATTAAAAGTGGATTCGGATTTCGTATTTATAGGTATTGATATCGAGGATGAATTGGAATTGGTTGGGTGATGGATTGTAATTGTGAACACCCCCCCCCCCATGGACACCCCCACCACTTGGACAGCTCACTCCCCCACCCCCTGGACACCCCTACCCCCACCCTCCTTGGACACCCCTCACCTCCCAGGGATAGCCCACCCCCTAGACACCACACCCACCCCGTTGGACACCCCCACCCTTTGGACAGCCCCATCCACCCTAAACACCCCCCTGCACCACCCATGGACCCCCCCACCACTTGGAAATCTCCCTCCCCCCCAACCACCACCCTCCCTAGACACCACTCACCACCCATGGACAGCCCACCCCCCTAGACACCACCCCCACCACCTTGGACACCCACACACTTTGGACAACTCCATCCACCCTAGAACCCCCCCCCCCCCTTGGACACGCCACCCTTTTGACAACCCACTCCCCCACCCTCCTAGACACCCAAACCCCACCACCCTCCCTGGACACCCCTCACCCCCTATAGAGAGCCCCCCCTGGACAACCCCCCCCCCCCCCACCCCTAGACACCCCCACCCCCTGGACACCCTCCACCCCTTGGACAGACCCCCCACCCCACCCCCTTAGACAACCCTCAGGGACACCACCACACCTCTGAGACACTGCCACACCTCCTAAGTTCTTGGCCCAATTTTTAAAATAGAATTACCAATGTAGTTTATTTCACCTTTCCATGATGACATTTTCTAAGTGACCCAAGAGCCTTATAAATTGAATTTTTCATGTTTTGATAAATTGAATTTTTCATGTTTTGATAAAATAAATTTATCATGTTTTGATAAATTGAATGGGTTATTTGGAATGAAATGTCTAATGCATGATGGTTTTCCATTCATAGAGAATAAAATGATTTTAAATTAAATAACCCTAAGGGGGTTGTAGGAGGGGTGGGGGGGATTTCCTGGTGTGGGGGATGTCTAGGTGGGGATGGTTTTTCCAAGGGTAGGGGGATACTGGGGGGTAGGGGATATAGGGTTGTGGGGGAGGGGGTATGTGCTGCCCAAGGAGAGGTGTGGGATGTCCAGGGGGTCAGGGTGGGGTGTCTCGGTGGGGTACTGGGGTGTGGGATATCTAATAAGGGGGTGGGTTGTTCGGGGGGCTCTCTAGTGGGGGTGGGGGAGTGGGATGTCCAGGTGGGGGTGGGGAGGCTTTCTAGGGGGGGTGTGGGGGGCTATAGGGGAGGGGGTAAGGGTTGTCCAGGGAGGGGTGGGAAGTCCAGATGTGGTGGTGGGTGGGCTGTCCAAGGGGGGAGGGGTGTGGGTGGTCAAGGTGGTTGGGTTGTCCAAGGGGGTGGGGTCAGTTGTCAAGGTGGGGGAGGGGTGTTGGTTTTCCTGGGAGGATGGGGTGGGTTGTCTAGGTGTGGTGGGGTTGTCCAGGTGCGGTGGGGGGCTATCTGGGTGGGGGTGCAGGGGGGTAGGGGGTGGAGGGGTGTGGGGGCTGTGATCTGTGCAGGGAGGGGGTGGTTTGTCCACTCTGATACTCTACAAAAAATGGGAATCAAATATATCTAATGTATAGTTGCATTCACATGTTAAGACTTTTCTTGAAGTTCCATACCATCACTCACTCTTACCCTTCGAAGAAGAAGTGATCTCTACAAAGAAATCTCACTCAGGTTCTTATCCACTATCCATATTGATCTCATCAAATTTAACATTCGTACAACTACATATCACCTAATTATATAACAAGGATCATAATCTTCTGATAGTGTCCCATCTAAACATGGATCATAAAATCGGATGCACATATGATATTTCATGGTGTATTTACAATTGGGTGTGTTTTGATTTATATGTAAGATATTCATGGATTACACCAAAAGTATTTTTGGTCACCTATAATAGGGTTAATATCATGATACAATTGGATAAAGATTGGATTTTATGACCCTCATTTTTTGGTTCACACTCCCACCAACTTGGACACCCCCACCCCCTTAGACAACCCCTACCCCCCCCCCCCCCTAAATCCCCTGGGACAGCCCCACCCCCTGGACAGCCCTTCCACAGCTGTGGATAGCCCTGCCACCCCTGTGGATAGCCTGCCCACCCCCCGTGGAAGGCCCGCCCACCCCCTGAACACCCCGTACACCATGGACAGCCCCACCACCCCTGTGGATAGCCCACCCACCCACCTCGTATACCCTATAAAGCCCCCACCACCCCTGGACAGACCTCCCACCCCCTGGACACCCCAACCCCCCTGGACAGCCCCGCCGCCACCATGGACCGCCCACCCACCCCACTGAACCCCCCAACCCCCTGGACTGCCTCGGCACCCCTGTGGACAGCCTTCCCACCACCCTAGACAACTCGCACCCCCTGGACCCCCCCCCCCCCCCGGACACCCCATACCCCCTTAGACTTCCCTACCACCACTAGAAAGCCTACCCGCCCCCTAGACACCTCATAACTTATAGACATCCCCACCCCTGGAAATCCCCCCCCCAGACACCCCCGACCCCCTAGATAGCCTGTCACCCCCGTGGACAGCCCTCCCACCCCCTGAACACCCTGTACACCCTAGATATCCCCCACCCCCGTGGACAGCCCACCCCCCCCCCCAGACACCCACCCACCACCCCCTGGACACCCCCATGAAACTCCCCATGGATAGCCCACCCACACCCTCTGGACACATGTACCCCATGGATAATCCTTCTCCAGAAGTGTACATTATCTTTTACAAATAATTATAGTTATTCAAAGATATGTTGTTTAAAATATAGTATTTTTTTTGTCTTTTATATTATGATTCTCATATAGATTTTTGTGTTAGTTAGGGTTTTATATAAAATGAACAATTCTCATTTATTTAAATATATTTTCATTGAAACATCAATATTATAGAATTGATTTTGACGAAATGACTTATATCAATTTTTTACAGAATTAATTGAATATATATGTATGAAACCAATCAGATCTCAATCGATTTTCAAAACAATTTGGAGAGATTTTTAGATTTTTCATTTCACAATGCTTCAGATTGTGGTCACATACACTGTCCCTGTTACAATTGTGTTTGAAGACCTTGGTTGAGCTATAAAGAAGTCAGCTACCATAGAACCAAATATGGTTTTCAAGTAAACTACTCTATGTGGTATCACAATGGGTAGAAAATGACATCTCAAATTGATGATGATCCAAATGAGAGGACTATATTGGAGAATTTGTTATATGATCGGTTTTTGTTGATTCATCATCATGAAAAAGAAAGGATTCTGACCTAAGGCGATTTCTATATGATCACACATGATGATTATAATGAAAATGATGATGTTGTTAGGGTGAAAAAATTGAATGATATTTCCACGACTCCAGTATATCAACAATGTGTTAAAATGAAAAAGATGGAATTTTTAATCCAATGGTTTCATGGGAAAACTATGTATGGGATTTCTAATACTACCATCGATTATATTCTTACCTTATTGAAAGACTTAATTACAGATTATATAGATATTACCTCAAAACATTATATGGAATGGAAGTTAGTTAAGGAACATGGATTTTTATGAAACAAAATTAATGCTTGTCCAAAAAAATGCAGTTTATTATGGGAGGAAAATTTTGAATGAAATAACAACATAAAATGTGGAACATCCTTTTTGAAGCCAAAAGCTGATAGAAAACCATCCCCTGTTCCACATAAAGTAATGTGGCACTTTCCATTGATCCCCAAACTCTAGAATCATTTTATGTCTGATGAAATATCAATAAAAATGTGATGGAATGATTTTGAGAGAAAGAGGACTAATGATGTGTTGGTTTACCCTGTAGATGGATTTGCATGGATGAAATTCGATGCTCGATATCTTGAGTTTGCAACTGACATGTTTAATGTGAGGTTTGGTCTTACATGTAACAATTTTAATCTTTTTGGGAATATTCTTACCTCACACATCATATGGATTGTTCTAATACACATTTAAAATCTTCCCCCATTGTTGTGTATGAATAAACCATTCACTTTCATCAGTTTACTCATATCTGGACATTCTCATCCCATCAATGATATATAAGAATAAATGCAACCTTTAATAAAAGACTTGAAAATTCTTTGGGATGTGGGTGTGCACACATATGATGCATGTTCGAAAGACATATTTCAGATGTGTGTTGCGCTTATGTGGATGATCAATGATTTTCATGCTTATGCAGTGATGTCTGGATGGAGCACGAATGGAAAATATCATGTACTGTTTGTATGAAGAATACATGATCAATAAGACTGAAACATCATTGTAGTTTCAGTTTTATGGTACACCGATGATTCTTGCCAATAAATGATCCATGTAGAAATAATCATCAAAGATTTTACAATACCATGGAGACCGATGATCCAACTCAGCGTATGTCTGGAACTGATGGGATTAATTAATTTATGGATCTTAGTTTTTCATTCAGGAAGGGTAAAACGAAATCTGTAAAGAGAAAGAATGTTTGTATTGAAACCTGTTTCAAATGGAAGAAGAGAAGTATCTTCTTTGATTTTGCTTATTGGTCAACCAATTTGGTACACCATTTATTAGACGTAATGCACATTGAAAAAAATATATGTGAAATTTTGATTTTGATTCTTCTAAATGTTAAGGGAAAGAAAAAAGATGATTTACATTCTTGGTATGACTTGGTGGATTGGGGAATCTGACCAGAATTGCATCATATTCGTATCAGTGAAAATAAATGGAATGATCCATGTGCTTCTTATGTGATGAAACCTATAAAAAAAGAAATTTCTTAAAGTACTATAGACTATTAATGTTCTTGATGACTATTCAAGAAAAATATCCAAATGGGTCAACAGAAGGGAGTTGAAGGTAAAATCATTGAAGAATCGTGATTATCACATCCTTCAGCATGATTTGATTCCAATAGCAATTCGTCATCTTTTTTCTAGTAATGTAATGGTAGCTAATATTCAGTTGTGCCATTTTTTAGAGATATTTGTGGTAAGAAGTTTTCCAAGTCTTTATTACAAAAAATGTTAGCAGATGCCCCATAAATGTTGTGTGAGTTAGAGATAACATTTTCTCCATCATTTTTCACATGCATACTGCATCTGACTGTCCATATTCAAACTAAAATACTTCTCGGAGGACCTATTTCTTTTCATTGGATGTATCCTAATATAATAAATATGTACACATTAAAGGATTATATCTGTAATAGTAATCATCTCAAATGTTCCATCATGAATGGTAACTTGGCTCAAGAATATATGGATTTATGCTCTATGTATTTGTCTGATCTTACTACAATAATGAAAATACCAATGAGAAAAAAATATGTATAATATGATAAAAATAAACCTAGTTTTCCATCACTTCCTCAAATAGGATGAATTCATGGATCATATACGTTGATGACATTAAGCCTTGAAGAGCGGGAGAGGGCACATCGCACAGTTTTGTTCAACTTTGATTTGTTTGATGACTATATCTTGTAAGTTAATTCAATATTTATGTCTTATATATATATATATATCTTTTAATCTATTATTATTTTTATCTACAATGAACATAAAGTGATGATAAATAGAAAGCATCGTTCTTTATCATTGAGAAGGAGGGCGACTTTTCATAGAAAATAGATTTCTTCTAGGTTAAAATTGAAGGTAATAATATTACTATTTAAAATAATTAAAACAATATTTAATTATGTTTAATATTGCTTTATATTTTAGGTATTGAGTTTTTCTGTTGACTCTGTCTTTGAGGAAATAAGAGTTTTGGCTTTTGGTCCTAATACCATGGTTTGTGACTGTAAATAAATTGTTATCATTGGGTATAGATTTATTATTAGTGAATGAGAAAAGAAAATGAGAACACAACAAGATGGTGTTATGGTTACTACCACAACAGTCTGTTATTCTAGTGGATCAGATAGTAGAACGCGATTTGAAAATATAGGTTGTTATGGAGTGGTTGAAAATATAATAATATGTGATTATTATTCTCATAGATGAGTCACGATAATGAAATTCTAGTGGTTTGATTCAATGACTAGGTAGGGAACATTTATTTGATGATTTTGGATTTCTAGTAATTGATATGACTCAAACTCTTGCTACAGATGAACCATGTGTATTGGAATCAATGGAAAACAAGTTTTTTATGTCAAAGACCATCTTCAGTATGAATTTGGTGTCATTATTGAAGTAATTCCAAGACATGTTTTTGATGATGGTGATGATGGAATAGAAACTATCCCTACTCCCATTAAAACGATCCATTTATTAATTTTGATGACTTTGATAGCTTAATTGTAAGGGTTGACTGTGAACCTGAAGTTATGGTGGGAAATATATAAAATCATCTATTCATGTTCTCAATTCTTTTGGTTTACCATGACTTGGGTTGTTCAGGTTGGTACTATTAAAATTGATTTAATATTGATTACAAATATGTAGTATCCAACTAGACTATTATGTGAATTCTAAAAGTTTATTGGTGGAAATTTTATTTGAATTGCATTTTCTAATTTGGAATTGAACATTATTCAAACCTATGAAACCAACATTTCTAACTTGGTGAACATTTCAATGCTTCAACTATGATTTTTATAAAAATTTTAAAACTATAAGACCTATCATTAACATTTTACTAGGTAATGAACATGATGGTTTGTATTATTATTCAAAACATGAATTGAAACTTGCATCGTCTACAAGGGCTAATGAAATAAAAATTTTCCTTAATTTTGACATCTGCTTTACCCCTTATGAATCTGGTAGATTCAATTTTCCATGATATTAATAGAGTTATGACACTTAGTAAATAACCATCCTACTAAAAATTAAATTTATTTATTACATCTTGTACGATTTATTAACATCATTATATATTTTTTCAAACTCACCTAAAAGAATGGATAGTTAAATTATCCCCGAATTCCTTTATTCCCTCTCTCTTATTTTCATGCGTTAGACAATAGTTATACTTTTCTATTTACTTCCATATTTGTTTTCAAATGCTGGGAATGAAACCAATTAAAGAGAGGTGACATAAATAGATTATGGACAACAATAGTGGCATGACTGAGCTAGGCATTCCCCCACTAGTCCCTATAGTGAGTAATTTATAACAAATATATTTATTTAAATTATATATAATGTCATGTGATTAATTTTTTTTTTAGATTTTTTCAGGATCCATATATTAGGCGACAGTTATTTGATGAGAAGCCTAGTATTGGTCCTAGTACTTTGGGTGTTCATACGAAGGGGGTGGTGTTGGAGCTATACAATCTGGTCGGCATACCAGATTTGACCCTGCCCCTCCCACTAACAAACCATCAATCCCACATTATGATCTTGATGTGTTGTTAGGGTCACATGGGATATTTAGGGCTCCCATGTTTTCACCACACTTTACATTTGAGCCTCCCCACCCATCTGTACCATATCCGATGATGATTCTCACTCCCCATCTAGCATTCGAACAGTCATCCCTATCATCTTCTTTTACTTCTACTTCCTTTTCTCTATGCTTTTATATTCCATATTTTTCGACTCATACTCTTCTAGAGTCTATCCCTACAGAGCATACATTGGGACCCACTACATCTGTGCAAGGTGTTACATCAGTTTTTGCAGATTTAGCAGTGCCCATTGATTAGAGTACCCCATGTATACTTATACAACCTGACCAAATTTTTACACCATTATTTATTTTCATTAAAACATGTACTGATAAAATTTGTTTTTTTCTTTCATAATAGATACATCATATGATAAGAGGTAGGGGCATGGGAGTACATGCAAGTGTGTGGTGTGGAACCGCCATAAACAGTTGATGGTGGACTACAATTAAGATAGTCAAATGTTTGAAAAATCATGGCAGAAATGTCATAGTTTTTTTCGACGCTTGCCAAATACTCAGAAAGCATTCCTATCAGCCTGCTCTCATGAAGACACCTTCCAAATGAAGTCAAGGATAATTCTTTGGAGGAGATATGGTTAAAAAAATAGGTTGTATTTAATGAAATATATTATTTTTTGTATTTATATGAATTAATATTTTGGTGTCAGCTACGGTTTAAATTCTCCGAAGGTGAGGGTGCACGGCCGAAAAATATAAAGGATTTAGGCGAGCATTGGAGATCTTATAAGAAAAAGCTATACATTTGATGGAATTCTAGAGTGGGAATAGAGTTAGAGGTGGCCCCTATCATGGATTATTGTTTGTAAAAACATTACAGACAGATGATTACTCATTGGACGACCTGCCAATTTAAGGTATTAATCACAGTAGAGGTATTTAAATGAAAATTTTCATATTTTCCATTAATAATAATTATTGAATTTTATTTTGGTTTCATTTGGATGAAATAAAAAAATGCTGCAAAAAACGTCCACACATTTGGACGTATGACTATGTGATATCATGAGAGGCATTAGGTATTAAAATTTATACATTTTCTTTACGAATTGCACTTTCTATTGCTACCTACATAATTTATTCGATTTCTAAATATGATATATAATTTTAGTTATGCAATTAATTATTGGAATTCTATTTTTAATTATGGTTTCCTACTTTCAATTTCATTATAGAGGCCTAAATTGATTATAAAAGGATGTGTTCCTCGAGAAGAACTGTTTATCTCGAGTACAAGGAAGAATGACGGAAGTGCGGTTATTGAACCGACTCAATAGAAAATTGTATGTTTTATTTCGTAGATTTAAAATTTTAATATCTATTTCGTAACATAATAATCTATTTAAATTTCTTAAAAGTCTGCTTTAGAGGCCCTTTATGCCCAAGAACCTAATAATTTTGGGGCAAACGATCACTAACGTCAGGTGTTGGGAGATGAGCACCCTGGTAAAGTATGATTCCCACATGGGGAGAGTATAGTTCCGATGAGGTATTGGCCCTCCTTAGCTACAAGTTGTAGTGCCACTGAGTTCCACCAGGTTAAGGCACAGGCATAACAGGCTGAAAAAAGGGCCACGGAGACAGCGGAACAGTTTCCTAGGGAAAACATTGCATTTATGAAACTGATGGATGTTTTACATTTGACACTTTCACCAGAGGCCAGCACAGCTTGTGATGAATATATTTCATTGATGTGTTCTATATATGGTGCACTCGGTGAAAGTTCTAGTGGAGGACAAGATGATGGCAAGGAGGAGGGTGAGGCATTGGAGGAGGGCGATGAGGTAGCTGAGGCTGAGTACAAGGGTGAGGAGGAGGGTGTTGAGGAGGGTGGGGACAATGATTAGAATGATGATGAGGAAGAGGGCGGGTCTGATGATAATGGTGATGATAGTGATGGTGATGAGGGATATATTGATCCATTACATTTTTTACTGATATTACTAACCTTTGATGCTTATTGATTTGTTCTGCCTGGATATATGTGTGATTAGGTATGTCACCTTATCTTTATTATTTTATCTATAAATAATAAAAGTTTACTTGATGATTTGTTGTGACTGATTCATCACTCCCCTAGAACCCCCCCCCCCCCCCGTGGATAGCCCGCCCACCCCATAGACATGTCGTACCCCTAGAGAGCCACAACACCCCCATGGACATCCCGCCCACCCCCTGGACACCCCGTACCCCTGGACATCCCTACCACCCCCGTGGATAGCCCGCCCACCCCCGGGATAGCCCCTCCCCCCGTGGACCACCCTCCACTCTTATGGATAGTAATCCCACCCCCTGGACCCCCCCCCCCCCCCCGTGGATAGCCCTACCACCCCCGTGGACAGCCCCACCCACCCCCTATACACCCCTACCCCCGTGGAGCCCCCCCCCCCTCCCCCACCCCCATGGACAGCCCCACCCACCCCCCCCCCTCGATAGCCCAGAAACCCCCGTGGACACCCCCATGGATTATAGGGTTTCTAACAACTCGAAGATACCGTTAATCACAGATACTAACTTTGTTGCCTCCTGGGATACTTGATCACCAATAAAAAATAGTGAATTCTATTTTAGAAACTCTCATGCATAATAAATGATCCTATAAGAACATGGCATTCCACTTCCACCATAGTTTTAGATGAGACCAAGACTAGGAAGAAAATAGCTGGATCACAAGAATGAAAACCTGAGATATCCCATTATGGACTTTTCGATTCATTTATAGTGGTAACATTCTATAGAATTATCAAAAACAAAACCTTTAGTATAATAATTAGATGATCTAAAACAAGGGACAGAAAATCAAAAATCACATAAAGATACATCATAAAAAAATTTATAAAACCTTTTCAAAATCATATAATAGAGACTTATTTCTATTTAAAACACCACAATGGTTTATAAAAATATCTTTTAAGGTTCCATTTAAAACATCATATAGTATTTTTGTCCCACAACAAAAATTTAATCCATTTCCGAATAACCAAACCCCCACCACCTAGAACACCCCCCCCCCCAACACCCCCACCACCTTCGACAGCCACCCCCACCCCCTGGAAATCACCCCAAACCACTTGGACAGAACCCCCAACCTCCAAGACTGCACCCCCTGGACACCACCCCACCACACTGGACACTACCCCACCCCCTGGACACCCCCACCCCATGGAAATCCCCCCCCCAACCCCTTGGACACCACCCCCTGGACTGCCCCCGGACACCGTAATAGACACCCCCCCCCCCACCACCACCTTGGACAACCCCCCCCCCCCCCCCGCCCACCCCCCAGGACACCCGCAACCCCCTGGACAGTTCCCACCCCTTGGACACAACCCCACCCCACTGGACACCACCCCACCATGTGGACACCCCCACCCCCTTGATACCCCCACCCCCTTGAGACCCCCACCCCCATGGACAGCCACCCCCACCCCTGGACATCACCCCACCCCCCTTGGACAGCTCCCCAACCCCTTGTACCCCCACCCCACACCCCACCCAGACACCATTCCACCCCCTAGACAAACCCCCACCCCCTGGACACACCCACCCCCCTGGACACCCCCATGGATAGCTCCCCCTGGACACCCCCAACCCCTGGACGGAACCCCACCCCTCCTAGAACCACCCCAACACCTGGATAACCCCCTGGACACCCCCACCCCCATGGACAGCCACCCCCACCCTCCTGGGCATCACCCCACCCCCATTGCACTTCCCCCCGCCCCCACCCCCACCCCCTGGACCTCCCCCACCCCATGGACACCAGCACACCCCCTAGACACCACCCCACCCCCTGGACACCACCCACCCCCTAGACACCCCCCCCCACACCTAGACACATCCACCTCCTTGAAAGCCCCCCAACCCCGTTGACACCACCCCACCCCCTGGACACCCCACCCCCCACCACCACCACCCTAGAAAGCCCTCCCCCCTCCCCCCACCCCCCACCATGTACATACCCAACCCACTGGATGTCCCCCACCCCTTGAAACACCCCTCCTGTACACCCCCACCCCCATGGACAGCCAACCCACCCCCTAGACATCACCCCACCCCGTTGGACACCCCCTGGACACCATGCCACCCCCTGGTCACCCCCACCACACCCCATAGACACCCCCACCCACTCAAAATCCCCCTAACCCCCTTTACACCACCCCCCTCGACACCCCCCCCCCCCCGACCACCACCGTCACCCTGGACAGCCCCCCCCCCCCCCCCCACCACCCCCGTAGACCACCCCAACCCCCTGCACGACCCCCCACACCTTGGACACCACCCCACCCCTTGGACACAACCGGACCACCTTGACACCCTCCACCACTAGGACACACCCATCACATAGATAGCCACACCCACCCCCTTGTACACCACCTCACCACCCTTGGACAACTCCCCCCCCCCAGAAACCATCCCACCCCCTGGACACCCCCCGCCCCTAGACACCCCCACCCCATGGAAATCCCCACAACCCCTTGACACCCCCCCCCCTCGACACCACCCCACTCCCTGGACACCCCCCCCCCCACCACCACCACCACCCTAGAAAGCCCCCCACCCTGCCACTCCACCCCTCCTAGACACCCCCATCCCCCCGGACACCCCCACCCACGAGACACCCCCTAACCCATTGGACAGCCACCCCAAACCCCTGAACAGCAACCCCAACCCCTTGAATTCTAAATTGAATTATTTACATATTTAATTAACTTGTGAATTGTGTGTTAATGGTTTATGGGTATACTTTTTGTATGTGTATACATGTTGTAATTACTTTATGAATTATTTTTTAATTCCATATGTATGTAGAGGGTAATTAAATACAGAATTGGAGGTATTCAGATTTATGTATGATTTATGTGTTGGATAAATTCTGTATGAATTTATACCAAATTCTATATTTATTATGGAGGCATATTTGTTAATGGTGTATTGTGTAACTTTTTTTGGGTGTATGTATTATGCAGATCTGTTGTATATGAATTTTTGTGGAATTGATACAACAACACAAGGGGAATTGCTGCAGCTGCATAGGGGTTGTTGCACCTTCATAGGGGGAGGCCAAAAATTTGTCTTGTTACAAGTACAGAGGATATGCCAATGCTTTACAACCATTGGAATATGTGTAAAAGTAGAGCTTATACCAACAGTTTTATGTAAAATTTTCGTATAAGTATATTCCAACGGTTTGTAAACCGTTCATATTTACCAATGGTTTTTGAGAAACTGTTGGTAAAAGTCTATCCCAAAAATTTTCTAAATTGTTCGTATAGACATAATTCTTTATGTTACCTATGGATTAAAACAGTTGGGAAACATTTATACCAACAGTTCACTGAAACCATTGGTATATACTTATTTTCTTAGACATATCCCAAAAGTTCTATGAGAACCGTTGGACTATTCTTATCCCTATGGCTCAATACCCAACGATTTGGAAAACTGTTGGTATAGTTTATACCAACACTTTGGACAACCATTGGTATAGTTTATATAAAGTCTTTCCAGCCTTTACAAACGGTTTTAAACCATTGGTAAAGCTAAAATTTGCAGTAGTGTATTCTTATCAATAAATGTTCTCTTCGAATCCCATTCATTAGGCATGATTTCTGTAATTTTATGCACAAGAGCTTCATCATCAAGACCTTTTTCTCCCATAGATTGTGAAATTTTAAGAATAGTCATAAATCTTTGTTTTACCTTACATACAGGTTCTCCATAAGGAAATAGAAACCCATGATACTCTACTCTATACATAGCTCCATTAGTTTCAATAACCGTTAATGTACCGAAATGTGTGCCTTCTAATTTCTTCCAGATACAATTGGAAGCTTCACAAGATGAAATTTGACTATATATATTCCTAGTCATGGAACACAACAATGTATTGTGTACCTTGTAGTTTAGTAGATATTCGTAATTTTGTTGATCAGTAATGGTTTTGACTTCCTGGTTTGGAATTTTTTAATCTCTAGTAAGCATAATAAAATTGTCCACTCCAATATTAATTAAAAAATTATTCTTACGATCTCTCCAATACTCATAATAATTCACATTCAAGTATAGGTGGTGTAGTAGGATTTGGATTATCAATTGAACCAATATTCATTCCTTCCATTCTAACTAAAAATATATTTCCACAAAAACTTGTTCATTGTAAAAGTTGGTAAATAAGGATAAAAATACGTAAGAAAGGAAAAAATTAAAATAAAGAAAAACTTGAGTAAGAAAACTAATATGTGAATATAAGTATTTCAAAGACCTCCTTTGATACCAACTATAGGATCGAAATATGAATTCCGATGCTCAATTACAAGAGGGATGAATTGTAAGTTTAAAAAACTTATTTTTTTAACCTCGAGGAAAACTATGTTTAACAAGGTTAATGAAGGTAACTTCATAAGACCACTTTTAGTTCAACAAACTTGGTAGGTTCTGGAAATATCGTTCTAGAAATTAAGCATAATAAAATTTTACAAGGAAATGATTCTGTCTTAAAGCCTATAGAATCTTACTTATCAGAGTATACAAAAGTAAAAAAAAATATAATAAGGTTATACTTTCTTCATTTATCAAAATACAGTGGTAATTAACATAAAAAAACAAGTAACAAGTATGTAATCTTTTAACCCAAAGAGTATGTTATCCATCAAAATTGGATAAAGGTCCCTTGATTTATACTTTCAAGAAAGCCTATCTTACCCACACTAGGGTAAGCCCTCAATATGAATATTGGAATCTATCTTGGTATCCCCACCAGCCCCCATTCTTTAAGGTTGTTTGCACCTTTGTATTCATGTCCATAGAAGTATTCAAAAAATACGGTATTCTCCGCATCTGTATTCCTATCCCTAGAAGTTCATGATTGTACACAACAACAATCGGAGTCAGAATAAGCAATCTAAAAAATTTGTTCAGTATGAAAAAAACATGAGAGTCTCTCTCTCTATAAATCACTTCAACAGTATGTAATCTCTAGAGTGATCAACCAACAAACAATGATCTTGTTCAATTGAGCTCTTATTTATAGGCACATTTACAATGGTCAGCTCCCTCCTACAATGGTCATATTTTTCATTGATTTTTTTAGGGAACTATACAAGTTTCACTCAAACAAAAGTTAGTTAGAAATAGATTATACATCATTATTTCATAACTATAAAAACTGTAACTAAAATAAAGTTTCTTAACCAAATATATTTTTTGTAACCTAAGGAAATGTAAAGCTCAGAGTATTATCAAATAAACATTAGAAAAATATAAATCATGGATATTTAGTTTCTATGGTACAAAGAATTCGGAATCTAAATTCTATGGATTTTAGAGTTTGAATTCCTATAAATTTGGAATCCAAATTTTAATGAATTCATGGTAATAATTCTGAGGGATTCGGAGTCTGAATTCTATGTAATTCAGAGTCATATTTTTGAGGAATTCAGTGTCTGAATTCTGAAGAATTCAGAGTCTGAATTCTGAATTTGGTGTCTGAATTCTGAGGAATTCGGAGTATGAATTCTAAGAAATTTTGAGTCTGAATTCAGAGGAATTCAAAGTCTAGATTATTAGGAATTTGGAGTCTAAGTTTTGATGATTTCAGTGTTTGAATTCTAAGGAATTGAAAGTCATAATTTTGAGGAATTCAGAGTCTGAATTATATGGAATTCGTAGTCTAAATTTCAAAGAATTCAGAACCTAAATTTTAGAGAATTCATAACTAGAAATTCAGATAATTCAGAACTTGAATTTCCGAGAATTTAGAACCTGAAAAAATAATGCTTTATAACCATGTATTTATAGGATTCCATGGTTTTAAATGTGAAACCGATTTTTCAAACACAGAAGTAAAATGGTTTAGAATTATAGAGACTACAAAATGAAAAATTAAAATATCAATAATTATAAAATTTCATTGGAGAAGGAAAATTTTCCTTATTAAGATAAAATATAAATTTCCTTAAGATAAGGTGTTTGTGATTTTCAAATAATAGAGGAATGGAAAAGTCGTAAAGAAACCTCATTGACTAAAAAATAATGTCATTATCTAGGTTACATATCACCGTGGGGAGGTTTTCCATGGATGATGTTAGGAGTAAGATCCCTACAATCCATCTATATCATAATATTAGAAAGACATTAATTTTAGATATGAACTTATGTTTTCATTAAGTAAGGTATGAATAATATCCATGAGATGCATTGTATTTATAATATGTCAACCATCCATTCAATATTTAGTATGAAAGTGAGCCTACTTCATGGTGTCCACTAAGGAATGTTATCAGTTATCTTTGAATATATTGATAATATATGCCCACTACTAGGAAGATTTTGGGATATGCTAGAAATCAACTAAATTGTTGGTATGAATATGAGTCTGCCTTTGATTTGGTATTGGAATTTGTCATCTAGTCTACTTCAAAACAATGATATATTACTGAATTTGGTATTTAATACCTAAAAAGGGTATCGACAGACCATTATATTGGGATAAGGGATATGTGAATTTTCATGTATAGCCTCTAAAGGATGTTGACAAAGTTCTTCATTAGAAGGAGAAGTAATATGACTATTTTTCCTATCAACACCTCAAAAATTCCAGAATAGTTCTAAATTGTTTACATTGATATGGGCATACCATGATGTGACTACCATAATATGTCATTGAACCTTATCTATAGTGGGAGTATGTTCTAGATCTTGATTCTCAATTGGAATAGTTTATTATCTCCCTTCTATATGAATATGATCCTATCATAGTGTGATAGTCAAATTTAGAATATAAATATTAGTTGGAATGAGGATATGAGATAGATATTTTATCTTGTAATTTATCAAAATATTATGATACTTCTCATGGATGGGATAATGAAGGTTTGATTTATTTGGAGTATCATTATGGTCATGTTTATACATTTTGATCACTACTTTGGCGGTTCAAATAACATTATGGGACTATTCAAACATGATTTCTGGAATATTCCAATGAATATCTTATGTTTCTTACAGAATATATTCACAATTTAGAAGTGTTTGAGCTAGAATATGAGATTGATCATTCACTCTCACCAGGATATTCTAGTAAAAATCTCTTTTCAATGTATGAATTTGTGACCAATCAATTACCCTATTTTCCATTACGACATGCCAACGAGCTTAATACATGATGTTGGGAATATTTTCTAGACCCCTACTAGTTTTCAAAATATACTGGTAGAATTTCTACATGTGAACATGAATTTCATCCTAATCATTGGCTGAGGCTATAATATTTCATATGGATTCATCAGTGGTGGTCTGGACATGATCCCACTAATTGTAGTCTAAATCTATCAACTCGTATTGAGATGTCCAAGAAGAAAGTGTCTGAGTAATCATTGTAATATTCTATACATCACCCTTAATGGGTGGATAAGGGTAAATGGCCACACAATACTGGTGGAAATGGTTGGTATGATCCATCATGAGTGAATCTATAATTAGGATAAAGACATGTTTTCCCTTCACCCACTTTCCTGATATAAGGAAATTATTAGTTTATATCTTTTGTTATAGGATTCCAAAGTGTTTTTTGTCCTGATAGGCATAACCGACTTTGTTGTGGCCTTCCTCGTATGAGATGAACATGTATGACTCATCTCCTAGAGACCTTTTCATAAAACCTCGGGTATAAAGATGGTATTTTGCAGATGGTAATCACTCAGCATCACATTTATAACATGGTGTTTAATATTAAAAACAAGTGATAGTTACCTTCTAATTTTTGAGGTCACAACTCTGGTTAAATCCAAGCCACTAGAATTCATTATCAATGATAATTCCATATCTTTAGATCTAATATATCTTGTAAAAATAGTACCTAGATTATATAATTGAAATTCCAATAAGGATTAAAATCATTGCATCATCCCAAATAAGTAAAAAATGTTTTATAATTACATCTGGGTAATTTTGTGATTTTTTTAATAAGTGATATACATCATGTTCCAAAATTATGTTTCTGTGCTATATGAAAAACAAACTAGATCAATTTATGTGCTTCATAATTATTTTTGTTTAATTTAAGAGTATTTGAATAAAAATTTATTGACATGTGGAACACACGATTACATTTAATTATTAGAATATTAACATTGGGTTAACCGTTTTTGTTTTCATGGAATATGGAGAAAATTGCATAATGTGTGGGAAACCCAATTAAATTTAATTATTAAAAAATTCAAATAGAATTATCCATTTTTTGACATAATGAATTGTCTCCAAATTCCTGGTTTGTTGTGAGGGGATGAGTGCATTTTTATAATCCTTGCATCGGGTCACGACTCTTATCTTTGATAGTTTATAATGGGGTTTATTCTTGAAACAAGAAACACCCAACGACTCAAATATATTTTACATGATGTGGTCATACATTACAAAGGTAGGAGTTCATTGGGGTTTCTTACCAATGACACATAAAAACAAAATTTGGTCTAGAGGATGGGTGTTTGTTCTAATCACATCTCATTGGGGGGGAATTATGGTCATATTTGGGACTCTCAAATATATTTATGTCATGTTTTTTGAATCATTATAGAATACTAATATAAGTTTGTTTATCCTAACATCAAATAATAGGTTGTTAGAATATGCCGATGTGAATATCTATAGATATCATGGGTATCTCAGTGATGTGAAAATATATAAGAATCAACATTCCTCTACCGATAATGTAATTTGTATGTATCATAGTTTCTCTATCTATATGCTTACATTTACATAGGGATTTTTTCTTGGGATTAATATGTTTTAAAAACTATAAATTTGGGAGCTATAGATATTATTACCATCTTGGAAGAAGGTAGTTTTTTATGGTGTATTCATCATTACCTTGAATGGTCTTCCTATATATCCTTTTGAAATTAATCAAAATCTGCATATTTCCGTTCCACTAAATGGGACATGTTATACATTTTAAGGTCATGAGTCAAGGACTAATCCATGAATTTTAATGTCCTGTGTTAGGGACTTAATAGCTAATGATATCTATCATTCATTACTGCGATACTTATATATTACCGACCATTTCTAATTAGCCTTGTATTGAATGTTCCCCAACAAGAATAGGTTGGTATCATTAGTAATATGGCCCTATGAATATAATTGTCCCAAGTAATATAACCTAATGAGATTAATGTGATGTCATTCAAAGGAAATATTTCCATGTAAGTTAGATTATAATAATACCTTTAATATGGCATGATATAAGGTTAATACATAAGGAATACATACCTAGTGGATATGAATGTAATATTGATGAAGTTTTTTTTTAATATCAAAGGAGTTACCTACATATCCCATAAAAATAAGAATAAATACCAATATAGTTTGAATAGAATAGTTTAAGGTCATGTTTATAAATTGTACCATGTTGTTTGAATATCATGCAGTAAAGAAATTTTCATGGATATTAATTTTCAGTGACTATGATGTTTTCCATGAAATTTAACATCACGATATAAGGATGTGTGTTTCATGAAAGATGTGAGATATAAGGATCTTGTGGGGGCTTACTCATATGGGTACATCCCTGAGGTGACTCTTTATGAATATATACCTTTGAAGGAATGTTTCATATGTAATATGACTCTTTGAGAAGGAGAAAATAAAATAGGGTCTTGTAACAAAGAAGGAGGCCCAACATAGTGTCATTTGTAACATTTTGATGGAATAAGCATCCCATATCTCTAATTCCATGAATTTAATTCTTGGTGTGAGAAACAACTGATGATATAAGATTAATTACATCAGAGTAACATATTCAGATGGGATTTATACTTAAAAATGGAATCCCATGGATGGAATCTACTCTTGATCAACAGATAGATGGTGGAGTGGATACAAAAGGTATGAGGGATATGGAATCCTGTAAGAGAGATTAGGGGATTTCATTAAGAGGGATTCCCTTTTCCCAAACTATAGTGGTGGAGATAAGAATATGCAGTAATCCACCCTGATAGTACCATAATTAATTACTATCCATCAACTAAATAGAAATTAAATTGTTCTGATTTATCCTTTTTATCCAAATTTCAAGAAGCGTGAAGGAGTTAAAATCAATTTATTGATCTGTGATTGTTCCAACCACTACAAATGGTATTTAGGACCTCATTACCGAGGGAAGGAAAAAAATTAAAAATCTATAGAACCATAGTTTTTATAGAGTAACAAAAGTAGATTACCTTTTCTAAGGGAATTTATTATCAATGGGGGTAATATTTGTGTTCCGTGTACATTAGATATGTGAATCTAGTTGACATGGGGGAGGCCTTAATTTAAAAATTAAAAAATATGAGACAAGAATAATGTGGCACTAGGCTTCCCAAAATAAAGTATCCATGGTATCTCGATATGGTGATTGATATAGTGTGTTTCCCTAATAGGGTCCATGGAGAAATTATTTCCTATTGAAGGCTCAATAAGATATTATCACTCCAAGAACAAGAAACAATATGTTCTTTTATAAAGTTTTCATCTCTAAAAAATGATTCACAAAAGTGGGAAACCTAGGGAAATGAGTACCCCATGTGATCATTCCTTAATTTTGCGATTCTTATGTGGTGACCCCTGGGTTTAGGGTTACTTAGGTGATGGGCCTTATATGATGGATTTTTATGTGTCCACCCCCATGTGATGTATAACTCAAGTGATGTGCCTTTGGAGATGGGATTCTTAGGTGATCAGTCTCGGGCGAGGGTCCCCATAATGGGCTAGGTGAATAGACAATTAGTTGTAAGATTTAGGTAACATTTTTTCACTTATTAAGTTCGTTTCCATAGTAAATAAAGAATCATAAGTTACCTAAGGAAGAAAAATGTGGAATATGTGAATATGATTAATGATTCTCCCTCAATAATTCATAATTAGGGAACCTTTATGAAATTAAATATTTATGGGAGTCCATTTTGGGAAAATATATAATCCTCAGAGGAGAAATACTGAGTGAATGAGTCATTTTTTATAGGTTAAAATGGTTATGTATGATGGGTGACTAAATAAGTCCTTCACGATACAGACTAGGATGCCACATGATACCTAGCCAAGGTTGACATTGCAAGAAGAGGAACCCTATGAGGGGAAGCATTAGTCGCCAGAGTGGACCCTAGGTGGGGAAACCTTTGTAAACAAAGGAATACTTTGAAAGAAATATTTATAAACCATATTTGTCCTTGGATTGTGTAGTATAACTTTTTTAGGGGTTTCTCTGACTTCTATCTCTTTTACCTTTCTCTTAAAAAGGGATCACCAATAATATAGAAAACGATATTGACCAACTTAACTCAAGAGTAATAATGAGTATTCATTTCATTCAATAGGTCCCTATTAATTATAAATTTCAATTATATATTTCTATAACCTCGTTTTTTTGGATATTTCTATGGATGAAAAATTAATTATTATATTCTTAAAAATAATATTTTTCATTAAAGTTGTTATTTTTAACTATATCCCATGAACAATGTTTGAATATATGATCTTATAATAATTTTCACTTTTCTCGTGTTTAATTTAATAAACTGTCTATAGGCCTCAATTTCATATTGTAAAAAATAAATCAATGTAAATATTATATAATGATAAAAAATTTAAAAAAAGTTTATCTCATATGCTACCAACATGTATTGGACCAAGTAAATCATGATGAACCTGCTAAATAGATTTAAAATTGTAAATATTCATTCTATATTTGAAGGAATATTATTATTTATAATAGATTTGGAATGACTCGTGAAATTTTTCTTTTTTTAATATTGATTTATAAAATGATGTACTAGTTAGTTATTATCGAATTTCAAAATGGTGGGTGTTCTATAATTACAATGAAATATATTCTAGATCCATAATTCATATTATTTATCTATCAAATATTTTCCATATTAATTTATACTATATTTAAAAATAATTACATAGTTTTTTTAAAAAAAATTTAAATTTCTATTAATTTTTTTTTGAAACAAAAACTTTTCAAACACTATTGTTAATTATTAACATTGAATGATTGCTTTATTATAATATTATATTTCACATGTTTCATAAAAATAGGATATGAAAGTTGGATGTGTCAGTTCTTCTAACATTTTTAGTACAATTTATCTGCTTATATATATATATATGGCATCTTATTTAGATCACTAAATGTTGTATTCTTTCTCTTGAATATGTCTATATCCATCTTTGTTTGTATAATCTTAGTATCACTCTCTAAATATTATTCAACTATTACCCTAAATATAATTTTATTCCTGTTAATGAGTTATTTAAAAACATTTTCATAAAATAATTTCATTATAATCTATTAGTTTGGGAGGAAAAAATGAATCCCTATATGGAAATTTTTCTAATTCCCCCCCCCCTTATATGGATTTTGTTAAGATAAATATGCCTAAACATTTAGATACCCAAATTATCTTCTTCATAAATTTTTCTATAAAAATTACATCACTAAGATATTTCTTTCCATTATACCTATTAGTAAAATTATAAAACAAATTATGTTATTCATTGGGGTTCATGATAAAACATTCAAAATAATAACAACATATATCAAGCATAGAGTCTTTTAATTTGTTTATGATGTCATGTGTCACCATATAATGCTTTAAAATTTCCATGAGTGGTTTTAGAAGCCTAATTGAAATTAATTTAACTGAAATTTAACCTTGATTGAAGAGAGTTCATATCATTTTCATTAGTCTCAAAAAAATTATCATTGGGAATCCTTTTATAATCCACTCCCTTAGTGGTAGTGTATCATTACATGTTTATTTTCTAAATTGGACTCCTAATAAATATAATAGATAAAAAATAAAATGCCATTGAGAAACAATAAGTCAGGTAACAAAAATGAATTATGGACTATTGAGTTTCCCTCTAGAACAACTTGTAAGTAAATGGTAATTCAAACCATTATGAATATTCTATAAAATTGACTCAAGATTTACAAAAAATAGAGATTTTATTACATATATTGTCAAAGGGAATTTTAGAACATGGTAAATTTACTTTTAAAATTTAAAATGATAAATTAATTAAATAATGAATTAAATAAATAATGAATCAAAAATTAACATTAATATTTGTTAGTAAATTCTAACAAAAAATCATTTATATTTTCCTACGTAGTCTATCCCCAATTTTATGTGGGTTTGGTTAATCCATTATCATTAATACAATCTAACTGTATTTTTTATGTTTATATCTCAAAATCCAACTTACATCACATTAGGTAAGTGAACATCAAAAGGAATAAATAAGATAAGTATTGTGTTTTTAGTAAACACCAATATAAATATACCCTCAAATTCTTAAAGAAAATAGATTAAAAATGATATGAAAATGATAAAAGTAACAAACAAATGACAAGGAATTTCTAAAGTGGCTGAAAAAAGAATAATCTTAGTAATTGTAACTTGATAACTAACTAAAATTTATTTTTATTATCTTTTTACTATTAATTTTATGGTTTATACGATTTGGATATCGATTATAGTCCATAGGAAAAATAATATCCATTATAGTATAGATTTTAACAGATGTTACTTTTTTGGAAAAGTTTACTAGGTTACTAATTGGAACACACAAGGTGGATGGTACATATTAGAAGAAAGATATGTACCCATTCAATCTATATCGAGTATTTTGTCTGAAAAACATACTGTTTTGAATGTTCTTTACATTCTAAAGGGTGATTGGTGGGTCGTACTAGGTACTTGGTGGATGTGAAAAATAGTTACTCAACTCTATGCCTGCACAAATAGGTACATGTGGGTGTAACATTAGGTATTCATAGGTTAATGTCACCATAGGGTATCTATTTTATATCCAAAAATCATATAAAATATTAAAATATTCTATTAAAAAAATTAGTAGATAACAAACCAAATTGAAGGCACAAGTCAAAAATTAGAAAAAGAAAAGGTGTTTATGATCATTAAAAAACATATGAGTATGATATGAAACCATCCATAACAATATGTGATTATCCAAGATGAATTTGATATATTGTAGTTTATTAAAAATATATTTGTTGTCGATCCTCTGATTTATTAGTTCAAATTGGACATATATCTCATAAACTAAAAATTGACATGTATTCAAATTCTTCAATATAAGTTATTATAAGGTATATTGGATAATATCATGGGAATTTAATGTAAGCAAATAATATATAGAAAAACATGGGAATTTTAATTACATATTTATTTATAGTGTAGTAAACTATCCACATGGTATTTTTCTGAATCGCTTTCTAAGAAAAAATCCAATTGTGGAAAGTTTATAAAACATAATAATTTAAAATAAAATAATTATAATGACTTATATTTTTTAATTTTTAACTGTTATATAGTTAATTAGTGAAATTATTTTTTATTTATAATTTTATATTAAAATTATATAGAAATATAAATGTTAGGTATTGTTAAAATTCTTGGTTTAGGGATCTAAAATAGATCAATAAATGATGATATGAAAATCTGAATAGGGATAGTTGGGGATTGTTGAGTAAATAAATTTATTTACAAAAGTACTTTTATATATTGGTGTTTTATGTATGTTGGTATGTTTATTATAATTATATCATTGTTTTAGTTTATTATTTACAAAAACTATATACTAATTAATGTTCATTAGGGTAATTAAATAGTTCTTAAACCTTTATAGGATATTACACCCCACCACCATAATTGACACCCATCTTCTCCAATGCATCAATAGAATTACATACATATTCTACTTATTTTAATTCTTAACATACATAGTTGATCATTCATTATTTAATACCAAAATTAAAAAGAGTATAAAAACATTAAAAAATATTTCATATTATATTTAATTATATAATTTGGATTCAATTAATTGAGTATTTCTATATGACCTAAGATTGGTTTATTATTTTAAATTTTAAATTTTGTTATTTTTAAATTTCATATTCATTTATGATATTATAAAATCCATTATAAGGAGATAATAATACATAATAACATGTTTTAGGTATGCAGTCATGATCCCCTCACATGTTTTTTTAAATTAGTTATTTATGAAACATTGGAAATTGGATTTATAATTTACTTTCTCAAGAAAATTTGAGGGAATTATATAATGGGGTTTTAATGTATTGTTTATCTAAGGATAACTCTACTAATTTATTATATTTATGATTTCCCATTTATGGTAGAGGTTTAATTTGAATTTATCTTCCTAATTGAATCTTACATGTGGATAATATATATTAACAAAATAAAATATGAAATTATTAATAGAAAAAAACACTATTTAAAAAAAACCAATAAATAAAAGTCCTAAAAATGAAAAGTTTGGAATTTTTGTAAATATTTCATTAAAGTGTTAACCAATACTAAATTAATTATAATTTTGAATATAGAAACATTCAAAATTATTTTTCTCACACCAATGAAATCCAACAGTTGAAGCTACTAGTATTATAGAATAAATATAATTTTAAACGTAAATTGTTTAAATGTAATTTATAAAAATAATTTATATTAGGTATTATATGAGAATTTTCTTATTAGAAAATTTAAAATTACTCAAAATAAGAAAATTGGTATCTGATAAAGAAAGTTAAATGTAATATATGATGAATTTAAGCAATCTATTAAGATATCACAGTGATCATTATCCTATTTACATGATATAAATCCAATCAATGAAAAATATAATCTGTATGAAAATGATTAAATATAAATGGTAATAGTTGATATTGTTACCCATATAATATGCTTGGAAACTAAAATAGTTTTTCAGGGGAGGATAGTGTTTTATAGCTTAGTCCAAAGGGTTTTGATAACATTTTGTATTATATAGTATATAAAATAGAGTAACGAAAACAAATAACTGAAAATATCAATAAAAATATATATACTACAAAAAAATTGTAGATAAATATTTTCAATATTCCTCTATTGTTTTTTCTATATCAAGGCCAGTGATATTTGATATTTCAACTCCTATTCAAGTTTTATTTATCATTAATAGATATATTATTCACTGGATTTTCTAACAGATCGTAATTTCTAAAATTTAAATAAAATTAAAGTATTCAAATATATTTTAATTTCATCGAAAGTGTAGTAAAATTAAATTTTTATACTTGTGGAGATTTTATAAGTATATATATAAACAATATAATTACAAAATATCTGATGAATATTAATGATAATTATTCAATGGAGTATCGTAGAAGTTTTGTATGGTTATTTCTCTAAAAAAGTCATTTTAATTTGTATATAAATCTACTTAAGTGTAGTATATGGTTTTTTTATTGAATAGTAGAAGCAATTCCTACACAATGCATTATCAATTCTATCTTTCAAGGATTTTTAAAGGTCTAAAAGATAGTAAAATTTAATTTAACTCAAGGGATGGTCAATATATTGAGAAGGTACAACCACTTACATTATTTCAAAAAACAGAAATATAATTTAAAAATTATGGATCATATGATTATAAATGTGCAATAACTTTACTAGAAAGAGATTGTTAGTTGAAATTTCCATGGACTAATTTATAGCCAGATACTTGAAAAAATAGCAAAAAAATAAGTGTTTTTCACTTGAAATAGACCTCTTGGGTAGTTTAATTGGACTTTCATGATATTATTTGAAAATGATATGGCCTTCAAATTGAGATAAAACTTAAAGTAAAGTGTAAAAATTAATCTCATAAGAAAACGAGTTTTGGGGTGTTAAAATAATTGATTATTGGACATAACCCCATAATCACCACATTAAAAATGATCAAATGTTATATGAAATGTATAAATGTATTAATATGATATGAATAAAAATTAATCTGAAATATAGAATAAAATTTAGTAAAAATTATAATTAAATTTAATTCGTACCAGTAATTTAGAATATATGTGACACTTTATATCCAATTATGATCATCAAAAATATGTCTAGGTTTTCAAATTGGAAAAAAAGTGATTAAAAATATATTATTGAAAATTATAGAAGAAAATTGTTATAAATATTTTATCATTAAAAATATAGTGATATGAGATCATGTAAATTTTGACAATCTATTATATATAAATAAATCATCTAATCCAAATATAAAATAGATTACATTATTATAAAATTAACTTAAATTTATAAAAATATATACATATTAATAAAAATTAATATTAAAATCCCCATCACTCTTGAAACCTAAAAATTTCACTTGTATAAATATTTTGATATTAATAATAAATTATTAATCCTAAATTAAATAAATAAAAAACCATATTCCTATAAAAATAAAATTAATGGAAGTAATTAATTATCATCATTTTGTTTTCCATTTAATGATTTGGGAGCTTAAAGTCTTGATACATAGCAATGTGAAGTTGAATGTGTAAAAATTAGTTAGTTAAAGGTACAAGTGTAAATGAGGGTTCTATAAAATATACTATATAAATAACCATAAAAAATATAATTTTTTAATTTCTTCATAGAAGTGATTATGTAATATAATTTATGACTTCAAAATATAAAATTATTATAAAACTAATATATATAAGTATTTCTTTGTATCCAAAATCCATCATTAGTCACTAAAACAACTTAATTTATCCCTTTTGAATCCATATTAGAAACTTGATCCTGAACGTATTTTGTTATATTGGGAATCCTAAACATTTTGATCAAGTTTTTTAAATTATTTTTCATATTATATTTTCTATAAAATTACTTTCTCCATGATGTTACTGTTATCAAAATCATTTGAATCTACCTAAAATTGATGATCAATTTACTACATGTGTTGTATAAATATGTATACTTTAACTGATAAATTTTTTTGATGACTATTTATAATAACATTTTATATGTCATATATATTATCAAATAAGGTCTATAGACTAGTTTAGAAACCCCAATTAATTATTAAAGGTGACTTCACATGGCTAACATACTGATTGAAAAGATCGTTATTTTGATACCTATTATTTTCTATGTACAATATATATGTGATTATAGTAGTTGATAGTTGAAAGAGTGAAATTTTTTAATTATATTACTAAATTTTATACCCACTATAACTCTAAATTTAAAACATTTTAAGTATAAATAAATAATCTTAGGTTTTTCAGTAGGTATTAAATAAATATATTATTTAAATCATTTCCCTTCCCCTTACATATAATATATAGTCCTCTAAAATATAGGAAATCAATATAGATGAAGTTGATGTAATGGGTAAAAAATTTAAAAATTAATCTAAATTTGGATATAAAAACCCAAAAAAGAAGGCACATTCTCTAATTATTTATCATGTATTCAAAATAAAAAAATCAAGTAATTAATATTTGATTTTATTCCCACAAAAAATCATTATCATCATTACTCATGGATTAGAACATGAATCCCTCTTAGGAAATCTAAAAATCCTCCATGAATTGTAGTATGTCGTACATGACCCATTGGGTTCTATAAGAAATATTTGATATCACTCCAACACTTATTTTTTTATTATAGAATTATTTCTATGATTATCACTAAATCCGAATAGTATGTGTGATAGAGAGATCTATGTTATTTGATATAAACAAAATAAGGGTTCTGGTGGACAAACCTAATTAACCACTATAGATAAAACAGTATATCTTTGGTTTAGAAATAAAATTTTCCAAATGTTCCCTCCCATTTTTACTCTTCCTAAACTAAATACCACTTCATTAAAAAAATATTTAATTAATTATTATTTAACAATAATTTTTATTTAATTTTTAAATAAATAACATTGGATTCAAAATAATTTTTATTTAATTATCATTTGTTGAAGAAATTATTATTTTGGTGATATAATTAAGTAAAATCCTATATAATAAATAATATAATTAAATAATTAAAAGGATTTCGAGTTTTAAGATAGTCTAGTCTCTCTCATAATAAATAAAATTTTTCTTCCTTATTAACTCAAACATCTTTTTAATGTACACACACATTCACAAACACACAAAAACACACACACACACACACACACATATATATATATGAGAAATAATAAACTAACTCCTTTTTCCATCCATGTGTATAATTTGATTGAATTATAATAATCATAATTTGAATAAAAAATGATATTCAATGTGAGATCAATTATGTTCTAGAAATTTTGATTGAATCTATTAAGATTTTGGTTACAATTATTTTATCTCCCTCATTGTCTCTTTATCAATAAAGTGTCTTCAAATCATAAACTAATAGAAGTTTCTAGAAACACATTATGTCCCCCATTGAGAAATAAAAAATTTATACTAATGATAAAATTACAATTAACTTATAATTTATAATATAATACCTTAATTATTTTAAATCTCATCAAGAAGGATGAATACATATTTCTTCCCCCATTATTTTTCGATCTATCTTTCATTGTTTTATGTAGATGAACTTGATTTGGATCGTCATGGACATGAAAATTAGTTATGTACTTCCATTTTAATCTATTGTATATATATATCTTCTTTTATAACTAATAAGAGATAAATATTTTCTTAATCCTTCAATTAATTTAATACCATTCTTGATTCACGAGACACAATATATTCCTCCTTGAGTAAAGATTTAGAGTATTTATCTATCCATATAAGTACACAATTCATGTATATATTACCAATGATCATATGTATAAATATGACTATGCATTCAGAAATATTTGTTTTATTAATGTTACATAATACATGGAATTCCTGCTATTGGTATTATCATCACAATCACCTCTCTTGGAAATACCATGTGAGAACATCATGAGATAAAATATCAATTATTGTATCCCCTGAATACCTGAAAATAAGATATAATTTATATTATATTGTCCTGATTTATTTAAACTATAATATATAAATTAAAAATATTTTCATCGAATTCCCTGGTTTTCAATATATAAGGAACAATTATATCATATTAAGTTTACTAATATTCTATTGAAATTGTTACCGATGGAATGGAGAAGATTATAAAACTTATATTAAGGATAACTTATGTATACATAAAAATTAAAGTATATGGGAAGGTAATAAAAATATAATAAATAATGATTGTTTTATTAATCTAGCCCCATTAAAAATTTAGTTTTACAAAAGACCACTAATAGAAACTACAGTTTTCTATCCCTGAAATTATGTTCATTATTTTTCAATGAAATATCTATAGTTACTAGGTCTGATATATTATCTATTGGGATACTCTTCCAAAAATTACATTTCCATGTTGAGTAAAATCAAATAATAAATTATAATTAAATATATATATATATACACTTTTTATTTGTATGATCATGGTTCTTTAGAGAGAACCTTCACTACAATATAGCTAGAATATCGTTTGATAGAATCTTAACAACATAGTACTATACCAATATTTGAAATAAATTTTTTGTATAAAAAATTCTTCATTAGATACATAAAAAGTATTAATATATCTATAATATACTATATAATTGTAGACCATTAGTTTCTTTGGGATTCTTTTATAGAAAACACCACAATTAATAAAGGAAATTTTACCTGGTTTTGACTTTTGATCATTATGATTTTTTTGGAAAAATATCACATGTTTAGACCCTAGTTATACTTCCTTGTCTCCCCCATAAACATGAAACAAATCCTTCGCACATAAAAAGTATTTTCCAATATTATCAACTACAACATAATTCATCTATTCTAGATTGTATGGATTTCAACAAATTATTCGCATGGAATAGGAATCATTAGACATATTATACAGCATCCCAAGCATCATATATCCAAAAAATATTTAGAATAAAATTTCAATCATTATATTTATCAAATTTTTTATTGGGGGACCTGCCTTCATAAATATATTTATTCCAGGTAATGTTAGTAATAATACACTCTTGTATTGGTACATCTTGTATCATTTCATTACATTATCATCATATGTAATTTGATATATTCTAACAAACCTCTTTGATAAATCTATAATGATATTGATCATTATTCTATAGGTTTCTTTACATATGTACATCATTTGGAAGAATTATTTTAATATTGTTTTAATTGGTTATGAAACCAGTTTTTTATTACTTTAAAAAAATATCATCATCAAATATTACTAGTAACACAGTGTCACTCCCAAAAATATGTATATAGACACATGGATTATAACAACCCCAAACCATGTATCCCTAAACTTGTGCCTTTATTTATTACATTGGTATAAGTACAATGAATATCATCCCAATGGATCAATCAATTTATAAGTACTGAATAACTAGATACATACATGGTTCCCTTATTACATTGGTGACAAAACATAGAACATAAAAAAACTAAATTTCATCATTGAAACTCATTCAAGGTTCTCTTCTTCATAACCTGTAGAAAGGAAAACAAATAAGGGTGATCTTGAGTTCTTAGTAATAGTTAATTACACCAATGAAATAATGAAACAATGAGCATAATCAATGTCAAAAGATAAATTACAGAACAATCATGCCATGTAATAAATAAACAGGGGGTGAAATGCATCCATATATTTCCTCATAGTGAAAGTACCCTAGAAAATAATAACATAATTATGAATGAATGGAATGTTTAATTATTATATGTCATGTATCTGGTACATGAACCACAACCATCAAGAACCTTCAAAAGATTATTTAATCATTGTAGGAAAAACCCATTTAATGTTTCAACATTATTCTTCTCAGGAGACTACTGATGTATTCAGGTGGTTTTCTATATATTGTTCTCACCCGTTCTTATGACCAAATAATTCATTATATATTGAATAGTTAATGAAAAATAGATTTTTGGAGAAAATTATCCCATACCACTTGGAAATATTTGAATCAAAATAAACCATTTACTAAATTATGGATGATGGTCTCATAAGATATAAACCTCAATGAATTACATATTTCAACAAAGTATTTTGACATAGATGAAAATACATTAAATGATATCATGTGAAATAGCTTGAGGAAAATAATTTTTAAAAATTATAAAGTGTCTAATACCACTTCAAAATTTTTGAATTAAAATCCTGATGATGGAATAACACTTAAAAATTATTAAATAACATGATAATGATATTATATGTCAAAGGGGTTCTATATACACCTGATAAAATAAGTTTGGTATATTACATCAAAATACTCCACAATGAATAGAAATTGAGATGAAGTCCATTACAAATAACATCTTTCTCATAAAATGGATAGATTATGCATATTCTCTAGAAATACACATAAAACATGCTGAAATAAAACATGATATAATAAAATGTAATTTCACAGATAACCTTAGAATGATATAATAAATGAAATATATGTTTTACCCCATGAATTAAAATTGAGTTAAGAAAACCATTTCCACTTGTAATCAATCGAATCATATTCCATATAATTGTAATATTTAACAAATTAAATTTTTAATACCATGAATATAATGATAATCAATGTATTATATATAAAATTTTTATACACATGTACCACACACATGAAATATGTGGTGAATTATGCATATACCTCACAGAAGTAAAAGTGAGAAAAGAAAATCCTTACCTAACGCTTCCCTTTAGTGTAGAAATATCAGAACTCATGTATTGTAGTTTAAATAATGATGAAAATCATTATAAAACTATATTAATATTTATAATACCTTATTTGATTATTATTTTTACATATTATGAACCATTCATTAATAATATTTCATTATTTGCTTGCTTTCAAGTGAGCTCATTTCATGGTTTCATGATCTTTTTATTTATGAATAATTATAGATGTTCTTTTAAAATGATAATAAAACTATAGAAGTGAAATGGAATAGTATTAATGAAATTATGGAATTATTAATGGTCTTATGTATCATATTTATTTCTTACATGATGATGATTCATTAGATAAAATGTTGATGATAAATATGCAGTTTAGTTTGGTGGGTTTTCCAAACATCATAAACTAGTTTCATTTTATTTAATATTATGAGAATATGTTATTTCTGAAGAATTAAATAGGATATAACATATTTATAATAATATCATTTAACCAAAATAATAATTTTTTGACCATCCATGAAGGTGATAATGGAAAATAAACAAAAACATTATTCATGGAGATGGTTATTCCCCCTAATGTGGACAACGGTTTCATTTCACTGTAAATGAGTATGTAATGAAATATATTTATATAAGATATTAAATTACAAAAATAAAATTTCTCTATTAAAATGATTCTATAAAATAATTTTATGATTAATGAAATATGTGAGGTAAAATTATAAAAGAAAAGAAGATAAGAGAGGTATTTTGAGAAAATTGCCACAAGGATATCACCTCCTTATAGGACCCCTTGAGAACCTTGGATTTTATATTTTGGTCATACCATCTGAAAATGTACATGGTGAGAGATTTGATGATTGTTTTGGGTAGATATTAGAGGATATACATGGCTATTGGGTCGAAATGGGGTGGTGAGACATGGTATTTATACTTGTGGAGAGTTGGGTTTAAGTGATTAAAATAATTATTATTTTATAATTCAAGCCAACCACATTGAGGTGAAATTAATTTCGATGAACTGTATTTTTAATTAATGTTTCTTATGTTTTTAGGGTCTATAAATACAACAAAAAAATATTAAATTTTATAATTTTTATGTATATTAAGATTTTACCTTTTTAAATTAATCCATATCCCAATTTTATTTATACAACAGTAAATAATTATTTTTAACTCGGTAAATTTTTTATTCCAAAAAATGAAATTCAACTTAAAAATAATTTAGAAATTTTTATTCCAAAAATATTATCCAATTTACAAAATCTAATTCATATGATTTTCTAAATTATATTTAAAATTAATCCTATAGATATAATGAAAAAAACTATTATTTAATATCAAAAGTTCAAAACATTGAAAAGGTTTTACATCCAATTTCAATGTGAAATTTATTACAATAGAATAATTTGGTTTAATTAATGTAGTATTGAAATAATTATTCTTTAAAACCAATTTAAAATTTAATTTAACTATAATAATTAATTATTGTAAAAAAAGTAAAAATAAAATGCAGCATTTTTCATTATTCATCCAAAAGTAAACTTCTTTAAAAAATACCAAATATTATACAAAAATATAATTATTATTTTATGATTCCAAACATAAACATTATTTTTTAAATTTTTACTTTTAAATTTGTCAAAAACTAACATTTAAAAAAGGTGTTACATCAGATGGTGGAAGGATTTCGTTTTAGAAATATATTTATTTTTAGGGTTAAACTTAGATTTATTTTACCATTATCCTATCAAACATATTTGAAGAATTTAGAAAAAATTGTTTGAATATATAATATATAATTTTTATCAATATATTTCAATAATTGTGATTAATTATATTTATTAATATAAATTGTATTCATGGCCATAAAAATAGTTTTTTTATATGTATGAATTATTTATGTTCAAGTGGTTCAAATTTTTGTTTCTAATTAATTACTAACCAATGAATTTATTTTTAAAAAATTTGTAAACTATAATTTCATATTTTACTTAATCTCATCTATTCCCACCATTCCAATGGCCATGTGATACCTATCATAATTAAATACCAATGTTTAATTATTTTTTAAATCTCTGTGTTATATGTAATATAAGCTATTGAATAGATTAAATTAAAAAAGAGACATATCAAAAAATGTTGGGGTTTCAAATTCCCCCCTCCATAAAAAAATTAAATACTATAAATTTAAAATATCACTTCTAAAATCAAAATTTAATACTTGAAAATTCATTTGTGGAAACCTATTTCATAAATACAATTAATAAAACATCCCCTTAATGAGAGGGAAATTTAAAATGTGAATGTTACCCAAAAATTTGGATTTATAATAGGATAACAATACTTTGAAGTGAAAACTAATTCATATAATATAAATCTAACCATCAAGTTCTGATATAGAATGATATTATACTTGTTCAATGTAAATTTAACCATTAAAAATCCGTAAATCATGTGATCATTTAAAAAACCAATGATTTCATAATTAGAAAAATTAATGGATAAAGTTTTTGTTCTAAAATTCTTTTTATAGAGTTGAGGGAATACTTTAATATGTAAATATGTACATTAATTAAAATAAACATTCTTTTTTACTTTTCATTTCATAATCATAATCTCATCCATTGTTTGTGCTTTGATCATTTTAAATTCATTCCTTAAACCCAGAAATGAATGTTCATGATGATTTTTTTTTATAAATGAATCACATTAATAGATAATAAGATACACAAGTCATTCCTTTAACCATTATATATTTACTAAAACTAAGATACATAAAACATAATATCCTATATAATAAATCATACTTTATCCACAAACAATAATATTCAATGTACAACTTAATTCATTACATAAGTAGTTAATTTTATGACACATCCAATATATGTATATCCAAATTAAAAGACTAAAAATTTAGAAGGAAGGTCACTAAATTTCCTTAATCATTATATTTTCTAAAAAATTGAGTTATTACTGTCACATAACAAATATATAAATACCTTTATCACCTTTATAACTTAATTAAAACAAGAATGCTTCCAAAAATATTATCTGATGTTATTGAACATATTCCTCACATCCATATATATAGTATACCCAGCCAAGATAACATAAACCATCAAATCACTAACAATTTTCATTGTTACCAATACATTCCCATACACATATCGTTTTCATCATTAATTCAATATCAATCATATATTAAGGGTTATATTATCTTAATATTTTTTTTCTAAACAATAAACTTTCCAATGGATCATGTTTCCTGGTTATCAGTACAATTCAACATTATCTCTCAAATCCTTAAAGAAGAAGTACTATAATAAAATCCTTATATATATCTAAATTAATAAATCCAAAATATCATTGATAATTTAAAAACAAAATTATATATTCCAAAAACACAAATTCTTTAATTATTCCACTCTAACAGTAATAATGGAATAATCGTGACCTCGATCCTTTTTCTTCTTCTAATATATATTCCCATGAATCTTAGTACATTAATTTGTGCAGTGACTCATATCCTTATAATTAAAACATTTAAAATTTACATGTTCTTTCTTTCCCATAAAATCACGAGTCAAGTTACCTTTATCTCCATGTTAGTAATAGTGTCCCATTCCCATTAGGAAATTACAAAGTTGTTTCTTTCAATAATTATCACATGAGGAAAAATATTACATTACCATTTTAATTTTATCTATATCTTTCTCTATCATTATATTCTTATCATTATCTTTATTAAAGTCCTAGTACATATATTGTCCTCTCTATTACTTTATAGAACATGAGACTGTATCTTAATATGATGGGAATGCTTGGGAGACTAGCGCCCTATAGTGCAACGACCTTAACCATAAATGAAATCATCAACCTTATTCATTGGGTTGAATATGTAGTCTTCATCCTGCCTTGATAATGTTGTAATGTTGTCTTCATACTTAGAAACATTCGCATCCCCCATATGTCTCAGACTCATGAATTGTCTCTCCACATCAGCTCATAGTTTTCAAGGAAAATATATTTCCATGAAAAGTGCCTTAAAATCCATTAATTGAATGTTTTATATTTTCCTATACTCCTTAGTGTTTTAAATAAATGAGAACCATTGATGTATATCTCCAGAGGGATGATAAAATTTCATAACAACCTTCTCTATTTTATTAGTTCACGAAGAGAGAAATATCATCTCTAATGAACTTATCGAGTGACCAACTATAAATCAAATTGTAGTCTCATTGACTTATGGAGGTTGTTACTGCATGAAGAGATTTATCGTTGTTCTGCTGCATTGTGTATCAAGACACTCCCTATGGTAAAGGTTATTTCTCAAAACCTGAGTCATTTGTCTCAATATAGTAATAATATTCTCCATTTTAGGTGCATCTCCAACTCCATCGTCAATTCCATTATCTCACCTCATAGGGATATCCTTATATAGATTACATACATTGATATGGTTCTCATTACTTACAATATGATCCATTTCTAAATAGTGTAAAACACTATATTAGATCAATATATTATCGATCCTAATGTATAATCTAAAAACTAGAGACATACATAACACTAACTTAAAATTTCTTGTCTTTCTAATCCCATAATCATAAACATGGGTTCATTGGGATGTTTTTTATACTTGTAATAAAATTATATCTTACTATTATTCTCCCAAATATATGATTTCCTAAATCTAGTTTCCATAGATTCTACTAAACATTCTCTTATACCAACTACAACGACCCTGACCCCGGTATCTTGGAGATTGTTCATTTTTTTATATGAAAATGAGTACATTATATCTCAACCAAAATGATTGACTGGTTTTATAGTCTTTAAGAAATAGATATATACATGGTTCCCTTATTATATTTTTAATAAAACATAGAACATAACAAATAAAAGTAAATTTTATCATTAAAACTCATTCAAGGTTCTCTTCTTCATAACCTATAGAAACAAAATAAGGGTGAGCTTGATTTCTCAGTAAGAGTTAAGTACATCTGAATAAATTATTAATTAAAGAGAATAAAAAATATTAAATGGTAAATAACTAAACACACAATCCTTGTAATCAGTATTTTTTTTTGAAATGAATCCATAGATTTTTTCATAATGAAAATTTCCTGGATAACAATAACTAAATTTTGATATAAGGGATGCTTAATTATTGGGCTTCATGTATTGGAACAATTTCCACTAAAATCAATACCATTCATAAGATGGTTTAATAAGTGTGGGTAACAAAATTTAATTTGGCCACATTATTCATATCATTAGATTATTGATTCATTCAAGGGATTTTAAATATATGGTTCCCACCCATTATTGCATCCAAAGCATTCATTATATATCGAATAATTGATTTAAAATTTTATTTTTAAATCAAAATATCTCATACCACTTTGAAACATTTGAATCAACATAAACGATTTAATAAAGTATGGAATACGGTATCATACAAGATAGACCTCACTAGATTTTCAATAAAGGATGTTAAAATATGTGAATATACATTAAATGAGATCATTGAAAAATTATTGATGGAGATAATCTTTAAACATTACAAAGTGTCCCATACCACTTTGAAACATTTGAAATATAATCCCCATAAAGGAACAACATTTAGCAAATTATTAAATAACATGAGAATGATATAATTTTTCAATGGGTATTTATATAAAATTTTGTTCTTAAATAAGATCGAGGACACAGTGAGGCGGTGAATCAGTAATTTCATTTTATATTACAATAAATTTTCATAACATCCTAATAAAACCATTATTAACCACCCAAACATGTTAATTTTATAATACACTAAATTATATCTTCTAAAAAAACAATTCATAAGAAAAAAATATAAATAAAAGGAAACACATTATATTTATAAAGTTTGGTATAATGACCTACTACTTTTCATGTTGGATAGTCCCACCAACACTAATTATTTCACTATCTTATTTCTAGAATGCAAAGTCACAAGTAGTGAAAAATTCTATAAACCTACTAGAAATATTCCTATTATAGATTATTATACCCCCCAACTATCATTTTCAAAATCCACTTCCCATAGATGGTTATACACCCTATAAAGACAATTGATCCTATCCAGTAGCTGGTAAATATCCAATCTTACATTCTTCACTTTCCTAATTCTTTTCTCATCCAATTAATAAAGTCTTATGTTCCTAAATGATGTATATTAATCATTCTTTACAGGAATACAATCAATAAAAACATGAAAAATTCTCAAAGGAACATTTTCATCATGAAACATTTTTCAGAAACTCTATCTAGAAAACATCATAATCAAAATTCAGTCTGATCTGCCTTGGTCTGATAAAATATGTCTGATGGTCTTTGTACGATTGGACTTGTTCTAATTCTGTTTCTTCTCTTCATTATTCAATTGAATCGGAACATAATCAGTAGTTCAAAATACGTCTTTTCGATGGAACTCCATCTGATTCACCATTCTCTAATTGATGTCGCTATAATGGGATCACTCTGATGGACTTTTTCTAATGAAATGCTACTCATTGGAACATTCTCTGATGATCGGATTGAACCTCACTTAGATGATCATCCTCAACATCAACATGAAAAACAACATTTGTTTTTAAACTCAATACATAGAAAAAATAATATCTCTTGACACACATTAACTGTTCAGTATTTTCCATATTTAGAAATTTATTATGCTCCCCTTTTATTGTCACCCCAGAATGAAAAATATGGGAAAACAAATTTCACTTCCCACATAATGATATTTTCCAATCCTGAATTTCTAATTCATTTAATTTATCATGTTTTACTTCTATAACTCTTCATAATACTTATAAGGGATTATATAATGTTCTAAAAACTTTATACAACTTTATGTATATAAACATTTCGTTAGAATGATTCCTTAGTCTGATTCTTCATTGGGAAACATCATTATGATGAAGACATATGCGAAAATGAATATTTACCATTATGATGTCCTCTTGTAAACATTTAATTCCATCTCATGAAGATGATCTATATAATCTCTTTAATATAACATCTGAAATATCTATAAAGTATTTCATTCTTTCTTCAGTTCCTTAGATTGATGATCCTTTTTATGATGATGTTCAACAACTGATTAATTCATTAGTAGTAGCATGTGTCTGATGGATCAGTCTCAGAATCAATACTTTGGATATTTTCTTCTTGTCCCATATGAATTTGAATAAATTATGAATCCTTTTCCTATGGATCTAATTGAAATATAATCCTACATGATAGTAATGATTGACTAGTTTGTTGATATTCATTTGGTTGATCGGTCTCTGGATACTTTTGTTGAGTCATCGTTTCTAACAATCCAAAATTTTTTAAACATTCAACCATTGATAAAACATTTCATATAATATATAAATGATACCTATAATATGAATTGGTGTTATAATCCATTATAATGGATCAGTTTCATACCACGTCTAATGGACCGGTGACAATAGTAAATTTTTATATCAGCATGATCATTGTTCCAGAATTCTTATATTTTCACCTCAATGATTATTCTACAAATGAACTGTAACCTTTTTTGTCATATGTTCCTCACAATAATGAGTAGTAGCCATAATAAATCACTTTTTATTCTCCAATATTACAAAAACTCTATATTTTATCATTATTATATCATGATTTATGAGAAATCTTATGATCTGATTCGGCATCTCCTAAATTTTATTTGGAAGTATTGTAAGTTTCTAAATTTCCATCAACAACTTTCATTCCAAATATGCCTCAATATGATTGTTAGAACCATCTCTCCCCATTTCCATCAAAAGACATTCATCATAAGTTTCCTAAACAACTTATGTTTTATGAGAATGTACCAAAGAGTAAATCATTTTCAGATGCACATTGGAAGTTTTACTACTTCCCAAATTCTTTTCCTCATTCTGAATATCAATAAATGATGACCTCATATAGGTGGACTAGGTCTGATTCTCTTATCCATGATCTAGATCCTATGCCTCATGTTAGTGGCTTGGATCTATTTACTCGTGTTGGTGGGATGAGTCGGATGGTCATTCTGATGGGATGATTATAGAAACAAAAACCCTATTTTTTCAACTTTAACTATATATCATTTATTGAACACAAATATAACAAAAACACAACATGGCCTAAAAATATTCACATTTTTGTGTGTGTCAATACTCACATAAAAACAATACCACTTGTTATCTATTCTCACTTTTATTCTCTTTCATCCCATATTTCTTGTATGTCCCACTTTTTCTTATCTCTCCCTTGTTCTTCTTCTCTCGTACATATTGATAATAAAATTCAAAGGATCTATCATGACATGTTTTCCCCTTATTGAAAAATGATATTATTAAGGGTTGAAACTTTTCATCTCTAGATCTTGAAACTCTTTTTTAGATTAACATAAGTATCACATGATTTTCTTAACAAGGATACTTTGACTAAATGTAGAGACCCAAAGCCTGATGTACATGGACATTACATTACTTTTGCGAAATACTTAGTACATAACAAAAATAGACACACAAGGACCGTAACTGTTTAGTGTCTTTGGAAACTCGGAATATAATCTTCTAATCATGGTGAAAGATCTTCAACATATCCCATAAAGATCTTCTCTTTTTTTTCTTACCTAAAACTTTTATTTATATCCTGGGGAAATGAAAACATAAAAGGGGTGATCTCAAATGCCCAGTAAGGGTAAACATAGAGAACCTAAAACAATCCATAAACATTTGAAAGCAAAAACATAAACATGAAATTTAAACATCAAAATCTTGAGCAAAGACAAAAATTGTGGAATTACGTAAGGCATATATCATAAAGGAACATCAATAATGATAAAATAGCATGGGAATAAAACATGTAATTGTGGAAACCATTCATCACTTGTTACAATTTCCATAGTATCCAAGGAATTGCTGCCAAGACCATCTTAGTGGACAAAGTCCCTTTCTGAAACGAGTTCACTCCTCGTTTCAGTCTAGTAACACTGAACCGGATTAACTTACCATTCCATCCATGTCTATCTCATGAGATATAAATCTTTACCCAATGCATTTGAGGGATATATTTGTCCTACCCATCTCTTATTGAAAAAATTCTTACTTGTGCCACAAAATAAACTTCAAACATTCTTCGTAACGTAAAGAATAAAAGGGGTTTCATAAACATCATCCCATCATCTCATAATCCATATAAAAGAAATTGATATCATTTCATAATAAGAAAAGTGAAACCATGTAAATCATAGGGTCATTATACTTTAATTATACACATATGAAATAATGTCATCTTAGAAGGAAAATGGTTTTGATGAAACACTTCAAATGAATTCTTGACGAAAATATCCTTTCTACGTCAAAAACATTTTTACTTTCTTAACATGTCATTCAATTTTAAACTGAAAGATTTTGATTACAAATAAACATGAAAATTTTTAAAGGAAGATTCTTGGAAATAATGTTTTAAAAATTCATTCATGTCGTATAAGTTAAAAAACATTCTTATCGTACTTTTGCCGGAAAAGTAAAAAACATACCTCATAATTTAAACAAAAGAAAGATTACTTACATAACATGTAGTAAAAGTAAAAAATGGGTAAAAAGTAATTTAGACATACATGAAACCATTTTCAGGAAACATGGACATGGATGAGAATAATAACCCCGGTAAATACTTACGAATAAACAATCTCGGATAAGAACGAGATTGGAAAACTTATCCCTTACCTTATGTTTGATATGCTTCGTATGTATCCTAACCTCCTGTATAATGATTTAAATAATGTCATTGAATTATTAAAGAATCATATTAATTGTTATGATGTCATATATGGTTTACTTATGACTTTATATTACCCGTTCTTTTGTAAATTTTATGTTAAAGAGTGTTTTGGGTAAAATCATTTCATTTGCCATCCGTGTTTTGACTTGTAATTATTCATATGATTACTTAGATCATGATTACTTAATTATAGAATATAAAACATGATTTATATATAATATATATATTCAGAATATACATATATATAATAGATTGATAAATGGAAAGAAATACACCGTTCATGGAGATGGTAGGTCGTACGTACGCATAATCATTGTTTTTGTTTCCTTATTGAGTTGAATGGAATTAAATAGATGAAATACATATAAATAAATCTAGTAGATTTATAATGTCATATATTTCATTATTATTTCTTATATATACTTTATAATCATTCTTAAATGGTTAACATGGAGAATGAATCTCATCGCGTCGTGGAGACGGTAGTCCGTACGTACGCACAAGCGATGCTATCGTTTCCATAATTATTGAATTGAATTAGAGTGGATGATACAATATATAATAATCAGTATGATGTTATAATAACTATTTATATTTATTCTTTACACAATTATACCCATCCAAGTAAGGTGGTGTTGGAAAAACATAATACACCACGGCGTGGAGACGGTATTCCGTACGTATGCACGCGCGGTGATTTCGTTTTCCGTAGGATGGATAGATGGTGAAATAGGGTTGTTTAATAATTATAATAACATATCAGTATATGAGTGATACTTATGTTATTACTTCCTAATGAAACAACTAAATAAGAAGAAGTATAAGAATAAATAAAGTTGAATGAATCGGTAACGGACATTACCTCTTCTTTGAAGCGCCTCCTTGAGACCTCCTCTTAGGGCACTAAAATTGGTCTTTGAAGAAGACCAGGACCTCTAGGATGTTTCTAGGGAAGTGGAGAAGAGAATTTGTCAGTTTTTGGCAGAGCTTGAAGGCTCCAATTGGTGTGAGGAAGGGAGGTAGGAGGTTCTCTTTTATAATGGGGGAGAAGGGCACCTTTGGAAGTCTTAAAAAAATTAATTTATAATAAATCTAACCCCACTTAAAAACCTCAACAAATGACTAATATTCGAATAATAGATGATATATGGTAGTAATATCATCAACCAATATACTTTAGACATGTTAGGAAATTATTTTAAACATTATCAACTTGATTTATCCTTACTTAATCAATTTAATTTTATTTGTGGTAATAACATTCTAAAATTTAAATTATAACAAAAAATTACTTATTTGTTGTGAATTGACCATAATTGGATACTTTATAACATTTTAGACCATATAAATATAAATTTATAATTTTTAAATATTTTTGTGATTTTTAAACAATTTTATAATATGTTATTTTTATTAAATAACAATAGTGTCAATTTTGACACTATTCATTTATATGAACTGAAATAAAATATATACAAAAGATATGTTCAAAATAAAAGCTTTAATAAATTCATAAAAGTCCATATGTTTCTAGAAAATAAGTGGAGCACATTAAATAGTTCATATGATATTTATTTAATTATTTTTAAAACCATTTATTTGGTTTATGTATTAATAAAATAATAACTACAACATTTTTGTATAATTATTTAATATACTTATTTGATGCATAAAAATAAAATCCTATGATGAATATAAATCTATTACCGTTAAAAATAATAATTTTACTCGAATTTATAATCTTAAAATCACAATATTTAAATTTTTATATTTATTAAATTATGAAGGTGACAACTTTGGCATAATTTAAAATAAAATAATATAAGTGTCATAATCACTTTTATAAGACTAGAAATGGTTATATATTAGGTAATTGGATTATTGTGGTATATATATACACTACCAATAAGTTTTGGTCCAGTTTGTGTGCCTTTTAATGGGTATTATTATTTCAATAAAAACTATATTACTGATTTTTCACTTAATAAATAATTTCTGCATCAATAATGTATCACCATTAATGACAATTATTTAATCCCTAAAAATTCTAAATAAATTGTCATGATGTAGATAATTTTATTATCTTTCTGTATACTATTCATTTTTGAATTTGTATGAAGTTTATCAATAAATTAAAATTATTATACGTATAAGATTTAAGAGAGTGACATGTTGTCACTTTCTTTGGTCTTAATAATAATTAAATTACTTTCATGTTCAAAAGTCCATAAAATGAATCTAATCCGACTCTTAGGTTATATGGGTCTACCTTTATCCATTCAATAGAATTTTGGCATGTGTTAGGTTAATTTTATAATATTATATTTACCCTTAATTACCTGATTTACCTTTAACTACGGTAAATAAAATTTACCGTTGTTACTATTCATAAAGCCCAAAAATAAAAAGTAGTCTATTAATATAATTTGGACCTACTAATTCCAAATATGGAATCCATTTTCCCAAATTCAATACACAGAAGTTGCAGAAATTAAATTAAAATTAATCTCGTTGTCGAAAGAAAACAGGTGTTTGTTTAAAACATTGCAAAAGATTGAATTTATTTAACCTATGAATTCAATGTAAAATCAATGCTAATGACATAAATTATATTAAATGGTAAAAATATATTCTATTTATACTATGAAACCATTAAATATTATAATTTAACCACATAAGTTATTACGATGAAAAAAGTTGTTTTTAATTAAAATATAGCGTGTTTTTACTATTCACTAAAATATGAAAGTTATCACAATAATAAGAAAATTTTATCCAAGGTAAAATTTTATGTCCTGATTCCAAAGAATAATTTTATTTTGTGAAATTTAACTTATAAACATGTCAAAAACTAGATTTAAAGTTAGTGCACCATCAAAAGGGGGAAAACTGCATTTTTTGAAAAATACTTATTTTACCCGAAAAACATATTTTGTTCTTATACCATGTTATAGAAAATGTGTAAGATGAATAATAATGTTATAAAATTAAAAATTTAGTTAATACTATGCATAACTGCTGGTTCATAATAAAATTATAATAACATATCTTTGTTTAGTAAAACCCAGTATTGCGTACAACAAATGCTCTCGAAGAAGGTCGTGAATGCGTGTAATGCAAGCCAAGTCATGGTTGTGCATAGTGAAAGAGTCCTTTTTTGTTTCGTCATAACAGAATCCAACCATTTTTAATTTATACATTGAATATATATATATATATATATACTCAATGTTGCATAGAATGACTATTATCAAACGAACTTGAAATTGTGTGTAACACAATCTAAGAATAGTATTGCGTAAACCGCAAGCTAATACAGTGTTGTGTATAGCACACGATAATTTTGTTGTAGCATAAAACACATGACATCAAATAAATTAAAATGAATACTTATCATAAAATATCGGGTTGTTACATTCTACCCCCCTTAAAATAAATATCACCCTCGAAATTCGTCGGGGTTATACATGGGTTTCTACTTGAAAGTTTCCTTAATTGAAACCCACATCGTAAAATGAAATATGAAAACTTAACTTTAAAAACTATAGTATGAAACGTAACGGTTACCCAAATTAACTAATCACTAAGTTTCCACATAGGAGAACATATGTGAAAATATGGATATGGAAGAGAAATATAACCATCATGTTCTGATGGAGAGTGGTAGAGAACATGGCTATGAAAAAGCCAAAAATCACAAAGCAATAGATTTGTGATGATCTATGGTACCATCTGATTCATCAGATATAAGGTCATTAGGACAACATTTTTGGTTTTCAAGATCATTTCCCTAAAGTTGATGAATTAAAATAAATACTTACATGATTTTGGTACAATCTCACTCTTGTTCGTGAATTGAACAATTTCCACTTCATACCTTAAAGAAATGAAGTTGAATTTGTTATTCGTGATGTGTTAGCAGATCATGTAATAGAATGATGGGTCATTCCATCTGTTTCAAACAAAAGGTTAGCAAAAGTTATAAGTCCATCATATGGTTAGATTAATCGTATATGGTACAAAAAATGAACTTATACTTCATATATCATACCGCTTAATAAAATAAAACTATTTTCTACTAACCAGGGACTTTCTGTAGGCCAGTGGTAGGTGATAAAGGCCAGTCGCACTTCGGTTGTGGGTTCGATTCCCACAGCCTTGTCCGACGCGATGGGTTGTCGCCAGTCCTGCAGGTTTTCCTTTTTCTAAAACTACATTACTATAACATCCCATCAATAATATCGAAAAAAGTTCTATCCTTAAACAATACTAACTTATGTCCAACATAATCTATTCCAATATTTAGGCTTATCTAAAATACTTCAGTCCATGCTCATAGTATAAGGAAAATGATTACTTGAAATGTCACATAACAATCACGTGAATGCCATCATTTATCCCCCATATATCATAAGATATATCTTGTTGTTCAAATTACAATCATGTGAATACCTTAATCATGTACTCTCTTGAAAAATGAATACCCATTTAACCTTAGTGAAAACATGAATGTTGTCAAAAGTTAACTCTTTCCACATACAAAAATCCCAAAATTTCTATATACTCAAACCATGATATCACTTTGTCCTTATATCAGTCATGAGCTCATGAATACTGTCAAACATTTCATTTTCTTTTTATCCCTTTATTATACACATATCATCTACTTTCAAAAAAAATTGAATCACTTTTCATGGTTACCGGTACCATAAAATTATTGAAAACCACAATAGACTAATACAAAAATATTCTAATACACCATAAAAGTACCACAACAACATTATTCATAAATACCAATATATAAACACTTTAATCCATCCTTTTCGATGATTGTTCTGGAGTAAGTCCTTCCTTGATTTAGAAGTAACATTTTAGGTCAGGGCATTGAGTTGGGTAATTCCCATGTTCTCCACAAATAAGACATTGAAATCCATAACAGTCTATCACTCTATGACCCTTTTCTCCACACAGATAACATTTGTCCCTCCATTTGAGGTATTCATCAAGGTTCTTCTTCCCTTCTTTAGAAATCTCAATCTTATTTTATTTATGCTCCTCAACATGTGAACATGTATAAAAGTCTATCTTCCTCTTATTTGATGAATTAGGCATACCACTAAATTTCACCTTGTTAATCATATATCGCGATGACTGATTCAGAATAATCACAATATCTCTCTCTCTAGGCATTATGAAATTTTGTTGCACATATTCACCAATTTTTCCATTGGATTCAATGTTAACCAAATTCCTTTTGGTTCCCTCCATTGACTGAAACACAAAAAGAATTCTGTGAGAGGCAAAAATCATACAAGGAAAATAACATAATCAAGGGGGAGTACCTTCGACATCTAACATCTTAGGTTTAATTCTAAGATCATTAGCGCAATTCTAGGACTATAACCTATACATATACATAACCTTAGGGACATCCCTAGACATACCTTCGGAATATCTCAAGGGATCTCACTAATGTTTTTGCATCCTAGTTTCCAAAGGTAGACTAAACCTTTCCTCTGATACCAACTATAACGGTCTGGAATTACTTCCAGTGGACTATAATTGATACTTATCATGGCACTCCATGGGCGGCTACACCCCCTAGGTGGGACACACCACCATCCCCAGTGGCATCCATTTCCTCATTAAGCCCTTCGGCGTTGAGCCATGCTTCGTCCAACGCTCACATGTGAGAGTTCCCAAGGATCAGACACATTCCTACCTCCTTTGCCTCTGATACCAACTGTAGAGACCCAAAGCCTGATGTACATGGACATTACATTACCTTTTCGAAATACTTATTACATAACAAAAATAGACACACAAGGATCGTAATAGTTTAGTGACTTTGGAAACTCGGAATATAATCTTCTAATCATGGTGAAAGATCTTCAATATCTCCCATAAATATCATCTCTTTTTCTCTTACCTAAAATCTTTCTTTATATCCTGGGGAAAAGAAAACATAAAAGGGGTGAGCTCAAATTCCTATTAAGGGTAAACATAGAGAACATAAAACAATCCATAAACATTTGGAAGAAAAAACATAAACATGAAATTTAGATATCAAAATATTGAGCAAAGACATAAATCGTGGAAGTACATAAGGCATATATCATAAAGGAACATCAATAACGATAAAATATCATGGGAATAAAATATGTAATTTTGGAAACCATTCAGCACTTGTTATGATTTCTATAGTATCCAAGGCATTGCTGCCAAGACCATCTTAGTGGACAAAGTCCCTTTCTAAATCAAGTTCCCTCCTCGTTTCAGTCCTGTAACGCTGAACCGGATTAACATACCGTTCCAGCCATGTATATCTCATGATATATAAATATTTACCCAATGAATTGGAGGGAGATATAGGTCCCACCCATCTCATAATGATATTAATCTTACTTGTTCCACAAAATAAACATAAAACATTCATCATAACCCAAAGAATAAAATGGGTTTCATAAACATCATCCCATCATCACATAATCCATATAAAAGAAATGGATATCATTTCATAATAAGAAAAGTGAAACCATCTAAATCATAGGGTCATTATACTTGATACATACACATGAAATAATGTCATCTTAGATGGAAAATGGTTTTGATAAAACACATTTGAAATGAATTCTTGAGGAAAATATCATTTCTACTTCAAAAACATTTTTCCTTTATTAACATTTCATACAATTTTAAAATAAAAGAAGTTTATTAAAAATAATCTTGAAAACTTTTAAAGGAAGATTCTTGGAAATAATGTTTTAAAAATTCATTCATGCAGTATATGTTAAAAAAACATTTGTCTCGTACTTTTGCCAGAAAAGTCAAAAAAGTACCTCATAATGTAATAAAAAGAAATATTCCTTACATACCATGTAGTAAAAGTAAAGAATGGTTAAAAAGGACTTTAAACATACATGAAACCATTTTTAGGAAACATGGACATGGATGAGAACAATAACCCCAGTAAATACTTATGAACAAACAATCTCGGATAAGAACGAGATTAGAAAATTTATCTGTTACCTTATGTCTGATATGATTCGTATGTATCTAAAACTATTGTATAATGATTTAAAAACTATCATTTACTTATTACAGAATCATATTCATTTTTATGATGTCATATATGGTTTACTTATTACTTTATATTACCCATTCTTTTGTAAATTTTATGTTAAAGAGTGTTTTGGGTAAAATCGTTTCATTTGTCATCCGTGTTTTGACTTGTAATTATTTATATGATTACATAGATCATGATTACTTAATTACAAAATATATAACAAGATTTATATATAATATATATTCAGAATATAAATATATATTATTGATTGATAAATGGAAAGAAATACACCATTTATGGAGACAGTAGGCCGTACGTACGCATGAACGTTGTTTCCGTTTCCTTATTGAGTTGAATGAAATTAAGTAGATGACACACATATACATAAATCTAGTAGCTTTATAAAGTGATATATTTCATTATTATTTCTTTTATATACTTTATAATCATTCTTAAATGGTTAACATGGAGAATAAATCTCATCGCGTTGTGGAGACGGTAGTCCGTACGTACGCACGAGCGATGATATCGTTTCCATAATTATTGAATTGAATTAGAGTGGATGATACAATATATCAGAATCAGTATGATGTTATAATAACTATTTATAGTTATTCTTTACACCATTATACCCATCCATGTAAGGTGGTGTTGGAAAAACAGATTACACCACGGCGTGGAGACGGTATTCCGTATGTACGCACGCGTGGTGATTTCGTTTTCCGTAGGATTGATAGATGGTGAAATGGGGTTTTTTCATACTTATAATAACATATCAGTATATGAGTGATACTGATGTCATTACTTCATAATTAAACAACTAAATATGAAGAAGTAGAAGAAGAAATAAATTTGAAAGAATCGGTAATGGACATTACCTGTTCTTTGAAGCGCCTCTTTGAGACCTCCTCTTAGGGCACTAAATTGGTTTTTCAAGAAGACCAGGACCACTAAGATGTTTCAAGGGATATGGTGAAGATAATGTTTCATGGTTTGTCCGAGCTTGAAGGCAGAAATTTGTGTGAGGAAGGGAGGGAGGAGGTTCCCTTTTATAAAGGAGGAGAGGGGCACCTTTGGAAATCCTAAAAATATTAATTTATAATAAATATAACCCCACTTAATAACCTCCAAAAATGACTCATATTAAAATATTACATGATCTAGGGTTGTAAACTCATCAACCAATAAAATTTATACATGTTAGGATATTATTTTAAACATTATCAACTTGATTTGTCCTAACTTAATCAATTTAATTTTATTTGTGGTAATAACATTCTATATTTTAAAATATAACAACAAATTACTTATTTGTTGTGAATTTTCCATAATTGGATACTTTATAACATTTTAGACCATATAAAATTAAATTTATAATTTTTAAATATTTTTGTGATTTTTAAGCAATTTTATAATATGTTATTTTTATAAAATAACAACAGTGTCAATTTGGACACTATTCGTTTATATGAATTGAAATAAAATATATACAGAAGATATGTTCAAACTAAAATCATTAATAGATTAATAAAAGGACATATGTGTCTAGAAAATAAGTGGAGCACATTAAATAGTTCATATAATATTTATTTTATTATTTTTAAAACCATTTATTTGGTTTATCTCTTAACAAAATAATAACTACAACATTTTTGTATAATTATTTAATATACTTATTTGTTGCATAAAAATAAAATTCTATGATTAATATTAATCTATTACCATTCACAATAATAATTTTACTTGAATTTATAATCTTAAAATCAAAATATTTAAATTGTTATATTTATTAAATTATGAAGGTGACAACTTTGGCATCATTTAAAATAAAATAATATAAGTGTCATAATCACTTTTATAAGACTCGAAATGGTTATATATTAGGTAATTGGATTATTTTGGTATAGATATACACTAAAAATAATTTAATTTAACCACATAATTTATTACGATGAAAAACATTGTTTTTAATTAAAATATAGCGTGTTTTTACTGTTCACTAAAATATGAAAGTTATTAAAATAATATGAAAAATTTATCCAAGGTAAAATTTTATGTCCTGATTCCAAAGAATAATTTTATTTTGTAAAATTGAGCTTATAAACATGTCAAAAACTAGATTTAAATTGGGTGTTCCATCAAAAGGTGGCAAAACTTCATTTTTTTTAAATACTTATTTTACCCAAAAAATTTATTTTGTTCCTATACCATGTTCTAGAAAATGTGTAGGATGAATAATAATGTCATAAAATTCAAAATTTAGTTAATACTATTCATAAATTCTGGTTTATAATAATATTATAATAACATATCGTTGTTTAGTAAAACCCAGTATTGTGTACAACACACGCTATCGAAGAAGGTCGTGATTGCGTGTAATGCAAGCCAAGTCAGGGTTGTATATAGTGCAAGACACCTTTTTTGTTTTGTTATAACAGAATCCAACCATTTTCCATTTATGCATTTAATATATATATATATATACTCAATGTTGCGTAGAATGACTATAATCAAATGAACTTATAATTGTGTGTAACACAATCTAAGAATAGTGTTGTGTATATCGCAAACTAATACGGTGTTGCGTGTAACACACAATAATCTTTTTGTAGCATAAAACACATGACATCAAATAAATTAAAAAGAATACTTAACATAAAATATCAGGTTGTTACACTAAAAAACTCTATATCTTCATGGGTGAACCCAGTGTACAAAATACTAGTAAATAATCAAAGTTTTGAAACGTTTGAAACAAAAATCATTCATGTAATACATATTCATTTTTCTTTCAATATTCTCTTTTCTAGAGAAATGTTGAAAATTATTGATTAGGATTAAATTATCATGTAAAAATCACAAACAAATATCAGAAATTTATGGTGAATAAACACAACTTTAAAACAATTTATTTAGTAACATCAATACTTTTTTTCAAGAATAGATAGAGACTCACCATCAGCTTCCTTATTTAAAATCCTTCAATTCCCTACAAGTTAGTAAAAATAAAAATATTTTAGGAGTAATAAGGAACCTCGTATCTTTTTATAAGTAATGTTTATACTGTGATTCTTCCCTCAGTCTTGAATTTTTCTTCTTCTTCTTGGATTTTTCATTGGACATGTTTTCTTCTTTATTTTCATCCTTATTATATTTTATAATTAGTTTCTTTTCATATATATACTCTTTTTTAAGGATTTCAATATCATTTCATTTTTATTAATAGTTTTTTAGTGAATTTGTAACAAATATTAAATGACATCCAATTTTTTAGGTAAAAAGTTAATCAACTTTTAGTAACATTCCCTTCTTGATCACATATTTTTCAACCATTCTAAATTTTCAGACACAAATATTTCGATCTAGTTTTATAAAAATTGTTCACATTTTTAGAAAAAAAATAACCTCATTTACCTCAGATGATTTTTTATTATTCTAACTTTCTATACATATATACATATTTTGAACAAATAACTAAGAACTCTTTCTCTTCGGACTCAGCAAGTTTCTTTTTCTCTAGTTTCATAACTTACTTATCTGTCTTCATCTTTTGAGTTCTTTCTTTCAGTTCCATATAAGATTTTTTTATATTCGATCTTCTTTTCTAACCATATATCTCCCTTAATTCATACTTATTTATTAGTAGGGACATGTTATACTATCATGAATAATCTCAATGTCCAAAAACTCATTAACACCTATTGTGACCTCTGGATCTTTATTTCGGGGAAAGATAGTAAATCTTTTCATAAATTTTTTTTCTCCAAAAATCATGCACCTATTTTCTCAAGAGGATAATTTCATGAAGAATTATTATATTTCATGGTGAAATATTTTTTCTCAAAAATCTCCTTTTGTAAAAATTTTCTTTCACCTACTTTATAAGTTTCACTATTAACATCAAATTATATGGTGAAGTTTTATATATTCTTCCTTATCTCAATTTGTTTTGTGAGAATCATTAATTTTGTTTCTAACAACAACACTTATTTCTCAAATAGAATATCTTTTATAACATCTATCTTCTTTTCCAATTCATCTGTCTTCGAATGGTTTATATTATTTCTCAACAAGTGTAGATTTTTCCAGGTTGAGGTTTTCATTTCTAGCTCACCATTATTCATAGATTTTTATTTTTCTTTCAACCTCTTATATCTTCAGATTCTAAGATAATATAAAATTGGTATTTGTCTCTTATTTCTTTATTCTGTTATTATTCTCAAATTTTATATGTTTAACATATTTATTCATATTATTTCTTTCATTCTTTAGTTGACTGTGCTACTCAATTTATTTTTTCAAATTCTATTTTAGAATACACTACATTTTTATAATTTATTCATCATCAGCATCTCTATATGAATAAAAAATTTCATTCATAACATCGAAAATGAAGTTGAGTTGACAGTCTAATTCATAACCATATGGGGATTCATTCTTCTTTTTCTTCTTAGATAAATTTTCTTATTCTAATCCTACAAAAATCATTCCATATGTTTCTTCTACTTTTTTATAGTTTTTTCATAATCATCATTGTAATAATACTATTTATTTTTATTCATTGGAAAATTCTATAAAAATATTCATTTTGTATAAAAATTACAACATTTTAGATTTTACTATCCAATTTACCTTATTTTATTTCTTTGAAAACGATGGAAAACATTGTGTTGAAATCATCAAAATCATCATCTAGTTATGAATCACATGATTCTTCTCTAATGTTTTTATATTTTTTTACCATTTAACAATTATTTGAAATTTATTTCTCTATCAACCCACTTCTTGAGTGTAGGGTATTTTCTCATCTCATATTAAACCAAAATATTTTGATGTTTATCTAAAGATAAATCATCATGCTCTTATAATGTTAAAATATTGGCATCAAAACTATCTGGAATATTTATAATAAATTTCATAATAATTGTAGAATCATCCATATTCTCGCCAAAACATATGATGTTACTTATAATCACATTTACCCTTATAAAGTAACTATAAATAATTTCATCATAAACTATTTTTAAAAAATCATATCTACTTCCCCATATTTTTAACTTGTCTTCCACAACATTCTCATTATCTTCATAGCTATTTCTTAAGTTTTAACTCAATTTTCATAGCTTTTGGAAACCATATAATATTTTCATAAAAATCATCAATGATAACCATTAATAAATCATTCTGATCATTTACATTATCTTATATACTTATCTTATCAGTAGCTATCATCATAGCTTCATTAATGGGAGGAAATTCCACTATTATTACATTTCTAACTATTGGGAAAAGTAAAAAAAGGTAACATCATATTATTATAACTATGATATTTTATTCCTTTTAAAAGAAAAACACCCCAAATGATCATTGTATTAATATTATACATTCTTAAGGATGGATATTTTAGTTGGAACCCAGCAATGATACCAATTGTTATTCCCAAATAGGATTGAGACTAGTGAGAAGTGTAAAATCATTGATTCCATTTTCTTTTATAAGAACGTTTATTAAGTTCTTAAGAAGAACTTTTTTAACCTATGTAAATTGATAATTTTATGATATATTAAATCATATATTCTCAACCTCACTTATCTTATGAAAAAATATATAAAAGGTAGGTCATTATATTTACAAACTTCAGTAAAAACCCACTCCATTCCATGTTAGATAGTCCCACCAACAAGGATTATTTCACTATCTTCTTTTTAGAATACAAAGGAAAAAAGTTGTGAAAAAATAAATAATCCATGTAGAAACTTCGCTTATATATTTGGTTACCCCGCCCCCCTCCCCCAACTATAGTTTTCAGTATCCACTTCCCATATCTTTTTATACACCCTATAAAGACAATAAAGCATTTTAAAAAAAATGTTAAGTATCCAAACATACTATCATCACTATCCTTGTTATTTTATGATCAACTATAGAAAGTATCAACTTCCTCAGTATGAAGGTTGAGTCAAAATTTACTTATTCACCACCATTAATAACTTTTAAAATTCTCTTTGTAACTTAGGACTTGAAACATTTTCCAAAAACTCTATTATATAAACTTCCTAATAAAAATTTAGTTTTATATATCTTATCCCCGTAACCTATATCTGATGGTCTTTGTACGATTGTCCATTATCTTATTCTCATTCTAATCTTCCTTTTTTAATTGAGTAAGAACATAATCAATAGGTCAGAATTCCTCTATCTTATTGAACTCGGTCGGATAAACCATTCTCTGATGGATGTTTCTCTGATGGGATCACTCTAACTGAATTGTATCAACGAAACATACCCCATTGTAACTTGACCTGATGATTAGATTGAACCTCACTATGATGGTCTTCTTTATCATCAACCTGAAAAACAAATTTTTCTTGAAAAATCAATACTTAAAGAAATTCAGATCACTCAATACATGTTGACAATTCATGTTTCTCCGCATTTACATATGTAACATTCTCTACTTTTATAGGAAAACCTTAATAGAAAAGGAGAGAAAAATAATTTCACTTCTTGCTCAATGAAATTTTTTAATCCTAAATTTATCGTTCATGTTTTTCTTCATATTTTACTTCTTCAACACTTTATAATACATATGGGAGCTTCTCAAATATTCTGAAAACATTATATTTCTTTAATTTTACAAAAATTTATTTTTTCTGAAACTTCGTTCTGATTCTTTATTCTAAATCATCATTATGATAAAGACGTATAAAAAAATGAATATGTCCCATTATGATTTCTTCTTGTAAACACTAAAATTACTCTCATGAAGATGTTCTTTATTAGATCTTTAATATCACATCAGAAAAATATTCAATTACTTCTTTCACTCTTAAATTCCTCATACCGATGATCCCATATCGGAAGATGTTTAGTAACCGATGACTTTATTGGTATCATCATGTGACTGATGGATTTATCTATGCCGCAATAATTTTTTTCTTTTTCACTTTAGAATTTAAAATATAAATCATATGACTCATTTTTCACTTCAACCAATTGAAATATAATTCTACCCGATGACAGTGATTCACAACTTTATTGACCTTCATTTGGATGATTGGTCTCTGAATACTACTAATGAATCATCATTTCTAAAATTCAAAACATTTTAAAACATTATAACTCTAATAAAACCTTTCAATTGAATAAAAAGGGATACTATAAATATTAACTGGTATGAAAATCCATTTTTCTGGATCAGTGGCATACCATGTTCAATGGACCAGTATCAATAGTGAATTTTTACCTTAGTATGATCAATCATCTAGATATCTAAAATTGATACAATGATTATTATTCTAGTAGAGATATGAATCTTTCTGTGTCTAATGGTCCTCACACCGATGACCTATAGTCGTAATTCATTACATTGTATTCTCCTATCTTCCACAAAATCGATCTCATATCATGACTTCTTCACGATTTATGAGAACTCTTAAGATCATATTTAACATAGAGTAACATTTATTTATAAAGTATTGTACCATCCCATATTTCTAGGATCTACTTTATTTCCAACCAAGGATCAATATGATTGGAAGTTCGATATCTCTTCCTTCCCTTCATAAGTCTTTGATCACAAGTTTTGCAAACAACTTATGATTTGTGAGAACATACCCAAGAGAAAAGAATCCTCATTATAACATTGGAAGTTATAAAATTTCCAAATTCATCTCCATGTTTAGAATATTAGAATTTAATGACATAATACAGGATGATAGGTTTGATTCTCATGTTGATGGCCTAGATCATGGGCCTCATGCTGATGGCCTGGATCTATAGACTTGTGCAGATGGGTTGAGTCTTATGGTCATTCTAGTGGGATGAGTCAAGGAACCAAAACTCTTTTTTATATAATTCAACCATATATAATCTATTGCAAAAATACAATAAAAACACAACATGGTCTTAAAAACACTACATAAAAGAATTTTGGTGTATAACATCAAAATATGCCTCAATAAAATGAAATTGAGATGAAGTCCCTTATAAAGATCATTTTTATAATCAAATGAATCGATTATTCCATTCATTATAAATCTACATAAAACAGGTTTAAATACAATAAGATATAATAGAATTTAATTTAAAATATATAATTAGTAATATATAATCAATGAAATAGAGGTTTAATCTAATGAATGAAAATTGAGATACGAAATCTTTTTCCAGTTGTAATCAGTCAAATCATATTCCCCAAAAAGTTAATATTTAACAAATTAAGCATTTAGTACCATAAATATAATTATATTCAAGATACTATATATATAATGGAAGTATGCATTCAACAAACACATTAAATAAATTGTTAATAAGGCACATATCTCACAAAATTAAATGTGAGATGAAAAAATAATTACCTCATTGTTCCCCTTAGTGTAGAATTTTTTGAATGAATGTATAGAAATTTAAAGAAGATTATAAACTCATTAAATAGCTATATTAATATTTATAATACCTTGTTTGATGATTTTATAAAATATTATGACCCATTAATTAATAATATTTCATTATTTTCATTGTTTTAGGTGTGTTTTTTTCACAGTTTCATGATCATTACATTTGTGTATAATAATGGATGTTCTTGTAAAATGGGATTAAAAATACATAAGTGGAAAGGAATTGTATTAATGAACTTAAAAAAGTATGAATGTTCACATGTATCATTTTTTTATCACAGGAGGATAATTCATTATATAAAACAACAATGACAAAGGTTTAATTTATTTCACAGTTTTTCCAAACAACATTAACTAGTTTTATGTTATTTACTATTATGAGTATATATCAATTATAGAGACATAAATAAAATATATTATAATTAAAAAATATTAATTAACTATATTAATAGTTTTATGACCATCCATGAAGGCGGTAATGGAAAACAAACAAAAATGTTACTCATAGAGACGGTTAATTGCCAAAACGTGGACAATGGTTTTGTTTCTTTTAATAAGAGGGATGGCAATAAAAGGCACCAATATAAGATATAAAGTTACAAAAAGAAAATTATAGTATGTAAATTACTATTAAATTATTTTGTTATTATGAAAGTGGTGGGGAGAAATAAGAAAATAAAATAAGTTAATATAAGTGTTTTTAGAAAATTACCTCTTGAAAGTCACCCCCTTGGAGGACCCCTTGAGGGCCTTGGATTTGGTCTTTTGACACGAACAGAATAAATATAATGTATATATAATTATGATGATAGTTTTTAAAAGATATTTTAGGAGATACAAGGCTTTTGGGTCAAAATTAGTTTGTGAGGGGTGGTATTTACACTAGAGGATTGTTTGGTTTAATTGTTTAAAATGATGATTATTTTGTAATTAAATCCTACCACACTGAGTTAAAAATAATTTTAAAGAATTATATTTTAAATGAATTATTTTTATGATGGTTAATATTGATAAATACCTCAAATAACCATTGAATGTTTCAATTTTTAAGTACGATAATCTTATATCTTTTAACTTCAAACATTGTCACTATTTTACCTCTAATGCGGAAAATAATTATTTTACCATGGTAAATGTTTTATAAAAAAAATTAAATGAAACCTAAGAAAAATTTGAATTATAATTAAAAATATTTAACCCATTTTAAATAATTCAATTGACATAGTTTTCATTATTATATTTAAAATTAATCTCGTAGACACAATAAAAAGAGGGTATTTAAAGTCAAACTTTCAAAAGATTGAATTGTTTTTACATCCAATTTCATAGTGAAATATATTCCAATGAAATAACTTAGTTTGAATGATTTATAATTTAACTAATTATTCTTTAATACAAATTTAAAATATAATCTAACTATACAAATAAATTATATGAAAACGTATTTATCAAAAAAATGAAAAACATTTCACTATTCATCAAAAATGAAACTTCTCAAAAAAGTACCAAAATTTTAACGTACTAAAATTATGAGATAAATATTTAAAATTTGAAGTTTAATATTTCAAATAAAAATTATAAAAGTGAAAAAATTTATATTTTCAAGAGGTTCTCTATCAAAAGGTAGAAATATGTTCAATTAGAAACATATTGTTTTTTATGCTTAAAATTTGATTTATTCTTATCTTAATCCTGTAAATTATATTCAATAAATTCAAAAACAATATTCAATATAATGCATATATATTTTATTAATATATTTCTCTAATATTTATTAATTGAATTTATGAAGATAAAATAACACTGTGGGCATAAAAATTGTTTTCTTAAAACACGTCATTTATGTTCAAGTGGTTGAAATTTTTATTTATATTTAATTGGTAAGAATTTAATTTAATTTATACACATGGGTAAACTATATTTTCAAAATTTAGTTAATCTCATTAATTCCCACCATTCCAAAGTCTAGGTGATAACTATCACAATTAAATAATAATATTTACTCATTTATTTATGCTTGGTGTTCTTTGTTACATAATTTATCGAATAGATTAAATTTAAAAATAGACATACCATAAAATGAATGGCTTTTACATGGATCACATTCATTATTAATGAAATAAAATTAAATTATTTCATTATCAAAATGAAAATTCTATTACTTTTATTCATACTTTAATCTATGGATGGATCACATCATATTAAATAATTTATTATCTCCCATTAATGTTCTTCATTATTCCAGTTGTTCAATATTTAAATATACTAAACAATTAAATTCATTAATTTTATATCTACATCAGAATAATAAATATAATAATCATAGTAAGATCTTATTTCAATTGGAATCATGGATACTATTGAAAATGATTCATTATAGCCTATGTGTTAACATATTATAAAATATTTTTTATCTAAAACCGATTTATATATATATATACATATATAATTTATCATCCATGTCATATCTGAACATTAATAACCATTTGAATACATTGGTAATTTCTATAAATTTAGGTTTGAAAATATTCAAAACATGATTTTACACAATTAATATATTTCTAAATTCATTTATTCTTTACATTTAGAATCTTATAAGTTATTGATTACTTCCGTTTAGTATTTGGGTTCGTTGTCCTCTAAAAATAAAATTTTGACATTCTTGATGATTATAAAACTATATATATTTACTTATATAACTACCTTATTAAATCAATATAGTATTTGTGTTTCTTAAAAAACCTCATATCTATGGGTATTATAAAATTTGGTCTTATTTTAACTCTTATTAATCTTGAAAATATTCATCATTTACTTCATTTAATGAATTATTTCCCCCACTAACTCTTTTTTTAAGTAAACTCTTTCAGGATATATTTTTTCTATTTTCAATATAACATTTATATGTGAGGTACTATATAAGTAACATCATATTCGACTTATTAAATCCAAAAAATAAGAACTCTCTACATTTTGATGCAGGTTTATTTCAAGGATTGAGCTGAAAAAATATATCTCATTCATTTACATTAATATGTGTTAGGGTTATATTCTTCCCATCCATTAACTAAAATGAATTAAAAAAATTCTTTTTTGTTTTCAAACATGGTTAAGTTTGTTTAAAACTATTATATATATATATATATTAATAATTATATAACTTATATAACTCCTCACTAATTATAATTGATGATTTTGAATGTCTCTCCACACTCTTGAAGATAAATAGTGGTATTTTTTTAATATATACTCTCCCTCATTCTGATTATACTTTTTTTCTTCTCAAAAATTTTTTTCTCTTTTTTTCCTTATTATGTTTTTTGTTATATAATAAATACTAATTTTAAGGATTGGGAACTAGAACAACATTTAGGGAGAAGTGGGAAATTAAAAATTAAATCACTATAAAAATCAATTACAAAGTAAAAAAATATCCCAAAAATATTATACGAATGATAATTATTCAAAATTCTTGATTCATAGTATTTTCTAACAGAAAAATCAGGGACTTATAATTTATTTCCTCAACAAGTGAATAAATTAATGGGTAAAAGCTGAAATAATTCTATTTGTACCATTTCATTTCTTTTTATTCAACTTAATAAACCCCTATATGATTTGAGTTGATATGAAAATATCCTCCACATATACCATATCAATAACTATTATGGAAAGTAATTTCTATGTTGTACTTATTGTAATCCCTCTTGTATAAAATGATTCACTTTGTAATTATAAGAATTTCTAAAAGAGAATTTTCTTCATTTTCTAGCACTCATCATCACAATCCAAGAAAACATAACATCTATAGAATGATATAACCTTTACACATAGATAAGATATAATAAAATATCATTTTAATTGATCACACTAGATTTCACTACCATATTCATCCTAGTAGATATCATATTATCACTGTTCTCAATATGAATTGATTTTAATTCCTCCAAATGTGGTTTCTTTTCAAAAGATATATTATTAGAATATCATCTTTCACATATTACTTCTCCTTCATTTCCATGATATGTATACTCATTATAAAGTATACTTACTCAAAAACATCAATCTCATATAAATTTAGATCATTTTACACCTTAATAATTCAAACAAGTTCTTTTTTCATGTCTCCTCCAAAAGACCATATTGATAGAATTATTTTAACAGACTGATATCTTCCTATGATGTATCAATATTCATAAAAAACATATATTCAAAGGATTATATTATAGTATGTTTCATTGGTATATTAGTAACACGTACAGCTCACTACAAGTAATAAAATTCTCTATTCAAGAAGACTGAGGAACCTTAGTAGTATCAGTAAATCTAAAAAACAAAACTACTGTAGCTAATTTTATTTATTCATTTTTATATTATGATACTTTTTTAATTAAATCTTGTATGATACTATCCATATTTACAAATATAGATAGATTAATTTTATCTGAAAAAATAATGAAATTTTTGAATTTTCCATTGCTTTCTATATGAAATATTTCTAATATAATGTTATGGTCTAATTCTAGAATATGTGTGGTTCATTTTCTATTATTTGAAAATAGTGACTTAGTATATTTAAATTATAAATAATAATTACATATATCCAATTTTTTCATTTGGTAGAGTAAATACACTTCTTAATATATCATTTTTTAAATCATTTGGTTTATATGATGAAGTCATCAAAGCTACAATAGGGTATAATATGATTATTGTTTTTTAGAATTAATCACTAAAAAAAATATAATTTATTAATTTCAGAATTTATATAAGAAATTATTTAGATGTATTATCCCATAAAAAAGATATTTTTATAAACATTTGACATTAATATAAAATTAATGTTAGTTATATAATATTGGATATCCAATATAAGAAATAATCCCCATAGAAATTGGAGAGGATAATAAAATTTCACTAATATAGCATGTTTTAATCCATCCATAACTCGATGATCCATTATATCCTTATAAATATTCTTTAATTTGTTTATCATATAATGTTTTGTATCAATTAAACACTATTGAGAAAATAATTTTTCAATATAATCTTAAAAGAAGTGAAATGAAAAATAATTTGGGTTGGTGGAAAAAATTAATTCCCATAAAATAAGATTTAGAAAAACAAATAATGAAAATGTAAGAATCTTGTGAGAAGATAATACCTTAATATCACTTCATTATTTCCCATATGAATAAAAATAATCAACTACTATATTACATTTTTTTCAAGGTTGGGGAAATAAAAGTGTATTAATACATCTTTATGTCGCAAGCTAACATAAGATAACAAAAAAACCAATGGGATAACTATGGGTTTTTAAAAAATATAACAATAATATAAACATCCATTTAAATATATTATAGATGAGTTCATATCTCCTTGAACATCTTTATTCTAAGAAGTAATTTCTTAACCACTATGATAAGTGACATTCCATTCTTAATGATTGCAGAAACTCATAACACCACTGACTCATACTAATCATAAACACCCCCCAAAAAACACAAACTCAGGCACCAATTCTATATTTTTTTTATACGGATACATTTTATTTCTTATTAGATTGAGATATAGATGATTCTATCAAACATATATCTCTTGGCAACAAAATTCACCTTAATCCTCTGGTAAAGGATCTTACATTATAAATATTGGATGAAACCACATGAAAGGTACTATATTAACATTAAAAGGAAATTTATGGACAAGTTTGATGAAAATGTGAATTATTTTGTTTAATGGTAGTGAAAATGGACCATATATGAACTCATTTTATCCCCACTAGATCACCAAGAGAACAAATATAATATGAAAATGTCTAACGATATCTATAAATATATTATAAATATGTAGATAGAAGGAGTAAATTATGAAATCAAAAGATTCCAACCATGGAGTTTGATCTAGTATAGTATAATACTTATACTTAAGACTCTCTATTAATTATAATTGGGTAAAGTGATGGTCTGTATAATCCATTAACATGAATTAAAACCTACAATTTGAATCCAAAGAAGTATCTCTACTCTGAATAAAAACATTAGTAACAAAAATTTTTTTTATGATTTTCCATTTAATAAATAACAATTTAATATCAATTATTTTTTTCAAGACGAATGAATCCCAATAAAACATCATCTTTCAAGACATAATGAAATAAGTATATGCATTAATATTGAATGGAACATTTTCACTATGAAAATAAATAAATCAATCCTTATATGAATAATGGATATTATCATTGGGAATGGACTTGTTATCTTATATATGACGAAATAAAGAAGTTTTGGGTAGGAAATACCTTCACTAATGAAATTTATTAATGTAAACAACCTTTGTAATGTAGCTGAGGGCCCAACCAATGAATTATTCAAAACAAAAATCACAAGTACCTGTATTCCTTCACGATTAATACAATATTTATGGAATGATAAACATTTTATGATTTAAAAATTGTAAATATAATCCACTATTTTCCCAAAAAATCAAAGCCCATAAATACCCATGTTTAACTCAATTTAATCGATCCCAGAGAGGAGATCCAATGATAAAATCCAGTAAAAATATGATATTAAGGACATTAATATTATCCTCCAATCCCAGAAATTTATTCTTTATTACTTTTATAAAAAGATAATTAAAATTCCTACCAGTCCAGGAAAATATTTTTCCCCTTAAATACACCATTAATAAATTCATATAAAATCATCATTAAATTTTGGAAGATATGTTTAAGCACCTATACTATAGAGAGAAAATAAATTGGCATAGAGGATGGAATATTATATATAAAAGTGACCCTATCACGAAATGATAACATATTTTTCTTCTGATTATAATTATAGATAGAATCATTAGATATTTATTAATTAAAATAATGGATTTTAGTATACCAATGGATTAAATGAATCATATGTTACTAAAATGGAATACCTCTATATCCAATACTTAACCACCTCTCAAGTAGTTACTTGTTCTTGAGAGTCACTTTTTTATAAACCACAACTAATATTAATATTTTCCATAATCTCTGAACTCTATAAACCATAAATTCTTTTCATATCCATGGAATTCAATATGTATATATTATTTCTTTTCAAAAAAAAAGATATTATCTTTAAATAATGTATGATAGATTCCTTGGGAACTATAAATAACTTAATAGTTCCCCATAATCACCTTATCAAGGAACGAATTAACATTCCCTATAAATTAACATTATAAAGGATAAAAAGGTGTTTGGAGAGATTCTTAGATTATTTAATGACTCTAACTGACTTAAAGAAACCATATATTCCATTGATGATGGATATGGACATCCAATGAGGAGTGAATTTCATGAATAATAACTCATATACTTGATTATTAAAACCTATTCTGTTACTTAAACATATTTTTATTAGCGAATATAAAATATAATCTCATTTCATCATTCATAATATTTCTTCTGATCAATTAATGACCACTAATTTTCATACATTAACATTATGATCCAACGCTTCCATCATTTAATGATCCATAACTAATTTTCCTTGAATTATAATTTGAAAAAAACTAATTATTATTCTCATATAATGTCAGAAAGGATGGATCATATCCTTTTATTAAGAATATATAAAACAATATTGTATGATAAACTACAGATGATGGACAATTGGAGGTGTTAAAAATATTGTGGTGCTTTATTTTGAGGATAAGGATCAGTATTATAGTAGCCATGGACTTGAGGATTAATCCAACCATGAAAAAAAATAAAAAATAAAAAAACATAAAATTTGAGGATATCCTTTAAAAATAATAAAAATGATACCAAGATTTAATAGGTCCCTAAGAACACTCCAAACCCATTTTCTTTAACACATTCAAATATTTCTTATTCTTTTTTAAAATAAGTTTTAGAATAATTATAAAGGGCCTTAACTAAATTTGGGATATTCAAAATAGATCTCATCCCTTCTGTAACTTAGTGATGCATGTTGGGATAAAAAATGGGATTAGTAAGGCTACTATAAAAATATAAAACTTATTATATATAGATAATATCACAATCTAACATGAAGTAACCCTCTACCCATAGGATTATTAATATCCCAAATAATATTTTATCATTAATACATTCATAAAAAATATTTTTATCACATTCTTTTAACCAAATAGACTCATAAATTTCCCTATACACCACAACTTCATTCTTCAACAGAGTGATAAGTGTCTATCACTTCTTGGAAATCTTCTTAGGGACCTATGATAACCACACACAAAACAAGGATTTTATCTATCTGTTCAATTTTTAAATAAATACATTCAATATTGTTTTTTAGTCTGATATGATCATCCTACAACTTATGAGTATACTTATTTTACTTATTTATATTTACCTACAAGAATTATATAGAGGAAACTGAGGCCTCGTGCTAATAGTTGAAGACCACCTAAAGAATACTTTTTTACCTAGTCCTTAATTTTAAAAACCTAATGCCATTATTTTAGGTAGAATATCCACAAAGATCAATAATTGGTACCAAGTTATTACAAAAACACTAGGGAAAATAGAATAACATATATTCCTTAAAATGTGTTTATTATATGAATATTATTTTCCACCGTTAAATCCAAATTCATATATATCTATTTCTCTCATGGTTGTAACGCCATATAAATGTTTCACCAGAGAAGGCTAAATCCAATAGATCATCATTATCTATGATGGAATTAAATGCATTTATCATCATAATAGTATGATTATAGCCTCCCATATTTTCTATAATATTTGGGATAATATCAAAATCCCCCTTCCCACTTGAAAATTGTAAGATCTCAGATCTTCTGAAGGTATGTTTTTTTTGAGTCTTCTTTTTGGATTGATAAGTGTTTCCCCATGTTCATTTGAAAACCCAAAGGTGTTCTGAGGGTTCAAGACTCAAAAGAGGAAGAGAAGGGGTTATCAGGCATATTGAATGTATTGCATGTGGTTAGAGAAAACTGTGTGGGAACCATGCATCTATGGATAGATTCATAGGAATATTTGGAATGTGATTTAGTAAACCGTGAAGAATCCCAAGGAAGCTATGTGAAGGGGTGATTTTTGGGTTGTATCTTATGCACAGATTGTGCATTGTTTTTTCGAACCATGCATCCCAGAAACATTGAGGAAATTACAAAATTTCCACCCCGAGATTCTAAACCCCAACTCAGGATTTTATTCCATTCCTCTCCTCTCTGCCCTAGTGAAAAAATTAGAAAACCAAAGATTACATGAGGTGTTTCCCCTTCGATTATTGATCATTTTGGAAAAATTTGGGTGCAGATCAAAGCTCCAAATATTTCTAACATTCTATTTCTTTCTCTTTTTTGTATTAGGGTTGTGGTTTCTTCCATCTTATTCTAAAACCCTAAAAACCCAGTTTTTCTAGTGGATCACAGGATGGTGCTTTAAGGGGTGTATGAATTTGGATCTAAGGTCATGGTTGAGAGTGTGTTAATTGTTGGATTTTAGGTAGGTGGTCTACAAGTAATATCCCAAATGTTTTATTTTATAATTGTGGATGGAAATTGGAGTTTCTGTTTTCCCCGTTTTGTGTTCTTTGTTCCATTGAAGTGTATAATAAAAATGGGTGTGTAAGTGACCAATTGAAACCCCCATGATTATCGTGGGATGCTTTGAGGATCACTAGACAATTTTAGATCCACCCATGGGGTGCATCGGAAAACCCAGGCCTAATGTGGGGTAGGTTTAAGCAAAGGTTTTCTGAACAATAATTTGGAAACTACGTAGATCATGTCTTAATGGTAGATTAAGTTATAAATGAAATAATGATAAATACTCATTGGGTGATAAAGGTATAAGGTATTGTTTTAATGGAATGAAAATTAGTAATTGGGGTGAAATTAATTCAGTCAATTATTTCATGAATTTGGTTTGAAATGCATAATGGGGATAAGGAATGTTAAATAGTGAATGTGTATATTAGAATTAGGTGACACATATAAATGATTGAATTTAATGAAGGGATTGTGTTATGAGATATAAGAAATGTAACTGAAATACATTACTAGGTGAATTGTTTTGAAATGAAAAATGGGATAAATAGGTAAATTTATGGTCATTAATGAATTTGGGTAAGGCATAGGGGTTGTTAAATACACTTAAAGGGTTTAGGTTTGAGAATGGGAATTTGTCTAAATGGATATGAATAGTAAACATTAAATGTATTAATAGGTTATGGAATAATATTAATTCTCATGTTGTTTTTATGTATAATAATATCTAATGGGAATGAATATCCTTGGTTGTGTTATGGTATGGTTCTGGTGACATGATAAATTAGCATGGGCTCATGGCTTAGTAGAGTGGGGTATTGAATTGAGGTTCTACACCCACAGGTCGAGTTAGACTGAGGCACTAATCTCCACCACCAAATTAACAGGTTTGGTAAGGGGATGGATTCTCTATTCCCTAAATAGTTTCATTCCACAAGGACTAAGTATTTGAGGTGAGGATAATATATTGATGTGATATGTGTATCACTAGTGAGATAGGGACTTGATTATTTCCCCTATTCATTGTGATTCATTTCCTTAGACCCTTATGTGGATGATATTTATTCCAAACCCATGTAACATGTGATGAATATGGATTATGTAATGAATATGGTATAATAAATGTAATTGGGATAAATGCTAGTCATGAATTAAATGAACATTTTTAACAATTGGCACCCGAATTTCCCCTTGCTTACTTACCATTTATTTTTCACATGCATGCACTATCTGATAGACTTGATATTTTGTAGACATAGTTGGTGGAGGCTTACTGAGTTTGTACTCACACCCTACACAGACCACCATTGGGTACCCGATTATACTTCATGGTTGCAGGTTAAGACAAGGGAAAAGGCCCTACTCTAGGAAGTTTGGTTGAGCTCGGGATTTACAAGGAAGAGGATCCAAACAAATAGTTCAGACCCATTTGGATTTTTCTCCATTTTTTTATTTTGGTTTTCTTTCACCTTTCACTACTATTATGACATGAAATTATTGTATTTGATTTGTGGTTTGTACCCCCTTTTTTGGAAATTCTTGGTTGTTCATATTCAATGGTTATTAATATTTTTTCCTCTATTTATATTGTATTTAATGGTTTCTTACTCTGATAAAGATGGAATATTCTCCCCACATAACTTATTATACCCTTGCATGTAGTTGGTAACCTCTAGTGTATGGAGAGGTGTGCTTGAGGTCATGGGACCACTCACCTCGGAGCACCGGTTTAGTGGCTTCCAGTTTAGGGATGTTACAAAGTGGTATCTAAAGATTTATTTTCCCATTCTTACTATTTTGGAATGGTAGATAGGATATTAAGATGTCTTGTGCCTTGGTAAGGAGCTCGTGCTTGGGAATAACTAACCTATGTACGAGGGAAAACCCAAGTCACCCTGGGTGGGAATTATTGTTCTTGATGTGTGTTGTTATAGTTGAATGATATTTCACCATTGGGTGATGCACATGCTATGTTATTTGACTAATTTATGATATCTTTCTCATTGTTGGAATGACATGAGGTTTTTGTATTTATGCATCATTTTAGGCATCTAAGGATATTGGTGGCATGCATCATTATAGGCACACACAGAGGATGGGTGTATGGGGTATGGGGAGTAGAATGCATTTTACAACCCTGATAACTCTATAGAAAATGATGCCTATTAATGGAAATATAAGTGGGTGAATGAAAAGAATGTAAATTAATGGGTAAGAAATATCGGGTATAAGGATATATTGTGACTGGGTTAATGTTTTGGGTTTTGATAAATCATAAGGGATGTTTTGGGTTCTAATAGAAAAAGGGTTGCATAATGACGGTCAAAATTTTAATGTATTTTTTCTAATTAATGGTTTAGTTTAGTTAAAATGATGATTTTAACATGTTGTGAAATAGGAAATGTTCCTAAGAGGGAAGGAATTCTGTCTAAATGAATAATCGGTTTGAAAAGGTGTTGAAGAAGGAATTGTGATTAAGTTAATTGGTTACCCCATGTTGACCATGATTATTGTAAGCATAGTAGGGGGTAGTGTTTTAAGTGTGATGATGTCTACTAGGATAGAGCCTGAAGAATGGGTAATTTAAGGTTTCTAGCATGAGATCTTTTTCAATCTATATTGTTAAATCATGTCATTCATTCTTCAAAGTGTAAAGTGAATGGAAATTTTAAAAATGGGAATGATTGAGTTTAGTAGTGGGTATCCTTTTTGTTTTTAGTTTCACCCTTGTATGTGTGGGTTGGGGTAATGAGAGTGCTCTAGTTTGAGACCTTGTATTTGGATTTTGAGTCCTTTCTAGTTTTTATATGGCCTAGGTGGTGTGTTTAGGGAACCCTTTGTAGTGTAGTGGCCTTTGGGTTGTGAGGAATTATTTAGTAATGAGAGTGAGAGAACTCTCATGGTTCATGACCGTATGGGGTACATGTTGGACCCTAAGGACGGTGCATGGGTCTTGGTGACCATGGGAGTATAGACCTTACTAGTTGTGTCTTGAATCTTGGAGAGGATGTTTTTATCTTAATGTCGATGAATGTTTACACCCATGGTGGGGAACCTAGAATAAATGGTTTTTGGTGTGATATACATAGTGTGCCTCAGAATTGGAGTGAAGATTCTATTCACGAGCATTTCTTTGTTCATTTCATGCTAAGTATGGTTTGGAGAGAGAGGGGACAAATTGATTCTGTTGGTTGTGACTCCATTCCAGGGAGTTGGAATTATTCAACCTTCAAGGTGACTTATTAGAGAGGTTTCATGGGCTTTTCGTTATTTTGGGTATGTGTCACACATGTAGATGTTTTGGAATTTGATAGTGGAAATCAGGGTGTTGTATGGGGTGGATTTGGCCTTGTGGGATAAGTGGGAAGGTGTAAGGTTTGTGGTTCTACTCGAGTTATGGTTATGAGCTGGTAGTTCCGAAAAAGAAAGGGTGACCACGTGGGAGGTTATCCCAGTGGTGTTGGTACCATAGAATATGAATCATGGAAGATGCCTCAAAGGTGGTCTTAAAGCATATTGATAACCACAAAGTTTTATTAAATGGTATAGTTATTCATGATTCTTTTGTAAGGGAACTAGAGTGATCTTGATAGGATCTAATGTTTTTTCGAACGGTTGTATCATATGGATTCCTAACTCACCAATTTGGTTGATGATTAATAGATTATTGAGGTTGTCTAGAGTGGACGACATGAAGGTTGATGGAGTGTGGTTATATGATTTCACTTAATGGTGACACCTGAGGTAAATGTGGTTATGTGGATGAATGTGTTTGTATGAATTTATGGTTGTTGAGGGATGGTTGAACCTCGTTAAAAATCACACATGTTTGGTGATGGTTAAGTGTTGATGTGACACGTTTGGCTGGGAATCCCTGGATACCTAGCAGTTTATGGTGTCCCATATCTTGACATCAGAAATTGATAAGTTGGTGGGGGTGTTCATTGAAAACTTCTTAGTGTTCCTTAGCTAGTGACAATCCTTCCCAATATCTTGACATCGTCCCAGATTCGTTGGGAAGCTCTAGATCACCACAAGATACATTAAGGTGATTTTGTGGATGTGGTACATCATGGAGTATACGCTAATGGAAACAGTATATGTGAAGCCTAAAGATGGGATGTACACCGAATGGCTTCAAGTGGGGTCCTCGAGATGGACTGAATGAAAAAAACGCCATGGGTGATGTTCATGGAAGTCAATAACAGGAACTGGGTGATATTCGTTTCCTTATTATTAAAAAATATGGATGACCATGTCTAAGGTTAAGTTTTTTCTTGTGTTGAGTGTAACAAGTGGTGACTGGAATCCCTCATGGTGATAAATGGTAACAACACTCTTAATGTGGGGAGTGATGATTATGTCCTAGATGTGTATAGGAGAACATCGAGCTGATGTGGTGGCACCGAGATGCCAATGAGGAACCTGTAAGAAGCTTGTTAGATTCCTAGGAGAGTCAATGTGGAACTTGGATGTGGTAACTAATGAACCAAGTGTTGGATTCGGGCTCATGGTGGTTCAATGCAAAGATTGTGATGTTTGTGCTGAATTCGTAGAAGAGGGTGGTTGCATAAGACAACAGGTTGTGGAAAGAGAGGTTGGGATTTATAACAACAATGAATATTGGGGGTTAGAATTAGGAAATTTAACCTTGGGTGGTTTTAGAACATCTTGAAGTTGGTTGAACCTTGTCCATGTGTTGTGGTGTCATGCCAAAGGTAATGTCGATGATAGTCTAGAGGTTGGTAAGGCTGTGATGATGGAATTATACTGAAAATTAGGAAACAATCTCACTGGGTTCATGGGATGATAATGATAGGATTCAATTCAGTAAGTTCCTTAGAAAAGTGACAAGGGGATAGTGTACCATCAGTGGAAGGTGGGTGTTCTAGGATAAGTCTGTTAGGTGTGGTAAGACCTAAGATGTTAAACATAAATAGGTGTGACTAGAGTGAAGCACCCCCGAGTTTGTATTGTGGAAGAAGGTATCTTATTAGAAATTAAGTTTACCAGAGTGAGGTCTAGTTGATCATACTCCTCAAGATGATTGGGTAGGAATTTTTCCAGAATGGCTTCGATGGCATGGCTATATGCCAATGTAGGGAAATTCCCTATAGATGCTTGGGTGCGATGAGTTGGTAAATGTTAGACAATGGAAAGGGTGGGTTGAGTTCTGGTGGTCCTTCATCGATGCAGGGGGTTCCAAGTAACCAAAATTGTGGAGAGAACCATACCAGATAATTGGTTGGATTATGACGTAACTTGAGTTTTGGGTATGATGGACTCGATTGGTTACCCTTCGGGTGTGTTGGCCTTAGTAGAGAGATTTGGAATGAATTTAGTTGGTTGATTTCCTGAGAGTTTTGGACAGTGTTTGGTTGTATAGTTTTGGAATAAAATCTTTGGGAGACATCATTGTATGGATCATGTGTTCTCTTCCAGGTGATACCTGGTTTTTCACTATTAGAGTTTGGAAAACATAAAAATTATGCCAAGTGATTTGGGTCATGAGTTGTATAGAGGTTTGGGCCTACACGGTTCTGATTGGTTCCTTTATGATTATGTAATGATGTGTGTTAAGTCTCCTTGTGTTGTGAGTAAGGTGTTGTCACCTATGATTTTCCCCAATGTAGTTCATGTTGTAAGAATGGTTCAAGTGGATGCATCCTTGAGGAGTTTTTAGCTCGTGGTGTGGTTGTAGTAAGGAAGGCCTATGGGAAACGTTTGTTCCCTTGTTTTTTATTTGAGGGGATTTGTGATGTGAAACCATAAATATGGGCGATGTGAATGGATAGATAAGAATACTAGATTGACCTTTTGTTTCGGAAGTATAGTGATTCTGGGAAGAACGGTTCGAGGACAAGCCATTTTAAGGTGGAGAGGTTGTAAGTTACGGAATCTTATTAAGGTATGTTTTTTATTATTTTTTGGTTTGGAATATTATTTTTGTATAGATAAGTATTTCCCAATGTTCATGTGGAAAAACGAGGGTGTTTCGGGGGTTCGGGACATGAAAGAGAAGGAAAAGGGACTTCCGGGGCAAGTTGCATGGGTTGCACATGGTTAGTGCAAACTGTGCAGGAACGGTGTAACTATGGACAGAGGCTTAAGCATAGTTGGTTCATAGTTAAGTAAACCATGAATAATCCCCAAGAAACCATGAGAAGGGGGTGATTTTCAATCAGTAGCTTTCACACGATTTGTGCACTATTTGGAAAATCGTGCGGCCCATAAACATTGAGAAAATTACAAAAATGCTACCCCTGGATTTTAAAACCCAACTCAGGATTTTCCTCCATTCCTACCTTCTCAACCAAAGTGATGAACTTGGATGACCCAATCTTCCAAGAGGTGTTTCCCCTTCAATTGTTAGACATTTTGGATGTAACATCCCAAGTAAATGAAGAATAAGAAATATTTCATATTTATTAATATTTGTGAATTAAATATAAATTTTACTTCAAAGTGGTTTCTATGTTCGATAGCTTACCTGATACACAAAAACAGGTTTCTTTGAAATCTTACGTCGCACACTAATAATATAATATTATTATTTTAAATGGTAGTTAACTTTTAGCTATTGTATTGGCGGGAATGAACAAAACTAACTTCAATATCATTATATATGTTTTTTAAATTTATTTACATTTGTTCAATAAATGTTAGAGGCTTAAAATGTGAATAAACATAATTTTAAGCATAATTTTCATTAAAAGGCTAATTTACCGCCTTTTAATGGTGAAACCTCTTTAAATATTGTTTTGGTCACATTAATACATTCTAATTGACCAAATTAGACTTTTTTTAGAATGGGGACATAAAAATTTACTTTGTGTAAATTTTTGGGATTTTCCGACAAAGATCATTTTTTTTAATGAATAGTGAAAATATTGTATTTTAATTCAAAACTATGTTTTAATATGATTGATTAATATGGTAAGATTATCTTTTTAATTTGTTTTAAAGTTTAATTAGAATATATTTTTACCATTTAATCCAATTTTAGTCATTGTAATTAGTTTCACTTTGAAATTGGACATAAACAAGTGTCGATCTCTTGATAGTTATTGTTTCTTAAAAACACGCTGTTTGTTTTAACAATGGGAATTATTTTTAAAATTAATTAATGAAACTTTTATGTTTTGAATTTGGAAAAATAAACATCATTATTTAATTTGGAATGTCAAATAAATCATAGGCTGATTTTTTTATATTTTTCTGAAAAACTTCAATTTTTGATGAACAGTGAAACCACTTAATAGTAGTTAAAAAACTTATTTTATGATTTAAATGAGATTTTACCGCTTCTGTGAATTGAATGTATAAAATCCTACATTAATGGTTGTTATCAAGTGCTAAAATTTGGTTCAATAAGATGAAAATAATTTTTTGTGAATAGTAACTTTTGACTTTTGTTTATCACGATTAAAGGTAAAATAAGGCAATTCAAGGTAAATAGAATATTATAATAATTCACAATTACCTTCACACTTGACCAAAACTTATTGGTTGAGTCATTTATGACCATGGTCATCATTGGGTCGATTTTGGGACCCCATTGAGCCACTTGGGAGTGATAATAACAATTTGGATTAATTAATCTAATGTAAAGACAAAATTGACATTAACAAAAATCGTTTCGTAATTACTTTTTATATTGTGTTATATAAGTCATATTTTCGACTATAAATATTCATTGAAAATATAATAAGATATCCTACATCATGGTATTTTCTTATATTTTTTAGACAAAAATATATTAAATTATTTATGACTCAATAATGATTCAGTGTTTACCTCATTAATAAATCATTTAAATAAATAAGATTATAAATATTAAAATATTATCTAAAACCTATATAATTACTATTGGATGATTTTATTTAGACCATTAGTCATCTTATCTTAGAATATAATTATTTTTGGATCATTATAAACCATATAAAATTATATAAAAAAATAATAGTTTCACACGTATCTAAAGAGCCCATCCTCCCCCTTATAAAAGGAGGCCACTTCTAACCATTTCTTCACACCTCTCAACCCATTTATCTCGTCCAAAATCTTCCCAATTAATCTACCTACATCCCTTTCCTCCTCCTAGAAACCATACTTTAGGCAGAAGGCACTTATAGAAGTCCTTTGGTTCAAACCAAAGGAAGTTACCCAAATTAAAGGTAACGATTTCTCTTAAATTATTTTCATTTATTTTACTTCTCCAATACTTAACTATTCTTATTTATTTATTTTGTAACAAAAACAGTATCCTCAATATACTAGTATTTTTTATGATAAGGATCAGAACTATACTTACACACACCTCCATTTAATGGGTGAAGAATATATTGTTTCTGTGGATGGAAAACTAAAGCCTCACGAAACGATGATTGTTCAATTACATCTTACCGCCTATCATGGGGTCCATTATGATGGAAGTGTATTTATATAAGATATATATTATTTTTATGTTTTCTTTATGCTTCTATTAATTCCATTTATAGCATGCATTTATGGTTTCCATTATGGGTAAACATGATAACCTCATTAGAGGAAGTGCAGACTACCGCCCCCTCAAAGTGATGTGACTCGTTAATGCCTTATGTGGGATGTATAAAGGATATAGTTAATGATATTATATAAGATATTATACTGTAATTATAATATATCTATGTATCATTATATTTTAATTAAATTAAAATAATAAATAGAAATGAAAGTAGCTTTCATGCGTATGTATGACTTACCATCTCCATGAACGGTGCATTTCATTTCTTACCTACAAATGTTATATACAATAATAAATACAAGTATATACTGGATATATATGATATATATGATATCTAAATGATGATTGTCATTCTGGATATAATTAACTATTTACCACATGGACAACATGTAAATATATGGTGTTCATTTTTGACTCAAGTACCAAATATCCAAAAAAATGGATGTTATTAACATAAATGATTACATAATGTTTATAGCATGGTAATAATTGATATGAAAGGAATAATAAACTTGAAAAAGGTTATTAATCAAGTATAAATTAACTTTATTTTATTATTCAGGAGATTAAAGAACGATCGAGTCAAGTTATACAAGAGGTAATGAACTTTGTCTCAATCTACTTTCATTGAGGCATATTTTGTTTTAATACAAGATTTTATTTTATGTGATGTATAAACACCTTTGACTTTTCATTTCATTCAAAGAGAATATTTTTATACAAATAATTTTACTAAATAAAAAAAATAATGTTTTTTTCTTAATCGGTGTCAACGACCTTTCCACCGCAGCGAGTATTATTTGATCTTTGGATTCCATAACAAGTCTGAATATTTTTAAAAGAAAAAAATTAATACCATATACTCTTTTTAATTATTTTGGTATTGAAAATGATTTTGAGAATGGATTCATTATTTCAATATCTTCAAATGATATTCTGTTATTGCAATGTGGAAATTTTACCTTTCCTTTATGCTTATGTTATGTGTTATGATCATGTTATGGTTCCTAGGAATTATTTACGTATACGGGTGGTTTCGTGATAAACCCAGGGCGGGTGAGCCTGAGTTATTTCTCCAATGCATTGGGTAATGTGACGGAGGTAAACATGAATTTTTCCCCTGAGAGATTTAGGGAATATACTGTGATAGGTAATCCAAAGTAACTCCCTATGTAGCTGTGATAGCTAAAATGTAAGTATGATTTGGATGCCACAAGTTACCATTATGATATATTATTTTTATGTGTCTTTCATAAATCTTATGATTTCATGAGGAAAGTAAGAGAGTTTATTTTTTGTATGTATTTATAAACAAATTTTTTCATCCTCTTTATTATAACCCTTACTTATCTTTTTATGCTCATCCCAAGTTTTTGAAATGTTTTCACAGGACTTAAAGATGAATAAGGTCAAGGATGGGATCAAGGAAAATTCATGCTGTATGAAACATGGAACCAGACATGACACTTTTTTCATGAGTTTTTATTTTATGAAAAAAATGGAAGCTGTGTAGAAGTGTTTAATTTTTAATCTTTTGAGGTGTAATAATTATTTCCTAATTCTCTAAAACTATAAACCTGAAAAGATCCTAAATGTGAATTATTCATTTAACTCAATATTATGTAATGTTTATGGTAGGGTCCTTACAATTGGTATCAGAGGTCGGTTTAGATAACTTTAGGAGTTAGTGTATTGTTAAATTAATATCCATAAAGTAATTTATGTTAATATTGAAATCATATAGAATTTACAAATTACCATGTTGCTTCACCTAATATATTTCGGTGTTTAGACTGGTTTTCTGTAGAGGAAACAGGGCCGCTATGTTGGGACAACATCAGGAGGAAGATAACCTTCCAAATCAGCACCATGAGATGTTCGGAATCGGAACTGAACTGTTTGTTGCAGGGAAGGCATAGTTGACTCGGGCTATAAATGGTGGTGGTATCCATATACAAGATCAGCCAGATCAACCGCAGACAAACATGTCAGTAGTGGAGAATTTCATGGGGCAACATCCCCCATCATTCAGAGGATCATATGACCATGTTCTAGCTTAAGGGTGGATTAAATCAGTGGCGAGGATTTTTGATGTCATGGGTTGATCAAAACATCAAAAGGTTAGTCTTGTTGCTTACCATTTTCAAGGTGAAGTTGATCAGGGGTGTTCGATGGTGAAAAATATCAAGGATAGTGAAGATATTGATGCCCTCAAATGGGATTAATTCAAAGGTATTTTTCTTGAGAAATATTTTCTTAAGGTGGTTCTTCTTAGGATGGAGAAACAACTCCTAGAATTAAGGCTGGAGGATAAATCAGTGGAAACTTATGAGGAAAAATTCACTCGACTAGAAAGGTATGCTCCAAATTTCATATGAGATCATGATAGTAAAATCAACCATTTTTACTCAGGATTAAATCCAATGTATCGAAGGGCTTTAGCTTCTCATGAGTTCAAAATTTATGAAAAACATTTTTGTTGTTCGGAGAAGGTGGAAATGGAGTTTTCCAATGATCAGGTATTCTTTGACAAATAATGGAATAAGAGGTTGAGGTGGTAGGTGAAATGGAAGACCTCTTCCAAAAACTCTGACGGTAAGAAACTTAAGTTTTTATTTTATGAAAATTGTGGTAAAAAGCATGATGTGGAATGTCTTCTGAATTCTGGTAAGTGCTACCATTTTTGTAAAATGGGATATAAGGCTCGTAATTGCACTGAAAAAGATCATAGTAATGGTAAGACAAAATCTGATTTACAGTCAGTAAAATGTTTTAAGTGTAATGAAATTGGTCATTATGCAAATGAGTGTCCAACAAAGAACTCAACCAAAGGAAATTAGCCAGACTACAAGCAGAAAGGGGTGTTGAAATCCTTTGCAACTACTTCAGTAGATGTTTGGCCAACAAATGAAGTTGTATCAGGTACACTATTTGTTTGTTTAGATTATTCCAATGTGTTGTTTGATTCAGTGTCTACACACTCTTTCATTTCTGAGAAGATTTATAATAAATTAGGAATTTAATCTCAAGATATGAATACGGAACTTATGGTAAAAACACCTGGAGTAAATGTTGAGGCAAAAAAAACATAAGAACCTTCATATCCTTTTGTGCGGAAAGAATCTACCTACAAACCTTATTTCTTTTCCCTAGAAGAGTTTGATGTTATTTTGGGTATGGATTGGCTTTTTGTTTATCATGTTAAGATTGACTGTAGAGCTAAAGAGGTTTCTTTTCATAATGATTTTCAATCTGTGTACAATAATAAAACCTATCTTTTGATAACATATCAGGAATCTGAGAAACTAGTAAAAGATGGAAATGAATGTTACCTTGCACATATTGTAGAAAACAAAGGAATAGTTAAGATTAATGATGTTCCAGTGGTAAATGAGTACCTTGATGTTTTTTCTAATGAGTTTCCTGGTATTATACCTGATCGAGAAGTTGAATTTATTGTTGACTTAGTTTTTAATGCTAATCCAATTTCAAAACCCCCATATTGAATGGCTCAAATTGAACTTTTAATGTTAAAGAAGCAATTGCAGGAGTTATTAGATAAAGGTTTCATTCGACCTAGCACATCACCATGGGGTGATCCTGTATTGTTTGTTAAAAAGAAAGATGGTTCCATGAGACTTTTAATTGATTATAGAGCATTGAATAACATTACTGTTAAGAATATGTATCCTTTTCCTCATATCGATTATTTGTTTGATCATCTCAAGGGAGCTCAGTATTTTTCAAAGATTGACTTGAGGCCGGGGTACCATTAGTTGAAAGTAAAGTAAGCAGACCTTTTGAATACAATGTTTTGTACTAGATATGTCCATTATGAATTTGTAGTTATGCCTTTTGGGTTAACCAATGCACCTACTGTATTCATGGATCTTATGAATAGAATTTTCCCTGAGTTCTTGGATAAGATTGTGGTTGTGTGCATTGATGATATTTCAGTTTTTTCCAAAAGTAAGGATGAACATGAAAGTCATTTAAGGGTTGTCTTTCAAACCTTAAAAGAAAAAAACTATATGGGAAATTCAGAAAGTGTGAGTTTTGGTTACAACAAATTTCTTTCCTTGGTCACATTGTTTGAAAAAATGGCATAATTGTCTATCCTTCTAAAACAAAATTTGTTGAAGAATGGCCAAGACCCATAAATATAACCGAGATCCGTAGTTTTCTTGGTTTGGTAGGTTATTACCAGATTTTTGTTGAAAAAATTTCATGGTTATCTAGTCCAATGACTATGTTAACTCGAAAATGTGTTAGGTTTATTTGGACAAAAGAATATGATGATTGTTTTCAAGAATTGAAAAGAAGATTAGTGAATGCTCCAGTTTTGGCACTAACATCCAGAAATGGTGAGTTTGTTATCTATAGTGATGCTTCATTGAAAGGACTTGGTTGTGTCTTAATGCAGAATGATCAGGTAATTGCTTATGCATCACATCAGTTGAAACCTCATGAGTTAAATTACCGTACACTTGATTTGGAATTAGATGCTCTTTTTTTTCTTTAAAAATTTAGAGGCATCATTTGTATGGATTAAAATGTGAAATATATATTGATCACAAAAGTTTAAATTATATATTCACTAAAAAAGAATTGAACATGAGATAGAGGAGATGGCTGTAGTTAATCAAGGATTATGATTGCACGATCCATTACCATCCGGGAAAAGTAAATAAAGTGGCTGATGCTTTGTGTAGAAAAATTAATGCTTTATTAACCATGTTACATTTGGGACGAGATCTTTTGGTATTTAATTTGATAAACTTTGGAATAGAAGTTGTTGGTGCAGGAAATTCTTCTATTTTGTATCAGGTGTCAGTGAGATCATCTCTATCACACAGAATAATGAAAGTGCAGAAAGAAGATAGTGAGTTATAGAAAATAGAAGAGTTGGTTCGGAAGGGTATGTTGCTCGAATTTAACATTGATAATGATTGTGTTTTGAGGTTTGGAAAGACATTATGTATGCCTTGTGATTCACTGTTGAAGAATTAGTTGTTATGTGAAGCTCACAATTCTCTATTTTCAATTCATCCTGGTAGTACTATGATATACAGAGATCTTCGTAAGTATTACTGGTGGGATGGAATGAAAAGAGATATTGCTGATTTTACTGAAAAGTGTTTGACTTTTCAGTAGGTTAATGTAGACTGGAATGTACCGAAAGGAATGCTTCATCCTTTACCGGTTCCAGTGTGGAAATGGGAAAATATATCCATGGATTTTGTTGTGGGATTACCGAAGACATCTCAAGGGAATCATGCAATCTGGGTTATTGTTGATCGATTGACTAAATCTTCTTCATTTATTTCCTATTCGAGATACTTTTTCTATAGATAAACTTGATCGGTTGTATGATAAATTTGTAGTTAGGTTGCATGGAGTTCCTCTCTCCATTGTATTTGATCATGATCCCAGGTTTACTTCTAACTTTTGGAAAGGCCTTCAGAAGTCGTTGGGTACTGAATTAAATTTTAGTACAGCTTTTCAACCTCAATCAGATTGGCAGCTAGAGCAAACAATTCAGACCTTAGAGGATATGTTATGTTCTTTTTCACTGGATTACCAGGATTATTGGGACCAACATATTTCTTTTGTCGAATTTTCTTATAATAACAGTTTTCATTCCAGTAAATTGATGGATCCATTTGAGGAATTTTATAGAAATCATTGTCGAACTCGAGTTTTTTGGGAGGAAGTATATAGAAGGAAGCTCATGGGATCAGAATTGGTAGAAGAGATGGCAGAGAAGGTTCAGTTGATTCAGAAGCACATGATAACAGATCAATGTAGACAAAACATTTATGCAGATAACCAAAGGAAGGATCTTTATTTTGAGGTAGGTGATCATGTCTTTCTCAATGTTTCTCCATGGAAAAGTGTGATGTGTTTTGGTAAGAAGGGAAATTTGAGTCCGAGGTTCATTAGACCTTATGAAATTCTAGATAATGTTGGATCAGTTGCGTATAGAGTGGCTTTACCTCCAGGTTTATCCCAGGTACACAATTTTTTTCGTGTTTCGATGTTGAGAATGTATATGTCAAATCCATCTCATGTTTTCATCCCATAGGAAGTTTAGTTGGAAGAGAATATCTCTTATGAAGAACAACCCGTCCAGATTATTGAACGTAGAGAGAAAGTGTTTCGAAATAATGTAATTCACCAGGTAAAGGCTTTTTGGAAAAACCATATGGTTTAAGAGGCAATGTGGGAATCTGAAAATGCTATGAGGGATAAATACCCCCACTTATTTTGATAAGTGAATAAAAATTGCAAGGACGCAATTTCCAAAAGGAGGGAAGGTTGTAACATCCCAAGTAAATGAAGAATAATAAATATTTCATATTTATTAATATTTTTGAATTAAATATTAATTTTACTATAAACGGGTTTCTTTGTTCGATAGCGTACCCGATACGCAACAATAGGTTTCTTTGAAATCTTACATTGCACACTAATAATATATTATTATTATTTTAAATGGTAGTTAACTCCTAGCTGTTTTATTGGAGGTAATGAACAAAAATAACTACAATATTATTATATATGTTTGTTTAATGTATTTACAATCATCCAATAAATGTTAGAGGCTTAAAATGTGAATAAATCTAATTTTAAGCATAATTTACATTATAAGGCTGATTTACTACCTTTTAATGGTAAAACCTCTTTAAATATAGTTTTGGTCACTTTAATGCATTTTAATTGACCAAATAAAATCTCTCTTTATAATGGAGACATAAATATTTACTTTGTGTAAATTTTTGGGATTTTTCCAATAAAGATCATTTTTTATGAATAGATAAAATATTGTATTTTAATTCAAAAATATGTTTTAATCTGATTTATTTATATGGTTAGATTATATATTAAATTGTTTTTAAAGTGTAATTAGAATATATTTTTTCCATTTAATCCAATGTTGTTCATTGTAATTAATTTCACTTTGAAATTGGACATAAAGAGGTTTCAATCTTTTGATAGTTGTTGTTTCTTAAAAACACGCTATTTGTTTAAACAACGGGAATTAATTTTTAAATTTATTAATGACATTTTATGTTTTGAATTTGGAAAAACAAACATCATTTTTTAATTTATAATATTAAATAAACCATAGGCTGATTTTTTGGTATTTTTCTGAAGACCTTCAATTTTGATGAATAGTGAAACCACATGGTAGTAGTTAAAAAATGCCTTTTTCATTTAAATGAAATTTTACCACTTCTGTGAATTGAATTTCGAAAATCCTACATACATGATAGTTATAAAGAACTAAAACTTGGTTCAATAAAATGAAAATAATTTTTAGTGAATAATAACTTTTGACTTTTATTTTCCACGGTTAAAGGTAAATAAGGTAATTCAAGGTAAAAAGAATATTATAATAATTCCAAATTACCATAACACTTGTAAAAACTTTATTGGTTGAGTCATTTACGACCATGGGCATCTTTGGGTTGATTTTGGGACCCCATTGATCCACTAGGGAGTGATAAGGACAATTTGGACTAATTAATTTAATGGAAAGGTAAAATTGACTTTATCAAAAATCTTTTAGTAATGAATTTTTATATGGTGTTATAAAAGTCATATTTTCGACTATAAATATTAATTGTAAGTCCAAAAAGATTTCTTACAAAATTGTATTTGTTTTATAATTTTTAGAAAACAAATAAATTAAATTATTTATGACACAATAATGTTGTGGTGTTTACCTCATTGATAAATCATTTAAATAAATAAGATTATAAAAATTAAAATATTATCCAAAACCAGTCCAATTCATATAGGGTGATTTTATTCCGACCATTAGTCATCTTATCTTCGACTATAAATATTTTTGGACCATTAGAAACCTAATATCGTTATATAATAAAATAATAGTTTCACACTTTCCTAAAGATCCTGTCCTCCCCCTTATAAATGGAGATCACTTATAACCTATTCCTCACACCTCCCAAGCCGTTTGGATCATCCAAAATAGACCCAATTAATCTCCCTATATCCCTCTCCTCCACATAGAAGCCTTACCTTTGGCATAAGGCACTTAAAGAAGTCATTTGGTTTAAACTAAAGAAAGTTACCCAAATTAAAGGTAATGATTTCTCTTAAATTATTTTCTTTTATTTTACTTCTCCAACCCCTAAAATCATTTTATTTATTTATTTTGTAACAAAAAAAGTATAATAAATATACTAGGATTTTTTTAGGATAAATATTCAAACTATACTTATACACACCTCCATCTAATGGGAGAAGAACATAATGATTCTGTGGATGGAAAACTAACGCCTCACGAAACGATGACTGTTCAATTACATCTTACCACCTATCATGGTGGCCATTATGATGTAACTTTATTTATATATGATATATATTATATTTATGTTTTATTTATGCTTCTATAAATTCCATTTATAGCATGCCTTAATGGTTTCCATTATGGGTAAATGCGATAATCTCATTAGAGGAAGTGCGGACTACCGCCCCCTCAAAGTGACGTGACTCGTTAATGCCTTATATGGGATGTATAAGGGATAGAATTAATGATATTATATATGATATTATAGTGTGATTGTAATATATCAATGTATCATTATTTTCTAATTACATTAAAATAAGAAATATAAATGAAACTAATGTTTATGCATACGTACGGCTTACCGCCTCCATGAACGGTGCATTTCATTTCTTATCTCCAAATGTTATGTACTATTATAAATACATGTTTATACAGAATATATATGATATATTTGATATCTAAATAATTAATTTCATTCTAGATATAATTAACTATTGACCACATGGACAACATGTAAATATAAGGTGTTCATTTTTGACTCAAGTACCAAATATCGACAAAATGGATGTTATTAACATAAATGATTACATAATGTTTATAACATGGTAATAATTGATATAAAAGGAATAATAAACTTGAAAAAGGTTCTTAATAAATTATATATTAACTTTAGTTTATTATTCAGGAGATTAAATAACAATCGAGTCAAGTCAGACACGAGGTAAGGGACTTCCTCTCAATCTCCTTTCATTGAAGCATATTTTGTTTTAATACACAACTTTATTTTAAACACTGTATAAACACCTTTGAATTTTCATTTCATTCAAAGGGAATCTTTTTATATGAATCATTTTACTAAACGACAAAAAGGAATGTTTTTTATGTAAGTCGTGACAACGACCTTTCTACCACCGCGGGTATTATTTGATCTTTGGCTTCCTTAACAAGTCAGAATGTTTTTAAAAGAAAAAAAAATTAATACCTTATACTCATTGTACATATTTTGGTACTAAAAATGATTTTGAGAATGGATTTATTATTTCAATATCTTGAAATGATATTTTTTTATTGTAATGTGGAAATTTTATCTTTATTTTATGCTTATGTTATGTGTTATGATCATGTTATGGTTCTTGGGAATTATTTACGTATACAGGTGGATCCGTGATAAACCTAGGGAGGGTGAGCCCGAGATAGCTCTCTAATGAATTTGGTAACATGATGGAGGTAAACGTGGTTGTTTCTCCTTTGTTATTCATGGAATATATTATGATGGGTATTCCAAAGTAACTCCCTATTTAATTGTGATAACTACAATGTAAGTATGATTTAGATGCCACAAGTTACCTTTGTGATATATGATTTTTATGTGTCTTTCGTAAATATTATGATTTCATGAGGTAAGTAAGAGAGTTCATGTTTTTTATGTATTTATAAATAAATGTTTTCATCCTTTGTATTATAACCCTTACTGAGATTTTTATGTTCATTCCATGTTCTTAAAATGTTTTCACAGGACTTAAAGATGAATAAGGTCAAGGATAGGACAAGGAAAAGTCATGCTGTCTAAAACATGCAACTAGACATGACTCATTTTTTCATGATTTTTTATTTTATGAAAAAAATGGAAGCTGTGTAGAAGAGTCTACTTTGTAATCTTTTGAGATGTAATAGTTATTTCATAATTCTCTAAAACTCTAATCCTAAAAAGATCCTCAATGTGAATTATTCATTTAATTCAATATTATGTATTGTTTAAGATAATGTACTTATATTGGATGCCATTAGGTGTGGATCGGAACTCTTTGTAAGTCTTACCCTCTCCTTCCTTCTCTTTTTCAGATTAGGGTTGTGGTTTCTTCTATCTTCTTCCAAAACCCTAAAACCCCCTTTTTCCGATGGATCCTTGGTTTGGGCTTCAAGGGGTTTTTGAATCCCTATTTAAGGCCATGGTTGATAGTGTTTTCATCATCGCATTTGAGGTAGGTGGTCTATAAGTATTATCCCATAGTTTTATTTTGGATTTGTGCATAGAATTTGGTGTTCTTATTTTCACCTTTTTTGTTCTTGGTTCCATTGAAGTGTTTGATAAAAATGGGTGTCTAAGTGACTAATTGAAAACCTCAAGATTCTCATGGGATGCGTTGAGGATGACTTTTCCATTTTAGGGCTACCCAAGGGGTGAGCTGGATAACATAGACCTAGAGTGTGGTAGGGTTAACCTTTGGGTTGTTGAATAATGTGGAATACATGTAGATAATGTATTATTTGTTTATTAACTCATAAATGGAATAATGATAAATATTTATAGGGAGATAGAGGAATAAGGTGTTATTAGAATTACATGAAACTGTGTAATTAAGTTGAAAGATATTACATCGATTATTTCGTGAATTTTTTTGGAAATGCCTAAGGGGAGTAGGGAGTGTTAAATGGTGAAATTACAATTAGGTAATGGAAAGAGAAATGGGGAATTTGTTAATGGTATGTAATAAGGGAATGGATGAAATTTTTGAATTGATTAATACATGAGAATTAGGTGATACACCTAAATTATTAAAAGTAATAAAGGGATTGTGTTATGTGATATAGAAAATGTACTTGAAATGCATAAATTGGTGAATGCTTGTGAAATGATAAATGGGATAAATGGGTAAATGTATTGTCCTTGATGAATATGGATAAGGCATAGGGGTAATTGAATACACATAAATGGTATAGGCATGAGATTGATAATTTAGATAAATAGATATGAATTGTAATTGGTAAATGTATTAATGGGTTGTGGAATAGTATTAATTCCCATGTTGTCGATATTTATTGTAATATCTAAGAGTATTGAATATGCCTGGTTGTGTTATGTTATGGTTCTAGTTACGTGATAAAGAAGATTGTGAACATGGCTTGCTAGAGTGGGTATTACCTTGATATTCTATGCCCACAAGTCAAGTTAGACTGAGGCCCTAAACTCCACCCCAAAATACACAGGTTATGGAAGGGGACAGAGGCTCTATTACCCTAATGGTTTCATTCCACCCGGACTGAGGCTTCAAGGTGAGGATAATGTATTGATGTGATATCTGTATCCATATTGAGATAGGGACTTGATTATTTCCCCTAATGCATTGTGACTTCATTCATTAGACCCTTGTTTGGATGATATTTATTCCTAACCCATGGAACATGGGATCAATATGGATTACGTATGGATGATGGTATAAAAAATAGAATATGGATAAATGGTAATCATGAATTAAATGAACGTTGTTATCTAATGGAACCTAAACTTCCCCTTTCTTACTTCCCGTTTATTTTTTACCTGCATGAACTATCTGTTAGAATGGATATTTTGTAAACACTATTGGCAGTGGCTTACAGATATTGTACTTACACCCTTCTCAGACCGTCGTTGGGTACCCATGCCAACATAATGGTCGCAGGGTAGGACAAGGGTGAAGGACCTTCACTAGGAAGTTGAGTTGGGATTAGGATTTACATGGTGGAGGATCCGGATATAGAGTAAGGACTCATTCAGAGCTTTCACCATTTTTTTATTTTTGGGTTTCAGTCACCTTGTACTATTAAAATTTCATGACATTAGTGTGTTTGATTTGTGGTTTTTACCCCCTTTTTCGAAAATTATTGGTTGTTCATGTTAACTGGTTATTCATATTGTTTCCACTATATATATTGTGTTCTATTGTCGAATGCTCTGATAAATAAGGTATAGTCTCCCCACGTGACTTATTAGACCCTCGCTGCTAGTCGGAAACCTTTGGCATATAGGGAGGAGTGCTTGAGGTCACATGAAGACTCATCTCGGAGCACCGGTTTCATGTCTTCGGTGTCGGGGACGTTATAAAAATGATTCAAAATAGTGTAAAAGATAAATACCCCACACCATATCTTTGTTGTTTCCTCCGTTTCACACCACACATACAATTCTTTGAACAAAATATCCATGTTTGATAATGATATATAAAATTTAATGTGTTGGTATAATGTATTTAGATAGATAAAGAAACTACATGTTTCAATAGAATATAGATGTTATTATTAGTAAATAAACTATGCATGAAATTCTTGAAGAAAAACATGGAAATAAAACCCTTCAAATCAACCACAATATTCATTTCTTCCAAAAATACTCAGAACATATTATTAAAGTTAGAAACTCGTCACTTGAGATATAAAATTTTGGAAGAATTACGAGGACCTGAAGATTTTCTATAAAAGGATAGACATTAAAACTGTGATATTGTTTTGATGCTATAATAGTTTTACTAACATTAACATCTATGGAGATAACACGTTCCTTCTACTCAAATGCATTTCTAATGGTGTGTGAGTCCTAATTATAATGTTACTACTAGAAAACTTCAATGCAATATTCATAGATGAATACTTCATTTATCTTCAGGTAATTAGATTTAACATGTAATTATTACCTCCCACAAACTAATTAAATGTGTTTTTTAAATAATAATCAATGGGTAAAGGAATTCACTATACCCGAAATTAATATATATAAATTAGAAGCTTACAATAGATGTTTTATAACTTTATTAAAATTATTTTCCCAATTTCCTCTCTAAACATATTCAATGTACAAAGAATTCTACATCTTTAACATTCCTATGACCTTTAGAATCATTAAAAGATTTTTTTATAGGTTCTATTAAATTTGATCCATCCATTGACCTATTTCCATTACAATATTTCATTTTCACTAAAAGAATATGAAATTTCTCTATTTTTATCTCCTTATTATCATAGTAAACCATATCTAGATAATACAGTATAACATTCTCCCTATTATCTATTTTTATTTATGAATCATATAAGAGAAACTTGTTTATAATTATAAAATAATTAGTTATGTGGATATATATCTTTGAAATGTTTTACAGAATGATTAATGAATAATAAAAGTAATGGAAAAATATAGAAACCATGAATCTAAATATCCTAATTACTTTAAAATAAAATAAAAATAAAACTAGAAATGAAGAATGTATAACTTACATCATAGTATACTATTATCCTCATCATTAATCTGTTCTTGATGAACAAAACTAGGGAATAACAAAATGGATCCACTAATATGTATCCATGGTTTTTACTAAATCTTCTAAATAGTTTGGTCAAGACCCTTAAACCATCACAATATTCATGTAGATCAAATGTAATGAATGAAGCTGGGATAGAAAATTGGGAGTCAATATGTTTTCTATATTAAATTCATGAAATAGATCCAATCCACAGAACTATTTTTTGGTCCTTCTTTATATATGAAATAGGGATACCCCTTAGTCCATTAATTTACTCATACATTTAAAAAATGTAACAATAATTCCTTTAGTTACTTCTCTTTTAACCCTTAGCCATTAAATTTCACAACCATTTTACCCAATGAAAATAGTTAAAAGTTGATTGATTATATATAATAGTTGTTACTCTTAACTAATTAAAAATTCACTACCTTTAGTGAATGTTATTACTTATAAATTAATAATGAAATATAATTCATTAAATTTTGATTCACCCAAGTAGTATAATAATATTGGCCAAGGAAACATATATGAAATTTATATGTCATAAAATATATTATACCATAAAAGTAAAAAATGTTCCTTTTTTCATATGTATGTCATACTCTATGAAATTCCACATGGTACAATACAATATCACATGGATTTAGAGTATATTCTATTCAATATCACACTTTCACTAATGTCTAATATACATTTTTTTAGTTTCATTTTATATCGTATCATATATAAAAACATGTGACATAATATCCAAACATCCTTTTGGATATCTTAAGAATGTTATTTTAAAATATATCATCAATTTCAATTCATAACAAATAATATGTAATACCTTTTGAATAATTATGAAATACTCTATTATGATAAAGTCTAAAACAACTTTAGTGAAGCTCTCTGATTTTTGTAAAACTCAATTCTCATTCAATCAACCACATAGTGTGACATCATAGGACTTTGTATCATTATATAAAAATATGAGTTATTGAATCCCTAAATTTAATAAATATATGTGCTATATATAATCATCAACGCAACAGAATCTATAATGGAATCTGGCATGATCACTAAAAAACACATGTATCTCCATGCTTGTCTCTGGGATCTATATCATACACAAACATGAATTTTCATATGACACCTTTGTCTAAGAGAAAAAGTGACTAGGGGATAGAGAGTATGAAAATATATTATATACTCCTTATATATTCTCTACATTCTATGTTTATACTCTCTTGTTCAATGAATAAATCACATTTAAATCATCTAGAATATGTGAAATCACATATCCCACATCAAATTGTATAAGAACATTATATATACCCTATATTTAGTCATATAAATTTCTATATTATACCTCAATGAAGAGGAAAATTCCATACACATCATACATGAGGGAAAATAACTTATTAGTTGACCTCCAATAAATGACATAACAAGATTGATACACAGAAATCCCCCAATTAGCTAAGTATTAAGGCTTACAAACTAAATATATAAAAGTATGATGATAATCATGATAGGTATATCATTATCTTGAGGTATTGTGGAAACTAAATGTGCACCGTACTCCCTAATTATACCAAATACACATTGTATGGATCTCTATATTGTAAACATCATGGGTTATCCATTATAGTAATCAAGTTCTTTGCCTCATAGGCATATTATGTATTTAGACACAAGTATTATACTCATAATAACATTAAAATTTCCTTATAACCTATAATACTACATAATAATCATTGGTTATGGTTAACTCAATGTCATACCTTGGGAGGTTAATTATCACTTTAGGTAAAAAATTGTATATCGATATATATATAAATCCATTATAAAAGAATAATAAAGTAGAGATATCATTTTTTTATTACATGATACATTTTATATTCATGAACACTTTTAATAATATTTAGCAAAACCATATATAATATCCTATAAAACATATCATATATGTTTTAGTACAAAATAAACAATAAATTATTTTCAATTTTTGGGGTTTTTTCAAAATCATTATATCTTTGTGTAATTTATTCCACATCATTATGTGATCATCTAATAACCCCCCCTGAAAATTATCTTCAGTGGGTACCATTTGTGAATAAAGATAGTTTTAATAATTTTAAAATAAATGAATTGTATTCCAATTGTTCAACTCTTTAAACATATTTATTCTCAATAAACTTGAAACATCTAATTATATTATTTTGATAACTTCTATTGTCAACATAGAACTATTTCTATGTTCATCACCATATGAATACACTGAAATCATTCCATAAAATACTTTTATTTAAATGTTTCGATAAATAGAATAACACTTTACATTGTATCATTACCTATATAGTATAAACTCATTTAGTATAAATAGTGATTTTTACTTTTTTATGATAACAAAATAAAACTCCATAAATTTATATTTATTAGCATACCCTAAAAACTATTAAGATATTGATTGAAATAATTACTCAGTATTGAATTAAATAATATTTTATTTGATTTCTTTGAACCTATAAAATTCCAAAACAAACTCCCAATAGCATCCTAGAAATAATATCCCTTTTAAAATTTCATGTTGTGATATAAAAAAATCCTTTTTTAGGAAATATATCTTATTTCAATTAGATGGAATACTTAAAAACTATTATTTTCACCAAAAATATAGTATTCATTGTTTTTTGTGTAGTTTCCTAAAAAGAATAATTTATTGAAAAAGAAAATTTTTATGGTGGAATCATATTCCCACATATACCTAGAGAAATGATTTACCCCAAATAAAACTGATTTTATCATTGTATCATATTCAAAACTTGTAATATAGTTTGATTATTCATAATAATCTAATTAAAAATTGTCATATCATTTTATTGACAACATAAAATTGTTTTCAACAACACTTCTAATCACATAAGAAGTAAACATATTCATTACGCAAATCTAATCATATATTATGTAATCCACTACATCCAATACTATAATCTAGAAATAAATATTTCCACCAGTCAAATAGAAATTATAAGCTTTCATTTCCAATTTTCACCATTAATGAAATCCTATAAATTTTTTACATATTTTAAAAATATAGTTAGTATAATATATACTTTAAAATAGAATAAATGAATTCCATAACATTAATACCTAGAGTAGAATCTCTATGGGGATTCAAGAAACAACTCAAGTATTCTAGATAAATAATTATTTAAACTATTTTTCTATAATGAATCTATTAAACATACATCATTTTTTATTAGTTGGAATTATGGACTATCCACAGCCTGTGTTTTTATCTTTCTATCCAAAAATATTACCCCTTCAATTTATACAAAAACCCTAGCACTTGATCGTGGACCTCCCATATCCTAATTAGGGATCAAAGATATATTTAGAAGATATTGTATTTTTTTAAATAATTAGTATTATATTATAAAATGAACAATAAAAACATTTATAGTAATGACTATTAGACGAATTTTATGGCCATTTCAATACTAAGAGGTGAATCTGGTCTCTCCAATTCATTGACATATCCTATCATATGAGGTACACGAGTAGAGACCAATGTTCCCTCTACTATCTCTCAATAAAATAGATCCATTTTCACCTTATACCTCTCACTACTTTCTCATTATTAATAGTGAATTTCCATGGTTTCTATAATCATGTATGCATATATATTCTGATATTTATTTATCAAAATTAGTTCCAAAAAATAAATATTTTTAAAACATATTGATTCTTATCTCTTTACATAACTCACAAATGATGCTAATAACCCATACTAAAAAAGTTATATTTATAAATATTTAAACTCATCTGATGTAAATGGTACATGAAGAACATCAATGTAATTTATAATAATTACATGAAATAAAAAATCCAAACATGAGTAATCCAAAATCCATATATAGTCAACCATTACTTTTCAAGACAAGTTATAATCCTTCTAGCTAGTGAGAAGTATAACTCAAAGTTGTTATACCAAGGTAGACTTTACTACAATGTTATTTCAATATCATCAAAATTTTAATACTTAATATGTATAAACATTTTTTAATTTTAAATTTAAAGATCATAACCAAAAGAATTTAGAGTCAACATATATGAAAAACTAAATCAGTAATCATACATATCATGAAACTCCAAATATGAATAAATAAAAATTCATAAAATAAATTTAAAACCTCAAAAAAAAGTATACATATATTCATAATATAAAATTTATCTTCAGGATTAAATCTATGAACAAATTAAATAAATGAGAAAATAATTACTTTTTACAAGAGAAAAAAATTTATAGCTATTTATAAATTATTAATTTACAAATAACATTATAATTAAACATGAATTATAGAAAATAAATAATTGAGAAAAAAATTTAAATAATTTAAATTTGTTCAATTATATTAATTCCTTTATATCATTAATATTAATTAATTTACATTTAATATATGATATAAAAATAATTTAGTAACATCTTATATTTTAATTTTTATTAAGTGAAAATTTTACACAGTCTTATTATTATATATTTAATATAATTTAAACTTTGATCAATTCATTTATCCAAACCCATTATGATATTGTTTTAAAAAAATTAAATAAAGATCTTTAAATTTTAATAATTAAAACTAATATTTAAGAATAATTTAATAATTCAATATTTTAAATATTTGTGAATTTAAATTTTGTATTATTTTTAAATTTATATACAATATATAAATTACGCTTATAATTTTCATATATAAACATAATATAAAAATTCAAATTCAATCCATATAATTTGAAGAAAATTATTTTAATATGGATAATGATAATTAGGGAATATTTACTTAATCAATGTTTTAATAGAATTATATTATATAAAAAATTGATTAATTAATTTGTAAAAAAAACCTAATAAATAAAATAAAAATAATAGAATAATGTTTCCCATAATTTATAAAAAAAATTAAAAATTTTTTATTTGACTAAATTATTGAAAATTAAGAAAAAAAATTTTTTATCATATTCATATTTAAAACTTTATGGGGAATCATCATATATAACTAAAATTTCTAGGTTTTTTATACCATTTAAGATTTATTAGTTATGATTAAAAAATAATAACCATATCGCTTCTTATGATATAGCTCTTGTTTAGTGTTAATCCATCAACACTATGTATTACAAAGACTATGATGAAAATTAATAATGAATTTATGATATGACTATCTATTTTTTAACCATATAAAAGTTCTATAAATGTATAGTTTATCTTGTATAACATATTTTATGATAAAAAATATAGAATATGTATATAGAGTCACAACTGATGATATTATATGTCATAAAATGTGACACTGACACCCAATTATGTAATCGTGTAACATAATGCTATGAATAGGATAAATATTAACTTATTAAATAACATAGTGATGTGACACTAACACATCTTACATGATTACACAAAATAATTTCAAGTATTAAAATAGTATTTGATTATTAAAAATAAAATTTGAAATATGATTTCAAAACCTTCATTTTGAGAATAATTTCTAGAATAAATATTCATGATTCTCATCTGATACAACTGAATATTTTCTATAGAATGATTAAAGATTAATCAAAGAAGTGAAATCATTTAGAAACCATAAAACCCAAGATCATCATTCCATTGAAACTAATATTTTATAAAACTAGAAATGAAAAATATGTGCCTTACTTGATAGTATGAAATTTTCTTTGCCTTTAATCAATTCAATATAATGATCACTAAGAAATATTAAAAATGATATTCCCTATGAGGTGAATCCTTTGGTTGCACTAGATCACCAAAAAAATGTTGGAAGGACCATTCATTCTTTATGATAAGATATTATCTTGCAATTAAAGATGTAATATGGGAGGGAAAATTAGGGGGAAGAGATTTAGATTGAGGCTTGCATGAAGATAACACTCCCAAAACATTTAAGTCCAGAAATCCTTTATATAGAAAATATATATTCTCCCTAAGACATAAATTTACTCATAATGTTTAGAAATATATGATTAATTCCTTGGGTTACATCAAATATATACCTATGATAGTAAATGTCCCAACTATTCATCTTATGGAATAGATAATAAATGATAGAGTATTTATGGGTGATGTAATTTTTAACCCATTACTAATCTGCATCCATTGATGTGTCATTGAAATTAAAAAATTATTCATGTTATATTGAGGCCACCTTTTAAGAACTGGATAAACATTAATTATTATGGTTCTTCAAAAGTGAATTATAGTCCCCCCTGGATGTGCTAATGTATATCTTGATCATAATGGTGAGATTCTTGGTTGTTTCTATGGATAATGTGGATTAGAAACATAACATAAAGCCAAAATTCATAGAAATATTAATTTGGTATCCTTTTACAAATTCAAATATTATAATAATTTACCCAATTAAATTGATTCCACTACTATTTTTCTGGCTATAAGAAGTGATTTTTCTCCAATCTCATTGAATCTTACTACTCAATGAATACAATGTATTAATTTTCTATCTAATCTCAACTAAATTTCAGAAGTTATTATTAAGGGGAGAATATAGTGGTGTATGGTCTCTCAATAAAGGTATTTATATTAATATAACTTGGTTTGATGATCATCCTCCCAATTTGATATCTCTTTATGATAAAGATTTTTAAAAATCCCATCTTTGATACTCATGTAGCTCCTTGTTTTTTAATAAATATTCATTAGCCACATTTTCTAAGGAATCATTAAAGAAAGTGTAATGAATATATCATTTCAATCATGCCTCACTTTCTTCATGAAAAGTTTACAATGATTTGAGAACATTGTGAATCCATTAGTGTCTATATGTTATAATTTTATCTTAACGTACATTGATAAATCCATGATATGATAAACATCATGTAAATCATCTATATTCCTCTTTTAGGCATCGTACTAACCTTTGTTGTCCTTGATAGATGTCTCATCTAGTACAGGGGCTCTATAAAATAAAAATAATCCCCCTTTAGAGTAGTATAAATAAAAATTATTGATAACATACTTAAAAATATGGTTGGTTAGTATATTTTCATTATTAAAAATAGTTCACTATGATAATGTGGCCTTATTTTTTACTTTACATTTTCAATAATGATAGAAATTGAATATTATTAATTTATAATGAAGTTATTTTAAATTAATTATTGATTGATTAATCATTTATACCTCCCACTAATCTCAAGAAACCCCTTTGTTGGAATAAAAATATACATTTTATTGGATATTATGGTCAGAAAGTATCAAAATTTTAATTATTATTGCACTATTATGGCCATTAAATACTATATAAAGGTATTTATATTGGTTTTACACTATATAATGGCATTAAAAGAAATATTTTTGATCTTATTAATGAATTTCCAATCCTTAAATCATAAATATGGATTTACTTTATAGATTCCACTAAATTGCACCATGTAATATATAATCACTTATATTTATAATAATTTATTTATTGCGTCCAATCTATATCATTATAACTCCTCAATAGATAGGGTATACAGTTACTATGGTTTGACAATCCCATCAATCTATGTTTTTAGTCTGAATAAAATTATTAGAGTTATGTTTTGAATGAATATTATCTATGGGAGAATTTAATTTTTTCTGAAAGAAATTAATTTTTATCTAAGAGTAATTTTATACTATTCTATATTATCACTTACAAAAAAAATAAAACCTGAAAAAAACATTATTATATGAAATAAGTTTTTATCTTGGAATTCTTGTTGATTTTATTATCTATTTGTTAATATAAATAAAATTAATCATTCATAAATAAAAAAGAATACTTGGAAATTATCATTGTATTTTGAAATATTGGTTAGTTTATTTATCAATGAAAAATAAATCTTGACCTTATGGTGATTCTCTCACTGAGTCTATCTATATGTGATTTACAACAACCTCAATTATTCTAGGTTACACCTTTTTCCCCTTCCTTTGAATCACTGCTTGAACCATATCCTCATGGAAACCCCTCCAATTTAAATAATACTCATATACAATTGAGGAGATCATGAGAGTGTGCTAACAAAAAATTATCCACATACACAAAAAAAATACCTTATAAAGGAGGGATAAAATATTCAATGGTGGTAATTATTTAGGTTAACAGCTTCTATAAAATAAAACAAATAAATAATTTAAAATTAAATAAATAAATAAAGTCAAATAAACTTGTGTTTTTCTCAAGATCATGTTGACCTGCCACATTAAATTACTAAAGTAATTGTTATAAAATATATAAATCACCACATTATATAATTAAAATTAAATAATTTAATATAAAATAATTTATCACAACAACTTATACTCCATTAAAACTTTAAAATAGATTAAAATACTACATTTAGTTTATTTTTTAAAAGTTACAAAATAAATAAAAATATATTTTACATTGTTTTTGTTAAATTAATATGTTTTTTGATAAATATTTTAAACTATTCACATACAGTGAAATATATATATATATATATATTTAAAAATATAAATATGTATTTTTTTAATTTTAATTAAATTAAAATAAACCAAAATTGAATTGTATCTATGAGTATCATTGCAATGTTCGAATAGTCAATTGTGTATCTTAGTGCTGGTGTCATTCTAGGCATTTCTCAATTTTCACAAAGGGCCTATGAAACTACCTATAGCTGCATCATACTTCACAAGGTACTAGTTGGGGAGTTTTATAGAAACATAATTATCTAAGTATTAGTGGATCATTTTCAAATCTCTCATTGATATGGGAATTAATTTTGACGTAAAATTATTAATTTTCTTATTCATGGAAAATCAAAACCTATTTTACGTACACCCTTTATCCAATTATAGATTTTTTTTCATTAGACTGGTATTTCATATATATATATATATATATATATATTTCATAGATATATATTAGATATAGATAAATACATATTTTCCATTGATCATCAGATTATATATTCCCATTCAAATATATCTAAAATCAAATATTTATGTGGAGTTGACCAACAATCATTGAATGGGGAGAGGCAAAAAAAATTAATTAAATAACTAAAAATAATGATAAAATTAAACATGGTTAAACATATGAGTTTTATTATTTTGAAATAATGAATGAGAGTATGGTGGCTAGTAAATATAAACATTAATCTAAATTTGGAAACTTAAATCTAAAGAAAAAAATATTTTAATTAGTTTTTTATCAATTATTGACAACATAAAATTGTTACCTTAGGTAATTAGTATATGATAAAACTCTCTCATGAAATTAGTTTCACCATTAATCAAGGTTATAAACTTTAATCCCTCCCAAAATGTCATCACATGATCTATAAATATTGATATATCTATCTTGATCCATCAAATTCTAGAATAAATAATTTAGATCACTCCAATACCCCTATATAGATAAAAAACTATTTAATATAGTGATCCTTGGGTCTTGAGGATATTAATTATAGAGATATCTTAATTTTATTAAAATAATAGAATGAGAATTATGGAAGAAAAATCTTGTTGAACCATGTCGATGAAAAAATATATCATGATTTTAGAATTTTAAAAAAATTAAAAGGTTCCTCCTCTTTTCAATATTCCAATTATTAAATCCACGTCACTAATAAATATATAATTTATTTTTAAATAATAGTATTTAGTAATTAACTAATTAAAAAATAAATGTAATTACAATTTCATATTTTTTTAATAATCAATTTTAAAATAAATAACTATTTATGTGATATAATTAAATAAATAACTTTTAATAAATAATCCAATTGTATAATTAAATAGATTAAAACTATTAACTCTTTATGATCAATCATCCAATAAATAAATACAAACATTTCATTAACCAAATAACATATTTATATATATGTGTGTGTGTGTGTGTGAAAAAAATCCATTACCTTTATACAAAACAAATAATATTTTCATATTGAATTTTGAATGACATAACATAAATATCCATCAATATAAAAACACTGATAAATTCTATTATAACTAATCAAATTTATATGAATTAGAAGAGCTTGTATATTTATAAGTCTTTGAGATTCTAGGTCCCTTCATAATTGGTAATTATTCCAACACGTTGAACAAGATTTATATCTAGCATCACATTATGGATCCTATAGAGAATAATAAATTTCAAAATAGAGAAAAAATTTATAAAAATAATTAACTATATAATATTATCCCTTTCCATATGAAATATCATAAATATGGCTTCATAAATGAGTCATCATCCATTAATACATAAATTATCATTAATAAATTTATTAAGTGAAAAAATCTTGGGATTGCCTTTTAAATGGAATTATTTACGATATTATCAACTCAATCAATGGTCTGGAGACATTTTCTTCAATAATTTATAACATAAAAATATTTTATCATTCATCTATCTAATTTTATTACAGTAATGAAAACATGTAACAAAACAAATTCAAAAAGATTATATATGTGATGGTCATCATCATGCATATAAGTTTTCAATTCAGGATATAAATTAATAATGATTTTAATTATAATGATTTATACAAATTCTTATAGATAGTAATTTCCATTGACATGTAGTTAATGGTATTATTATTTAGGGTCTATCATCATGATCACTTACAATCATGATCACCATGTCAGAACTTAATTATAGGATGTCATGATTCTTATAGTCCCCAATACCTATAGTTATACATTTGTCTGTGTCATTTAATACATATTAATCTTGAATATAGAACATAGAGTTACAAATATTTTCATCAGATTCAAATGTTATCTTTATAGAGAGAATAATTATGACATGTCTAGAAGAATAATATTTTAAGGATAATTAAAAATCGCAATTATATGAGTAACCCATGTATGATAAGAATAATTTATATATATATATAACTAAATATAAGTGGTCTAGTGATTAAAATTTTATTATGAATGTGGTTTCTAAAGAACCAACCCTATCATACAAGTCATACATATTACTATAAAAACAATTAATCCTCATAGTAATAAAGGTATCCTTTAAAAATGAATGTGGTCGAATAGTGAGTAAAATGGTTGAATTTTCTCACATAACACCATAATATATACATTTTTTAATTAATTAGGATTCTATATATATTCAAAACTAATATTTCACATAACATATGTTTAAAACTAATTCAAATCAATATTAGTCACCAATTGACTAGTTTATTATTAATTTATTTTCTTTATAGTAGATGTTGTTTATTTTGTAAATTTTTGTTCAAATAAAGTAATTAAACCATACTAAGGAGAATTAAACAATCCAATGTAGTAAAACTCTCTAATATTTTGATTAAATCAATAATGATCATGAACATTATCCATAACAAAACTATATAAATCTACCACATTTTCGACTAGAGATAACTCAGTATCTATTAAATATATATGTATGGACACCATAAAAAATAAATAAATACGCTCACATTTATCCCCAAATAAAAATAGATTTACTTTATCGTATAAAAATATATTCACATCAACTGGTATGGTTTGAGAAATATTTTTGTGGGATTTATTTTTCACTACCATAACAAGTACCTCATGTTCACTAGAAATAAAAATTGTCTAATATTTTTTTAACAATTTCATTAATGAATAGAATATATAATCTTATTTTGTTTGGAGACTCATTAAAATAAGGACCATTATCTTTAATATGTATTATATGAGAAATTGTTTTATACCAAACTATGAAATGAATGATATTTCTATCCATATATAACATAAATAATCACTAGACTAATATAACCGGGTAATTACAATACATATAGAGATAATTAACCATTAAATGGTGAATTATAAAAACATAAAGATCTATTTGAGTGATGAATAGGCTATTATCCCCTTATAGAAAATATAAGTTGACATAAATTGGAAATATTTAAAACATAAAAAAATCCCTTAAATGAACATATTAGTTAGAAAAATAAGTATAAAAGTTTAAAAGGGACCAAAATGTAAGATTAATTGAAAAATAAAATGACATTACAAAATATAAACATGGTTTTTATATAACTGTAAATTAAAAACAACTCGAAATAGAATTTATAAAGGAATGAAAATAATATAAAAATATAAAAAAAAACATGAACAAAATGATAACATGGGTAATTACTCCTTATTCTATTATTTCATCACTTGTTTTATAAACATGTTATTAGTCCCTAGAACTTATTTTTTATTTACCCAAAGTGAAAGGTAGATTTAATTTCATATTTAAAAACCCTAACACTAAGTACGAGAAATTATAACTCTTCTAAAAAATTCCTATGTAAGTCCTTTAATAATGAAAAAATATAAAATTAGAAAAATAAATAGTGAATTTTTTCTATATATAGAAATAAAAAAGGATAAATAATATTTAAAAAATTTAAATTGTAAAATTATCGAAAAAACAAGATCTTAGAAATTATAATGTAAAATATAATATTTAATATTTCAACATAATACTGACTCTTATTTATGAATAACTAAATATGAACATTGGATAGTTTTATCTGAGATCCTCGTAATTAAATATCATCTATATATAATTTAGTAAAACTAATAATTATGATATTTAATATCAACATAAAACATTATCTTTAATTAAGACTTCTGTAAAAGTATGAGGCTTATCTAAAATTTCATACTATTAAGAATTTATTTATATAATTTAAATTATTCATGTTAAATCAACTTGATTACTAATATAACTCCAAAACAATCAACATTATATACATCATCAATAAGAAAATTAAAATACTCCTTCATTACAACATGTGTAATTTAAAATTGATCACTATAACTCCGAAATTTATTGAATTCTTAATTCTTATAATATAATGAGAATGATAATTTCTAAAAATTGTATTATTTGGTTAAAAATATAAAATTTACATATTGTAAAATCATCAATAAAATATATATTTTTTTATTATTCATAATAAAGGATCTAAAGGGTTTAGTTTAAATAATTAACCAACTATCTCTCCCATTAAAATACTCTTATGGGTGTATTAAATATACTATAACATTTTGTGAAAAAATATTAATATGGAAACATAAAGAGAATAGAAAATGAAAAATATATATATAGTTTAGAAATATAATTTATGGTCGAGGTAATGTCTCATATAAAAGGTTATAATAAAATTTATTCAATACATCAATCAACTTTCATCACAAAATAAACTCTTCCAATTTTCCACTTAGAAATTATAAAAAAGAAGAAAATTAAATAACCGTATGATATACATTAAAAACAAAATAGAATATATGAATATAAAATAAAAAATTAATGTAAAGAGGTTCCTTTGAGTATGTAAAAATGTAATATATGATAAAAATTCAATATTATAGTTTCTACTCTTGATCTCTAATCAATTTCAGAAATATATCAATGTTATTTAATGTTTTTACACTTTTTTATCTTTTTTATATTCGTTTTTTCATGTTCTAAATGTACTCACACATGTTATTGATAATATACATATAATAAATGTGGTAATCCGTATAAAAAACTAATTTTCTTTTATTTTTTCTTGTTCTCACTTAATAGAATATTATATTGAAACATTAATTATAATTATTTATATATTTTATTTTTATTTTTATTTCACACTAATTATTGAGCTTATATTAAATATAATTATCATAAATATAAATATCATTAACATTTTATTTTTTTAGATGGAAATATATTTCTAAATTCATTATATTTTGAAAAAATATATATACCTTTATGAATTCATCTATACTTATATGTTCTGGTTGTACTTTTAATACTTTTGTTACATTATCATTTATCGTTTATTCTATCATGGAGTGTATTTTAAAAGAATATTTTTTTTATACTACATAATTAGTTACTTTATATATATATATATAGGTTTTATTAGTTTTCTAAAGATTCATTACCTGGACTCTCCTTCTAACATCTCAAAGTCTAAACATTTGAAGCTTCATTTACTTGCAATGTTTTTTTCACAAATTAATTATTTTTAGTAAGTAGATATTCTGAGTTGATCCTTAACATTTTATTTATTTTTTGATATTTATAGATTTTTATAAATGCATATCTCTATAATTTATAATTTTATTATTCTCGTATATTATTTTTAAATCTTTTAATACTTCTGTAATAAAATAGTGATGTTGTTTATATCTTGATATTAAAATGAATTTATTATGAATTATAAAGATGAAATTAATATCTTAATTGAAAATAATATGAACACCACATGTTTTTTTGAAATTTTTATTCCATATTTTTTCATTATTCACAACACAACATTTAGTATGTGTTACATTCAATACTATGGTTATCTTGATTTATATGAAATATTGAGTTTAAAAAAACATGACATACTATTAAAATATAATTATTTAATATGACGGTTATCACCTAGCCATTGGAATGATAGGTATGGGTATGATTAAATAAATTATGAAAATATACATCTTAAACATGTATGTCAAATTAATTCTTCGTTGATCAATTAATTTAAAAATAAAATAAAAAATATTTGAAAATAAATGACATATTTTTCTGAAAAAACTATTTTTATGTGTAAAAATGTAATTTACCTTAATAAATTAAACAAAAAAAATTTAATGAATAATTTTAATAAAATTTATAGATTATATTTTAAATAAAAATATTATCATTCATAGTATTTCATTTCTATAAAAGGTATAAAAAAAATCTAATTTCACTCTTAAAAACAATTTTTTTTCTAGAAAATAGTTTTGTATCATTTTGTGCACTTATTTTATAATTCATATTTAACACTTCTAGAAAATTTATTTGAAAAAAAAATATTTTTTTAAATCATCTTATGAATATAATATTTTGGTGAATTTTGGATTATTTTCTAGGATTGTAATTTTTTAATTATTAGTGAAAAATATTATTTTTTATTAGGATTGTAATTTTATTTAAATAATTTAAAAATAGAAAAAAAATGGTTTTAAAATGAAATTTATTTAAATTATATATCTATTAATACAATTTATGTCATTATAATCATTCTAATATTTGATTGTGATATAAAAACTTTTTAATCTTTTGATCATTTTCTCTTAAAAACTCTCTTTCTCGTCGCATCTAGGAGTTAATTTTAAATTCAAATTTTCTAATTTCTTTAATTGAATTTAGAAAAAATAGATTCCATATTTTTAAACAAATTAAAATATATTGTATAATAGAATAAAAATAATTTTTATCCGTAATTAATACTATGAACATTAAAAATTATTTATCACACTTAAGGTAGAAATAAGTTTACCAAGGGGTTAAACTAAAACGATAACGGTTAAAAATGACTCAGAAATTTTTCAAAACCCATTTTATAGAATCATATAGAAATTATATATTATAATTTTGATAGTTACACATTTTAGATACTTTTTTATTGTGAGAAATGTGGGTACACCAATTTCATTTAAAAAATTACAGTATGTCACTCACCTCACTTATAAATGGCCACCTCCTCTCATATCCTATTCAAACATTCAAAACCCATTGTTTCATCTAATAAATTCTAAAATAACATTCTTAATCCCGACCTCTCATCCAAAAAACATTATTTTGTTCATTAAAACATTTGACAAATCCATTGGGTTAAACAGAAATATGTTTTCCAAAGAATAGGTAGCATGCATAACTGAGCATTTTATTTTATTTCTTACCCCACCTTATTTACTTATTATTAAACAATATGGATATAATAACTTCATTATATTAAATATAATTATATTTTTTATGTTATTGAACTATATCTATATACTCTAACATCAAATGGGATATGAAATCATTGTTCGCGTGTATGGTGGACTACAGCCTCCCGACCCGATGTTATTTATTTCCCATCACTGCCTCTCATGGATAGATACAATGATTGTTTTAATGCTTAAATGATATATCTATGATGTTATTGTACCTCTAAATTATAATATAACTTATAACTACTTACTTCTAAACCTATTGGTTACAAAAATCAAATCACTAGTGTGTATAGTGGACTATTGTCATGAAAACAGATGTGATGTGTTTTTAATTTGTTATTTAATTAGATGTTAATATGATATGTTAAATAAATATAAATATATATGATATATGATATTTTAAATATAATTATACTTATTTAATTATGATATCACATATACCTTCTTACTTTTCATTCCATGAGGAATATGATAACGTCGTCTGTGTATATGGTGGAAAATCACCTCACAAAGCAATGTGACCACATATGATTTACATTTGATTGTAATAAGGGGAGGTTTAAATAAAAATATTTGATATGTATATATATGTTTGAAATAAAACTTATTATGGTATGGAAATATATAATTTACCCATATCTCTTTTTTTTCTTTCATGAAAATGGAAGCAGAATTTATGGGTACGTTGAGCTTACCATTTCAAATATTATTTAGTAATGATCAAATTAATAGGGCCAACAAAAAGGAACATTAAAACATATAAGAAAAACAACATAATTTTAACCCCAAATGTGATTTCAATAAGGAAATGATGATAAATGTGTAATAAAAGGTATCACGTAAATTATATATATTATGATAAATATTAAATTGATACTCTGATATATTTATAATAAAATTATATTTTTTATAAAATAGGTTTGAATGAGTAAAAATGATGTAGAGACTTAACGTAAGGGATTTCTAACCTCTTTTTTATTTCAGTAAGACATATAAAAATTCACCACTCAGTTCTTTTTTTCATGTATATAATTTCCCTTAGACATTTTACATAATTAATATAATTATTTTAATGATATATAATTTTTTATTTTATTTTATTATTTATTATGATTTTTTATTCAAAATATTACTAAAGCATTAAGATTTTTTTTCACTTTTATATTTGTGAAATAAATTCCATACTCACCACTTCTTTCCTATATTTAGTTTATATACTATTAAAGAATTTATTTTATATTTATTATCATGAAAAATATTGGGACAAAAATATAAATTATATGATATCCCATTCACGATGTTTATGATTCAAATAATAACCAAGAAGTAAGAGATTTTTGTCCCAATTTGCCTTCTTAGTGACATAAGTCATGTTATCTGTATATATTATTTTATGAGGATTATATCAAACCCCATTGACATGAAATATCATGAATTTATTTATTCTCATAATATTTGAAGTTTCATTTAATTTTCTTTTTCCATAGGGCTTATGATTCAATGTTATAAACGTGGTAAGAGTTTTATGATACAATGTCATCATTTTTTAGGATTATTTATGATTATATTTACAATAAGGAAATATTATAATCCATCAATAAATAAACTAATGAATTTCCTTCTCATATGGATATTTAATTATAATACATTTTCTCCCTTTATTTTCCTCTATTTATGTACATACGATACAAAAATATTATTTTTAAGAAAAATGTCATTACTTCACTATTCATTTGAAAAAAAATTTTATCTAAAACAATGTTTTCTAAAAATGGTTTTGATTTTTTTTTAACATTATCCAAATTATTTATTAAACACATGTTTAACTATATTATACTTTCAAAAAAATTATATGAAATTAATATTAATTTTTTTCCAATTAATTATCATTTTCATTTTACAAAAAAAAGTGAAAAAAAATATTTATTTTGACATGAACAAAATGAATAGAATTTATAACTATATTTAACATTATTTTCAATAAAGTTTACTTTATATTTTTTCAATTTTAATTTCAAATTATTTTTTTGAAGAAAAATTGGGTTTTAAATGTGTTTTTCAAATCAAAATAGAAATTTTCTTTGAAAAATGTTTTATATGATTTTAAAATATTCCATTATAAATATCAACATATATTTTCAAAGAAAAGGTTTTCAAAACAAATTATGAATTTTTAGTTTTAAAAAGTTATTTTCAGAGAAAAGTTATTTTTTTAATAAATGTTTTATATGTGCTTTCAAACTAATTTTCCATCTAAGATGACATCTGTTGATGTTAATTATGCCTTACTGGGTATATAATCCAAGGATTCCATTATTATTCTTTCTATGAATAGTTTTTGTTTAAGATGGAATGATGCTTATGAAACCAATTTCACTTTCATGGGTTACACCATGAGTAAATTATTATAAAACCCTCTTATTTTCATAATTTATACTATGATGAAATGATTAGATGATTATTAAACTTATCTCATTTACATAGGTTATGATCTGATATTATGATTACGAAACCCATTCTATTTCATGGGTTATGATATGATTAATTTTTTAGGGGCTTGTGGCTCAAATATGTATTATTTTCATTATGTGACAAGTGGGACCTATATCTCACACTAATTCATTCAGTAAATATTTTTATCTCTATAGAGAAACATGACTAGAATGGGGATTTAACTTGGTTTAGTAAGGGTATTTGTCTGATATGATGGTATTAGTCATGAACCTTGACTACTATGATTGTTTTTGGAGTAAACCCATTACACTATGATAGACTTGAATGTAATGCTTGAATACATTGTAAATGATTTTCTATACTTATGTGTATACAATAATTATATGTCTTATGCAAACTATATGCTCTCATGGCTCATGTTATTTGATATCCTTATGATTAATGTCTTATGAAATATAAACCTCTATTCCATTTATCATGATAATGATCATTGATGGTTATGGAAAGGTTTTTAAATATTATTTTCAACTTCGCATACCCTTATTCTCATTATATGTTGACATCTCTCTTGTTTACCCATACTGATCATCTAATCTCACTCTTTCTTATATTTCCATTCCCCATGCTATGCATCAAGGATTTATGTAGGGTATTCCTAAGATGATTATTATGTAGCAATATCTTTATGGGATATGATTAATGTATTTAATGAAATAAGATGATTTTTTTTCTAGTATCCAAAGTATGTATACATTTACATTCCTCAATCATTTATTTATGTAATATAATGAATATTCATCTAAAAGGATGTAATGTCGATGTGTGAGAAGCTTGGTTCTGTATAGTTATTATCATAGTAAAAGTTTAGTTAACCTTTAGAAACTTAGATAAGAAAAGTTTACTAAGATCCCAATTTTATATATAAATATATGTCTATGAATAAGTTTAAGGATGAGTTAAAGTTCTCCAAAATGTTCTATAATTTTTATAAAGGATAGTGTTAGTGGTTTCTAAGAAATTAAGTCCCAATGTGGATACTAAAATGGGATATGTCTATGTAATATATATAACTAGTGGTAATAACCCCAAAAAGTAGCATTGAGATGGACTCAATCATCACCTAGTGAAATAAAATAGGCATTTTTGCACACCTGGTTTGACACTCATGGGGGATATGATTTGAAAATTGACAAACTCTTTACAAAAAATCATGATGTATTTATAATAGATGATGACTATCAAATTACTCAGATTAACCTAAGATTTCTAATATTAAAAATAATGTTTCGTTATTAGGACATCCTATATGTTATTTTTCATGATTATATTGTTTCCAACTATAAATATTGTTATTATCACCTAGAGTTTTTTGTTTAAATCGATTGTAGGAACCTAGAATAAATTGATTAAGGTTTAATATGACAGATTATGTTTTAATGACAAACTGAATGGAATGATAACTAGTGTGAAATATATTTTTATTATTCCTAATCAGTTATCACGATATTTGATTAACAACATACACCTTAAATACTCTTTCACTCACCAAATAAGATAAAGGAATATTTATTAAGTAATTAGTGTAGTGGAGTCTATGAAGGAAAGAACACCTTTTTTCTAATATGTTAGTAATCTAGTAAGAATCACCCAATTGAATGTTTAAGAAGAATAGGAATATGTTTTGAGTGTGGGATATAAGGACACAATTAAATTAATCACATGGGAAAAATGAAAATTTTGTTTAAATCAACAGATGATAATAATGGTATCCCTATGTTATGATTAAATATGAAATATTTCAATTTCCTAAAGTATGGGAATTATGAAAATTGATGCCCTCGTGGTAAATATCATGAAGAAAATTAAAAAGGTTGTATGAGTAATGGTTATATTACCGATTATGATGAGACTAAAAATGACATATAAATGGAAATAAGTGTTAAGGAATAAAAAGAAAAAGCATGGTTATTGGTGTATGAAGAAAGTGGAATGATTTATGTTTTTATGTACTGGGTATCAAAGAATTATAATTTATTCAATGATATTTTCACCATTAGAATCAAGAATCATCATTAGATTTTTCTCTAATAGTTTTCAATGGGGAGTTGCAATAGTATATTTAACAATATTGAGGATATAGAAAATTGATTTCTTATAATAGTTATATTTTATGGAAAGAACGTGATTAAGAATATATGACCCTTAATATGTTCAGGATTTTGAGATAGTGATGTTTTGATAAAGATATTTCCAATACGAATAAAGTTAAATGGATAGTATTGATGTCCTTTGAAAGATTTATGATTTGTGGGAAATGTGGTATAGGATATAATTGATGGAGTTTAGATAATAATTATATTTATGGAATATATTCAATAATATATGGTTTTATTCAAGGATTTAGGATGTAGTTATGTTTTCATAAATGTTTTATGGTAATTTTGGTTATTACCATGTTTCATGAAAATTTATTACCACAGTATTCAAAAATGTGGTATGTGATAATTTAGAGCTACCTTATGTTATTTTGAAGATTAATAAAAATTTGATTTCGGAAATTTCATTACCGTATTTTTGAATTTTTGGATTTCAATTTTGGTTAGACATGGAGGAGCCTTAAGGTTAACTATTCATAAAATTTATTAAGTAAAACTTTGGATCTAATGGCTAACATGTGCTAACAATTATATTTTTGATAATAACTAGAGAAAGAAGAAATGAAATATCATTATTTTATAGATCTTATTATACTTTTAGGCTTTATGAATGAAAAAATCATTTATTATAGTAAATATATGAAGTTGAAATTGGTCAAGGGACAACCAAAGGCTATGACTGTGATTATGAAATGGAATGAAATCAAGTAATTGTATAATCTCCTCAAAATTACCCAAGATTAAGAAAATAATATTAAAATATATTTTTTTTTAAAAAATTCTTTTCTGGTGAATGAGTAGTCTTTTCACCTATCGTATATTTATGTATTTCTGGTTTTTAATATCTCTTATACATGTTTTCTATCACTCTTCATTACTATATGGGTGTTAGTTTTCTCTTCAATGTCCATGTTTTCACTTATAAAAAATGTTCTACTATCTAGAAATCATGTTATTTTTTATTTTAGATTAATTTCACACATAAATTTATCTCTATTAAAGGTGAATTTATATTAACCATTTTTATGATATGGCATTTCCATAAATGGATTTTTGAATGTTAAACCACCATATGTAAAGAATAATTTCAAATTATGAAGACATAATTAATTTAAGGGGGTATAATATAACACCCCTTTATTTCATGAAAATTATTTCAAATAAATTTAATACTTTTAAAAATTTACATTACAAACAATACAAATATTATAATTTGTAACTTCGAACACTGATTTTAGCTTACATTACATGAAACATCGAGTTTGAACAAAACGTGATGTACTATTAAAATTTTAGTATTTAATATAGAGGTTATCACCTAGACATTATAGTGGTGGGTACAAATGGGATTAACTAAAAAATGAAAATAAATTGTTTACACATGTATATTAAATGAATTATTTTGTGACCAATTAATTAGAAATGAAAATAAAAACCCATTTGAGAACATAGTTAATCTTTTTATAAAAAACAATTCCTATGTACACAAACATATTTTGACTCAGTAATTTAAAAAATTAACATTGGATAATTATTTTAAAGAGATTTATATATAATATATTAAATCCAATATTTAACATTAATCTTATGTGCTTTAGGGAAAATAAATTAGAAAAAAAACTTATTTTACACTTAACAGAGTTATTTTTTCTAAAAACTCTTATTTTTCATTTTGAGAACTTATTTTAAAATTAATTTTTTCCAATTATATAAATATAATTTGGATAAATAAATTTAAATTTTCAAATAATATTGTTAAAATTATCTTTGGGTGAATCTAATATAATTTTATGAGATGATAAATTTTTCAATGAATAGTAAAAAATAATGATTTTTTTCTGAATTGTCATTTAATTTAATGAATTTAAAAACATAAAAAACATTTCAAGATATTTTTAAAGGTAAAAAAGTCAATTATATGTAAAATAAGAAACTTGATATCATTTTTATCATTTTTATTTTGAGATTTGTATATAAAAACATGTTAAACTTTTGAACATTTATTTTTGAAAACATTCTTTCTCATCACATCGGTAGGATTAATTTGAAATATAAATTTTAAAATTATATGAATTAAATTTGTTAAAATATATTAAATATTTATGATAATAATAATTTATATTATCTAATAATTATACATTAATTATTTACCATATAAATTAGTAAAAGTAGTAAAAATTATTTATTGCGGTTAATGTAAAATTTTGTTTACATGGGGTTTAATGAGAAATATAAGGGCTAAAAATGAGTCAAAATTTTTATAAAAAACATTTATGGATATATATACACATTATATCTTCAAGGTTATATAATTAACCATTTTGGATCCTTTTTACATATGAAAAACGTGGGTACACATTTTTCTTTTATAAAAATACAATTTTTCCACTCACCTCACTTATAAAAGGCCAGCCCCTATCTTCTTATATTCACACTTCCAAAACCCATTGATTTAGCCAATAAATTCCCAAATAAAATCCTAAATTACCTAATCACATAAAACATTACCTATTCTCATCATAAATTTAACATAATAATTCATTTAGTGAAAACTAAATGATGTAGATTGAAGAGGAGTTAACGTCAAAACTGGTCGTTTTATTTTTTTTATCACCCACCTCAATTAATTATAATTAAAACATGATTATATATTAAACTAAATATATTACATATAATTATATTTTTTATTTTATGTTAATTTTCTATATTCGTATCATCTTCCATCAAATGAGATATGAGATCATTATTCATGTGTACGATGGACAATCACCTCGCGAATAAACATTATCCATTCTCCATCACCAAATATCATTGAAGGATATAATTATAAATTTCATCTTTAAATAAAATCATTATGATATTATTATATATTTTTAATAATAATATAAAATCTACCTACTTAACACCATACCCATTAGAAAAGCAATAACGTTGCTCATGTCTACGACATTTTACCGCCTCATGAAATAATGAGAAGTATTTTAAGTTTATGATTTATAATATTGGTAATAATGATATATTAAATTAATATATAATATATTTTTAACATAATTATAATTAATTAATTTTTATATCATATACACCTTCTTACATTTCATTCCACAAGGGATACGTAATGGTGTTTGTGTGTACGACAAACTACAACCTTCTAAAGTGATGTGATTTGTTTTTCACATACAATTTATTAGGAAGGTAATAAGAATATTTTTAAATAAAAATATTTTATATATGTGAGATAAAAAATTATTATTTAATGGTAATATATCATTTAACCTTATTTTACAATTTTAATCAAAACATAGAAACAATGTTCATGCATATGTATGGCCTAATGTCTCGATGAATGGGGTATTTCTTTATTTATCTCTAAAATTTGTATATTATGATTAATGAATATATGATGAATATATCTGATATTTATATAATTTTAAAAAATTTATATATATTATGTATCTATAATAAAAGTATGATTACAAGAAAAATATATGTAAAATAAAGCAATTGCAATCTAAATAATGATTTTAACAAAGTTGTTCTGATAAATGGGTACTAAATGGTCAAAGTAAATAATTTTTGGTAACATAAGTAGGATATTGTTTCATTAATATATTTATAATAAAATTATTTTTATTATACATGAGTTTCAAATGTGTGAAAATAAATTTGAGACATAACATAAGGGATTTCTAGTCTCTATTCTATTTTTTAGAGTCATGTGAAAATCCACCACTAATTTATTTTTTATGGTCTATATACTTTACCTTATGAAAATTTATATCATTAATATTTTATTTTAATTATATTTAAATTTCCATTTTATTTTATGCATTATTGGGGCATGTGATTAAATGTCTTACTAAATAGGTAAGGGATTTTTTTTCTAACTTTTATATTAATGAGATGCACGCCATATTCACCACTTATTTCTTTTATGTGGAGTATATATTATCCAGGAATATATTTTATTTTTATTCTAATGAAGATTATTTGGATTTACATATCCATTTTAGGATCTTTATTTCTTATAATTTACTATTCAAAAGATACCCAAGTGATAAGGGGTTTTGTCTCTATTTATTTTTGTGAGACATATGTCATGTTATATACATATATTCACTTATGTGGTGTATATAAATATAGTTTGACATGTAATATCATAAATCAATTTATTCTCATGATATTTTAAGTTTAATTTAATATTTTTATCTGATAGGGATTATAATTGAATGTTACTAAAGTGGTAAGTGTTTTATGATACAATCTCATCATTTATCGGTATAGTTCGTGATTATGTTTTTGAGGGTGAAATCATAAGATATATCTCTCATAAAACTAGTGGATTTACATGTCTTATTTTGAGGTCATGAGAATGCATTTCCCTTCATTTTTCTCTCTTTATTTACTCAAGAGACTACCATAAATTTTTTATAAAAAATTAATGTTATTTATCTCTTCGATCGAAAAAACATTCTCTTCCAAAACCATGTTTTCTAAAAGTGTTTTAATTTTTTAAAATTTTAAAAATGATTTATTAAAGGAATTCTTACCCATGTTTTAATTTTTACAAAAAAATCAAAGGAATCTTAATTTCATTTTCAAAAAAATATTTTATTTCCTTTTATTGAAAATTTAAATGGAATAATTGCTTTAATATATATTAAATTAAGGTAAATTCCCAAAAACATGACCATTATTTACAAAAAATATTAATTTATATTTTTTCCATGTTGTTTTAAAATAAAATTATTTTCAAAATGTTTTTTTGTTTAATGTTTTTAAAGAGGAAGGGATATTTTCCTCATGAAATGTTTTAAATGCTTTTAAAAGAATCCTTTGTTACTATCAATGGTTATTTAAAAAAAAGAATTTCAAAATCATTTTATTATTTTTTAGTTTTAAAAAAATATTTTAAAATAATAGTTATTTTCCTTGATAATTTTTTAAATGATATTTCAAAATCATTTTCCATATAATATGACATCCATTAAAGGTACATATTCTTTACTGGGGATGTGATTTGAAGATACAATTTCTTATTCATTCTCTAAATGGTTTTTGATTAATATTTCATGATGTTTATGAAACCTATTTATATTCCATGGGATTCATCATGAGGAATTTATAATTAATCCCACTTATTTTCCTGGGTTATTCTATGATAAAATGATGAAATTTATATGAAACCAGTTACTTTTCCCCAAGTCAATATATGATTAAATTTTTATGAAACCAATTTAATTTTAGGGGGATCCGCTTTCAGCAATTATTTTTGCAATTATAGATGATTACCTGAGTAGAAATCTCCGGGACATGGTTGAAAAGAGTGATTTAAGGACTATCAGTGTAGGTCGAGGTATCACCACTCCCACTCATCTTTTATTTGCTTAAAAAATTTCATTTTCACTTATGGAGATAGGAGGAATATCTATACTCTAAAAAAGGACCTTCATCATTATGAGAATGTTCATAGCCATTAAATCATTTGTGATAAGTCTTTTATCTAATTTCATAAGAACATTTCAGGTTCAACAATGGTACGTCTCACAAATGATTTTGGACTCTAGGAGGGGAATCTCCCTTTCATATATTTTGGTGTTTCCTTATTTTGGGGAAAACCTGAGGCCAAACACTTCTCAAATACAATATATCATGTTATAATAACTCTCACTTCCTAGAGAGGGAAATCCTTATCAATGGTAGGTTGCATCTGCCATATCCAACATGTCATGATATCAATGATTGTTTTCTCTGTCATGGTCTATCTTTGGTCAATCTAACTCCTCAAAAAGATCAATACAATTTTGAAAAACATTGTATGGAGTGGAAGCATCATGGATAATAGAATCATCACTTCTCCATGGAATCAATTTTATCTGCCTTAAAAATTTGGAGGCTTAGGAATTGAGAATCTCAAATTTTTCAATTAGTCATTACAGGCCAATTTCGTATTGAATCTCATCAGAAACAACCCTACTAAACCTGGACTTCTCAAAAGTAGAATTCTAGACAGACAGCTTTATATAAATGAAATATTTCTTGATTCCTCGATATGGATTGGACTCAAATTGGGTTTTCAAGAGATTATCAGTCACTCCCAATGGATTGTCAGCTCTGAATCCTCTTTAAAATTCTAGTATGACAACTGGACAGGTGTTATTTTAATTGATAGTGTTAATGGATATATCAGTGATCTTAATCCCAAAATAAATATAATGGATCAGTTGGAAGACATGGGTGTTGTTTTAGGAATATATTGTCTCAATTGTTAAAAATTATGACTTCATTAATCAAAAGGGCATGCTCTTATGGCATGGGTCTTGAAATGGTAATCTTAACTCAAAAAGGTTTTATATGTATTTGATTAAAGGAAACATGTAGTGGATTAGTATCTGGAACAAGAAGTGGATGCTCCCCTCTAGATACACTCTTATGTGGAGGCTAATTTAAACCAAACAGCTTGTGTACTTGAATATTCAAAAAGTCGGAATTTCCCTATGCTTTAAATGTGTGCGATGAAACCAGCACATAGAGGATATCAATCACCTCTTTCAGCTACAAAACATCCTCTACATTATGGAAAAATTTCCTCTAAATAATTAATATACTTCTGCAATGGATAGATTCCATCTCAAGTCTTCTTGCGAACATACACAGTGTTTCACACTCAAATCATGTCACGGTTCTCCTATGAACTGCAAGTTTTGAACTACCACATTTCATTTGGAAAAGATGGAATGACATCCTGCACAATAATGTACATTTTATCCCTATTATAGACATCAAAACCATCATTACTTCTATCCAATTCTCTAACTCACTGCATGCTGAAAAATACAGCAACACGGAAGCAAACCTACTGGTGCTGAGGCGTCTCCAAATCCCTGGTAATTTCACTATCCCCAGAGGCACCTTGGATGTTTTATGGATCCCCCCTTTTTTGGGTTGGATTAAATGAAACACAGACGGCGCCTCCATAGTAAACAATGGCCCTTCAGGTTACGACACAATATTCTGAGATCAAAATGGAGATATGCTTGAATGCATATTTGGATCATGTGGCCACCCAACTGTGTTGGAGGCAGAAATGATGGTCATTATCATGGAAGTTGATCTTTTTAATAAAAGTGGATGGAACTTTCTCTTGTTAGAAAGATGTTCCTCTACTATTGTGCAAGTGATAAGATGAGGAAATGTACATATATCTTGGAAGATGATGACAAAGTGGAACAATTGCGGGGGAAATCTCTCTCAAATGAACAGCATCATTACTCTCTCCTATAAAGAGGCCAACAAAACTTTTGATGGGGTCACAAATAAAGGGTTCAGTGCAGTTGGATGTTTCTATACAACCACCTTGCTAGATGACTTTCTACCCCTTCTTAACCATGATAAATGTAAAATCTTATCTTTTAGACTTTTGTAACTCTGTTTTGTTTTTATCAAATGTCCACAATGGTCCCTTTTCACAAAAAATAAATAATGCATGAATACTATGGTTATTTGGGGAGTGATCCAGTCCACAATGATATCATCGAAATTGTACCTTGAATATTATGTGAATGATTTTTTATCCTTTTTTGTATGCCAAAATTCCATGGAATATTCCATTTTTCTTCTCACTTGGCTCATGCTCTTTGATTTCCTTAAGATACTTGTCTTAGGAAAAATAAATCATTATTCTATGACTCTAGATTGTGATCTTGGACTTGTAAGGTATGGCTTCCAGGTGTCATTCTATTTTTTTAATACTCTTATTCTAATGACATGTAGATATCTCCCTTTTTTACCATCATTGATCATATGAGCTCTCACTTTATTATGTTTTCTTTCCTCGGGATTTGAAGAATGGTTTTATGTTGGGTATGTCTAATAGTAGCACTATGTGGGAATATATTAATGCAAGGTGTTGAAGATATTTCATGAAATAAGATGATTTTTTTCTAGTCTCCAAAGTAACTATAAAATTACTATCCTCAAGAATGTTTTAGTATAATTTAATGAATATTCATCTCAAAATATGTAAAATCTATTTATGATAATTTTGGATCACTATGGAATATGTTTCATATTCCTATTATACATCAACCAATGGATGAATTAATATTTTTAGAACATTATGTTATTTTTATATAGAATGGATGTTGTATTAATACCCTGAGAATCATTACCTATATATTTTAGTTTAAAGTTAGATCTTAAGGTTACAAAGATTAAAAATATCTCTAGTGAATTATACTGAGAATATGAAGTACATATAATATCTTTCCCTGAATAAACTTGAGATTATGATGTGGATCAACTGTGAATGGAATTCTGAAACATGGTTTCACCACTAGTTTTACATTTTATCTACTATGATGGAATTTTTTTATTCATTCTATTATATTAGTTTATAAATATCATGTAATATGTAATGACTGTACTCTTAGTGGATTAAATGACACTTATATAGGATTGTATGAGTTATCTATTGGTATTTAGAATAATTATTCAATTATGGTTAAAAATATATTAATGGAAACATATTTCTAACTGTTTATTCAAGGATACAACTTTGTTGGAGGAGAATGCTATAAATTACAATAATAATATGTTTTGATGAATATATTAGTAATGTTTATTGGGAGAATATGATTTTGTGAAGCAAATTTTTAAGAATAGACCAATACTACTTTTAAGAGATTAACAAATGATTATGTGTATGGTGGGGTTGCATTAATCATCAGAATACATTCCTATGTACTACTATGAGGTTATAATATAGTTCAACACATTTTCAGTATCCTTCCTTAGTTGGATTTTAATATTCATATTCAATTAGTTAGTTCTTTGAATGGTAAAAATCAACAATATTTTAGTGTTCATTTCAATTAGTTTATAATGACAATTATTATAGTAGTATTTAATAATGTGTTTTTTATTTATTTGAATTAGTGTATAAGTTTATGTAAATTTAAATGTTTTTCCACATAGAGATAAATATTGATTCTTAAATGAACCTTTTGTGTAGATTATTGAAATTTTTGTTTTCTCTATTTAAAATTATAAGCAATATGCTTATTGTTTGTATGGAATTACAATTAGATACTAATGTTCTTAAGAGACTTTATATGCACTATTCAAAACACTATTGCGTTATAAGGCTAATACACTTTTTTTCCTTAATTACCTAAGAATAATTATTTAACAAATATAAATGTGTGAAGCAACAAGTTTTTACACCATCAAATTAATAAAAATACATTATTAGTGTTAATGTTTTTTTTATTAATTGTTTATTATTTATTGAGGTGAAATGTTTTATTTTGAGGCACATTCATGGGTGATACCACATTTAAAAGGTATTTTTTGATACATGACCAAAAATAAAGACATTGATTCTATGTAAAACCCTGAAATGAACAATTATTTATTCTTCTTCATTAAAATGAATTTCTATAGGTTTGGGGATAATACTATAAATATATATATTGGGTATGGTCCTTTCAAAAGGATATTTTTTGAACCTGTAAAAGATAATGTTTTATGGTTTTTACATGCTAGTAAAAAATATTATCATAAATAGTTTTCAATATTCATAAAAATGATATATATTTTTATTGGGTCCCATACTATTGGGTTGATATTATGAATATTTTGTGTATGATCATTTGGATTCTGACATTGATAAAATAAATTTGATATTCCTTTTACATTATTTTTAATTAACTATTCTTGCTCACTACTCCCATTGTTTGTCGTTGATTTGTTTAATCCTTTATTCACTAAATTATAATTTATAATTTTCATAATTTGAATTTTTTTTGATTGAAAATCCATGCCCCCCACTCTTGGCTAGTAATCTCAATTTGTGGAATCTATCATTTGGAATCATGGATAGCCCCTTTTAGGATAGTTTAATTTTTTATTGTTGTGTTCTATTGATTAATATAATATTTATACACTTGGTACTATTAGATTTTTTTTACATATATTTAATTTTCTATCGTATATATAAGACATAATATTTTAAGGTAATGTTTTATTTCCAGTTTTTATAGGTTAAGAGTTTGGAAATTTAAAATACCCTATACCCACCTAATTTTATTGGAAGACACTATGGTTTTTGGAAGGATATAGCAGAATTATTTTTTATGAATATATGTATTGAGTAATGGAACTTAATGGATAGATCATACATGTTCCAAAAAGTTTATATTCATAATTTTATTTAAAATGAATTTTTAAAATATAATTTCAATTAAAATTTTTTAAATTTAATTATTATACTTTTAGTGATAAAATTTATATCCATATTTCCTACCATAGAAGTACTATTAAAAATTTTATGGCATAAAAATTACATATAAAAGCAGTAAATATTATAGGGAACTAATATATCTTTTTACACCATTAAATTTTAAGATTTTAGAGTATTTGATCATGAAAGTGGTAATTAAATGTGTAACAGGAATTCTATGATTATAGACTACATGTCTACTCTTGTTGAAACCATAATTAATGAAGTATTGACCTAAATAATCCTTTAAGAATGACCTAATAAATCAAATTCCAAAAAAAAATTGTTTGAATAAAATTATTATTTTTCAAAATATACCATGTAAGTCCTTATAGGATCAATATTATAATGTAAGCTTTAGTTAAATAGTATTGATAATGATTTAAATGAAAAAAAGAATGTGATTTCCTTTAAATCAGCTAAACATGCATTTTATTATTATTTTGATGTTATTTTTGGTTCATCTAGTAGTGAAAAAATTTATCATTTCATTCATGTTGAAAATATTATATAAAAACTTATAAAAAAATAGTTATAATAGTCAATGGAAAGATAGTTAAAATAATGATTTTAAAATTAAATAAAAGAAAGATAATATAAAGTATAATAGTATATGTTTTGAATATAAGAATAAGGGTCGTACCAAATATGAATTTCCATGTATGTAAAATGGAAGGGAAAAAATAAAGAATTATATTGTCAATAAGAATTAATTTGATGTTATTTGAAGTTACATAGAAGACTCTAATTCAAGTAAAGTGTCAAGAACTATTAAGGATCCTGAAAATTTTTGTCTCATGGAAATATATATGATTAATTTCAATGATAAAAATTCATATTGGTATTTTTTTCATGAATATTTTATTTTTTGTAAAAAACTTTATTAAAGAGTTACGTGAATCTGTGATTTGTATCATGGAAAATTTAGAATCCTTTGAATATTTAGATAAAATTTATTAAGGATTATAAGAATGTTATAATGGAAAAAATAACAATCTTATTTTATAAAGTGAAACTTTTAATTATACTCTTTAAAACTGTAATGGTGAGAGGTAGAAATTAAATGTAATGAAATATGATATTTATAAATAATAAAAAGATATTTATTATTTAAATTTTTCTAATTCAAGTACTAAATAAAAAATCTATAATTATTTTGAATCCATAAAAAACGAAAATATGAATTATTTTCAAGGTATATTACTAGATATTTAACAATGGATGAGTTTATGTGACTATAAAACTGTATAGAGTAAAGATAAATTGGAATTGTCTTTGACTTTGTGGGATATTTCCGTTGATTTTTGGGGACCACTTTATAAAAAGTAATACTGATGGTATTTATTATGTTACTTATTTTAGAAGTGTTTTATTTTTTTCATAAACAATTTATCGTTCATTATTGTTTGTATATTATCATATTAATGAGAATAAATTTATCTATAAATCTTATTTCTATGTTATAATTTCAAACAATTATGTATCTTGGGTTCCTAAAAGTTCATTCTTGTGTTTGATTAGGCCTAAGATGGTCATATTACATAGGTGAGTTTCTTTTTTTATGGTTACAATACATAAATTTAATGTATTATCTTTTCTTATAATAGTTTGGTAGTTATTATTAAATATTTCTTTATAGATTATAATATTAAATTTTAATTTTAATATATATTTTACATGAAATTTGAAATAACATTGGTTACTTTTACTTCTTTTCATTACATTTTCTTAATTTATTGAATATATATTAAACCATTTATGTGTCTCCAAGTTTGTTTTTATTTACCCTTGAGGTGGTTTCATTATTTCATATATTATGATTTATTAAAATATATATTTATACTAATATTATTCAGTATAAAGTAAATTATATTTTGGGGGATCTTTGACTAGTTTTACTATTTATCCTTTTACCTACTGGATTATTGTTTTTATTTAATATCTTTAAATATATATAGTGTTTAAATTTTTTATGTAGTAAAGAAGAATTCTAAAAATTTTATATTTTGTGTTTTGTATTCATCTTGATTATATTTGTTTAATTTTTCATAAGTTTGTTATTATTCATTATTTACTTCTATTTTTCATAGGGGTTATTATTTTAAAATTCAGTTTTCTTGAAGCATATTGGGTTTAATGTGTTTTATATTTTATAATAACTTTGTAAAAATTTATTATACATTATGTTTTATTGTTTAATTTATGGTTATTTTCATATTAGTTTTTATGTCGTACCCTAATATGGGGAAAATGTTTATAACATTTTTGGAAAACATCTTTTTCTTGTTTTATTTTTTATATTTATAAATTGTGGGGACAAAGGTTCTAGTTTTTGATGGTTCTTTTTTTTTTGTTTGAGTTGGTTTTATATTATCTAAAGGGAAGATAATCTGATGTGGCTCCTTTCAACTTTTTTTATTTTATGATAATTGATTTTTTTAATAAGTACTTATCTCTCTCCTCTACTCTTTTATTATTATCATATTCTAAATTTTTAATATTCACTACAGATATTAGAAAAAAATAATGTTGTCTACTTCTTAAGATAACTTTTTTAGATGAATGGATTTTCAACATGAATATAACATTATGATTTTATATGATTTGAATATGCACCCCATTCTCATTAAATGTAAACTGAAATATGCATTTTTAGGATTATAACTCTATGTTATATTTTTTAAATAATAGATTCTGTGTTAAATTCTCACATGTATTTACTGCTCCAACATGTTTATATGTTGGATATCATAGATTTAAAGAGTAAAAAACTATCTAGAGTATTATTATGAGAATAAAAATCAATTATAAATTAATTTCAATGACAAAGTAAATTATTTGAAGTGGTTCTATCATTATTTGAATCACAACACTCTATTTCACCAATAGTTTTAAATTTCAATATACTACATTTTTATCTGGTTTATTATTTATTTTATATTATTATTTAAATTACATATATAATATAATGATTTTTTCAGGTTATAAAGACATGGATATAGGATTAGATGATTTATCTTTTGGAATTTAGAACCATTATTCTATAAAAGATAACTTTTCATTGAAGACAATGTATTATCGATTTTTCCTCTATGATGTAACATTACAATAGCGTAATGATATTAGTTAACATGTGATAATTTTCTAATATATGTACTATAGAGATGAATAATTATATTATTTCTTTGTGCAACATATTATTATGATTATTTCATGACTATATAAAATCAATAAATTTACTGTTAAGTGTATATGAGTATATCATTACACATTAAAATTACTTATTAAGTACTAATGTGAGGATATGTTATGCTTGTGGGAAATTTTATGATTATTACTTGGGTGGATCTAAATATTTGAATTCAAATTATTTACTTTTCATAGGGTGTGGATCTATATTATAACAGCTTAGGACCCATACACTTGAATCCGGTGCAGAAATCCATAACTTTATATTTCCAAATATGATGATGATATTTGTGACCCAAATTTTTTCATCTAAATCATACAACATATAAATGAGAACATGGATCACTTATAACCTCAGGGACCTTTTAAGTTTATAGAATCAGGATAACTCCTATATAAACTATTCCCTAATAATTAAGTGAATATGTATCCCATTAAACACATCCTTTCTTATTTTAAAATAGGAAATCAACATAATAATTGATAAATCCTTTTTGGACATAAAATGTTCAACATCATTATTTATAATATGGTGTAAATTATTCATAATAAGGGTGAGATCAAATTATCAATAAGGGTAAACATAAGAATTAATAATTTAATTTCATCAATGAGCATACGAGTGTATAAGGGTGTGACAACATAATTAGAGTGCATGAAATAATTATAAAATAATTCATACCCATCAATAACTGGATCATAAAATATAAAAACATGGAAAATGAAAGATGTATCATAATCAACATTCTTGATCTATGTGATATTAATATCGACCATGAGAAACATTAAAAACACAAATAAACATAAATAAATCATTTATATAACTTGGGACATCATTTTCACATAACTCATACAATCAAACATACAAATATAATAATCATATGGTAGAATTTTATGCCAAATTCATTAGAGGTATATCATGAACCCATCCATCCTTGGTTAATCACAGAACAAACATTCATTGGTTTATAATGTAACCACCCATAAAATATTCAAGTACCATTACAAATTCATAACATAGAAAATCATTAATTTCATCATATACTCATAGTAAATACTATTATACCATTTGTAAATAGATTTAACCATGAAAAAAACTGGTTCTATAATAGCCACTTTGAAACATGATTAACCCATGGAAAAAATAGGTTTCATAAAAATATATTTAAAGAAATCTTAATACATCTAGATAAAGGAAAAGGACAGTTTTAATAAAAAAATATCCTCAAAGATGGATAAGTAAAGTAATTTTTGATTTATATGAATGGAATTACCTTTAAAGTATCATTAGATTCATTTTTAGAAAAAATACCCATTTAATTTTAAAAATCATTTTTTAAAACATAAATCATTTTGAAACTCATTTTTCCTGAAAATAACATTTAAATAATACAAAAGAATGTTTTAAAAATAATTTAAAACATTTCTCATGTAAAATATCCTTTATTTGTTCCAAAATATTTTTTAAAATATTTTTTATACGTTTTTATAAATATGGTTTTGAGAGAACAAAGACTTACAAATGATGAGAAGAATGAAGTTTGATATTCATAAAAACACTTTCTCAAAATGTTTAAGTACCAACGACTATAAAAATAGTAAAATTAAATAAAAATATATTCAATAACCATATTATATAATATTTCATGTAAATTATAAGATTTAATCATTGGTGACTTAATTGTACACAATCTCATTGAAAGATGAGATTGCAATAAAAGACACTTACCACTTTGGTAACTTTGAATCATGATCCCCATGAAAGGATTACATTATAATAAACATGAAATTACTTTATAATAAATAAATTCATGGTATTACATATAAAGGTGATGTATATACACCTCCTTAGAGAATATTGGTTCATAATATTACATAAGTCTCAAATAAGGAAACTTATGAAAAAATCCATTACCACATTGGAATCCTTCAAACTGTAGACCCCATGAATGAAATATAAAAAATGGATATGTAAATACATATAAATTTAGGTATTATTATATTTAAATACATTAATATATAGTGTATACACCACAAAATAACAAAAAAAAGTTTTTAATATGGAATGTACCTCACAAAACTAAATGTGAGATGAGAAAAACACTTACCTTGAGTCTGATTCGTCAACTTTATTTTTTATCATCATAAACAACAAAAAATTAATTATTTACTCTATTGATAAAAATTTTCATTATTTTTATTAATTATATTATACTTTTTCATATGTTATATACCATTAGATATTTTATTAAATTTATTTCTCATGTTTTGACCATATTCAGCTTATGTGTCAAAATTGACATAGGAAGGTAGATTATGGTCAATGATCTCATCATATATAACAATTTAGAACAAAAATAATTAAATGATAATAATAATAATTTATAATTTATTTTATTAAAACAAATCTGTTAAGATGTTTATGAAAAATGAACTGACGTTACTATCATTGATACGGTAGGTTGTATGTATGCAAGAGTGACATTCTCATTTTTCAATGATCATTATGGAAAGAAAGAAATAAAATATTATTTTAATGAATTATAATTATTATATAAATACCATAATATTATTTATATATACTTATTTATATCATTATTGAGATTCGGTGGTGAAAAAATAAGAATCACATCTCTTCGAAGAGGCAGTAGTCCACACGTCCACGAACGCCGTTATCGTTATTTCAATGTGTAAATTAGAAAGAAGAAATTCATATATTTTACTTCCATAAATATTTTAATGTCTTGAATATCATGATTATTTTATTTATATCATATATTATCATCATATTTTTACTTTTTTACCCTAATGTAACATGATAGTGAAAACTCTTCACACCGCTTCGTGGGGCGATAGTCCACCATACAAACAAGTGACGTTATTGTATACCCTACAATATAAAATCATAAATTATATATATGATATAATAAATAAAAATGTATAATTAAATTATAAATAATCATAAATAATATATATATATAGTTACTTTTTCATTATTACTGGCCATGAGAGGTTGTAATGGAAAAATGAACAACATCATTTCACAAGGTGGTAGTCCACCATACACAAAAATGATGATCTCATAACCCATTTGATATAATTGTGTGTGTATATAGGTCATATTTTTAACATAAAAAATAATTTTATTTAGGATACTAATTTTTTAATATAATAGTTTTATATTAATAATTTAAGGGATGGAGAAAAAAATAAAACAAAAGTGCTCGTTGATGAGTGTTACCTCTTCTTCGGGTAACTCCATTTGATTTATACCAAATTCCTTACTTATATTTATATATATCAATAAATATATTCTATGCCAATAGGATGGATTATTTTAGTTGATTTGGGTAGGTTTTGGATCATACAAAAGGCATTATGGCTGTGTATAATGTGGGAGAGTAAATACCATTTTATAATTGAGGAGTAGTGGCATTCTTGTAAATACAAAAAAGAAGACATTATTACAAGGTCTGACTTACATAATGTGACTCTAATAATTAATAATTTTATGAAAAAATAGAAATCATGTTCTCAATATGTCCAAAAAATGGGTTTTGGATAAGTATCTAGGTCATTTGGGCCCTTAAGTTTAAAGAGTATCCACTAAGTAAACTCATTTTTACGTTAATTAGTGTGATTAATTTTAATTTATTTCACTAATATTTTTTTTCAAAAGCTAATTATAACTTATAGAGACTATCAATTATTATGATTAAAAATATGGAATCCATTTTTAGGAATTAAATTCATAGAAGTGGTGGAAATTAATTATAAATTAATCTCGTTTATGGGACAAAACATCGAGTTTTAATGTGAAAATATTCCAATGATTGAATTGTTTCTATATCCAATTTTGATGTAAAATTGATTAAAATGAATTAAATATGATTCATGGATGTATAATTTATTTATTATTTACTTTAAAAACAAGTAAGAATATAATTTATCATTATAATTTATTTATATGAAAAGTAATTATAAGGCCCCGACCTTATACCTTACTTAATATTAAATTAAATGAATAATTCACATTGAGGATCTTTTCAGGTTTAGAGTTTTAGAGAATTAGGACATAACTATTACATCTCAAAAGATTAAAAAGTATTCACTTCTACTAAATTTCCATAAAATAAAAACTCTTAAAAATAAACATGTCTAGTTCCATGTTTTAGATAGAATGACTTTCCCTAGATCTCATCCTTGACCCTATTCCACATTAACTCCTGTGAAAAACATTTCAAAAAAAACTTGGGTTGAGCATAAAAATCTCAGTAAGGGATACACAAAGAATTAAAACTATTAGTTTCTCAAAACAACAAGTAAACCATGTATACTTTATCAAAGTAATACCTTTCACCCTTTGGAAGTAGTAAAAACTCTTCACTGAATAAAATATCATTACTTACCCTTTTGTAACCAAAATATTACCATAAAACCCATATAAAGAACACATACATATAAAGGTAACTTGGGACATAAAAATACTTTAATGGAATAACCATACAGTTGACTTCCACACATATCACTTAATGGAATAGCCATACGGCCGACTTCCATACCCAATGCATTGGAGGTTATAACGTAACCACCCATCCTGGTATTCACGGCACCACATGTCATATGGTTTATCATGAAACCAACCGTAAAATGTCAAAGTACCATCATTAAACATAAAATATTGAAAATATTAACATTTCAATAACAACATTTCATTTTCAATCACAATAAGTAATTCCAAGATATTAAATTAATCAATCCATTTTCAAAAATCATTTAAAAGAGATTTTTGAATCAAAGTGTCCCATAACTCTTTAAAGCTTTTAATGGAATTATAATTTTAAAACATTAATGTACATATAAATAAATACTGAAAACCATTTTTAAAAATTGGACATTAAAAATTAAGATTTAGAATAATGAATCCTTAAAACATTTAAAAAGATATTTTTGTTAAAGAGTTTTTAACAAAATGAAAGACTCTTGAATACAAATAATTGAAGAATAACATTTAATCCGAATTTTATAATATCATGAGAATAAAGGGATTCATGATATAATATTTCAAAGGATAGTATACACACCATATAAGAGTGAATTGGTGCATAACAATAATAAAGTCTCAATGGAAATGTAAAGTGAGATAAAATCCATTATAAATATGGTATCCTTAAATTAAGGATGAATATATCACATAATTATGTGTGAGAAATATAAATACACCCAATATAAGTGGATATTAAGTGTGAACCAATCAGATTTAATTTACACATAATCTTGGAAAAACAAAACCAATGACATAGATATTTAACTCAATGAAATGAGATTGAGTTATGATTTCCTATACAAGTTCATAAGAATTTATATATGAGATGATTATGTGTAGAAATAGTATATCTACACAAAGGTTTGTGGAAATTACAATATAGAGATTCCACAAATAATCTTGGCATAATAAAATCAAGAAGTATAGGTTTAACCCAAATAATTGAAAGTGGGTTAAGAAGTTACCTTACAGAAATCCGACAGCCTAACGGTGTCACTTTAAAATTCAGAAAATTAGTTGATGAGGGAGAAAATGGTATCTCGTCACTTGAACATAAAAAGTTTCATAAATAAGGATATATGAGAAAATATCCCAACATAATAGTATGTCAATTAAAATACATAACAAAAGAAGTCTTTTAAAAAGAGGAGGGTGAACGGTCCCCTTACCGAGTTGGGTAACTTTTGAAACGTACAACCCATGGAAGAAGGGTCATACAATGAATATGTAAATACCCATAAAAGAAATTATACTACAAAAAGTGTATAATAATGGCCAGTACATACACCACTCAAAGGAAATAGTGTCAAACGTATCGAAAATATCACGGGAATAAAAGTGAGATGAAAAATCCCTTACGAAAACTCGGCAGCCAAACGGCGCAACTTAAAACTTCCAAAAATGGATTTTTAAGATAAAATAGGGTATCTAATAATATGAACATAAAAATTACAGTATTATAAATATAAAATAACATCCACAAACATATGAAATATGAGCTTAAAATAAATGACATAAAATAGAGTACTTAAAAAGAAAGAGAGAGGTTGGATCCCTTACCTTGGGTCCGATTTGACTCGATCGTTCTTTAACCTCCTGAATAATAAACATGAGTTAATTTATACTTGCTTAAGAACCTTTTTAAAGTTCATTATTCCTTTTATATAACTTATTACAATGTTATGAACACTATGTAATTATTTAAGTTAATAATGGTCGTTTTGTCGATCCTTGGTACTTGAGTCAAAAATAAACTCTTTATAATTACAAGTTGTTCATGTGGTAAAATATACATTAAATCAAGAATTATATTCATGATTTAGATATCATATATATCATATATATCCATTATATACATGAATTTATAATATTACATAGTCATTTAGAGGTAAGAAATGAAATGCACCGTTCATGGAGACGGTAAGCCGTGCGTACGCATGAACGCTACTTTCATTTCTATGTCATATTAATGGAATTAAAAATAAATGGGAGGTATTTATATTTTAATTCTAGAATTATATCCATCACTTAGATTTAACTTACATCATATATATCCATTATATATATGTACTTATATTAGTACATTAGATTTGGGGATAAGAAATTAAATGTACCATTCATGGAGACGGTAAGTCATACGTACGCATGAATGCTACATTTATTTCTATATCATACTTTAATGGAGTGAAATAATAATTATATAAAGGTATATTATAATTCCAGTATAATATCATATATAATATCATTAAATCCATCTTTTATACTTCCCATTTATGGCATTAACGAATCAAATCACTTTGAGGGGGTGGTAGTCTGCACTTCCTAAAATGAAATTATCGTGTTTACCCACAATGGAAACCACAAAGGTATGCCAAAAATGAAAAATAAAGAATATTAATTGAAACATAAACATATTATATATCATATATAAATATATTTTCATCTAAATTTCCACCTTTGAAGGTGTTATATGAGTGTTGAAGAATCATCGTTTCGTGAGGCAAAAATTCTCCATCCACAGAAACAGTTAGTTCCTTAACCATTAGATGAAGGTGTGTGTAAGTGTAGCTCGAATAATTATTATAAAAATATCTTATTATATTAAGTATACTGTTTTTGTTACAAAATAATTGAAAAAAAATAGTTTAGGGGGTTGGAGAAGCAAAATAAAACATAAGAACACAAGATAAGACACTACCTTTATAACGGGTAACTCTTTTTAATTTGAGCTCAATGGATTATTTGGGAAGCCTTCTGCCCAAAGTGAGGATTCTAGGAGTAATAGATGGATGTGGAGAGTCAAAAATATCAGATCTTGGCCGATCCAAAGGCATGAGAGGTGTGGGTAAGGAGGTAGAGGTGGGGGCCTTTTATAAGAGGAGAGGAGGGGCACTCTTGGAAAGTTAAGAAAATATACTTTATTATAAAATGGTTTTCGGATAAAAAGGGTCCCACAATTATATATTTATAGGATATGGTTATAAGGGTTATAAATACACCCATCCAATAGGTATTTGACATGTGTAGGTCTTAGATTTTACATTATCTTTTCATTTTATTTAAATCGTTAAATAATGAGGTAATCACTACATCATCATCTTGTCATAAATAATTTAATATATTTAACGTATAAAAATATTAAAACAAATATCATGATGTAGGAAATATTTTTATCTTTCTAATTAATATTTATAGGCAAAAATATGACTTGTATAACCCCATTTAAAAATTATTTTAGTAAAACAACTCATGTTTTTGACATTTTTATTTTAACTTTAAATAAAAAGATATTAATGTCATTTTCCTACCAAAATGGATCCATGGGGTCCCCAAGTTGACCAATGGATTTTCTTGGTCGGCCATGACACATCAAATAAGGTTAGGACTTGTTTCTAGGTCATTTCATTTTATTAAAACATTATTTTTACCTTAAACTACAATAACTACCTCTAATCGCGATTAAGAACATAAAAGTTACTATTCACCAAAAAAATTATTTTAATCCCATTGAACTATATTTTACTTCCTAATGACAACCATGTATGTCGGATTTCTGAAATTCAAAACACAGAGGTGGCAACGTTTCATTTAAACGAAAAATCAGTTTCTTTAACTTCCACATAGTGGTTTCACTATTCATCAAAAATTGAAGTTTTTCAGAAAAATACCAAAAAATCACCCTAAGCTATATTTGATATTCCAAACTCAAAAATTATTTCTATTTTATAAAATTCAAAACATATAATTCCATTAATTAATTTAATAATTAATTCCCGCTGTCAAAACAAATAGCTTGTTTTTAAGAAAAAATATCTCTTAAAAGATTGACACTAGTTTAAATCCAATTTCAAAGTGAAATTAATTACAATGACCACTATTGGATTAAATGGTAAAAATATATTCTAATTTTACTTTAAAAACACTTCAAAATATAATCTAATCATATAAATAAATTAGATTAAAAAGAGGTTTTGAATTAAAATACAACATTTTTCACTATTCATTAAAAAATTAACTTTATCGGAAAGATAACAAAAATTTACACAAAGTAAATTTTGATGTCTCGATTCTAAAGAAGAATTTCATTTTTTCAAATATAACACATAAAATTGTCAAAAAGTGGATTTAAAAGAGGTTCTCCATCAAAAGGCAGTTAATCGACCTTCTAAAGAATATTAGAATGTTTGCGCTTAAAATTGAATTCATTCACATTTTTAATCCTCTAACATTTATTGTAAAAAGTAAAAATATTTGAAAAACATACATAATCATTTTGTAGTTAGTTCTGTTCATTCCCTCCATTACAACGGCTAGGCGTTAACTACCATTTAAAATAATATTATAGTGCAACGTATGATTCTAAAGGAACTCGTTGTTGCGTATTGGGTAAGCCATCAAGCATAGTGTTCCCTTTAAATTAATATTAACATTTTATTCAAAAATAGAGATAAATATAAAAATTTCATATTATTTATTTACCTGGGGTGTTACATCCTTCCCCCCTTTTGGGAATTGTGTCCTCGCGATTTTTTAAAATTGGGCTTGGAAACATCCTTGAAAGTCCCACATCGGAACAAGAGTCGGTAAAAAAATCACTTTAAAATAAAGAAAGAGAAGTAAAGAGGTCACCCGAGTTAAACCATACTATGATTACATGTAGAAAAACATGGACATGGAGGAGAAAACATAGGGTCATGTTCTGATGGAGAGTGATAGAAAACATGTTTAGGAGAAAGTTAACCACAGGAAAATCACAAACATGTGATGGGTTAAACGGTATTCGATTCCCCAGTAGGAAAAGTTAATAGACAAAAAAAATTTATGTTACTTTTTATTAAGGAATTTATTCATAAGGAAACATAATTACTTATCATGTTGACTTTCAACTTTTATTAGATTTCTTACACAAACTCATAGTTTCTCCAAAATACGAGTATTTAGGAAGACTTGTTCACATTAAGAGTACTATAATCAACTTCTATAGAATCACCTAATCCACAAAAGAGAACTATATACTTCACATGTCTTTATACATTAACCAAAACCAAAACCAAAAAGGTTAGTACAAGATTAGATAATCCCGAAAAGGATAACCCTTTATAAAAAGAAAATCTATTCTTAATCTTCAGAATTTGCCCAACAAAACCCAAAGTTCAACGAGGACCATTTGATAAACAATTTTTCCATAAAATTCACCAAAGTAAACCAAACTAAGATTGAAACCCAAATATTTTAAGGATTTAGTCACATAGTCTTCCAAGTTAAATCGTAACATTTTTCTCCAAACAACATCAGTTGCTCTTAAAGTCTCATATTGAAAAGTAATTAACCTAATCACATATCCTTCATGATAGGTTAATAAATTTCCATAAATAACCCAAAATCAACTTACTCTTAATTCATAAAATCATCTAACAAAAAATAATCAGTCAAACTAACCAGGGACTTCACGTAGTTCAGTGGTAGGAGATAAATACCAATTGCACTTTGGTCGTGGGTTCGATTCCCACAGCTTTGTCCGACGCGACGGGTTGTCACACTGTCTGCGTGTTGTACTTTTTCCAAAACTATAAAATTCTTAAAACACTCTCCAAAAATGAGATAAAATCTTCAAAAATAACCATAACATAATTTAACCTCAATTTTATCTCATGCCTTTCACTTTCCATCATAACCCATATTTACCTCAAAAGTAAGGATCATATAAACCCAAATGGTTCTTTATAACTATGTCCAAAAAAGAACAGATAACTATTCCTTGAATAAAATTTTCATATATCAAACTTATGGGTTACACATACTATAAAAAGTCTTCTAATGGAACCCCATCAACAAAAGAGACTTAATACTCTTAAGAATTTCACCATAACTCTTGAATCCCTTATACGTTGACTTCTTAATCATTCAACATTCTTCATGATCCATTAACCATTCCTTTCCAACGTATTTTGAAATACATCTTTCCTACAAAAAAAATCATGAATCATATCCTAAGATTCCAAAATATGAAAACAGATGTTAAGAAATAATCCATACCTTTGACTGGTCATTGTCGGTTTCTTCATCCTCAATCAGAATGGCATTAGGTATTGGTAAACGAATATTTGTATGATCTTGGTGATCCCATTCCCGAAACTTCATCATAGGACATTTGTTTGCATAATGACCATGCACACCACATTTAAAACATTCAATTGATCCCTCAGAAAGAACTTCTTTCCCTTTCCACAAGTCAACCGGATGCTTCCTTTTTCCATGGCAGGTTCTTGCTTTATGACCTCCATTTCCACATCTATAGCATACTTCTGTCCCTTTGAAACATTTTCCTAGGTGTTTGTTTCCACATCTTTGACACATCTATTTTTGAACACACTTACCTTTATGATTATTACATGTAATTCTATATGGATTTGTTTCTCTCATATATGATGCCTTATAGAAATCACCAAGGTTTAAGTGGTCAATCATGACTCCAGATAGCTGGTTGAGGATAAACACAAGAGTTCTCATTGCAGCTCCCATATCATTCAGTTTCTCGCTCAGAAAACTGTCACAGTTTCCTTCACATCCACCGTTACTTTGGTGCCTACTAGATCCAGCCATTTACTAAAATCAACAAGGTCAGTGTGAGCATATCAACAAAACCATCATGTACAAAAGAGGAAGATAAACACTAAGATATACTAACTCATTCACTTTATCTAAAACTAGGACTCTTTCTGAAATCCTAACCATTGTGGTAATGTCACTTATTCTTAGAGAATACCCTAACCTATAAAGTTATCTAAACAGACCTCTGATACCAACTATAAGGCACCAGCCTTATACCTTACTTAATATTGAATTAAATGAATAATTCACATTGAGGATCTTTTCAGGTTTAGAGTTTTAGAGAATTAAGACATAACTATTATATCTCAAAAGATTACAAAGTAGTCACTTCTACTAAATTTCCATAAAATAAAAACTCTTAAAAAGAAGCATGTCTACTTCCATGTTTTAAATAGCATGACTTTACCTTGATCCCATCCTTGACCCTATTCCACATTAAGTCCTCTAGAAAACATTTCAAAAAACTTGGGGTGAGCATAAAAAGCTCAGTAAGAGATACACAAAGAATGAAAACTATTAGTTTTTCAAAACAACAAGTAAACCATGTATAATTTATCAAAGTAATACCTTTCACCTTTAAGAAGTAGTAAAAACTCTTCACTGAATAAAATATCATTACATACCCTATTGTAACCAAAATATTACCATAAAACACATATAAAAAACACATACATATAAAGGTAACTTGGGACATAAACATAATTAAATGGAATAACCATACGGTTGACTTCCACACAGATAACTTAATGGAATAGCCATACAGCCGACTTCCATACCCAATGCATTGGAGGTTATAATGTAACCACCCATCCAGGTATTCACGGCACCACCCGTCAAATGGTTTATCACGCAACCACCCGTAAAATGTCCAAGTACCATCATTACACATAAAATATTGAAAATATAAACATTTCAATAACAACATTTCATTTTCATTCACAATAAGTAATTCCAAGATATTGAATTAATGAATCCATTTTCAAAAATCATTTAAAAGAGATTTTTCAATCAAAGTGTCCCATACCACTTTGAAGCTTTTAATGAAATTATAATTTTAAAACATTAATGTCCATATAAATAAATACTGAAAACCAATTTGAAAACATGGACATTAAATATAAATTTTTAGAATAATGAATCCTTAAAACATTTAAAAATATATTTTTGTTAAATATTTTCTAACAAAATGAAAGAATCTTGAATACAAATAATTGCGGAATAAAATTTAATCCAAATTTTATAATATCATGAGAATAAATGTATTAATGATATAATATGTCAAAGGATAGTATACACACCATATAAGAGTGAATTGGTGCATAACAACAAGGAAGTCTCAATGGAAATGTAAATTTAGATGAAATACATTATACAGATGGTATCCATAAATTAAGGATCAATTTATCACATAATTATGTGATTGAAATATAAATACACCCAATATAAGTGGATATTAAGTGTGAAACAATTAGAGTTCATTCACACATAATCTTGGAAAAACAAAACCAATGACATAGATATTTAACTCAATGAAATGAGATTGAGTTATGATTTCCCATAAAAGTTCGTGAGAATTTATCAATGAGATGATTATGTGTATAAATAGTATATCTACACAAAGGTTTGTGGAAATTACAACATAGAGATTCCAAACATAATATTGGCATAATAAAATCATGAAGTAGAGGTTTAACCCAAAGAATTTAAAGTTGGTTAAGTAGTTCCCTTACATAAATCCGACAGCCTAACGGTGTCACCTTAAAATTCAGAAAATGAGTTGATGAGAGAGAAAATGGTATCTCGTCACTTGGACATAATATTTACATAAATAAGGATATATAATAACATATCCCAACATAATAGTATGTGAATTAAAAGACATAACAAAAGAAGTCTTTTAAAAAGTGGAGGGTGAAAGGTTCCCTTACCGAGTTGGGTAACTTTCGAAACGTACACCCCATGGAAGAAAGGTCATACAATGAAAATGTAAATACCCATAAAAGAAATTATACTACACAAATTGTATAAAAATGGGTAGTACATACACCACTTAAAGGATATAGTGGAAAAAATATCATAAATGTCACGGGAATAAAAGTGAGATGAAAAATCCCTTATGAAAACTCGGCAGCCAAACGGCGCCACTTAAAACATCCAAAAAAATGGATTTTTGAGATCAAATAGGGTCTCTTATAATATGAACATAAAAATTACAGTATTAGGAATATAAAAGAACAGCTCCAAATATAATAAATATTAGCTTAAAAGAAATGACATAAAAGAGAGTACTTAAAAAGAAAGAGAGAGGTTGGATCCCTTACCTCGGGTCCGACTTGACTCGATCGTTCTTTAACCTCCTGAATAATAAACTTGAGTTAATTTATACTTTATTAAGAGCCTTTTTGAAGTTCATTATTCCTTTTATATCACTTATTACAATGTTATGAACACTATGTAATTATTTAAGTTAATAATGGTCGTTTTGTCGATCCTTGGTACTTGAGTCAAAAATAAACTCTTTATAATTACAAGTTGTTCATGTGGTAAAATATCCATTATATAATGAATTTTAGTCATGATTTAGATATCATATATATCATATATATCCATTATATACATGCATTTATAATATTACATAATAATTTAGAGGTAAGAAATGAAATGCACCGTTCATGGAGACGGTAAGCCGTACGTACGCATGAACGCTACTTTCATTTCTATGCCATATTAATGGAATTAAAACTAAATGATAGGTATTTATATTTTAATTCCAGAATTATATTCATCACTTAGATGTAACATACATCATATATATCCATTATATATATGTACTTATAATAGTACATTACATTTGGGGATAAGAAATGAAATGTACCGTTCATGGAGACGATAAGCCGTACGTACGCATGAACGCTACTTTCATTTCTATATCATACTTTAATGGAGTTAAATCATAATGATATAAAGTTATATTTTAATTCTAGTGTAATATAATATATAATATCATTAAATCCATCCTTTATACGTCCCACGTATGGCATTAACGAATCAAATCACTTTGAGGGGGCGGTAGTCCGCACTTCCTAAAATGAAATTATCGTGTTTACCCATAATGGAAACCATAAACGTATGCCAAAAATGAAAAATACAGAAGATTAAGTGAATCATAAACATATTATATATCATATATAAATATAGTGTCATCTTATTGGCCACCTTTGAAAGTGTTATATAAGTTTTGAACAATCATCATTTTGTGAGGCAGAAATTTTCCATCCACAGAAACAATATGTTCTTTAACCATTAGATGAAGGTGTGTGTAAGTGTAGATTGAATACTTCTTATAACAACATCCTATTATATTTAGGATACTGTTTTTGTTACAAAAGAAATGAATAAAAATATTTTAGGGGGATTAGAAGCAAAATAACACATAAGAACGCAAGAGAAGACACTACCTTTAAAACGGGTAACTCTTTTTTATTTGAGCTCAAAGGATTCCTTGGGAAGACTTCTACCCAAAGTGAGGCTTCTAGGAGTAAGAGAGTGATATGGAGAGACAAAAAAAATAGAGCTTGGCCGAACCAAAGGCATGAGAGGTGTGGGTAAGGAGGTAGAGTTGGGGGCCTTTTATAAGAGGAGAGGAGGGGCACTCTTGGAATGTAAAGAAACGATACTTTATTATAAAATGATTTTCAGATTCAAAGGGTACCACAATTATATATTTAGAGTATAAGGTGATAAAGGTTCTAAATCCACCCATCTAATAGGTTTTTGACATGTGTAGGTCTTAGATTTTATATTATCTTTTCATTTTATTTAAATCGTTAAATAATGAGGTAATCGCTGCATCATCATGGTGTCATAAATAATTTAATTTATTTAATGTCAAAAAATTATAAAAAAATATCATGATGTAGGAAATCGTTTTATCTTTCTAATTAATATTTATAGTCAAAGTTAGGACTTGTATAACCACATTTAAAATTTGTTTTAGTAAAACATTTCATGTTTGTGACATTTTTATTTTAACTTTAAATAAAAAGATATTAATGTCATTTCCCAACCAAAGTGGCTCCATGGGGTCCCCAAGTTGACCCATGGATTGTCTTGGTCGGACATGACACATCCAATAAGGGTAGGACATGTTTCTAGGTCATTTCATATTATTAAAACATTATTTTTACCTTAAACTACATTAATTACCTCCAATCGCGATTAAGAACAGAAAAGTTACTACTCACCAAAAAATTATTTTAATCCCATTGAACCACATTTTACTTTCTAATGACAACCATGTATGTAGGATTTTTGAAATTCAAAACACATAGGTGGAAAAGTTTCATTTAAACGAAAAATCAGTTTCTTTAACTACCACATAGTGGTTTCACTATTCATCAAAAATTGAAGTTTTTCAGAAAAATACCAAAAATTCACCATAAGCTATATTTGGTATTCTGAACTCAAAAAGGATGTCTATTTTACAAAATTCCAAACATATAATTTGAATTAATTAATTTAATAATTAATTCCCGCTGTGAAAACAAATAGCGTGTTTTTAAGAAACAATATCTATTAAAAGATTGACACTAGTTTAAGTCCAATTTCAAAGTGAAATTAATTCCAATGACCACTATTAGATTAAATGGTAGAAATATATTCTAATTTTAATTTAGAAACAAATCAAAATATAATCTAATAATATAAATAAATTAGATTAAAAAGTGGTTTTGAATTAAAATACAACATTTTTCACTATTCATTAAAAAATGAACTTTATCGGAAAGATACCAAAAATTTACACAAAGTAAATTTTGATGTCTCGATTCTAAAGAAGAATTTTATTTTGTCAAATATAACACATAAAATTGTCAAAAAGTGGATTTAAAAGAGGTTCTCCATCAAAAGGCAGTTAATCGACCTTCTAAAGAATATTAGAATGTTTACGCTTAAAATTGAATTCATTCACATTTTTAATCCTCTAACATTTATTGTAAAAAGTAAAAATATTTGACAAACATACATAATAATTTTGTAGTTAGTTTTATTCATTCCCTCTATTACAACAGCTAGGCGTTAACTACCATTTAAAATAATATTATAGTGCAACGTAAGATTTCAAAGGAACTCGTTGTTGCGTATTGGTTAAGCCATCAAGCATAGCGTTACCTTTAAATTAATATTAAAATTTTATTCACAAATAGAGATAAATATAAAAATGTCCTATCCTTTATTTACCTGGGGTATTACAGTAATTTTTCAACTAAAATTCGTTCTTTTTAACATTTCATCAAAAAATTAAACTTATTAGAAAAATATCAAAAATTTACCCTAAGATAATATTCACATTAAAAATTTTTAAATTAAGTTTATTCAATCAAATTATAATTATAAAAGTTTCAAAATTTATTTTTTTTAAAAAAGTGCACCTCAAAAGGATGGAAAACTGTCTTTAGAAAAATAAAAAAAATGTACATAAAATTGGATTTATTTTTATATCATGTTTGGAAAGCGCGTGGAATAAATGTTAAAAAATAGAATGAATATATTACATATTCATTTCATTAATATAATCCAATAATATTAATTTTTCTGTTTTATTTTTTTAATACACGCTTTAATAAATTCAAAAAAATATTTAAAAAAATATTTTTTTATTCTAAAAAGGGTTTTATTTTCATTTCTATTGAATTGGTCAATAAAGAAATATTTATATATAAATTTGTAAAAAATATTATCATTATTCATTTAATCTTGTACATACCCTCCATTTTAACAACATTTTTATAAAGGTAATATATATCATGGGTCAATTAAGTTTGGTGTTGCGTGTTGAATATGCTATCGAACATAAAAATATTGGTGTTGCATGCACCACAACCGAAACTTAGTGTTGTGTGTAATCAAAGATAGAACCTATGTTTTTTTCCATTACACTATAAAATATTATTTTTTATTTTAAAATATTTGGGTCTTAGATTATCCCCCTCTTAAAATTTCATCCTCACAATTTAAACTTTATCACAACAATCAAATGATGGACTTTTTAAAATACCGTTGTTGTAAACCCACATTGAAAATGGTTGAATAAAATTTATATTAATATGATAGAAATGGAATCACAAATTTCATATGTAATTACACATAACTAGGATTTCAAGTAGTAGAACATGTTTGGGAAGGGAATGAATGAAAAAATAATTACAGACAGTGACTTAGTTCATTGATCACAAAAACAATGAATGGTCAATGTAAATGTATGGGCCCCAAGATCCATAAATATCTGATGATCAAAACGACCATAGGTTCATCATAAATAAAGGTAGTAGGATAATATTTTTATTTCAGGATCCTTCTCCTAGACTTAAGTAATTATATTAACATCTAGACTAAGATAACATGGAAATATACATACTTTATGAGTATAATTTAATCCTTTAGTTAATTTCCACCACAATACCATATTTTTCTCCAAATGATGAGTATCCAAGATGAAATTTTCATGCCTAGATCACTAAAATAATATTTTAAATACCTAATTACTTTGAATTTAATAATAATGTATTCCTCCTATCTTAAATAATTAACAAAAACTAAAATTGTTAGTGCATGTAAGGATAATTCTCAAAATGAATAAATTTTAAAACATTAATCTCCAAATTTCAACAGAAATATAAAAATTTCAAACCAGATCATTCCATAAATAACTATCCATAAAATTATTTATTCTTTTTTCTAACTATGTTTTAAAACAAAATATTAGTAGGATTTGATCATTTATTCTTCCAATATAAATAAACATTTATTCCTTAAATAAAATCCAAAATGTTTTTAAACTAAACATAATCATTACCTATAAAAAAATATTTGCATACTAACGAGAACATCTTATAGGCTAGTGGTATGTGGGAAAAACCATGTCATCATTTTTTCATAGGTTCAGTTCCCATTGACATTCCAGATTCTACTTGGTGTCCTTCTTTAAACAAGAAAAATAACTCCTCCCTAAATATAACATTATATTGATCCTAGGTGTTAAAAAATCACGAAACCCAAAACAATATCTTCTAAAATGGTATTAATAACTTTAATACTTCATCTCTTAAAACCTCAAGGGGGGTATATAATACATTAAATTTATTATCATTATTATTATTATAAATGTATGAAGGTATCCAAAACACTTAAGATAACTTAACACAAACACTTCATAATCTAAAAATTTTTCAAGATCAACATTTTATACCAATTTTAACAACCCAGGATATGCACTTCGGAATCCTAGACATAAATACATAACATAACATTTCATTATATGATCTAGATATATGTGTCCAGAATTTTTTCATAATACCCATAAAACATCAAAATAAAAAAATTGATCACTTACAACCTCGAGGACCATTTAGGTTTAGAATTTTATATAATTATAAAAACTTCTATATGAATAATACTCAAGGGTCAAATAAACATTTCTCCCATTTAAACCATCTTTTATTATTTCACATTAGGTCATAAACATAATCATTTTTAAATCTTTTATATACATAAATAATTCAACCATATTATTTATAACCTAGTGAAAAGGAAACACAAGAAGGCTGGTATCGAATTCTTAGTAAGGGTAAATATAAGGATTACCAATAAAATTCAATAAATGAGAATAAGAGAACCTAATAGTGTGATGAAAAAATCTGAGTGCATAAGAAAATCATAAAATAACTCATACCAATCAATACCTAAATCGTCAAATATTAAGACATTAAAAAGGATAGATTCCTCAGCATCAATAATCATGTGCCATGTGATATCAATATCGATAACGAGAAATATTATAAACCCATATAAATCATAATGAAAACATGAAATTAACTTGGGAAATAAATTTTAATTCATTATTTGAATCACTATTAGAAATAGAATAACAATATGTTTTAATTTCATATACAATTCATTTGAGGGATATAACAGACCCACCCATCCTTGGTTTATCAAGGGACCCCAGGTCTTTGTTTTATAGCATAACCAATCGTCAAATATCCAAGTACCAATACAAAATCATAACACAGAAAATATTTCCTTTTTTATAGACTCGTAGGAAAAACCATTATCTCATTAAAAACATGATTAAAGTATGAAAAATAAATAGTTTCTACAAAAAATCTCTTTGAAATACGATTGACCAGTGAAAAATAGACATGTTTCATGACAATCACTTTGAAGTATTATTATTCATCCCAGTTAAAGGATGATGGTGGTATAAATACCAAATATCCCTAGTATAGGATAATTATAAACATGGTATATTATAATTTATAAATTTAAAACAATTTAAAAGATCATTAAATTAATTTTGAGAAAAAAAATACAATTTTTATTTAGAAAATCACTTTTTAAAATATAAAACATTTTTAATAAACTTTTCTTTGAAAATAAAATTGAAATTTTATAAATGTAGCATTTACAAAAAATTATAACATTTATTGAATAAAATATTATTAATTTTTTAAAAACACTTTCTAAAACATTTTTGAAAAAAAATAGAAAACATGGTTTTGAAAGAACATAGATGTATGACTAAAGAGAGAAATGAATTCAAATGTACATAAAAACGGTTTCTGAAATATTTTAAATATCAAATAATGGTAAAATATTACATTTATGTGCAAATATCATACATAAACATAGGATAGGATATTTCATGAGAATTATAAGATTTCAATATTGGATACTCAATTATACACAGTCTGGTTAAATAATGTGATTATAACAAAAGTCTCTTACCACTTTTGTAATATAAAATAATGATCCCAATGAAAATATTACATTAAAATAAAATTAAAATAACATGGTAATTAATAAATTAATTATATTAAATAAAAAATTGGATTTATACCTAGGTTGTAAAAAGATATGTGCATAATATGACATCAGTCTCAAAGAAAGAAAATTTTGACAAAAATCCATTACCGCTTCAGAAACATTGAAACTATAATCCCCATAAAAGAGGTTTCATAAAATGGATATTTAAATACCAATATATTTATCAATAATAATCACACAATACATTAATGTGATGTATATAAACTAGAAAAAAAAATATGTGTTGAATATGGAATGTGTCTCATAGAAGTAAAAGTGAGACGAGAAAAACCCTTACCTTGAGTCTAATTGGTAATTTTTGTTTTTTTTTCTTCCAAAATAATAAAATTATGTTAATTATTTACTTTAATTAGAACCTTTTTAAAGTTTATTAATAATTTTTTTTCACTTATTAATGTTTTACAAACCATTAATTAATTTATTAATTTTACATTGAAATTTTTTACCATATTTGGCATCTGTGTCGAAATCAACATTGGTAGGTTGACTATGGTCAAACAAATCATTATATAAATATATACAGAATAATAGTAATTAAATAATCATCATATTTATACAGAAATTATTCTTTTAAAACTAATCATGGAAGATGGTTATGAAAAAATGATTAACATTTAGATGATAGAGATGGTGGGTCATACAAGCAAATGAGTAACATTACAATTTTTCAATGATCATTATTCAAATAAAGAAAATAATATTTATTTTTTTATAATTATAATTATATCATAAATAAAATAATATTCATTTATATATACTTATATGTTTAATTCTTGTTATTTGTTTATTAATAAAATAATAATCACATCGCTTCGAGAAGGCGGTAATCCACACATCCACAAATGATGTTATAACTTTTTCAGTGTGTGGAATGGAAAGAATAAAATCATATATTATAATTCCATGAAGAAAATTAGGTTATTAATATCTGAATTATTTTATTTAGTCGTATATTATCATTAATTTACCAGCATTACATTCTATGTAACATGTTAGTAAAAATTCTCCTCATCGCTTCATGAGGTGGTAGTCCTCCATACACATAAGTGATGTTATTGTATCCTTTGTGGTATAAAATATAAAAAGACTGTATATTATATAATTAATATATATGAATAATTATTTAATTATTGTCATAATTTTAATAGATAAAAAGTATTTATATCATTATTCCCAATCATGAGAGGTGGTAATGGAAAAATGAACGGTATCATTTCTTGAGGTGGTAGTACATCGTACACATGAATGCTTATTTTATAACCTATTTGATGGGATTGTGTGTCAGTGAAGGTTCTAGCCACTAAATAAAAACATCTCAATATATTTATTATACTTATTTTGTTTTACAATGATGGTATAAGAATAAATTAAGGGGTGGAGAAAGGAAAAAAAAGTTCTTGTTAATGAATGTTACATCTTCTTTGGGAAACTCTTCGTGGTTTATACAAAAATCCATACTTGGGTTTCTTTATATCCAAACCAAGGCTTCTGGAATTAATGGATGGATTCTAGGTGTAGATTTGGGAATGTTTTTGACAATCCAAAAGGATTTATAGGGGTTTATAAAGGGGGAGAGTGGATTCCCTTTTACAATTGTGTAGTTGAATTCATATAAATGCCAAAAATCAAGAACTAATGGGAGACCTCCCTTAAAACATGTTCCTAAAATAATTAAAATTTTCAATTCAAGAGATTATATGTTAAAATTATTTATATATAATGTGTTTTGGACAATTTTCTATAAAATTGTTCCCCTTAAGATGAATTTTATCCATTTAGTAAAATTGTTTTTACCTTAATCACTTTAAATAATTTTAATTTCAACCAATAATATTTTATCTAAAAAAATAAGATTAAGATAATAGAAATTATAAATTTTTCTAACTAAAAATATTGAATCCATTTTGCAAAAATAAATTTCTAATGTATCGAAATTAATTTAATATTAATCTCATATATGGGATGAAATAACAGGTTTTGAAAGTAAAAATGTTTACACATTTGAAAGTTTTTATATCCAATTTCAATGGTAAATTATTTAAAATGACCTAAATTATATTAATGTTTGTATAAGTAAACTATTTTTACTTTAAAAATAATAAATACATAATAAAAACGTAAATTATTTAGATGAAAAGTTGGGTTTCAATTAAAATTCGGTATTTTTCGATTTTCATAAAAAATGAATCTTCTGAGAAGTACCACAAAATCTACCTAAGATAATTTACACTATATTATTTAGGAAATTAAGTTTATTTTTTGAAATAAAATTTAAAAAATTTCACCATGAAAAGGTGGTAAAATTTCCTTTAAAACAATATAGCTTTTTATGTATAAATTTTGATTTATTTTTTTAATGTGTCTATAAAACACGTGGGATGAATTTTAAACATTATATATAATATATTAAATATAAATATCATTAAAATAATCCAATAAGGATGATTATTTTATTTTATTAGTATGAAACACACTTTTGGTCATTTAAAATGTTTTTTAGAAAAGGATTTATTTTTATTCTCAAAAGGGTTCTATTTTCAATTATATTTAATTATTCACAAAAGAATTAATTATATATACATGTGTAAATAATATTTTCTGAACTCAGTTAGTCCTTTTCATTACCTCCATTCTCAATTCTTGGTTATAATGGTAATATATATCATGGGTCTTTTATATTTGGTTGTCTGTGTTGAATATTCTATCGAACATAAAAATCACAGGGTTGTGTAAAACGCAAAATAAATTAAGTTTTGTGTGTATTGAAATATAACCATATTGTTGAATGTCCTTTACTATATCAAATATAATTTTTCAATATTAAAATATAAGTGTGTTACACACATGATATCATGGAGTAATTGAAGGTTTATTAAATTCAAATTTTTATGAGATTTTTTAGTGAATTGTTTAATGTTGATTTTAAGTGATGTATTTGTTTGAACTTATAAGTTTTATCCATATAAGTAGTAATTTTTATCATTATATGAAGTTCAATAAGAGATTATAGTGATTTTTTTTCACTTTTTTAAGGATTAGTAAACGAGGCAATTGGTTTATTGGTTTTATGATTAGATATTAAAGTTCTAGAGACACATGATATAAATTTTTTGATACCCTAATGTTATAAAATTTTAATAGACTACTTTTTATAGGTTTCCCAAGAATCATTATTCAAATAATTTAACGTTAATAAATCAACATACTTAATAAAAATAATTTTTTATTCATTCGCTTTACCATATTTTGGTGTAGTGTAATATTACGAATCATGTAAATAGGTTATACCTCTCTTAAAAGGTATGTTTTTCTGGTCATTCTTACCCAATAAAAAAAGAAATACATTGTTTTTCTTGAACCTATAAAATTAATGGTTAGTTATTCAAACTCTTAAAAAGAAATTATATAGGTTTATGACTACTCCATTAAATATTTTCGTTGGGTCTGCATTTATTAAAGGTTTTGTTTTTTTTCGATCTCATAAAATACAAGGGTTTTTTGTTTGTGCCGCTAATTTGAAAATAGTATATTGTAAAGTTTTTTTAATATCCTAAAAAAGTGATATTATTTTTAGTGGTGTCATACTCTTTATTTCAGATTATAAAGAGTAGATGACGGATCGTTTGCGTCTAAAATGAAATAAAATCATTTGATATCATATTTACATTATTTTTTATATAATATTCATACTCATGACACTCATTATTTTTTATTTAATTAATTATTTATTTATACACCAAAATATGGTTTTTAATTTTTATAATTTTATTATTTTTATGGATTTACTATTCACCCCCCCCCACCATCTTATCTTGTTATCTATCTAAGTGGGATCAAACATGCTTATAAATTTATTTATTATGGTGATATGACCTCATTGGAGATTTCTTTAATAATTTTTTTTTATATAATTATGAATAATGTCTTTTTTTATAAGTTTAATTATATATTTTTTCATTTTCTATACTTAAGTATAAATATTTTTTGATATGTTTCAAAATTATAAGAATTAATGTTTAGATAATAGTTATTATAAATATTTTTAATTGAGTAGATGATTCGCCTCTATCATTTAGAGAAAAGTCATCTATTTTTTAAAAAACATAATGGGATATAAGAACTCACATTATAATCATTAGGTGATTTTAATGAGTTTTGAAATGATGATGATTTTTATAATCTATAATATTGTACTTAATTTTCCAACTAACTTCTTTATCATCATGTTTGAACACTACAATACAATATTTCATAAATATTTCATATATTTTTTATTTATTTTTTATTTATAGTTTATTCCTTCAATTATTCTTCTTTTTCATCTAAGAGTATAATATTTATATCCTACTATAGGGATAAAAAAATCAATGAAATATTCCTTAGATATTTCTTTTATTAGGGATTATCTCACATTTCCATTTTAAATAACACTTTAAATTTCAATATTAGATTAATTTTTATTGGAAATAGGGTCTTCATTTTTCATATTATATGATAGCTTTAATATTTTTAAGAACAATATTTCAATATCTTTCTAAAATATTCAAAATAACTATAACAGCATGATATTTTTTATAACAAAACGATGTTCGATAGCGTATTCGACCCACAACACTGAGCTTAAACGACCTGCAATATAAATAACTATTATAACCTAGTAACAAAATTCATGGGTATGAATAATATTAAATTTAATTTGATATATATATCCAACTCAAAATTAATTATTAATAAATATTTAGTAAATATTCAATTAATTTTTAGTCGATTAATTTTATTCTTTAAAAAAATGTTTTCTTCCAATATTATTTTTATTTATTTGCATTAAAAAAATTATTTATTTCTTTGGAAATTTATAAAATTACTTAGAAAAAATAAAAATCATTTTTGAAATAATCATATAAAATTTTAATTTGGTTGAAATTTTGGTATTTTTTAGAAAATATAGATTGTTTAGTGAATAGTGAAAAATATTGATTTATTTAAAACGTAATTTCTTCTTAATAAATATAATAAATTTAATAGTCCCATTATGTTTTAAATTTTATTTCAAGTAACATAATAATTAATTATTTAAATTTAATTCCCTTAATTTCTTTTTAAATAATTTTTTATTGTACTTTAGTGTAAATTTTTCTTTGGGTTTAAAAATGGGGTATTTCTGAAAACTTTTTTAAAGTGAATAAAGTTGGAAACATATCTCTTAAGATGAAATGGATTTGTTTTGGGTTTGATAGTGTTTTTTTAAAACATGATTCCAAGGTCAGTTATGGAGTTCTAGATATATTTTTGACATGTTATATTGATAAATATCCAAGAAAAGGAATAGATTCTCTAGTGGAAGTACAGAAAGATACATATACCAAGTGCCAGATTTTCACAATGTTTTCAAAATTATTGAGGTCCAAAATATAGAGGATGAAAAAAGGTTTTTTTCAAAGGAATTATTTTTTCAAAAAAGGAAAATTTTTCACACAAGTGTGTTGTATATTTTCAATACTACCTGTGATTCGATATTTTAGATCAGCACATCAAAATATGGTTTAGGAAAGAAGTGTGAAAAAACATTTCAATGTGTGTGAAAAAAGAATTTACTTTATAGAATAATATTTTTTTATTTCCACTAAATTGAGATGGAGGTTGTGCGTGAAAGGATTTTACATGCCAACTGCGATGTCAAATCAATATCTTCCATGATCCGGGAAATATTACGCATGTATAGGAAGGTCTGTAAGGATCATGAATTCAAGGTTTGATAGGTCTATAAATTAATGGCTAGTCCCCCCCCCCCACCTCAGAAAGAAGCTCGACCCTTAGAGAAACTTAGGGCTTAGAATCGTGTAAGAGGAGTTTAAAAAGGGATTTTCATGTAAAGAGAGTTGCGATCAAAACATATAAGTGGCATGCATGAATATTTTCACAAAGCAACAAATTAAATATTTATTTTGTGAAAAAAAGAACTTGAGTTTACATGTCCAAGTGATTTTCATTCAAAGAATAAAATTTTCACACAAGTTGGACTTTTGTGAAAAAATAAAGTGCTGAGTGCAAGGTAAAAATGTTGTGCAAAAGATATCCAAATGTTGTGCAAAAGAAAAAGTGTGCAAAAAATGTGATTTCCCAGTGTATCTATGGTGAATTGGTATTCATAATATGGATGAATGTTGAACTTAATTATACACTTAATGAGGTGTAAACATGTTGATTCAATTAATCAAAGGAGGAACTTCTAAAAAAGCAGTGAGATTTACTTTTGTGATTGGTTGTAAACTAGGCCAGATAGTTAGTCTACTCCAAATATTTATAAAATTATTGCACATTAGTTGACTTGGTACAAAGTAAAATTTCATTTATATGCTCCATGGACATATCATGGTACAGGAAAACTAATTAAAATTTATTTTTCTCATGCATTCCTTCATTTTTTTGTATATTGTTGTGGGAAAGGGAGAGGGGGAAGTTTTTTATCCTCAAAAAATATCTAAAGGGGTAGTTGTTCTAAAATTTCATACCCTAATTCACCCTCCCCCCTCTTAGGGTATTTATCCTAGTTGGGCTAGCAATTGGCATCAGAGCTATTTTTCATTGTCTTTCTCATAGAGGTTGTTAATCATAAAGGAATTCTAAAATCCGATGTAAAAACATTTCAATTATGGAATAATTGGATTCCAAACTATTTCTGATATGTAGGTTGGAATGTTTATACAGTATCAATACATGGTGTTTTAGTTGGTGTGGATATTGGTTCATTATCAGAGGCTAACAGAAGATAATTGGATACTAATACTAGTAGAATCAATGCATTAGGGAGAACTTTATCCAATTTAATATATATATAGGTGATATCATGTAATTCAAATCATGACATGTGGGAAAATCTGTTAAATATCTATGAAGGTGATTAAAAATTTAGAGAATAAAAACAAAAAAATTATAGAACAAATATGAGGATCTAAGAATGAACCCCAAAGATTTTGTTGATGCATTATTTGATCGGATAAATATTTTTCGGGAGTACATGTGTTGTCTTAGAGAAACTATAAATGATTTAAATATTGTCAGTAAAATCTTGAGAATACTTCCACCATGGTTTAATCCAAAGTTTTTTGTTTTGGAAGGTAATGATAAAAAGTATTTTTCATTGTATAGACATCACAGTACTCTTGTTTCTTACAAAATAAGAAATGAAGATATAAAATATGTATAAAAACCTAATTCCTAATAAATTGAAATCAAATACATGAAGAAAGTCATTATTGGATGTTTATTGGAAGAAGAAGAGATGGATGAGGTGATATCATTCCTTTCCTAAAATCATCAAAGAAGAAAAGAAATGTTAAAATAGAAACTCCCACTAGCCTGATTTCAATGGGAAATGATGAACATCTTGCAGTAAGGTTCCCCATGATGTTTCAAGATGATGATGAGGATTAAGTTAAAATTCCTATAAAAAATTCTTTGGCCTTTGTGAAAGACATGAAAAAGTTTAAAATTAATTTCTTCAAAATGAATAATCTTCTTTCACAAGAAAATGGATGTTCAGAAGAATTTAAGGTTGAAGATATGGAGAACTATAAATATCATCGAGAAAATTTTATGGTGTTAATTATAGGTGACACATAGATAAGGGATGAAAGTGCCGATGAATAAGGAGAAGTCAAATGAAGAGTTGATAGGCATGATGAATTAGAATGTTCTCTTGAGGAGATAGGTGTTTAGAGAGAGAAAATGAAGAAATCCAACAAATTGGTTCATGATACCAAAATCTATATGCCGTAGTAGGAAGAAGAGAATCCTAAGATGATGGAATGAATTGAAAATATTAATTCATCATTTCCATATAACACAAAAATGATTTTTGAGTTAAAGATAAAAGTTAAAAAATAGAAAATAGTGATCGATGGTTTTAATAACACAACAAAAGATCAAATAAAATGTATTAAAGAACATAAATAGGATGTTTTTAGCCTACAATGAAGTGTTCAGAATAAAAAAAACTCCTAAATCTTTGTATAAAATCGGGTAAGTAGATCATTCATTTGACAAAGAAGGCAAAAGTGGATAATATTGGTCAATCAGAAAATAATCAACAGTAAAGATCAAATTATAAGGCCAGTATGGGGCTTGACAGAATACAAAAATATGTGATGATTGATGTCTGACCACAAGTACCCACACCATGATTGATTATTTATCTGGGTGTTAATAATAATTATATGTTTTATATGACCCAAGAGGAAACCAGTTGTGTAGATGTAACACATAGGAATGAACCATGTTTCCAGTTTTATTTTTGTAGAAAGATCATACACTCACAAAATGTGTGTTCCATATCCAAGAGATGTTTAATGTAACAAGAATAAGGATACAAAAATAGATATCAATAATATAGGATATATTTCAAGGGTAATTTTTTTTAGTGTAAATTATATGGACACATGTCCAGATATTATACATCAACCACATAGAGGAGTGTGTCAAAGCAGAACCAAATTGTCCATAAGAATAAACTCAATGAATCATCAAGTGAGATGAAAATTAAAAACTAATTCTCAACTATACAATATGATACTAGTCTATCATACTTAAGGTAAGATCAATATTATCAATCTATACTGAGTATGAAGTCAAAACATTGATCAGAAAAAAAGAGTTGACATGGAAGTAGTTGTGAAAATTTCCCTTAAATAATCAGATGATTTTGGTGTATGGATCCATGAAATTAGATTCACATCCCATATGATAATAAATTAATAAATTATAGGTATAAAATATGAAAATGAAGGTTTTTTAATATTTATATATAATAAAGTCTTGAAGATAATTTTCTTAGGAAAAGTTTGGTCTGTGAAAATGAAGTGAGACGTGATGATGTCTTAGTCATTGAATTTCTCAGTAATAAAATTATTTGTGTCCATAAATACTAAGACTCAGGGATTACTATAATAATTACTAATTATATGCTTAATATAAAACTAAAATATGGTGTAGTTTTTCTACATGGAAAAAAATGGAATCTCTACCTTGTTAGTGTTGTATAAGATATGTGATTTTTATCCAGAGTGGAAGAAAATGACTTTTTTCATAATCGACTTGACCAACTATAAAAAACATCCCCAGAATATCTGGTCAAATGTGATGTCACTTGATACCTCCCTACATTATCATGTGGTCATAACAATATGTGAAATTCATGTCAATAAGGGAATATCATTAGAAAGACACACAAGGAAAAAGAGAAAAAGCCAACCAGACTACTTCAATTAGTGCATGCAGATGTATACGAACTTGTTTCAACAAGATATGCTAATGTGATGAGGTATTGTATTCTTTTCATTAAATATTTATGTAATATGGGATGTGTATTTCTCATTCCCTGCAATAATTATATTTTTAGTTTCACAAAACCATATCAGTGGGAATCAGAAAGGATGCTTGGAAAAAAATTATTAAGTTTCATACTAATAATGTTATGAAATTTAAAAATATATAGGTTGAGTATGATCTTTAAAAATATAGAATAAGGAAACATGTTTCATCTATGAGAACTCCTCAAAAAATTTAGTGGTTGAGAAAATAAATTGAATTATCAAAAACTGACTAGAATAGTGTTTGTCGAAAAAGACCTACCCAAGAAATTCTGGAAGGAAGAAGTCTTGACATCATTCTACATATCTAACAGGGCTCTATTATCTCTTATAGAATAAAATAATTTGTATGAGATGTGTCATATAATGAATCCAACATTTAAATACTTTATAATCATTATATTTAAGTGTTTCATTTTAAATAAAGAGAAATATAAGAAATTTTAGCCACATGGGGATTATGAGATATTCCTTGGCTACTCCGGAAAAAGAAAAGCATAAAAATGATTCCATGATAAGTTTGGAAAAGTAATTTGAAATAAATAATTACAATATAGTGAAAAATGAACATATTCTTTAACAATATAGTGAATACTTCCCTTATGAAATCGATGAGAATGTGAGAAAAATACTGGGAGGTAAAGTGGAAAATAATGATTCAAAAAAGATAATGATGATGAGAATGAGAGAGTAAAATATATTTCTACACATAACCCAAAGATTGAAGATAAATTTTTTTGAAAAATCTTATTGATGATTAGGTAGAGCCAGTTCAGACCTAGAGAATAAATCCTTTACAACATAAATAATTATTATCTTAGGTACTCCCTAAATATTTTGAGGAATAAGTTGGTGAAGAAAACTAGTTTTTGGATATGAATGATTAGCTAGGCCAAATTGAGAATAATCAGACATGGGAGATTGTTTTGATATAAATGTATAAGAATGTCATTGTGACTAAATGATTCTTTCCTAATAATATGAATGAAGATGGAATAGTGATTTGAAATAAAGAATGACTAGTGTGAAAAGTTTACTCCTAGATAGAGGGTATCGATGTTTATGAAACATTTTTACCAGTTGAAAGGCTGTAAACAATCAAGTTATTCTTATCCATAGTAGTGAAAATAAAGTTCAAATATTTCCATATGAATTTTATGTTTGTGTTTCTGAATGGGGTTCCAGAAGAAGAAGTTTATATCGAGAATCTAGATGGATTTATCACTGATAAAAATGAGAAAAGAGTTTTTCTATGTAGGAAAGAACTATATTGGTTGAAATAAGCACTGGCAGTGTGGTATTCAGGACTCAATTAGTTATTGAAGAATCATAGGTTTTAGTATGGTGGATTTGATTATAATATATATGCTAGTAATGACTGTAATAAAAGGATTGTAACGCCACAACCCTAGTTACCTAGAGTCGTTGAATTATTACATAATATTGTCCTGATCACAAGGGATCATGTCTTGAAAGACCGATCAATTTAGTATCCATGAAATTATGAGCTAAAAACATACGTTTTACATTACATCATGAGATAAAAACAAAAACAACATTTTTCCCTTTGACCACACTTGTATCCCGTATCCTATCCCCGCAGGTCAACCATAAAATACTTCTTCACATCCTGGGAAAAATAAAACATACAAAGGGGTGAGATCAGATGCTCATTAAGGATAACAATATAGAATAATCTTTCATAAAAAAGCATAAACATTTAAGGAAATTTATAAGACAAAAAAAAATAAGACTTTTAAACATAAAATTCAGTATAATATGGAAAATATAAATCAAATAATTCCATTTACTTATTCAGATGGATATTCTACTAGTCGAATAATCACAAGCAATATCAATAGCCAATTTCATAATGATAGAATGTATAATGCAAGACTTCATAACCACATATTCAAGGCCTCGTTCTAGGACTATAAATAATATTTTTTCAAGGCCTTGTGTCAAGACACTAGTTTGTCTCATGAGACCCATCGATGCATTAAGGATCTATAGTGGGCTCCATCCATCACTCACTAAGTCCAATGCGTTCCTCATATGGAAATATTGAAACATAACATAAGCATTCCTATAGAAACTAGCATATGAAATGTTAATAATTTTACCATAAACCATGAATGGTATAAAAATAACACATCCATAGTCAAAAATATAACAAAAACATTAATACAATATATAATATTGTATCATAATAAATCAATTTCAAACAAGTGTAAAATCCATCAAATGATGTTGACATAGATTAAATCAAACCTATTTGAGAAAAATATCTTTTTCCCCTTTAAAACCATTTAAAAGTGAACTAATTATAAAATAAAGAATTTATTTTGAAAATATTCATATAATCTTTTAAGTAAATCTTCAAAGGAGTTATAACGGCTGAAAATATCCACACCTGTCGTATAAGTTAAAAAACATTCTTTCTTTAATTTTTGTCAAAACGTTCGTAAAGGAACGTGTTTGGAAAATGATGGAAAGATTCATTTATAAACATTCTATAAAAAAACAAACAAGGGTAAAGATTACTTTAACCCATAGTTTATGAAATAGTAAAAAAAATTTAAATACATTTTTAAGAATCACGGATGTTGATGATAAAGATGTCCCAGTAGATACTCATATATACACCACCTCGGATAACAAATAGATTGTAGAATTAAACCTTACCTTTTACTTTTCCATGATTGAGGGTATCTTAATCTCCTTTATGATTGTTATATCATTTTTATTAAATTATACAAGAACCAAAAACATAAATATGATATCATAAATGATCTTCTAATATTACATTGTTAATAATATTTAAGAAGTATCATCATTTCGGGTGTTAACAGATTCGTTTTACATTATATTTTTTGTTATGTAAGTCATATTTGTTATGAATATGATGTATTTTATTCATATCCAGAATGATATTAAGTTCATAAACAATATTTTTAATCAAAATATGAAAATTATTCTTGAATTGTTATGACGGGGAATGAATTTCATCGCATTCGTGGAGACGGTAATCCGTACGAATGCACGAGTGACAATATCAATCTATTAATAGTGAAATAATATGTGATTGGATGGTATATCATATATATAGTATCATTAACATGTTATTTTTATTATTTACATCAATTATACTCATTATTATACCCATCCAAATAATGAAGTGTTTGAACAACAAACTACACCACAACGTCGAGACGGTAAGCCGTACGTATGCACATATAGTGTCTTGTCATTCATAGGATGGATAGAATAATGAATATGGTTGTGCCATATTTATAATATCATCATAGTATGTATAAGGTACAAGAGTTATTATATTGGTATAGAAACAAAAAATAAAGAGGGAGTGTAAGAAGAAAATAACATTGAAAGAGGTGGTGAAATTATTACCTCTTCATCAGGTGTATCCTTTTGAGTTGATCAAAAGGGATCATTAGGATGGATTTATGATCAAAGTAAGGCCTCTAGGTTGAATTGATGGTAGTTGGGAGGATATTTTAGTATGTTTTGGCTGAGCCAAATGGATTTGGAGATGTGATTTTGAGAGAATGGGAAGTACCCTTTTATAAGAGAGGTGAGGGTTACTTAGGGAAAAGCTTGAAATGGTAATTTATTATACAGTATTATTCGGTTTATAATATCTCCAAAATGATTTATTTAAAGGATAAGGTTAGTATGGGTAAAACAACTATCAACTAATAGGTTTTAGACACGTTTAGGTCACAATATTAACCATATCTTTTAGATTTAACTCTTGGTTAAATAGTTTAACATTTACCATGTCTCCTTGTACCATTATATTATATGGTTAATAAACATACTATAAAAAGAAAATAAAACCCCAATTGGTTCATTAATGACATATAAATTATTATATAAGTCCTTTTTCTGAACATTATATTTGTAGAACTATTATAGCATTTAATAATATAGTAATTGTTTTAAAAACTCATTTATGTCAATTTTGAAACTATTTAGTATTTGATTTTGGTTATAGTCCTAAAAACTTTCTTACTTCAAAAAAAATCATTTAATCAACTTTAACATTCCATATTAACCTATAAAATTTGTGTAATTCATCAAAAGTCTCAATTTACATTTATTTAGATATTTATAATATTATTTATTTTAATCTTTCATTAATAAGGTAATTGTTGCATCATCATTGTGTCATAAATAAATTTAATTATTTAATATCTAAAAATTATTAATAACATACCATTATGTAGGAAATATTTTTATATTTTTAATGAATATTTATAGTCAAATTTATCTTATGTGTATCCCTATATTAAAAAAATTTTAGTTATGAAAATTTGAATGTAACACTTTTTACTCTTATTTAAATAATAATAAATGTATTCATCAAATCCAAGTAGACCAAAACGATCATATTTTATTCCTATGGTTGATTATGGGTGAAATTCACTTATCTAGAAGAATTAGGACATTTTTTAGGGTCATTATAATATCATTTTTACCTTTAATTTCCCTATTTACTTCTAACCATGGTAAATAAAATGTAATGTCCCAGAAATTATGTATAATTTTGTTATTAATTATATAGAATTATTTTGAGACATCGAAATTTGACGATGCGTGATTTTGAGTCCCAGAGATCCCAGAATGATCCGTCGAAGTTTTTGTAAACATTAATTAGTGTGCGTAAGCAATTTTCTTGAAAAAAATGCAATAACTCTTAAACAGTTACTCAGATCATAAATTTGATGTTATCGTTGTGCTCATGATGGCAGGTTTACCCTACGCCCGAATTATGTTTTTTCGGCACTAGCCTCCTGTGATAAAGCATGAAAATGGAATAACACTAAACAAAATAATTAAATAATGTTATTTTATTTTTCAATTTCTTATAACTCACAAACGGTAACTCGGATTAAAAATCTGAGACCACCACTGAACTTGTGAGGGTATTTTTTCTTAAGGCAGATACTAACATTTGCTGGTGCAAGTCACCGGTGAAAGTTAGTTTTTGTCCATAAATAAAATAATAAAGTGATAATTATTTTATTGTAAAATTCATAACTTATAAACGATAACTCAAGTAGGAAATCCGAGAGTACGGTTGGGTTCATTGGGCTGTGTTTCACTTGGGAAGAGTCTAACCTCAATTGGCACGGGTTGAGGGTGACTATTAATAGTTTTCTGAACTTTTTTTCAGGTACTTTCAGTAAACGCGCAAACGGAATTTTTTAACTTTTGAACCGATGCTCAGAATTGAAATCCAAGGTCAGTGTTGAACATGAAATATCGATATTCTCTTAAGGTAATCTTCAACCTGACCACAATAGGTCGAGGGTGGAAGTTAGTTTCCTAGATTCTTGTGGGAGAGTTAAAAGTATAAAAAAAAAATAAAACAAAAACTTTTATTTTATTTTCTTGAATCCTCCATATTGAATACTTAGTGGTGGGGACCACCCGAACTCCCCTTTAATGTGGGGAAACTCTTGGTTTTCCCCCAATTTATTGAGCCAACTCTAATTAGAAAATTATTAAAGTTAATTTATTATGTTGTCTCATCACCTTTCTTGAGGTTGGGAAAATTGTTGGAAAGGGGAGGCTTGTGATAGCTTTGGAGAGCATCCTTCAATGAAGAATGAACCTATGAAGAAGACGACACATGAGCTCATATCGAGAGCATGTTTCAGAAGCGAAAAAAATTGGTGTCTTCATCGCCTTCAGCTTCTTTCTCATGACACCTCCAATGGATGATCGAGGTATGGATATTAATTTGAAATATGATTAAATCTATTTATTGATACTTCATATTCTTGATTCACAATGACGATGGCTAAACAAACATGGCCATCATTCTACACTTATACCTAGACCTTTTTCTTTCCTCTTTCACACATTCTTCATGCGTTCTTTAATGCCAAATAATTAAGCATCATGAAAACACAATATCTCACTGAGCGCAACATTTGGATGTGGAGATCTCGACTTTAGGATTTTGAATATGTAGAAATCAAATTTTTAACGCTTGGAACAAAGGTGCAATAATTCATGGGAGATTGGTGGTGCGTGTCCACACTGTCAGTAAAAAAATAGGTCGTTGTTATCGATCCGAGGTGGTACACAAGAGGGAATTCGACACCCTTCTGGCTAAGGTTGGAGCAGGCAGCGCACCGAAGGGTGGCCAGCACCAGGCCGGTCGTGTCTTGAGTAGGCGATGCACCCGGTGGGCAGCTGACACCCGGCCGGCTGCGGGACAATAGTCGCGTCATCGCGCCGCTGGAAGGAGATCAGGCTGGAGCCCCGACTTGTTGTGTCACGTCGAACGAGACTGATCTAGTGGGTCCCACGCACCATCAGGCACTAGCCAAATGGTCCACATACAATTCTGAATACCCCCCCCCCCCGGGTGCGGCTAGGGTGAGTCCCACCACAGCGGATCGCACCCAGCCAGGCATACCACACCCTGCCAAGTGGGCCGCACCTAGTGGGCCATGCCCAGTGGGTCTGTCTACCCCCTTTGTGGACCAGGCCGAGTCTGGTCAACTTGAACCAGGTCAGGTCGGCCCAGGCCGAGTCGGGCCAGGTTAGACCTTACCTAGGCCCATCTGGAACCAGATATGGCTTTTTGGTCATATCCTAATAACCAGGTGTTCGTTTGATAAACCATCTATAGAAATGGATTCCTTGGATCGAGACAGTCATTTTATTATACTCCACTTGAGTTTTAGATAAATTTAGAGTACATCCAGGTTGGATCGAACCTGAATCCAACCAGGCCCTCAGAACGGAAATGCTAATAAATTAAAGACTGGGTGTCTGATTGACGTGTCGTCTATCGTGTTGGGTCCCATATGATGTGCAGGTCCATTGGGATACTTCTTCGTGATACTTCATGGAAGGTGAAGTATCAACCGATGTCTTGATGAGTAGAACCTCTCAGAATCAATCATTCTTAGTGCGGGAACCCATTGGCTGGTTGTACTTGAAGAATCTTCAGATCCTATGGGAGTTATCTTCATATCTTGTATGGGTCAGTGCTTAGCAATCCTATGTGGTTCAGCACATACTAATTTCGTGTGGGTCAATGCTCAATGATCCTGTGTAGGTCAATATATACTGATCCTGTGTATGACATCCTTGATCCTATGTGGTCAGCGCTCTGCGATTCTATCTGGGTCAGTGCATACCGATCATGTGTCGGTCATCTCATATCCTTTGTGAGTTAGTAGGGGTTAGTTACCTATCAATCATATGTGGGTCAGCGAGGGTTAGTTACCTATCGATCAAGTGTGGGTCAGTGGGGGTTTGTTACCTATTGATCCTATGTGGGTCAGTGGGGGTTAGTTACCTATCGATCCCACATGGGTCAGCAACAGTGATTATTAATAGTATAAGATGATCTAGTTTACGACTAATAATTTGTACGTTTTTACTTAAGTTATACCTGATTGTGAGCTGAGCCTATTACTTGTGTAGTACATCAATCTTCACGGTGTTACCTGTGTGGTACTTCTAGCCACGTGGTATTTCATGTGTGGTACTTCTACCATTGTGGTTTTGTCTTTTTGGAGTTACCTGTGTGGTAATTCTATCTTTGTGGTGTTACTTGTGTGGTACATATAGCTTAGTGGAGATACATGTGTAGTACACCTACCTTTGTGGTATCATCTTTGTGGTGTTACATGTGTGATACTTCTATCCTTGTGGTATTACCAGTGTGGTACTTCTAGCATCGTGGTGTTACTTGTGTTGTACTAATACCATTGTGGTATCGTCTTTGGGGTGTTACATGTGTGGTACATCTATCTTTTTGGTGTTACCTTTGTGGTACTTCTAGCTTTGTGGTGTTACCTGTGAGGTACTTCTACCTTTGTGGCATCAACTTCGTGGTGTTACCTGTTTGTTACTTCTATCTTCAAGGTGTTACATGTGTTACTTATATCTTTGAGGTGTTACCTGTTTGGTACTTCTTCCTTTGTGTTATTGTCTTCGTGGTGTTAACTTTGTGGTACTTCTATCTTTGTGTTGTTACCTGTGTGGTACTTCTACGTTCGTCGAGTTACCTTCGTGGGTTTATCTTAATGTTGTTACATGTGTGGTACTTCAACCTTCGTGTTGTTACCTATGTGGTGTCCTTCCCTCATGTATGAGATGAGTATATCTTGATAACTTAGATATATGTATGGGCATATACCTAAGTAGAGATGATGTCTTTTTTTGTGGGTTTTACTTTGTGGAACTCTAGGGGACCTATGGGGGTCTTGGGGTCCCTACTGAGTATTGTTATACTCACCTCTGCACGAGTTTCACCCTCACCTTGTGTTAGGTGTAAACAATGTACAGTGTTGATTGAGTCAGAGGGAGCTAGGACTGGATGGTGCTCAGAGGTGGACAATTCGGCGTAACATGACGCAAAGGAGACTGACGGATGTAGAGTGCTGAGGAGGAGATATGTACCTAACCTATAGGTATAAACCTTGGAAGACAACCAATTAGATGTTTTCCTTTTTCTTTTAGTTTTATTTTACATCCAGTCATACTTGTACTTTTACAGTTGGGCTTTTATTCTAGCCCTTTTTTTCTTTCAGCACTCTTTATCTATAGTAGTTTACTTTGTGGTAGCATCTTATTGCATTCAAGTATTTTTCATTAATTCTTGTTGTGTTTTGGACTATGTGTCTATAAAGGTTAAAAAGGAAATGCCTTCCCGTTAAAGGGATATGACATTTTGGTGTTATCTGCCAGCTCCCGGCCTATGGAAGGCGGGCTTGGGGTACTCACGGCACAGGCCCCAAGGGACTGGTTGTGAAAAAGTGGTATCAGAGTAGTTCGGTTCTATCGAAAAAATAGGACTCTGATCATTTCTATGAAGCAATAGTGTTAATTGTTATGAGTGTGTTTTTTAGTTCAGGGAGTCCAGTGTTGGGGCTGCGGCCGACGTATCCATAAACCAGGATCCTAAATTATGATTTCCAACACAGCACACAAAAACACTAATTGTGTGACTTTTTGAAAAGTTTTTCTTTTGATTTATTTAGAGTCATATCACCAGGTATAACTTAGTGAACGTGGTGCACTTGTTCTTTATCAGGATTCCACCATGAAGACATCCAGCCGGGATTCCCAAGAGAGTACATGATGATGTCCCACCAAGCGATGAGGCTCTGGTGCAGGGCCCTCTTACTATGTTGGCACCATCGGGTGGTGTACCAGTAGCACCACCACCCGTTGGGCAGTAGTTCCAACCAGTGGTACGAGTAGAGGAAACATTTATGCTTAATGCCTTACGTGATCTTCATCATCTGATACCCCTCAGGTTTCATGGTGAGTCCGACTCACAGGCGGCTAAGGACTGGCTTGAGTATGTGGCTGAGAGTAATCAATTGCTTCTACAACTTCGGTAGGACAACATGTCGGTTGCTGAGTATTCATTGAGGTGTACCGACCATTCCTAGTACTCGATGAATAGGAAATGATCAATGCTTTGGGGATTATAATTCCGAGTGTGGTGTGTTTAGGAACATATGATCTATAACTATTCTTTTATGCATTCCTACTTATGTTAGGGTGCTAGAAAGAACCTTTTTGGTAAAATGTTCTTTGGCTGAGTGAATGCAGCCAGTGAATGTTAACAGTGGGAAATAAGAAAACTGACACCAGTCTCAGAGACCTATGCGTGTAAAATGTTTCAGGAAGAGTAAGTGTTAAGGAAAAATGAATCTACCGCGATACAGACATGCAATCAGAGCTAGGAGAGCAGCATGAGGTGGTGTACAGTTCGACATGTTACAACCACCACCCCGATATGGTCCCCACCATGCTCAGGGATCCAGCAGATAGTACATGGGAGAAGCTACTTGCGGTCAAGGAGTACAACCTAGGGGATCTAGAAATGATTTGAGGTACGATCTATGTCTACTACTAGCTATTGTATTAATAGACATAGGCACCAATCATTCCTTCCTTCCACGAATCCTTTCCAAGACCAATAGTTTCCGGTTAAGCCATTGACTTGTCCCTCACATCTAGAGATACCTTTTGGAGGAGACTCGATAATCACAGTTACGTTGATGGTGTGATTGGACCCTTGAAGTGAGAGTTTTGGTTGGAACCGCTAAGGCCTTATGCCGTTAGTTTGGGTATGGACTGGACATCCACAGTTCATATTCATATTGATTGCATTAGGAAAAAATGTTGTGGTTTACCTACAAAATTAGAATGGGATTTTCCTTGGTTAGAGAAAAAAGAAACCCAGGAAGCGCATGATAAACCCATGGATAGGAGGGTGTCGTTGATCACTTTTGAGCCAGCCAAACTTGCCCACTTAGGAAGACATGATCTAGAAAGGTCTGAGGTTCATTGGACCTTTCTAGATTCTCATCAGAGTGGGTGAGGTGGTGTACCATCTATCTCTTTCCCCACAAATGTACCAGGTGCATAATGTTTTCCATGTGTCATAGATGCGAAAATGCATGCATGATCCATCACACGTTATTAACAAGGGCGAGTTTTAGTTTGACGATTGGGTGACATTTATGTAGTTTTCGGGGGAGTTTGAGGATCGACAGAAGTGGGTCCTTTGTGGGTAGTTGATTCCTCTGGTACACATTCGCTAGCAGCATGGGAACCTCCAAGAGGGCACAAGGGAGTCAAAGGCTCAAATCTAGGTTCAGTACCCCCATTTATTTCCTTATTCTATATTGTGTCTTTCAGGGACATAAATCCCTAAGGTGAGAAAAATATAATCCCATAAATTCCATATAAATTTTTTTTATTATATGGAATTATTTGGAGACTGTGAAATCTAACACTACATGATTTTGAGTCCCAGAGTGCCTGGAATGATCTATCGAAATATTTTTAAGCTTTAATTAGCGTGCATAAGCGGTTTCTCTGAAAAAGCGGAATAACTCTTAAATGGTTACTTGGATCTGAAATCTGAGGGCACCATTTAACACAGGATGGAAGTTTTAACCTAGGCGCAACTTAAGTTTTGTCTTCATGGGCCTCCAGGGAGAAAACCTGAAAATGGAATAATCATAAATAAAATAATTAAATAAAGTTATTTTATTTTTTAAATGATTATAACTCATAAATAGTGACTCAGATTAAAAATGAAAGACCACCATTGAACTCGTGAGGGTATGCTTTCCTCAAGAAGATACTAACATTGTCTAAAACAAGCCACTAGTGAAAGATAGTTTTTGGTCGTAAATAAAATAATTAGATGACAATTATTTTATTGTAAAATTCATAACATTAAAATGGTAACTCGGATTGGGAATCTGAGAGTACCATTGGGTTTTTTGGGGCGTTTTTCATTTGGGCAGAGCCTAAACTCGGTCGGCGTGAGTCGAGGGTGACTATTAATAGTTTTCCGACCTTTTTTCAGGTATGTTCAGTAAATGCGCAAGCAGCGTTTTGTAACCTTTGAACCGGTTCTTGAAATTAAAATATGAGGACACTGTTGAACTCGTAGTGCCAATATTTTCTTAAAGTGACCTACACCCCAACCTTAGTATGTCGAGGGTGGAAGTTAATTTTTCAGATTATCATGGGAGTGTTAAAAGAATAAAAATAAAATAAAACACCAACTTTTTTTTCTTGAAACCTTCATCTTGAATACTTGGTGGTGGGGACCACCCAAACTCCCCTTTAATGTGGGGAAACTCTTGGTTTTCCTCCAATGTAAAGAGTCTACCTTAATTTCTTAATTAATAAACTTAATTTATTAACTTGGCTCCTCACCTTTCTTGAGTTTGGGAAAATTGTTGGAAATGGGAGGCTTGGGAGAGATTTGGAGAGCATCCTCCCACAAAGAACGTTCCTCCAATGAAGACGAAACATGAGCTGGGATCGGGAGAAAGTTGCGGAAGCGATGAATGTCAGCATCTTCATCGTCTTTGTCTTCTTCTTCACGACAACTCTAACAGATGATCGAGGTAGGGACATTAATTTGATGTATGATTAAATCTATTTATTGATTCATCATATTCTTAATTCACAATGATGATGGACAAACAAACATGTCCATTGTTCCTCACTTATACCTTGACCTTTTTTCTTTTGTTCTTCACATGTTCTTTCTGTGTTCTTCGATGCCAAATAATTAAGCACATTGAAAGAACAATATCTCATTGATCACGGAATATGGACACGAATATCTCGACCCAATGATATTGAATATACGAAGTCAAATTTTTCGAGCTTAGAACAAAGCTGCAATGATGCCTAGAAGAAGGGCGGCATGCGTCCGCACCACCAGTAGAGGAAGAGGTCACGCCTGTTGAGCCACGGTGGCACACCGGAGGGCAACTGGCACCTGGCTGGCCACAGCTTGAGCAGGCGGCACACCCAATGGGTGTTTGGCACTCGGACAACCGTGGGATGATAGTGGCGTCGTCGCGCTACTCGGAGGAGAGTCAGTCTGAGCCCTTGCCTGTCGCGTCACGCCGAGCGGGACTGCTCTGTCGGGACCCGCGTTCCAACATGCGCCAGCCAAATCGTCCACAGACTCTTCAGAATACCAGGGGGAACCTCCCTCCCCCCCCCCCCCCCCGATGCACCTATGGTGGTTCCCGCCACGGTGGACCGCACCCAGCCTGGCAGACCGCACCAAGCCGAGCGGCCCGCACCGAGCATGCGACGCCCAGTGGGCTGGGCCACCACCATTGTTGGTCGGGCCAGTCCATGGCCTAGCGGGCCAGACCCAGACTAGTTCGGATCATCCTGAACTAGGTTGGGTTGGCCCTGGCTGAGTTGGGTTGGGTCAGTCCAACTGGGTCGGATCGGACAGGGGCCCATTTGGAACAAGATACGCGTTTTTAGTCATATCTTGATAACCGGGTGTCTATTTGACCAACCGTCTACGGCACTAGATTCCTTGGATAGAGGTAGTCGTTTTGGTATACTCAACTTGATTTTTGGATAAATTTGTAGTATGGTCGGGTTAGATCTAACCCAAATCCAACTGGTCCCTCTGAACGTAAATGGTAATAACATACAGACCGAACGTCCGATTGACACACCACCAGTCGCGTTGAGTCTCTTATGACATGAAGGACCTTTGGGATAATTCTTAATGGGAATTCGTGGTAGTTGAAGTATCTATAAATGTCTTGAGAAGTGGAACTTCCCATAATCATGCATGATTAGTGTGGGAACCCTGTGGCTGGTTGTACTTGAAGAATCTTCAAATCCTGTGTGGGACATCATCAGATCCTATGTGGGTCAGCACTCAACGATCCTGTGTGGGTCCGCACATACCAATCCAGTTTCGGTCTGCACTCAGTGATCCTGTGTGTGTCAGCGCTTACTGATCCTATGTGGGTCATCTCAGATCCTTTGTGGGCCAGCGCTCAGCGATCCTATGTGGGCCAGTGCATAACGATCATGTGTGGGTCATATTAGATCCTCTGTGAGTCAACGGGGGTTAGTTACCTCTCTATCCTATGTGGGTCAGTGGTGGTTAGTTACATATCGATCCTGTGTGGGTCAGCGGGGGTTTGTTAGCTATTGATCCTGTGTGGGTTAGTGGGGGTTAGTTACCTATCAATCCTGTGTGGGTCAGTAGTAGTTCTTCTTAATAGAATAAGATGATCTAGTTTATGACTAATCATCTATAATTCCATACATAAGTTATACCTGATTGGGATATGATCCTTGTACCTGTGTCGTACTTCAATCTTTGGGGTGTTACATGTGTGGTACTTCTATCCATGTGTTGTTACCTGTGTGGTAATTCTACCTTTATGGTATTGTCTTTGTTGAGTTACTTGTGTGGTACTTCTATCTTCGTGGTGTTACCTGTATGGTACTTCTAGCTTCTTAGAGATACATGTGTGGTACATATACCTTTGTGGTATTCTCTTCGTGGTGTTACCAGTGAGGTACTTCTATCTTCGTGGTATTACCTGTGTGGTACATCTAGCTTTGTGTTGTTACCTCTGTGGTACTACTACCTTTGTGGTATCATCTTCATAGTGTTACCTATGTGGTGCATCTATCATTGTGGTGTTGTATATGTGGTAATTATATATTCATAGAGTTACCTGTGTGGTACTTCTACCTTCGTGGTATAATGTTCATGGTGTTACCTATCTGGAAATTCTATCATTGTGGTGTTACCTGTGTGGTACTTCTATATTCATGGTGTTACCTTTGTGGTACTTATGCCTTTGTTGTATTGTCTTTGTGGTGTTACCTATGTGATACATCTATCTTTTTGGTGTTACCTATGGGGTGATTATAACTTCATGTAGTTACCTTTATGGTTTTATCTTTGTGGTGTTACCTATGTGGTACATCTACCTTCGTGGTGTTACCTAGGCCGTGTCCTTCCCTCATGTATGACATGAGTATATCTTGATAACTTAGGTATATATATGTTCATATACCTATGTAGAGTTGATGTCTTGCTTTGTGGTTTTTCTGTCGAGTAAATATAGAAGACCTATGGGGGTCTTGGGGTCAATACTGAGTATTGTTATACTTACCCATGCACGGGCATCGCCCATACCTTGTTGTGTCTAGTGTAGACGATGTACAAAATTGATCGAGGCTGAGGGATCTAGCACTGGATGGTTCTCAGAGGTGGACCAGTCGACGTGATGTGATGCGGAGGAGACTGACGAATGTGGAGTGCTGAGGAGGAGATCTTTGTAATGTCTTCACCCGGAAGCCACTAAATCGGTGCTCCGAGCTGGTTCACCACAAGGCCTCAAGTGCGCCTCCCCGTATTCCAGAGGCTACCGAATAGTATTGAGGGCCTAGGGTTTGATAGTATGGAGACTATGCTCTCATATCAGAGTATGAAAATAGAAGAAATAACTAAGTATCATACATAGCAGAATGTAAATAGAGTGTGGAAGAAATAAACAACTGAAATAGAACAAGCGGTAAAAGTAATATGATGTAAAAGCCCGAACAGCTATGCAATATTGTGAAACATTGGTCACCCACTAGGCCAGCCATACAAATACAAGTAAAAAAAGAAACTGAAAGTAAAATTATATGTCTTTACTACTAACTTTGAGCCAATCCACATACCTGATCTCCAAACACTGCTGAACTGCTACAACCCGATCATTAGAACCACTTGAGTAGCTCCGCTCTATCATGAAACACTGGGCCTCAACCCTATCTACCATGCAACTCGTTCTCAACCTGAAAATCAGACATAAGGTCTACACGTACACTGAGGTGCACGTACAAGGGTGATACATAATCTTAGTAGGGCACCCCAACAAGCAACCTATAACTGTGTTGCTATGTGTATGCAATAGAAACATGCTCAGCCTAGCTAGAACACAACAAAGGAATTAAACCAACTGTGCAACCACAGGTGAACTCAGGGAATGTAATCACTGCCAACTAGGCAAGTGCCACCATGGATGTCCATATCTATATATGTACACATGTATAGTCCCATACCTATACACATGTACATAAATATGAATATTCATGATTAATTGATTTAAATAACAAGAACAATATCAGCAGTCAATCCTTGGGACCCTATGCCCGATCTCCTAGACGTCCTATTCAAGGGAATTGAGCTGGGGGTCCTGCCACTAAAGTCGTGTATCAAATAGGTTGATCTATGGGTCCTCAATCCCATGGAAATATACCTGCTTCGGCCAACACCTTAGATATTCTTATAAGCATGATAAAAAAACAAGCAACCCTCTAGTTCAACAAATCAATATAAGCAAGCAGATAGTAGAATAGGTAACCCTTTGGGAAGTACTCACAGCCATTCCCTTTGGTCCTACCTAACAAGTAACAACAACCCTCTGTGCAGTACACTCAACCTAACCACTCTGGTTTGGTCATTAGAAAATTATAAGACTCTATGAGGAAGCACGCTCAGAAAATTCCCCTTATATTCTAAGGTAGTAAGGGACTCTCTGAGGAAGATCTCGAGGTCAATTACCCTTATATCCCCATGGTCTATAGACTCTCTAAGGAATCACACTCATTCAATTCCTCTTATTTCCTCAGGTCGATCACATACTCTCTGAGGAATCTCACTCAATCAATTCCTCCTATAGCCTGGAGTGGTTTAAGGAAATTCAAACAAAACAAAGACTCTCTGAGGAAGTTCACTTGGCCTATCCTCATGTAGTCTATAATATCCAAGACTCCCTAGAATGCTCACTAGATCTATCCCCCGTAGTCTTTAATATCCAAGACTCACTGGGAAGCTCAATCAGTCTATCCCCTATAGTCTATAATGTTAAATACTCTCCGAGGAAGCTCACTTGGTCTATCCCCTTATAGTCTATAGCACCGGGTTCTCACGACCTCATTCCATTCAGTGCATAATAATGCTATAAGGCCAAATTAAACCTACAGAGCTACTTGGCTAACTAGTATATAGCATAAGATGCATGTCAGGGAACAACACTCCATCCTACAATACTAATCATGGAAACAAGGCAGCCTAACGGGCAAGCTAGACCAAAAGGTTTCCGCACGCTGACTCAGCGCGTTGAGAGCTTCGAATCGGTACCCATCTCGCCTTCCTTCTCTCCCATTTTCTCAATCTCCAAATTCTCCCATAGGTCACGGACAAGGAGGAGAATCTTTGGATACATGCGCAAGGAGAAGGAGGAAATAAGAGAGAAGAAAAGAAAAGGAAGAGAAAGGGGCTCTGGCCGGCCTCGGTTCCCGACATGAGTTTGTGCCTTACCTAAGCTAAACTCCCCATTCAGGAATCAACGGTGTAGACATAATCTCAATCTGATGCTCTGTTTAAAATTTTTCACCAAACGAACCTATGAAAATAATTTAATATGTAATTTAATAATATTAAATATTAAATATTCCACCAAAATTTGAACAGCATAGATTTCCTCCAAACTCATGTACTAGGGTAAACACCCTATTACAGGACCAACAGAGTAGTCAGAAAAATTATTCAATATCATTGGTAGGGGAAAATGACCATTTTACCCCTCACGAGCATCCAACAACCAAAAATTCAAATTTCTGCTCAAAACTGCAGTCCGAAAAAACACAGGTTCTTACAAACTCCCCACCATAAACCTTCTCATCCCCAAGAAGCCCAGTGAAATAACTAGCAACCATGCTCATAACCCGAGCATCTGCACAACCAAGCTATCTAGACTTTCCAACAACTAGCCTTATTGCGTTAACAACCACCTTCTACATAGAAGATATTAAACTACAACCAAACTGGTAGTCCCCACTATAGGAATACCCTTGTCGTCATTTTAAAAGAAAACATTGAGCTCAAAATCACCTGGAAAACACCGAAGTTTATCCTAAACAAGGAAAACCACTCTCCAAGGGCCAATGGTGCACTCCCCACCATATGTATTTCCTTACATCGCTCCGAGAGAAATAATAGAATAGGTTCCATCCACACCATAGATGAACATTAAGAAAGAAAAAAAGGATCTCGATGTTGGGTCGAAGCTCTCTCAACATACTAAATAAGAATCAAGATATCGCATGATCGTCTCTTATAGGTGTACACTATGATTTCACTGAAGGAATGTCCAGCACCCTCTGAGCCACACTAACATCCTATCAAAACCTGACCAGAATTCAAGCACAGGTAAATCGTTTCACGGTAACCAGAAAATTCACAATGTCACCTCTACAAATAACGACATTTCAACACAATTTCCAGTATCTGAGTCCACATAAGTCTTGAAACATCGGTCCTCGTCTCGCACCAGTCCACTCACCAATCTAGATTCAAACGATGCCACCCCCAATAGAAACATTAGAAACACTGGTCAAATAGGCCAGGCACCCAAACAAGCCTACTCTTTGAAACCAGTCACGAAAACAAACACCGCTAAGAGGCATTGGAAAATGTTGCCCAAACTTCTCACAAAGGTTTCCCTAAAACGGAACAGATATCGATCTATAAGGGTTTGAGTCAAAACCAAGGGTCTCTAGGTCTTTCACCTATCCAAATAGAAAAAGTCTCACAACTAGGTCACAAATTCTAATGACCTAGCCCAAAAGATCCCAAACCTCTCTGAAGATGGTAAAGATCACAACAACCAACAAAATTCAAAACCAAAACACAGCCTATAAGGGCCCTGATCCTCTCCCACCATCCTCATAGGAAATGAATCCTTGGTGGTCACAAACAAAACAGAAGAGACAATCTAATATAACACCCATTGGGTATCCGTATACAGAAATACCACGAAGAGGTCCAGTTCACAAGAAAAGTCGTGGTATATATAGACGTAGTTCTCAACGATCTGACTTGATAACCTTAGAACTAAGAATGAAAATACCCAATAAGGGGTTAAACAAAAAGGCATCACATGCCACATAAACTAACTAAGGGGTTAAACAAAAAGGCATCACATGCCACATAAACTAACTAGGGTCACTGAACCACGTGTGCACAAGGACTGAGTCATCAGCCTCAACAAAAACGCTTTAACGTAGATCCACGTAACCTGCCATCAGAGTAAAAAGTATGTGTAAGTACACCCAAAGGTCTCATCTATCAGTAAAAACACACATTAGCAGGCCTATATGATGTGAATCATACGTTCCTAGTATGGTGCATGAGACGCCTCTTGAATTCATCGGCCAAGAGTCAAAATCCATCTCTGACATCTTACCATGGGCCAAGAGCCAGAGATCCGTTGTAAATCAAAACACCACACAACATGTGCATCGCTAAAGGAAAAAATAATATAAAAATGTAACATCGCAAAATTAGAACAATAATCCAAAACCCTGGCAACCAGGACTTCTTACCAGAACAAGTGTTCTCGATGCACCAGTCTGATATCCATCACATGTTCTGACACATTCATAATAGTCATGTATACCATATCCCAAATAGTAAGTACCAGGAACGAAAACTCCTCTAATACCACTTTGTAACATCTCGACCCAGAAGCCACTAAACTAGTGCTTTGAGCTGGTTCACCACAAGGCCTCAAGCACACCTCCCCGTATGCAAGAGGCAGCTGACAAGCAGCGAGGGCCTAGGGTGTGATAGTGGGGAGACTATGCCCTAAAATGAGACTAAGCAAACAAAAAAATTACTAAGTATCATACATAGCAGAAAGTAAACAGAGTGTAGAAGCAATAAACAATTGAAATAGAACAAACAGTAATAGTAAAATGTTGTAAAAGCCCGAACAGCTATGCAATACAACACAACACTAGTCGCCCACCGGGCCGGCCATAAAGATACAAGTTCAAAAGAAACTGAAAGTAAAAGTACATGGCTATGCTACTAACTCCGTGCCAACCCACGTACCCAATCTCCAAACACTGTCGAACTGCTGTAGCACGACCAGTAGAACCACTCGAGCAGCTCCGCTCAATCATACAATACTAGGCCTGAGCCCTATCCACCATGCAACTCGTGCTCAACCTGAAAAGCAGACATAAGGTCTACACGTACACTGAGGTGCACGTGAAGGGGTGATAAATAATCTCAGTAGGGCACCCCAACAAGCAACCTATAACTGTGTTGCTATGTGTATGAAATAGCAACATGCTCAGGCTAGCTAGAACACAACAATGGAAGTAAACCAATCGTGCAACCATAGTTGAACTCAAGGTATGTAATCCCTTTTAACTGGGAAAGTGCCACCATGGATGTATATATCTATATATGTACATATGTATAGTCCCATACATACACACATGTACATAAATATGAATATTCATGATTAAGTGATTCAAATAACAAGAACAACATCAGCAGTCGATCCTTGGGACCTTAAGCCCGATCTCCTGGTTGTCCTATTCAAGGAAATTGAGCTGGGCATCATGACACTCAAACCTTGTATCAAATAGGTTGATATCTGGGTTCGTAATCCCATTGAAATGTACCTACTTTAGACAATTCCATAGATATGCCTCGGAACAAGATAAACAAAACAAGCAACCCTCCAGTTCAACAAATCAAAACAAGAAAGCAGATAATCGAACAGGTAACCCACTAGGAAGTACTCACAGCCATCCCCTCTGGTCCTACCTAAGAAGTACCAACAACCCTCTGGGCAGTACACTCAGACTAACCCCTCTGGTTTGGTTATATGAAAATTATAAGCCTCTCTGAGGAAGCACGCTCGGTCAATTCCCCTTATAGTCTATGGTAGTCAGGGACTCTCTAAGGAAGATCACACGGTCAATTCCCCTTATAGACCCAAGGTCTAGAGACTCTCTGAAAAAGCCCACTCAGTCAATTCCCATTATAGACTCAGGTCGATCATAGACTCTCGGGGAAGCTCACTCAGTCAATTCCTCTTATATCCTGGAGTGTTTTAAGGAAATTTAAACAAAACAAAGACTCTTTGAGAAAGGTCACTCTATCTATCCTCTTGTAGTCTATAATATCCAAGACTCTATGGGAAGCTCACTCGGTCTATCCCCCATACTCTATAATATCCAGGACTCTTTGGGAATCCCACTCAATCTATCCATTATAGTCTATAATTTACAAGACTCTCTAAGGAAGCTGACTCGGTTTATCCCCTTATAGTCTATAGCACCACGTTCTCACGTCCCCATGTCAGTCAGTGCATAATAATGCTATAAGGCCAAAGTAAACCTACAGAGCTACTTGGATAACCATTATACAGCATAACAAGAATTTCAGGGAACAACACTCCATCCTACAATACTAGTCATGGAAATAAGGCAGCCTAATAGGCAAGCTATACCAAATGGTCAAAAATCAAGTAACAGGGGAAAACACATCCGCAGAAAGGTAAATAGCCCCATTTACAATCAAACCATCTCTACTCAGGTACACATGGAATATTAGGAATCCAAACAAACAAGAAGGACACATCGTGTTGGGCTTAACAGCCACCAACCAGGAAGCACCTCTCGTAAACACTACAACATCAGCAAATGAAGTCAAATATAAACAAACAATGCGGGTGGCCCGAATGCCCAACCAAACAATACATCCAAAACCCAAAGGGATTACCAGTTTGGAACAGGTTCTAGGTGACACCCGATCACCATATCTACCAAAACCTGACATAACAACATAGGGTCGGTCAAACAACGGGAACCCAATGGGTCCCTCAGGTCAACCACATAGGAGGCATCATACTCGAGATCCTCCAGGTAAACACGAGTGAAGGCATCCTACGCGGAATCCTTAGTGAAGATTAAGAGAGGAATCCTACATAGGATCATCAAAAGAAGGAAAAATAGGTATTCCAAAACATGGTTCCTATCAAAGGAAGAACAAGATAGAGATCATACAATGAACTCCCAAGGTCAGTTCACAAGTAAAGGCATCCCTCAGGGGATCCGTCGAAGTATCTGATCTCACAGACTCATAGGCCAGAAGGGAATGTCTCATAAGGGGAATGTCCTATAAAGAATAGGTTATCAGAGATATCTCAATTCTCATATCCTATTAAAGGTCTCAACTATGTTGTTACGAACACCCAACCTATCATCCACGCCATGTCTCGCTCTCAAGTGACAACTGAACTCGATAACTGGAGGAAGAACCCCTCCATTTAGATAGAAACTAGAGAAATCCCCTTTATATGACCTCTAAAAGTCAAAAAGGTTCCACCATTGCTATCTACGCTGAAAAACACTCAGAATCAACAACTCACATGTCCAATTTTGACTTCCAAAGCATAAGATATCCCAAAATTACTAAATTGAAGTAATAAATGGCCAGAGCCCATGGCCAAAGCACATTGGACCTACCTGTGAAAAAGTACACGAAGTGTAATTTACTGTACATGGAATTTACTATTCACAAGATGTTAGACCGTGTTTTTTTTTCACTAAAACACATTCAAAAGTACCACAATACAGAGTGTACTTTACTGTACACATCGTGTACTCCAAAAAAACCACTATTTCGTGTTCTACTCCACATGGCCAGCCACACGGCCACCCACTACACAGTGTGTTCTCAAAGCACATAGAGTCTACGTATGAAAACATATTCTTCCCCAATCGGGAAGAATACAGGGAGTGTACCCCTAAAATACACGCTGGGTATTCTGGGTTTTCCGACGGGAAAACCCTAAAAACAACCGAAATACCGTTTTTCGCCCCCGAAACATTAGATCCAGCCTTAAGGGGACACAAGCAAGAAATATAAGGCTTAAAAGACTTAAAACAACATTTTTATATGGTACATAAGGTGAAAAAATAAACAGCCCTACCTTCAAGAGGAAACTGTTGAAGCTTCGGTTGATTTCACAGCTCCCGGTTGCCGCACGCCGACTCAGCGCGTCGAGAGCTTCGAATCAGTAACCCTCTCGCCTTCCTTCTATCCCATTTTCTCGATCTTCAAATTCTCCCATAGGTCACAGCCAAGGATAATAAGTGTAGGAGATGTGCTCAAGGAGGAATATGAAAGAAGATAGAAGGAAAGAAAATGAAAGGAATAAAAGAAAAGGAAGAAAAAGGGGCTCGAGCCGGCCCCGGTGCCCGACATGAGTTAATGCCTTCCCTAGAAAAAACTCTCCATTCCGGACATAACAGTGCAGATGGAATCTCAATCCGATGCCCCATTTAAAATTTTTTTCCAAACAAACCTATGTGAGTAAATTAATATTTAATTTAATAATATTAAATATGAAATATTCCGCCAAAATTCGAACAGCTCAAATTTCCTCCAAACTCATTTCCTAGGGTAAACACCCTATTCCGGAACCAACGGAGCTATCATAAAAATTATACGAGATCATTTGGTAGTGTAAAATGACCATTTTACCCCTCAAGAGCATCCAATAGAAAAAAATTCAAATTTCTGCTAAAAACTGCAGTCTGAAAAAACACGGGTTCCTACAATCTTTACCTACCCTGCAAGTAAGAACCTCAGAGGACGGCCCAGTAGCTATTTTCATTTTTCTTTAATTATTATTTAACTTCCATTTGTACATGTACTTTTACAGTTGGTCTTGTATTCTGACACCTTTTTTTCTTTCAGTTCTCTTTTTCTATAGCAGTATACTTTGTGGTTGCATCTTATTGCATTCTAGTCTGTGTGGTTGCTTCTTGTTGTGTTCTTGGACTATGTGTCTGTATAGGTTAAAAAAGAAAATTCCTTCCCGTTAAAGGGATACACCTTTCTAGTTCTACCTTTCAGCCTCTAGCCTATGGAAGGTGTGCTTGGGGTAGTCATGGAATCAACCCCGACGGATGGGTCATGACATAAAAGTCAAAAGTTACTATGCATGAAAAATTCTTTTCATCTTATTGAATAAAATTTTACTTTCTAATATCAATAGTGTATCTCAGATTTTTGAAATTCAATTCACATAAGTGTTAAAATTATGTTTTATGGAAATTTGCTAATGTGCCTAGAAGGTGGGTAAAAGACGTTCAAAAATTAAATAAAATTTTATACATCTAATTTTATTATAAAATGACTCTAATGAATTTCATTAAACTAATATAGATTTTATGCAATAATTTTAATTATAATAAATTTAATTAAAATCAATAACCATTTAAATAAAAAGATGGTTTTAAACAATAACACAATGTTTTTTACTATTCATCAAAATTGAGAATTTTTAGAAAAATACCAAAAATTAACCCTATACTAATTTTGATATTCAAAACCCAAAAATGAAGCCAATTTTAAGAAAAAAAAATTATCAAATTACAAAAAGTGGGTATTACTATTCATAATGGCTAGTTTGATTTGTCATGGTGTGCTAAAACTCCATGTTGCGTACAGCACAAGCTATTGCATTATTCAAAGGGAAATGTACCATGGAATCTTGGGGTAGTACAAGATAATGGTGCTAGTGTATTTAGATGACATAATATTGGGTAGATCAGATAAATCACAGTGAATACATTTTTCCAAATTCATGAAAAGTGAGTTTGAAATGTCAATGATTGGTGAGATGATCATTTTCCTTAGATTACAAGTGACACAAGGATGAAAGGAAACATTGATTTCTCAATCCAAATATTTCTGGAAGGTTCTGAAAATATTTGGAATGGATAATTTCAAGGAGATGATGACTCTGGTAGCTACTCAGATGAAACTATCATTAGTTGAAGAAGGAAAAGTGGTTAATATCATAGAATATAGTAAGATCATTAGAATTATATTGTAATTAATAGCGACATGACAATATATTGTTTTTATACTATATAAATAGAAGGGTATCAAATAAATCCCAAGGAAAGACACTTTATTGTATTGAAAATAATACTTATCAAGGGTGTAGTGGATTTTAGTTTGTTGAATATTGAGTTATTTCAACAAGAGTTATTAGGCTATAAAAATTAAGACTGGTCTAGATCAATAGATAATATAAAATCAACTTCAGGTGATTCATTCAATCTTGGTAGGTTGTGTATATATTATCTAAGAAGGTAATTTCATTTTATTTTATTGGGAACTGTAAAAGTATAATATACTACAGTTACTCTAGCATGCACACAGATATTATGGATGGAGCAGAAACTTAATGATATGGAGGTTGAAGTGATTTCAGTGATTGGAATCCATTGAGATAGTTGAATTAAAAATAATCTTATCAAAAAATCATTCCATCACTCAAGGAAAAAAGAAAATTGAAATAAAGATTCATTTTTTTAGGGGAAGGTAGTGTTTGGGATTGTGAAGTTGTAGTATATTCTTACAATACTATAAGTTATAGATTTTCTGATAAAGTCCTTGTCTAAATAAAAATTTAAATAGCATCAACTAAATCAGGGAGTTCTATTTATTCCCTATAATAGTAAAATTATGGATATGGGACCCCCTCTTCATGAGGTATGGTGTGTTTTTTCTATAGTGTAGATTTGTGTTCTTTACCCTATTGCAGAACGCAACAAAGTGACCTTTGGGTTTTTTAAAAAAGGAGGAAGAGTTTCGCTATTAAAAGAGATAAAATGACTTAATCAAGATGGGGGGAATATACTAATATGGGGAGATATGAAAAAGGGGGAGTTTCAAAATTTTAAAGTTTTCTGGATTTTCACAAACCATGCAATGCTTTTGTGACACAATGAGAGTTAGGTGCTCTATGGAAATAGTTCTAGGCTATCAGAGCATGGATTTGACATATTTTATCATTCCAAATCTTGAGAACCAAATCAGTGAAGTAGGGGATGTTTTAAATATAATGATACTAAATATGATCAATCAAAGCATATATATCATCAAAGACATAGATTGTGATTAAATAAGTTGATTAGTTTTAGGAATGAATTATTCTGTTGATGATCATTTCATACTACTCTTGTTTCTCAAACCGAGCATGGATCATGTCATCTTAGAGTGTTTTTTGAGTAAATATTTTACCACAATTTGAATTGGAAGATAATATTGTTAGTAGAATATGTAAGAAGAATTAACGTGGCATCAAAATCAGAAGAGTTATCAAAAAAATACAAAGGGGGATATTTTTTAACAAAAATCCCTCAAGGTGACTTTTCAGTGTTTTGGTTTTATTCTGTTTGTTGAAAAACATTCTATGGTCAGTTGTGGAGTTCCAGAGATATTGTTGAAAAGAATTATTGATAAAGATGCATGATAAAGGAATGGATTCTCTTGTGGTGGTATATAAAAATGTGTGTACAAGTTGAAGTTGTAACCTAGTGTTTTCCATATTTTTGGGTCCAAAATCGGGAGGATGGAAAAAGTGGTTTTTAGAAAAGGAAATATTTTCTCATAAAAGTAAAATGTTTCATGCAAGGGCAATGGTGATTTACAATGTTGAGTGAAAGTTAATAATAAGATCATTATATAAAAATATGGCTAAACAAATAAGTGTGCAAATGATTTAAATGTGTGTGAAAGAATAGTTTGTGTGGTAAAATCAGATTTGTGCATGTTTGTAAAATAGAGATAGAAGTTATGAGTGAAATTAGTTTACGTGACAAATTTGATGTCAAATCAATATCTCCTGCACTTGAGGAAATCCTACATGAAACTAGATAGGTGGGTGTGGATCATGTGCATAGATTCAATCAAGTCTATAAATTTATGGCTACCCCCTTTGAATAATCTCGACCCTTAAAGAAAATTAGGGCTCTGAATCACATAAAAGGACTGGGAAAAGGGATTTTTGTGCAAAGAGAGTTGTGTGAAAATCATAGAAGTTTCACCCAATATTTGTTACATGAGGAAATGAATAAAATATTTTTTCTATGAGAAAAGGAACTTGAGTCTACATGACCAAGTAATTTCCACACAAATCATAAAATTTGTGCAAAAGTTGGACTTCTGTGAAAAAAGCTAATGTCTTGTGCAATGTGACAATGTTTCATCTAAGGCATCCAAATGTTTCATGAAAGAAAAATTGAGAACCAAAAGTGATTTCCCTTTAAAACAATGATAATTTTGTTTTCATAATGTGGATAAAATTGGAACTTAATGACATACTAATTGAGGTGTAAAATATATTGATTCAAGTAATCAAAGGAGGATCTTTTGAAGAAGCAGTTATCACACTTCAGTTGATAGAGCAGTGAGATTTCATTTTGTGATTTGTTTTAAACCATGATGGATAGTGAATATACTCTAAAATTTGTAACAATAGTGTTCTTTAGTGTATTAGGTACATAGGAACATTGTCTTTATATTATCCTAGACGTACCCTGGTGTAGGTAAACCAAGTAAAAATGGAGTGTTGCAAGCATGCGTTAGTTTTTTTAATATATTTCTATGAGAAATAGAGAGAAGATGATTTTGTTTGTTGAAATAACAATATATAAAGGGGAATTTTTTTTAATCTCTCCCACCATGATCCCCTCTAGGGTATTAACCTGGTTGGAATAACACATAATTTTTCTTTTTTTAAATTAATAAAAAACCATAATGAGTATTGATTTAATATATATATATATATATATATTATATGTCCGAAAATATTAATTTTTGTTCATTTAATAATAATTATTATTAATAGAGTTAATATAAAATCATATTTTCCATAAAAATTAAACTTATTAAAAACCCTCTTTTCCATCGCATATGTGGGTATAATTTTAAAATAAAAATTTCAACTTATTTGAATTGAATTTGGTATAATGGATGTAATATTTTAGAATGATAAAATGTTATATTATCTAATAATGTCACATTAATATTTTACAATAATGAATCAAGAATACATAAAAAAATAAATTACTACATTTAAGATGAAAACGGTTTTATCGGGGGATAAGCTAAAAAGACAAGTGTTAAAATAACCTAAAATATGTCTAAAACTATTTATTGAACATATTTAGACATTATAAGGTCTATGTTTTGGTAATAATCTATTTTGGATCCTTTTTAAATGTAAAAAATGTGGCTACACCATTCGTCTTTCAAAAATTATAAGTGTTCCACTCACCCCAACAATAAACTGCCACCCCCACTCATTTATTCCTCACCCCAAAAAATCATTTTGGTTTGGAGGATCCCTAGACAAATAACATTCCAACTATCAGAACCAAATCCTAGAATCCTATTTTTTGTCAAAAAGTCATTTTAGTAATACATTATCTATAACTTTAAATTTGTATTCTGAGAAGAGGTAAAATTCCGAACTTTGTGCTTTTTCATTTTTTCTTCTTCCCACTCTTTAAAATATTCTTAAAATATGATCATATGATAACACCTATATCTTATATATTCTAATATGTTATTATATTGGTTTAATAACCTAAATTAATCTCTTCTTCCTTCAAATGGGATATAAAATCATCATTTGTGTGTATGGCGAAAACCCACCTCGCAATTTGATGTCATTTATTTTCCATAATCGCCACTCATAGCTTGATTTAATGAAGGATTTAAAGTATATATATGATTTTTTAAATATATATATACTTATTGAGTTATTATATCACAAATAACTTTTTTACTTTCCATTCCTTGGGTGATACTATAATGTCACTCTTGTGTACGCCGGACTACCTCCTCGGGAAGCGATGTGATTCATTTTTCACTAATGCATTACATGGAGGTTAATAAGTATAATTATACTTAGTAAATATGATATAAATGAAATCATAATTATAATCATGCGATAATTAGCAGTCGTAAAATGTAATATCTCATTTTCATTATTACACTAAAAAATGATACCGTCATCCGTGTACGTGTGGATTATTGCCTTCATGAAGTGTAGTGATTTTTTCTCATCAATAAATCACAATAATGATAGATATATGTATATTTAAATAAATAATATGGTATTTAAGATATTATTATAATTATATAAATAAGAAAATAATTCTTACCTTGTTTCAATAATTATCATTGAGAAATAGAAATGTTACTTATTCTTATGTATGGCCTACTGTTTCCATGATCGTAGCATTGTTAATTTTTTAGGCCCAAGTTGTGTTTCGTTTGTATTTTTTGTTAATAGATCAATTTAGAGATAATTATTCAAGATTTTTTTTTGTGTTAAGTTGTTAATAATATCAAGAACCAGTGGTATAAAAATCAGATCCAGACTATCAGACTTAGGCAATCGGTATGAGTCAATACGATCCATCGGATTGGGATCTTGATAAAAATTCATAAGTTAGTGGAAATCATATTGAGTATTTAAGTAATGTTTTGATCATAATGATATGAACTATCATAGTATTAATTCTATATTAACCCTAAAGATGATTTTCTATTTTTTATTTCACAAAATGTCATAACCTATCTATGAAACATGCAATACAAGCCTTATGAAAGAACGGGGGAATGATTCCAGACATATTTATAATAGGTTATAATGAAATATGTGTATGGAACTTTGTAAAGTTAGACCTAAATCCCAATTAATGTAGGATAATGTTAAAGATGATCTTAAACATATTCAGAGTAATGAGGAAATCATTATACAAGCTACAGTTTGTTGAATAAAGGAGAATATGATGGCAACTATTCTAGTAGATTCTCATTGGTGTGAGGAATGCCAGACATAAAAGGATTAAGATCATCAATATGATAATCATTGGTGTGGTTATATCAAAAGGCTAGAATATTGACCTCGTTGGAGTAGTGTAGACACTTCTAATACTGATTCATCATAATGGATTCTGAAACCAATCTTTTATTATGAATTATTGGTATCGTTAAGACTTCATATAATGATTAATATAAAATATAGAATGTTTTATAATTTTTGAATTTTATTTCCATTTGTTTTAGAAAAACAAGAAGTACTACTTTATTCTCTTTTAATTGGTTCAAGAGTAAAAGAAAAGTATTGTGGTAGATATGGATCTATCAGACGCATGCTGATACCGATAAAACAATAAGATGATGAACAACTTGGATGATGCATCATTGGTATAAGGAATTCAAGAAAAGGAGAAATAATTTAAAAAAAATTGATTTCATTCAAAGTATTATTGAAGGAGTATTTGAATGTTAAATAATGTTCCCAATGTTTTAACATGTGTTTTAGTTGATATAGAGCAGTTTTATGAGAATAAATTCATTATTTACAAGTTATGATAAAAATGGTTCATCTTTAGTTTTGCATATGGTTTCATCAGAATGGAGAATAAAAATGAAGAATCATAATGAAGAATCAGACTGAAGAATTAGATGAATGAAATGTTTGTAAACATGAAGGAGTTTGAAGTTTTGACAAGATTCAAGAAACTCCTACAAGTATTATAAAGATTTTAAGAATTAAAATATAAAGAAATAAGTGACCGATAAATTCAGGATTTACAAATTTTGTTGAGTGGGAAGAGAAATTGGTGTTCCAACCTTTTTCATTATGGGATACATATAAAAGGAGTGCACATGACATTTGTATAATGTGAAAAACTTGAAATTTTAATATTCTCAAAGAGATATGAAATTTGTTTTGTTAGGTATTGAGTATCTAACTAGAATTTTGATTAGGTTGATGTTGAGGAAGATCCATCAGAATAAATCCACGATAGTGAGAATAAATTTGATCAATGGGGGAATTTCCAAATGATGATGCTTCATCGAAGTAATTCTATCAAAGTGATATCCTATAGAGAGAGGTTCATCGGACTGAGTTCCATCAAACATAGGGATTGCGAGCTACCAATTGAGTTACTACTAAATTGAATAAGTAAGAGAAGAAGCAAAATCATAGTGAGACCAATTAGATGAAGACTATCAGATAGAAGTTACCAGACTGAGGAAGATCAAACCGAAATATTTTGAGGATGTTTTCCGAGCAGAGTTTCTAGAGAATTTTTATATACCAACAAGTTCCTTAGAGAATTTTTTTTCTCTTAACGATTTTACATTGGTAAAGTTGGATTCATCTTACTTTTGTAGTAAGTGAATATATCTTGAAGTGGATTATAATTTAATAAGGAAAGTAAAGCTTATAATTAAGGGTACTTACTAGTTGCTGAAAATGTCATGACCCATCCCAGTGGGGCCCGAGCTGCAACTCCCCAAGCCTGCCTACAATAGGCTAGGGGACGGTGACTAGCACTGAGTAGGAATTGCATAAACATGGGAGTCATTGCCTATAAACCCATACACACACACACACACATATATCCAAGCCCACAAATATGAAAAGTAAAAACAACTAAAAAATGGAAATGCATGTGTACACTAAAATCCCCACCAATAGAGTATGACATGAAAGTAAAGTACAGTAATGTAAAACCCTAGGCCAAAAGTACAATCCCACCAAAAGAAAGTCTGTAACAAAGTACAACCTGTAATGAAAGGTACTGTGACTACAATCTGTTGCCGTAGGAACACACCTCGGCCTGTCTGGTCTCACTGAGCACCATCCTGTCCTGGTCCTCCTAGAATCCTGTCAAAGGCTCGCTCGTCGGCATAAGACACGACACATGCGGGCAAAGCCTGTGTAGGGGTGAGTATAACAATACCCAGTAGGACACCTCGAAACCAAAAATGAAATACAATAAGGGAAAATACCACAAAGGAAAGATACAGTCATCTCCACACAGTATATGTCTACAGATCATATTACACGAATATCAAGATATACTCATACACGATCAACCATCGCGAAACCACCACAAAGATCCAGATCGAATATTCCACTAGGCACATAACAAGGAGAACACACTCCTAGGTCTAAAGAGAGAGATAATAAGAAATCATTCTAGGAGAACACACTCCACATGTACTTGGGAACACGATGTTCAGATGAGGATCACAACCAATAGCTATGGGGTGATTCCAACAACTCAGTCTAAACTAATCCTCTAAGAAGAGGATCGACGCTCGGGTAAAGTTGGTCACGTTGATACCAAGAACTATACCTAGGGATCCAAGAATGAATAGAGGATCCAGCTCTAAGTCTCACAAAGGGGATTCGAACAAATATATTCATGAAGTCCTTATGAGGGGATCATAATCATGTACGTAGGAGATGATACCGGAAACCTTTATGAGAAAGACCTAGGGGACGAATCCTAAGGAAACTAGTCCAAGTCACAGAAGGTAACTGGCCCAAGCCATGTAAAACAGGTTAAATGGAATGTAGTATGGTTACACATCATGTTCCTTGACCCTAGTTACTGCTCGTGTAACGGCCCATGTCATCCGTCCAAGCTGTGTAAAACTCGACTACATGGCGTGTAGAAGTATCACACGCTATGTTCCTTGACTCCGGGTGTTGCCCGTGTAAATTTCCCATGTCTTGAAATATGAGTCAAGTAGGAAATCATATACACTGAGTGTAGTTATAAGCACATGCCATTTGCTGTCAATGGGGAAACATCCATGTACCCTTTCCGTATACTCGTACACAGGGTCTGTCTATGTTTCCTGCCTGTGTACCAGTACACGGGGTATCCTGTGTGTCTGTCCAAGTATGGCTAGGGAAGGGTATATAGGGTGTGTCCTTGGCCATGTAACCAGCTCATGTTCGTGTACTCCCAGAGTAAACGCCAGGTAGTCTGCCGATGAACACAGGCCGTGTAGCCCATACTACAGGCCTTGTAGTCGAGAAATTTCTAGAATGTCGATTTCTTCCTTCGCACCTCAGCCGAACTTCCAGTTTCCGTTTCCATGATTTTTTCATCACGAAACTCAATATCGGGGGTCATCCCAACACCCTAGAACCAAATCCTAGATTTTTGTTCATTGAATCGGATCGACGAACAACATATGATCTTCCGATGAAAATACGCTCGAAGAGCGATTTCTCCCGAATCGCTTAGATCCATCTGTCGCTGTCGTCATTGCAGATCTGTTGGTTCATCCCGGTGTCAGATCTATAATATCGGATCGTTATGCCGCAGATCAAAAGTGCAATCGATATTTGTTCTTATCCTGTGAATAACGCGTAGAACGCACACGAAGAACGTGAGAATTAGGGGACGAAAATCACAACAAAATCGAGAGGGACGAACCTCGATCGATGTTCGTGTCGATCTTTGTTCTTCATCGTTAGAAGATTAAACAGAACCAAAATAACTTCATGAATCAAATCCCCAAAATCCCCACAAAAATCCCATCCCGTAAACACAATCGATCCGCAAGCTAATCTATTCGTGGATTTTTCAGTGTTTGTCATAGGAATCTAGAACGGGGAAAAGAAACCAAAATCAAACATCCTACCTAGATTCGCGGTGTTCGTTGGTGAAGATATGGTCATCGCGTCGTCGTCGCTGGAAAAACCCATCAAGAACATCATCTCCTCGTTGGGGTTTCTTCCAGAGCCTCTAGAGGTTTCAGGGTTATGAGGTATGTAACCCTAGACCCCTACAAAAATAACTATTTAAAAAAATATGAGAGATATTCAATGCAACAAAAATGTTAATAAAATATTTTTAATAAATATTTTATTACAGTTACATACAAAAACCAGATTTAACCACCAGTCTATGCTGGCTGATGTTAGGTCTTCCCTAGGGTAAACCCACTGCTTTGGACGGAATGGTGCCCTCAGATTCCCGATCCGAGCATACATTCATAGGTTATTCCACTTTTTTAGGAAAACCATACGATCGTGTTTTTTAATTATTTAATTAAATTAAAAACATTTGTTCCGGGCTCACCGGGCCTTGGAACTACGTGTCATCTAAATTATTGGTCTCGAAAGAAATCCCAAATAATATTAAAAAATAATACATGGAAAAAATCCAGGACATTACATCACACCCACCTTAGGGCTTTTACATCCTCAAAAAGCCAAAACAAAGGCCACTCAAAAAGACGTGGGTAATGCACACGAATATGAGCCTCCTGCTCCCACGTGCTCTCCTGAAGATTCTTGTACTGCCACCGGACACACACCAAGGGAATAGATCACCCACGAAAGATCTTCTCCTACTGATCCTTGATCTCCACTGGGTACTCAGCAATGTTCGCTCCATCATCAATGTCTAGCTTGCCTCAGTTAATACGGTGTGATGGATTATGCACATACCTCCGCAGTTTCAACACATAGAAGACATCGTGTACCCAGTCCATATGAGGAGGTAGAGCCAAGAAGTACGCCACCTCGCAAACTCTACTCAGAATCTGAAAAGGGTCTATGAACCTCGTAGATAGCTTGCCGCCTTGGCCAAATATCTGCAATCCCCTTCAAGGTGAGACCTGAAGGAACACATGGTCCCCCCCCCCTCGAACTCCAAGGGCCTCCATCTATGGTCGGCATAGGACTTCTGCCGACTCTGTGAAGTCTTCATCCACTACTGGATGACTTGCACCTTTTTAGTAGTAGCTCGCACCATCTCTAGGCCCATGAGTGCAAAATCTCCAGGGTCAGACCAACAAATTGGTGAACTGCAAGGTTGCTCGTACAAAGCCTCGAATGGTCCCATACCAATAGTGGAATGATAACTGTTGTTATAAGAAAATCCCACCAGTGGTAGGTGATCCTCCCAGCTATGAATGATGTCAAGTATGAAAGCTCGTAGCATATCCTTCAGAACCTGGATGGTCTGCTCTGTCTGACCATCAATCTGAGGAGGAACGTTGTGCTCAAGCGTAACTGAGTCCCAAAAGCTTCCTATAATCCCTTCCAAAATCGGGATGTGAAACAAGCATCACGATATGATACGATCATGGATGTCACTCCATGATGACAATCTATCTCCTGCACATAGAGGCATCCCAAACTTTCTACTGAACTCTGCTCCCATATGGCTAGGAAGTGGGCTGACATGGTGAGTCGGTCAATGATCACCCAGATGGCATCATGTCCTCTGGACGTACGTGAAAAACCCATCACAAAGTCCATGGATATCCCATCTCACTTCCACTCTGGCACCTCAAGGGGCTGAGTCAAACATGCTGGCACCTGGTGCTCAGCCTTTACTTGCTGACATGTAAGGCACCGAGAAACAAACTCTGGCACACTCTTCTTCATTCCTGGCCACCAGAACTAACGTCGGTGGTCCTAGTACATCTTTTCTATGCCTGGATGCACCACCAAAGGAGATGTATGCAACTCTCTCAGAACCTCTTCTCGTAAAGCCACTGGTACTATTGTGCACCCTCTGAAAAGAACAACGTGCTCCCCACCTTTTGAATATCCATCAGCAGCATCACATGCGGATATCTAAGCACATAAAGTCTCGTAGATAGCATCCTCATGTTGCACTTCCCTGACTCACTATAAGAGTGGAGGGGTAATATCCATCAACTGAAGGTAAGCTCCCTCATCTCTATCAATGAAGGATAACTGTAAAAAGGCCAACTACCTTATCACCTCATCCAGCAACTGCAAACTGGTTCTCCTGCTCAAAGCATCTGCTGCAACATTCCCCTTCCTAGGAGTATAAACGATCTCAAAGTCGTAATCCTAGAGGAAATCAAGACATCAACTCTGTCTCAAATTCAGATCATTCTGATAAAAGTTATATCTGAGACTCTTGTGATTAGAGAAGTTGATTAACTACTCGCCCATCAGGTAGTGTCTCCACATCTTCAATGCAAAGACTACCGTTGTGAACTCAAGATCATGGGTCACATAGTTCTACTCGTGTGGCCTCAAATGACGTGAGCCATAGGAATTCACCGCTTTCCTCTACATCAGGACACAACCAATCCAGGTTCCTGATGTGTCGTAGAATACTACGTACTCGACACCCTCCTCTTGTATTCTCAAGATCAGGGCGCTCGTCAGACTCTATCTCAACTACTGAAAAGCCTGCTGGCATCACTCGGTCCACAAGAAAGGATGCCCCTTTTGGTTCAAAGATGTCATGGGTGCTGAAATCATGGACAAATCAGGAATTAATCTCAGATAGTAGCCTGCCAACCCAAAGAAACTCTGTACCTTTGTCACGCTCTCTGGTGGCTCCCATGCTAACACTACCTCTACCTTGGCTGGGTTCACTACTACACCATCTGCTAAGATAACGTGTCCCAGAAAGTGGACCTCCTGTATCCAGAATTGACACTTCAAGAATTTCTCGTACAACTGGTGCTCTCATAGTGTATTTAGAACCATCCTTAGGTACTCTGCGTGCTCCTCCTCAGACGCAGAGTACACCAAGATATCATCGATGAACACTACTACAAACAGGTCTAGATAGGGCTGAAAGATCCAGTTCATAAGTCCCATAAACATTATCGGGGAATTCGTCACGCCGAAGGGCATCACCAAGTACTCATAGTGGCCATAACGACATCTGGAAGCCGTATTCGGTATATCCTCATCTCGTACTCACAACTAGTGATAGCCTGATTGTAAATCAATCTTAGAGAACCATCGTGCCCCTCTTAACTGGTCAAAGAGGTCATCGATCCCCGGTAGTGGATACTGGTTCTTCACGGTCACCTGATTCAAGTGCTGGTAATCCACACACAGCCTCAACCTCCTGTATGCCATTTGGAAAACAACACTGAGGCCACCCAGGGTGAAAAATTGGGTCTCACGAAGCCCTTCCTCTGCAAGTCTTCTAGTTGGACCATCCGCTCACGAAGCTCTGCATGAGCCATCTGATATGCTGATGCTAATATCGGTGTCTTCCCAGGTTGAAACTCAATGCAGAAATCTATCTCCCAATGTGAAGGTAGCTTGGGGACATCCTTCGGAAAGACGTCCTTATACTCAGCCACTACTGTTGGAAACTGGAAACTCGTAACATCTGATGTTCCAAGGGATAGGCTAGCCAACTGATGTGAAATCGGTTATGCCTTCCTATGAATGAGTCCATCCTGTGCTGTCTGGGTCTCCTTTTCACCAACAAAGGATAACCTCATTCCATCACTGTGGACACACCGCTCCCTTCTCCTAAAACATTCAATCAGGGCATGAACTATGGAAAGACAATCCATTCCAATAATGACATCGTAAGGCCTCGATGCTACCACCAAGAGGTTCCAACAGAAACTCTTGCCTCCAAGGTTTAGGTCACACAGTCGGAAAAGGTGTGTGATCTCTGAATCTTCTCTAGTTGGTGTTTCTAAGCGTAAGGGTCGAGTCAATGGTTCAACAGGAATCTCAATGTCTTGAACAAGATAAGCATCCAGAAAGGAATGACTAGCACATGTGTCTATCAGTACGGCAGAAAAAGTATAAAAGACACATATTGTACCCTTATTAGTTCCAGGAGTAGCTGGGTCATAAGCCTTTGCCGCCTTCAGTTGTCCCTGCCTCTGTCTACCAGCTCCCTGAGCCTGGTGTGGTCCTCCTGGGGGTGGTGGTGGTAAAAGGTCAAAACATAGACCCCCTCCATCTACTCACCCAGCTCCTCTACCACATCCTCCACCCCACGGGTCTATCTTGTCCACACATTTCCTCTACCTCGGTGGTCCATCCACTTCTCCCATGTCAGTAGTACGGCAGGTCGGACAATCTCAGGCGAGATGTCCCATACCATCGCATGAGTAACATCGCCTCTCTCGACAATGAATGGATGCGCCCTGCAAACCCTCTACGGCAGATCCCCTATCCTGGGATCTCCTCTAGAAACGTCTCCCATCCCTGGGTCCCTGACGTCGGCTCCCTGTTAAAGCTGAAGAAGCTCTTGAATACATACTTCTCTCAGGGTAACTACTGAAAACTGCTCTCTGAAGAGACGCTCAAACTCTGACCATGAAAGAGTCACCTCTCCATGGGTCTGGATAACCAAACTCCACCATCGCCCTGCTGAGCCTTGCAGAAGGCTCGCTATGGGGATCACCATCTAGTCTGCTGGTGTCCTAACCAAATGAAAGACTTTGGCCACTGCCTCAAGCCAGTCCTCTGCTTCCTGGTGGTCAGGCTCGCCTCGAAACCTGAGGGGTATATGTCTCTGAAACTCGTGGAGTGCACTCAGCCTGCGCTCCTCCTCCTCCAGTACAGCAAGCACTAAACACTACTCCACAGGTGTTGGAACAATTGGCACACCACTTAAAGGTAAAGGGGTGGGATCCAATACCTGTATCGAAGCTTCATCACTGAGGGGGTTATCCTCGTGATCGAGCTGCTGGATCCTAGCGGGTGCACGTCACAGAGGCATCCTGTATAGAAACAAGATGTATCTCAGTCAGTGAGTATATCTGGAGATCTCACCCAATAAGGACATGGAAACCACAACCCATTCCTATATGATTCATGCACCATTATTTTCCCCCTGCAACTAGTGTTCTCATGTTCCGAGTCGAAAAGAAAATTATCAGAGTCCTGGTGTATGGATACGTCAGCTGCCCACACCAACACTGGAGTCCCTAGCCTAAAATCCAAACTCGAAATAGTTAACACTATTTCCCAAAACAAACTCACAGACTCTCGGTCCTAAGGTAGAACCGACCCCCACTGATACCACTCCGTCACGACCCGTACCAGTGGGGCCCGAGCCGCAACTCCCCAAGTCCGCCTCCAATAGTCCAGGGACTGGTGACTAGCACAACGTAGGCATGTCACTAACATGGGAGGCATTGCCTATAAACCTATACACACACACACACACATATCAGATCCCACAAAGCTGAAAAGTAAAAACTACTAAAAAATGGAAATGCATGCGTACACTAAAATCCCAACCAACAGAGTATGACAGGAAAGTAAAGCACAATAATGTAAAACCTTCATCCAAAATTACAAGCCCACCAAAAGAAAGTACGTAACAAAGTCCAACCTGTAAAGAAACGTACTGGGACTGAAATCCATTGAAGTAGGAACACACCTCGGCCTTTCTGGTCTCACTGAGCACTGTCCGGTCCTGGTCCGCCTAGAATCCTATCAAAGGCTCGCTCATTTGCACAAGACATGACACATGTGGGAAAATCCCGTGCAGGGGTGAGTACAACAATACCCAGTAGGACACCCCGAAACCACAAAGGAAATACAACAAGAGAAAATACCACAAAGGAAAGATACAGTCAGCTACACACAGTATCTGTCTATAGAACATATTACACGAATATCAAGATATAATCATACACGATCGACCATCGTGAAACCACCACTAAGATCCAACTTGAAGATTCCACTAAGCATGTAACAAGGAGAACACACTCCTGGGTCTAAAGAAAGAGATATGCAGTACTCGTTCTGAGATAACACACTCCACAAGTACTTGGGAACACGATGTTCAGATGAGGATCACAACCAATAGCTATGGGATGATTCCAATAACTCAGTCTGAACTAATCTGCTAAGCAGAGGATCGACACCCGGGTAATGTAGGTCACGTCGATACTAAGAACTCTACCTTGGGTTCCAGGAATGAATAGATGATCTGGATCTAAGCCTCAAAGAGGATATTCCAACAACTCTATTCAGGAAGTCCTGCTAAATGGATCATACTCATGTACATAGGAGATGATACAGAAAACCTTCAAGAGAAATGCCTAGGGGACGATCCCTAAAGAAACTAGTCCATGTCACAGAAGGAAACTGGCTCAAACCATGTAAAACAGGTTACACAATGTGTAGTATGGTTACATGTCATGTTACTTTACCCTGGGTCCTGCCCGTGTAACGGCACATGTCATCCATCCAAGCTGTGTAAAACTCGACTACACGGCGTGTAGAAGTATCAAAAAGTGTGTCCTATAAATAGGGAAATATCCATGTACCATGTCCATATTCTCGTACACGGGGTCCGTCTGTGTCGCCTACCCGTGTACCAGTACACGGTGTATCAAGTGTGTCTGGTCGGGTCTGGTCGGGGAAGGGTATACATGGCGTGTCCTTGGTTGTGTACCTGACCCATGTCTGTGTATTCCTATAGTACACCCTAGGTTGTCCGCCGACGGACACACACCGTGTAGCCCATACTAAACGCTGTGTAGTCAGGAAATTTCTAGAATGCCGAATTCTACTTCTTCACCTCAGTCGATATTCCGGTTTCCATTTCCATGATTCTTTTGCCGCGAAAATCAAGATCGGGGTCATCCCAACACTCTAGCACTGAATCCAAGCCTTTTGGTCCTTGAATCGGATCGAAGGACAACATAAGATCTTCCAATGAAAATACGCTATAAGAGATATTTCTCCCGAATCAGTTAGATCTGTCCGTCGTCGTCGCAATTGCAGCTCTGTTGGTTCATCTCGGTGTCAGATCTATAATATTGGATCGTTACGCCACAGATCGAAGGCACAATCGATCATTGTACTTATCCCGTGAAGAACACGTATAATGCACACGAAGAACGTGAGAATTTAGGGAAGAAAAGCACAACAAAATCGAGAGGGATGAACCTCAATCGATGTTCGTGTCGATCTTGGTTCTTTATCGTTAAAAGATTAAACAGAACCAAAATAACATCACGAATCAAATCCCCAAGATCCCCGAAAAAATCCCATCCCGCAAACACGATCAATCTATGGGGTAATCTGTTCATGGATTAGTCCGCGTTCGTCATAAGAATCAAGAACGGGGAAAAGAAACCAAAATCAAACATCCTACCTGGATTCGCGGTGTTTTTTGGGGAAGATCTGGTCACCGCATCATCGTCGCCGACGAAACACATCAAGAAGACTGTCTCCCCATTGGGGTTTCCTCCAGACCCTGCAGAGGCTTTAGGGTTATGAGGTCTGTAACCCTAGACCCCTGGGAAAATCTCTATTTAAAAAAAGATAAGAGATATTCACTGTAACAAAAATGTAAATAAAATATTTTTAATTAATATTTTATCACGGTTATGTCCAAAAACCATATTTCACCAGTAGTCTGTGTCGGCCAATGTTAGGTCTCCCCTAGGGTAAACCCGCTACTCTAGACACAACGGTGCCCTCAGATTCCTGATCTGAGAACCCATTCTGGGGTTATTCCACTTTTTTCGGAAAGCCACTTGCACGTGTTATTTAATTATTTTATTAAATTCTAACATTTTTTCTAGGCTCACCAGGCCTCGGAACTACGTGTCGTCTCAACGCCTGGTCTCAAAAGAAATCCCATATAATATTATGAAATAATATATGGAAAAATCCGAGACATTATAGAAAAGGATTGTCTTGTGAAGTAGATATTGAAAAGGATTTTTGGGGGTATAACCAACTATGGTAGTAAATATGATATTGGTTTTATAGAATGTTTCACATCTTATTCCATTGTATTCAAAAAAATAAGATCGTGAAAGAATCCATGTTTGTGGGACAATCCGCATGGAATAAAGTATTTCTTTGAAACAAATCTTGTAAATATTGTGTGATTCTATATCTTTATATTTGATTCATACGAATAGTTAGGTTGATAATTTTAATTTAAGTGGATCATAAAATTAATAATTAACATAGGTTAATAATGTTTTATAAGTTATTAAGAGAATATTTCTTATAAAAACACAAAAATAACCAATGATTCACCCCCTATCAGTAGTCTTGATACTATTTGAGAACAAAAGTTTCTTTTAAAGAATCTTTGAGAATAGATAATTTCAATTCAGTTAACAATATGGGTGTTCTAGTTTTCAATTGTAATAAATATCATAGTTTGAAAAATAGGATGTCACCCAGTCTTCTTTCACTTGGTATTGAATCTAGATATCTAGCAATAATGGGATTTCCTTTAATAAATGATACCGTTATGACATATTTTGATAAAATAAGTATAGAAGCTGATGGAAAAGCTCATAATTACTTGATAATGGCTCTTAGAAATGATTTTATGAAAACATTATAGTGTTTCCCATAGCTAATAATATAAGGCATACATTAAGAAGTTATCATGAATCTAATGGAAAGTAAATGAATACAAGTTACAAATATGGAGAAGTAGATTTGAGGATTTTAAAATGGTTGATGATAAATGTATTTATTGTTACTTTACAAGGGTAACTAAGATTGTGAGTAAAATTGAATGTTTTTGTGAGAACCTAGAAGATTCTACAATTTTTATTAAAATTAAGAGAAACATTCTAGAGGTATTTTAATCCCATGTTTCAATTTTATATGATCATAAAAATTTATCTTTGGATGAACTTTAAAATATCTTGGTGGCATATGACTTGAGAAAAGTCCCAAATTTTAAAACAATGGGTGATAGATAAATTGATTTTAAATCATTATTAAAAGGTAAAAACAAATATAAATAATCTGAAGAAGATTCATGTTATTTAGAAGCATATAGAGAATATGTATGTTTCAATTCAATTGGTTCCCTCATTTAAAGAAATACCATAAGGGAAATCGAAAAATAAAACCGTAAAAAGTATTAATTATGAAGGGAAAGGAAATTTTTAAAAGAATTGTACAAATAATAATGTTGATGAGTTTATGTCCAAAGAGGATGATGAGAAACTTTGAAAATAATAGTGAGAGAAAAACAAGGAAATGTTTCCTTTTGAAAAGATGATGAAAATATATCTAGAAAGAAGAGGGAAAAATGATTCCTCATCTAGTGATGAATCTGATCAGCAACTCAACTTCATTTTTCAAGTTAGAAATGGAATTAATTCTTCCCATACTGATGATGGTACTAAATAAATTATATAAGAGGAATGGATTCTTAATGAAAACTTGTAAAATTAAATTGTGCAAAATAATCCACTCAAGAAAGAAATAAAGAAGATGTAGAAATATGTTAAAAGAAAAAAAAATTAGAATAATGAATAAATGAAGAAATAAGAGACAAATCACAATATTATTAGAGATTATATTGATAATATTGATGATATTGGAAAATAAGAAAAATTATATGATTAATAATCATCTGTAAATGAGAAAATTAACGTTAAATAATCTAAATGTTTGGAAGAAAATAATCAAAATAAGTTAAATAATGTTGAATTCTGAAACATGATACATGTTTGGAAAGATATCCTTTTGAGAAAGAATAAGATTTTTTAGAAACACAATCAAATATTCTTATAACACAAAGTGAGATATGAAATATGAGTGAAAATTTCACTAAGTAAAGTGTTTTTAAAAGTGAATCATATAAATAAGGTAAAAAGAAATGTTTACAAAACTAGGTTTGTGAGAAAAAATATTCCACCAAGAAATATAGGAAATCATTAGGAAAATATCCTCTTTAGAAAAGTGGTCCCTAGTTTCTGAAGAAACAATAACAATATTGTACTAATAAAATTCACTATCAGTCAAAAAAATAAAGATTCAAAGGTCACTATTGGTGTTGTGGAGTTTCTGGACAAAGAGCCTATTCATGTTGGTATAATATTTCCCTACAAAGAAATATTTATAAATCATGGGAAAGTGATGATGAGAAAAGAAGATCAAATTTTACTAAAAAAGATGTGGACCTAAAAATGGATACTAAAAACTTGAAAAAAATTGAGTATGTCAAGAAAGTGGAGAAAAATAAACATGTTATGTCCAAAAATAAAGAGTGATTAGTAATTTTATCATAAAATTTGACATGGATAGAAAGTTAAAAGAATAAGAAAATAAAATGAAGCAAAGGGTGATAAAGAGACTTCAAAAAATATGAGAAATGTTGTTAAAAATATATCAATAGATTGTGGTTTGAAAATTAAAAATAGATTCAAGAGATATGAGAAATAAGGGAATGTAACTAAAAAAATTAAATTTCCTACCGAAAAAAGAGGAAATCCTGAAAGATGTGTTATAAATCACTAAAACGAAAAAATTACTAAACACGAAAATAAGTTTCCATATTTATTAAAGTATTCTATAGAATAAAGGAAACATATTAAAAAATATGATAAGGATAAAAAGAAGGAAGAAAATACATACAATTAAAAATCTATGAAGAAGAAGAAAAATTAAGTATTGAGTGAACACTCTCAGCCTAAACATTTCATCTGAGAATCTTTGAGGTTCCTCTTTACTCAAGAAATATTTTTATTTGGACTAACTTATAGGTAATTGAAGGAGTTGAAGTATGAAAAGTGAAATCTGAGTTTCTTACTCTTCTTGAATAATAAAGTAACATGGTTACAAAATATAAGTTTTTGAAAGTTGTGTTTATACACTAGAACATTATGATATGTTTGTTAAGATGGGTGTAGGTTACTTTTTTCTTAAAAAATTACATTCAAGATTTCCCCATAAATGATAATGTTGTTATAATCATGAGAAGGAATAACATGAAATTAGTGTTATGGAAAACATTGATAACCTTATTTATATATTCTAATTTTCTATACTAGGTTAACCTATATATACATTGTATTGTTTACCTAAATGATCTTAATTAAGAAACTAATTTGATACATATGTTCTATTGAGGAAAAGTTTCACGTTTTTTAGATGATAAGTTACAACCCATGAAAATGAGATCATTTGTCAATAGAGAAGAAATTTTCATTATAGTCCCTTTGAATTTGATTTTATATAAGGGTGAGATAAAATGAAAGGAGGATTGATAAGAAATAAGGGAGAAAAAGGGACTGTGGAAAATAAAAATTGGGAAAATAAAAAAAGAGGTAGTATTGTTTTGAATTGGTTGATGTGGGTATTGATAACAAACAAAGAGAGGGAGATTATTAGGCCTAAGTTGTGTCTTTATTGTATTTATTTTAAATAGATAAATATATTGAATATGATTGAATAAGTTTGAGTTATCAATCATATCCTGAACCATTATTATGAGATTTGGATCTTGACTATTAGAAATATGAAATATGCGCGAGTTAATATGATCCACTAGAAAGGGATCTTGATAAAAAGTCAGAAGTTGCTGGAAATTATATTGAGTTTGAGAAGACAGTTTTGATGATAATAAAAAGAAGTATCGAAGTCTGCACTTGATAATAAACATAACGATAATTTTTTTTCACAAAATTCTTTTGTTATCTGAGAATCTTGTGATGTAATACTTTTGAATGAAACGGGGAGGGCTACCAATAATATTAAGGATCAGTTAGAAAAAAAATTATATAAGTTTAGGAAGTTATAATACCTCACAATGAAAGTAGGATGATGCTAAAGAAGATATAAAATTAATTCAAAGTCATTGGGAAATCATGATACAATCTTGTGTTATTGGAATAAAGAGAATATGATTGAAACCATTCTTGATACTACCCATCAGTTTGAGGAACACCAGACACAGAAGGATGAAGATCATCAATATGAGACAGATCATTGTGGCAATATGAGAAGTTTGGAATATTGATCTTTCTAAAGTACAAAATTCATTTCCGACACTAATTCATCATAATGGATTATGGCACAAATCAATTTCATGGATAATTGGTATCTTTAATACATCAGATAGAAAGTAATATTAAAGGTACAATGTTTGAGATGGTTTGAATTGTATTTAAATAGGGTTAATAGAAATAATAAGTAATATTTTCTTCTCGTTCAATTGGTTCAAGAGTGAAAGAAAAAAAGTATGGAAGTAGAGACTGATCCATCAAACTCATGCCGATACCAATAATTTCATAGGATACAAAAAATTCAATGAACATAGGATAATTAGTCACGGGAATTATGAAAAAGGAGAAATAATTTTAAGACATGTGCTTGTACAAAAGTATTATCGAAGGATGTTTGGAATGCTACAGAATGTTTTCAATGCTTTAACAAGTTTTTTCAGTTCATAAGAAGAATCTATATGTGAAAAATTTCAACATTTATAGTAGATCATAGTAGTGGTAATTATTTATTTATTTTATATAGTTTCATTTTAATATAGAATCATAATTAATACTCATAGTGATTAATCTTACTGAAGAATCATACAAAATTTTTTTTTTTAAAATTTAATAATTTTTATATAATCTAAAGATTCAAGAAGCTTCCATAAGTATTATGAAGAGTTGAATAAGTCAAATATAAAGACTTAATGGAATAATAAATTCAGTATTTATAAATTCCATTGAGTGGGAAGCGAAATTGGTGTTCCTATAATTTTTATTTTGGAATTTCAATAAAATGAGTACATTGGACATTTGTATGATGTGCGAAACATGAAATATTAACATGTGTTGAGAGCTCCAAAATTTATTTTTTCAGGTATTGAGTTTCCAAATAGAGTATAATTTTCATGTTGATGTTGAGGAAGTTCAATTGAAATGAATACATTGGAGTGAGGATCTATATGATCAATGGAGCATGTTTCAAATGATGACGCTTTATCAGAGCAAGTTCATTGGAGTGAGCCCATTGGAGCGACATCCATCAAAGAACTACTCAATGAATAAAGATCCCTTAGATGAAGTCATATTGAGATGCTAATTGAGTTACTACTCAATTAAAGAAGGAAGAGTGGATGGAAAATAATATCGTGAACAATCAAATAGAGACCATTGGACAAAGGTTATCAGAATGTGGGAGATCAGATTGACTTTTGCAAAGGAATTTTTTTAGATTGAGTTTCTGGAGAATGTTTCAAGACCAAAATTTTCATTAGAAAATTTTTGTAGCTCATGAAGATTGAACATAGGTAAATTGTAATTTAGTCTTACTTTTGGATGAGGTGAAGACTTTCTAAAGTGGATTGGAATTGAACAAGGAAAGCGAATCTTGTAACTGTGGATATATACTAATTGCTAAAAAGGATTTTCTTGTGAAGTGGATAATAAAAAGGATAGTTTGGGGATATAACCAACTGTATCTGGAATTTTTCAACACCATTTTTATAATTTTTCAATATTTGTGCCTTTGTATCCTGAAAATAAGATAGTAAAAGAATCCATTTTGGTGAGACTACCCAACACAGTAATGAGTAGGTCTTTGTACCAAACCATGTAAATATCGTGTGTTTCCTCCACTTTATAATTTTTCATATGAAAGGTGATGTTTATATTTTATATTTAATTGGATTGTAAATTTAACATGTTTCATAGGTTGTGATAGTTTTATAAGGGGATAATAAAATATTTTTTATTAAAAGAAATGGAAACCACTAATTCACCCCCCCCCCCCAGTAGTCTTGATCCTATTTTCGAACAACACATTTCTCATGATTGGTTATAAAATTACATCAGATAAATATATATGATAATTATTTCATTATTAGTATGGTACAAATGTTATAATTATTACCCATTTAACCATGGACAATATACTGAATCTTTTTTGAAATAATGAATTGCACATCCTCAAAACACATGATCTGGACATAACTGATTAATATTTAAATATGTAGTTAAAAAGAAATAAAATAAATGATTTAATTATGATTTATTATCCCTGTAAAATTTAATTGAGAAATAATATAATATATGTGGGATTACTATACATTATTTAGAGTAAATATAATGAAATTTAGGACTCGATGTAAGGGATTTTCATATAACTTTTTACATCTGGGAAACACATTCCATATTGACCATCTATTTATTTTATTCCCATTAGATTAATTTAGTATTATTTTATAGACAATTATTTTGATTTATATATCTATGTTAATATCTCTCTTTCATAGGTTTTACAGTTCAAACGTTACAAAAGCAGTAATGGATTTTTGTCCCAATTAGTCTTCATTGGAACAAACATTATGTTATGCACCAATATAATTTTATAAGGTGCATATATAAACCCTTTTTAATTTCATATCATGAATATCCTTAATTAAATTATATTATTAATTCCATTTAATGTTAATCTTTCATGGGGTTTATTATTTGAAAGATTCCAATGTGGTAAGGGTTTTTTTCTTAATTTTCCTTCCTTGAAACATATGTTTTTTATCCACATATATTATTTTATAGGGTTTATATACATCCCCTATCATATGTAATATCTATAATTTATTCATTCTTATGGATTTTTATATTTTACTTAATTTCATTCCTTCGTATTTCTTGAAATTCAAATTTACCAATATGGTAAATGTTTTATGTTACAATCTAAATGTTTGTCAAGATTGTTTGAGATTATGTTTTCGATGATAAAATATTATGATCCATCTCTTGAGAAACTCATTCATTTTAATATTATCAATTCATTTCATTATAATAAATGTTTTCCTTTTATCTTCCACTATTTATGTATTGAAGGGTTCAAAAATTATTTTTATGAGAAATTACTTTTTTTCTCTTTCATTGAAAACCGTTTTTCATTAAAAGAAAATTTCTAAAATTGTTTTCAATATTAATCAAATGGTTTATTAAATAAATTTTTACCAATGTTTTAATTTTTACAAAATGTTTTGAATGGAATATTTATGTTTTTTTTTTCAAACAATGTTTGTTACGTTTTTACTAAAAATGTGAAATAAATATTTATTTTAACAGGTACGACATCAATGGATCTTACTACCATCATAGCCTTTATTTTATTTGAATATTACTTTATATTTTTTAAATTTTATATTCAAATAAAATTATTTTTAAATGAATTATGTTTTAAAATATTTTTTCAAAATGGAAATGTTATTTTTCTTAATAAATATGTTAAATGATTTTAAAACCTCATTTATTTGATTCCAAGGTAATTTAAAAATAAAAGGATTATCAAAATGTTTTCTAATTTAAAAAAAAAAAATTGAAAGTATATTTTCCTCAAGAAATATTTTAAAATATTTTTAATGACTTATTTATATGTTTCCAAAAAAAATTTAATAAAATGATTATCCTAATATTTAGTGAATTTTTAGTTTTCAAAAGTGTTATTTTTCAAAATGAAAAGGTTATTTTCATCAACAAGTATTTAATGATATTTTTCATATTATAATTTATGAACATAAACAACCCTTTTGGTTAATTATTCTATAGTAGTGATATTTAAAAATTATACCATACATATTCTTTCCCTATGTTGATTAAAATTGTTTCAAAGTGATTGTTATTGAACCCATTTCATTTAAATAGTTTAATTATATTTCAAAGAGATTCTCATAAAACCAATTTATTTTCCAATGGGTAATCAATTTATGAAAATAACTAAAGTCGTTTTATGATTTTTATTATAAATTTCTATCTCTATATACCTTATGCATGCCACTGTTCTTGAACATTATATGTTATGGGTGTGCCCAGATAGCATTTAGGGAGCCTGATATAACTTATATGATGGATTAACCTATATATCCCTCCAAAACATTAGAAAAAGATAATTGTTTATGGATAATTATATTTGAATTCATCTATAGGGTTATTATAATTGTAAGGGTTCTATAATGGTTCTATGATGATGATTTTACAAGATGGTGACACATTTTAACATTTCATTCCATGGGTTTATAATTTGTCCTTTGATCATTGTTGATAAAAAACAGCACATGATTATTGATTATTATGAGTATTTATTTTTTTATCAATGTAATACATGTTTCTTAATTGATGATTTATGTATTCATGAGTATGCATAATATTATAATTATCTCATGAACTCAGATTTTGTCCTCAAACCCTTTTTAACTTCTTATTCTCATTGATTATTTACAATTTTTAATACTTATTTTTACCCTTACTAAGAATTTAAGCTCAAACTTGTTATGTTTCATTTCTCTATTTTATAAATAATAATTATGACTAGATTTTTTTAGAAATATGTAGTGTGGTTGTTTATGATTACTTAATGTGACATAAGAAAACTCATGTTAAGTATGAGGAATTCACAATTAAAGACATGGGTACTGTTTATGTAACAGTTCGTTCTAACTATCTAAATCTATAAACCTAAAAGTTACTTGATAATATAGGCGATGAAATATTTCCTTTTTATATTGAATATTTTGGATGGAAAATATTGTTTCACCTTTATTGATTTCAAATAAAGAAATGTAATGTTTCTGATTTCAACACTGGATGCATGAGTATTGGTTTATGGTTTTTATAGTTGGTATTAGAGGAAAGGTTTAGATAACATTAGATATTATTATGTTTTCATTTTATCCTATATTAATATTTATGGATACCATCTTGGATATATAATATAAAGAATTACCATAAGTTAAAAGTCTTAGAAACACCTTTTATTTTTTAAGTGATGAGAACTTAGAGTGATTAATGATATTTTAGGAGAACTTTTGTAAGGTAAAAGTATATATAAATCATTTTTTTAGCATGAAGGATGAATTTTTAGTTTATATACATATGTTTTAATAAACTTTAGGGTTTATATGATCTTGGATATTAAGGTAATTATTGGAATATGAGTTTTATCATATGGATAACCATGGGATTGAAAAGTGATTTAGTGTCAATGAGATAAATGTAATTTCAAAAATAATTATCTATATGTTTTTTCTTTAAATATATAATTCATGAGATAGAATTTGAGGTTGAAAAACTCTTTAATTTTTTTTGATTACTTATGAATTATTTAGTTGGAACTTTGGTTATTAATATTGAATTTTGGATATTAGTATATTATTTCTTTATATAATGGTTTGCTCATTTTGGTAAAACTAGTACCATGTTCTAACCATTTTTGTTTTATTTAATGTCTAAATAAAGGATGAATATATTTATACCCATTTTATTGTGATTTTTTAGTAAAAGGTTTATTTTAGTACTTCTAACCTGAACAATTCATCTTGAATACTCATCATTTTGATAAAAACTGAGACTGTGGTGGAAACTAACCAAAGAATAAAATTATACTCATCACATAAATATATTTCTGTATTATATTATTTTAGATTGAAAGTAATTATTAAAATATATTAAAAGGATCTTAAAAATAATATTTTCCATTATTTCTGTCATTTCTGATGAAATCAATGACCTTGTCCATAACTCTTTGTTTTATGGTTGTATGACTATTTACTTTCTATTGACCATTCACCTTTTGTGATCAATTATCTCGATAACTCTATATCATTATTTTGGAATTATTATTCTCTTACATATCAAAATAATCAATTCCCAAAAATGTTATCCTATTTGGAAATCTAGTATTTGTTATTCTAGGTGACACGGTGTTGTTGTTTTCTCTCCTAACAAGAAGTCTTATTTTCCATTTTAAGATGTTAATTTCCAAAAAAATGCATTTTAAAATGTCTAAAATTATATTACATAGATAAGTTTCAAATTATGAGGTATAGATTTATTAATATGGCGGAGGATGTAAATCAATGATATTTTAAAAAAACTATGTATGATAGTAGATTCGACACGCAAAATCGATCTTAAACTACCCATGATATGTATAATTGTTATAACATATTCATTAAATTGGAATGAAGGAATAGTATAAATTAATTTATTATTATATATATTTTTTCAAATCAATATAATTTATTGATAAATTTTTATTAAAAAATCAATCAATATTTATTAAAGTAATTTTATTTATCAAAAATATGTTTTCTTCAAAAATGATTTTAATGGTTATCCAGGAAAAACAGTTATAATTTTTTTGGGAACTTTAATATAATTTATTTGATTAATTTATTATTTTTTTTTAAAATCATAATGTTAAAATTTAATTTGGGTGTAATTTTGGTATTTTTCAGAAAAAAAAAATGATTTTTCAGTTAAGTGTGAAAAAATACCATTTTGTAAAAAAATAATTTCTTATCAATAAATTAATAAATATGAAATTCACAACAGGGTTTGAATAATTATTAATGTAATATAAGAATTATTTAATTATATTAATTCCAATTAATTTATTTTTGAATCAATTTTGTATTGGATTCTATTATAAATTTTTCATTCTCTTTAAAATGGTGTTTTTTAAACTATTTTAAAGTGAAAAATCTTCCTCAATTTTAATTAATTAAAAAACACCTAATAAAGATCAATATAAATAAAATATATATTTTATAAAAATAAATTTAATTTATATTAATACATTAATTATTATTTTTCATATATTTAATATAAAATCATCTTCTACAGGTAAAATACACTTCTGGAAAACATACCTTTTTATCACGACGTTGAGTTTAGTTTTAAATTGTCTTTTTCCGCTTATGTTAATTGAATTTGGTAAAATTCATTCAATATTTGGAATCATAATAATTTATATTATATAAGATATAAAAAATTAATTTTTTACTGTAATGAATTGTAAAAATAGTAAAAACAAAATAATGCGGTTATGGTGAAAATGGGATTCCTTAGGCGTTAAACTTAAATGATAGGAATATAAATTACCTCAAACTCGTCTAGGAACTATTTTATGGAAATATGTATAACATATAATGTCTAATTGTAAAAAATACTACATATTGGATCTTTTCTCATATGAAAATAATGAGTATACCTTTTTCTTTTAAAAATTTTCAAGTGTACCGGCCACAACACTTAAGAAAGGTCACCTACTCTCCTCTTGTATTCACACCATTAATCCATTTTTAATAAATTAATAAATTAAAGAATAGGTTCCAGAACTTTATAATCTCATCCTATATTCATTTTTTGTTCATAAAATGATTCTCAGAATACTTTTGGTATAATCCTAATGAGGTGGTCCGAGAAGTGGTAAAATTCATATCTATGAGTTTTGGTTTTATTTATTCTTCCACATCCATAATAATTTAATCATATATTAACCATTATAACATATAAACCTATATTTTGTTATATTATTCTAATAATACAAATCCTTCTCTAATTACATCAAATGAGATAACAAATCATCGTGCATATATATGACAAACTAATGCCTCGTGAAAAGATGCCATTCATCTTTCATCATCACTTAACACGGATTATTTTAATCATGGATTAAATTATATATGTGATATATGTAACATATTTAAACTTATAGAGTTATTATATCACATATACCTTCTCACTTTTCGTTCCATGTGGGATAGGATAATGTCACACATATGTACGTCAGACTACCTCTTTGTGAAGCGATGCAATTCTTTTTTCAGTGACACATTACATAGAATGTAACAAGGATAATTTTAACTAATATATATTATTTAAATGAAATAATATTTATATTACTTACATATTTATGATTCAAAAATTATAATATATTATTTTTTTCTTAAACTGAAAAATGATAACGTCGTTCATGTAGGTGTGGACTACCGCGCCCATGAAGTGATTTGATTCTTTATTCATCACCACATCACAGTAATGTTATATATAAGTAAATTTAAGGAAATAATACCATATGTATGATATTATGAAAATTATGTAATCATATAATAATACATACCATCTTTCTATAATGATCATCGAAAAATGTGAGCTTTGTATTTGTGTATGTACGGCCTACCGTCTCCATGATTATAAATTATGTCATTTTTTAAAAAAAACAATTAGATTGGTTTTAAAAGTATTAATGATGAATATATATTATAATTATTTAATTATTATATTTAAATATTTTTTTAAATAACTTCCACTTTGACCATGGTTAAAACACCGAGGTTGTTTTGAAATAAGGAACAAACCATCCTTAAAAATCTCGGTATAGATGTAAATGATAAAATATTTTAATATTTCATTAAAAATAAATAGAATAAATGATTTATTTATAATATATTAAACCATTAAAATTCTATTAAAAAATAAAATAATTTATGAAAGATTATTATACAGTTTTTAATGGACTTACAAGGAATGTTCGGACATGTGGTAATGGATTTTCGTCTCACTTTTATTCTTCTCTGATATACAGACCATATTCACTATATATTTAATTTATTCCCATGAATGTATTTTTTGATTATTTTCCTAAAATTATAGGGACTTACATGTCCACTTTCTGAACTATACTTCATTGGTTGTATGTCCATCATTCATGTTTGAACAAAATCGGGTGTTTGGGGTGCTGGTCATGCCATAGCTGAGGGTGCCTCTTACTACCAGGGAGTTGTTATTATGGTAGTGGGTTGAATTAACTAAAATTGAAACAAATAAATGTCTATATCTATCTTTTTGTAATTTTAGAGGTGAGAATTGAGTAAATAATGTATTTATTTTAGAAGCTGGGACTTCACCCAATAGATCATGGAACCGTGAGTTATTGCAGTTGGTCTGCCAAAAGCCTATCTTAAACCCTTCGAGCAGTGGCATTGCCAAATCTTGTAGATTGTGAGGGAGGTTCAGGGATCCTCTCGATGAGAATAATCAAAATAAATATTATTATAATTATATTATATAGGGTTCCTAGAATTTGATAAATTAGTTGGAGACATTTTATGATTAAACAAATCAGTAATGTCACATTTGGTAATCAACTTTAAAAAGTAATAATATGATAAATTTTATTTATAGATAATGGAAAGTAATATCAAAATAATACAACGATAAATATTGGACAATTTTGTTGTCCAAACTAGCATAAATTTCAATTATAGTACAGATGCTTGAGCATAATATTACTATATCAGAAATTCAAGGTGTTAGTGTCCCAACCTGTTAAGCCACCTCTCGAAGCGAGAGTGTAAAATTTCTTACATGAGACTCATCAATCAAGCATATGATGGTTCTGTCATAATGTTATCTTCATCTTCTAATGTTATTTGTGGTCAATACATCATGACTTGGATGATGTTACATGTAGTCTCATCTCTATGAAGATTCCAAGGAGAAAGTGAAGCAATATTTGAATGTGATGAATGCACTTGTTTTGTGTAAAGTTAAAGAAAGTTCATAATCTTTCATGGAATCTGATTATTATTCCTTTAAATAAATTAATCTATATTTGTTTAAGGATATAGATTAAGGGTATAGAGTAAGTTCTTCATTACCTTTATGGTAACATTTTCCAAGTAATAAGAATATTAAAGATAGTACCACCTTTTGTTCTTATAAAGAATATTTTGAAAGACAAGGTGAAAAGGCCTATGGAAAGTTACACCAAAGGCAGCTTCATCATGTAATTCAATGAAAATTGGTTGATTATTTAACATGAGGTTATTTTCATCACATATCGAAATAAATTTATGGATGTTTTAAAATGAAATGACCTCAAATACTAGAAGCAAGTACCTGCTTCCCATTTAGTTATATACATTAATATAAATTAATGTTTCCAACATAATTCTTGGGTAATGAATACAATATGCCAATAAAATATGTGTATTTAAATATAGTAACCATGTAAGTATAGGATAATTATAAGAAGTAATATGTCTTCTCTAAGTAAATGAGGAAGGGTGATTCCTAAGTCAGCAGAGAGTAACACATAACTTCTAATTTCCAAGGGAAGGATTTTAGTTGAACAAGATGTTGTGTATAACCAAAATATTTATCTCAAATGCCCTTTTTGGTCATAATGATACATTATTCCAAGTTTAGTAACTAATTCTGTTTTTTGTGTAACAATCTCAAAAAATATTTCATACATACTTGAATCAAAGGAAATACATGATGAATATAAAATGTAAGACTTACCCAATTGCAGAAATATAATTCTTTTTCAATTAAAACTAAAAGTGGATGTCAAGAATATACCCAGTATGGTATTTAGGCTCAGAATATCTAAAAAAATTGTTATTATTGACATCTTTATTTTACACAAGGAAACCTTTATAAATAAAGGTATTCTACAAATCCTCTAGGGTTAGTTCAATAAGAGAGTTAACACTATTCCAATGGAAATCTAGAGGTAAATATACTTTATAAGATTATGTTAAGAAATTAAGGAATGGTAATGTGGAGTAAGTGCATGGTCCAAAGATATGTGTTGCTTCATATTTGCATGCTGAAGAATATCTTAACTATAAAATTGTCTATATTGATAATATAGCATGGAGTAATTCCTAAACACACATTACCTTAACTACATCATGGTATTGATGTTCATAAGGAGGATCTGTGATAAAGTATTATATGTCCACATAGATCAATAAAATGTATCATGGACTAATTCCTAAATTCACATTTTGTACATCAATGTTATGATGTAAGTAGTATCAATGTTGCAACCTATAGTAACATCCATTATATTTAAAGATATTCTTTGAAAATAAAGGCGTAAACCCATAACCAATATTCCAAATAAAATAACAAATGGATATCATACGAGTCATAGTATGATGAAAATACATTATGTCATGTGACATGTGTAAAAGATACAATGTCTTTGTTAAAGAAAACAAACAAACATGAATCAAGCTAAACACATAGTGAATCTAAGTAAATATCCTAAAAGTTTCTTAGGATATCACTAAAATCCAAAATATAGAAAATATATAGTCAATTATTAGACTACATTTCTATACAATGGTACACATCTCTATTAGAGATAGTGGGAGATGAATTGAATTCAACTTAATCAATGCTCGAGATGCACAAATGGTTGACATAGGAACAAGTTTCACAAGTTCATGTGGAAGAGGAATGTTCTGGTGACACATACTGGGTAGGAAGTATAAAACCATGGTGATGCTTTTATACTCAATGCGGTTGGGGATAAATTATTCATTAAGAATTATAAATCGTACATATAAGTAGTATATGAAAATTATCTAATATTAACAAGACAATTAAAATTTAATAATGGATTACATTTATCAAAATTAAAAGGGTCTTATAAGATGAATATTACGGTGGTTATTCAAATGAGTTGATATATGGTTGGTACAAGTGTGGTACCAATATGGCTAGATTGGTATTATAAAGTCAGTATGCCTCAATCCATTATAATTTTACTTGTCATGGCTAACTTCTAAGATCATTATATTGTTCATTGGTTGTCAAGATAATCTTTCTATCATGGTGTCAATACGATGCAACCCGAAAAGGATTATGACACCATCAAATGCCAATGAATATTTTAAGTTACTAGAATCCGGTTCTAGATTAAAGTAAGCAGCAAGATCTTAGAGAATTCATTTCAAATGAATATTTTCATTGTATCTACCAAATATTAGTTGGAGAGCTGAAGTTTTCCAAGGGAAATTTTTATAATGTAGGGAAAATAGATTTTGGTCTTTGAATTAGATAAGGCAAAGTTAAAAGTAATTCTCTAATGATTCACTTAAAGTAACAACCTAAGTTCTAGGAAAATAGATCTATAGAAGTAGATATAAATATTGCTTGGACCTAGTCACTTGTACATTAAGTGACATTGTATTAAAAAAATACAAGTTAGAACAATTCATGTTAAGATTTTTTTTTTCAATGTCACATGGAATAATCTCTCTAGGTTGACATATTCAGAATATGGGAAGAGATTAAATTTATGAGTTGATTTTCAAACTCTTTTGTGATCGATCAATCACGTATTAAAAAATATGTAAAATAATTGATATTTCTTGAATATACTTTAAAGTAGGAAGATATAAATTATATCTAGGAGAACATCAAGTTATGTAGTCAAAACTATCATATTGTACTTTGGTGAGTACAAATGATATGTACCTGGTATATGGAGAAAAAGGTATACTAGTTTTTGTGGGACACAAACTAGTAATCGTTAGATAAATTTGATATAGTATCACATTTAGGGTAAGGCTATGAGTGATTCATGCTAATAAAATTCAGTGGTAGACATACCTACAAATATTGAGTACGTTGCAGCTTCTAAGGAAGCTAAGAATTAGTTAAAAATTGCAATGATTTGTTATAGTTCTTGGAATCTCACCAAGTATGTAAATTATTATCATAAAGTCAATTATGATATTCTTACTATCCAATATGTCAGTTTTTGATACTGGAAAAAGTGATATACTTAGGGATACCATCTCTTGAGATGTTTTTCTCAAGGAGATGAGGTTTCATACCGCATATATTCCATGCGGAGAAAACGTGACCGACCCATCAGTTAAATCCATTACATAGTAGAAGCATGATCTTTATCATGTGAGTAGCTAACATGTTTTTTTAGAAAGTTTGCTCTACTATAAGTGGGAGTGTTAACATAGTGGGTTCCCTAGACCCAACTATGTAGTACTTTTGATTACCATATCATGTATACAATTAGTTATACATGATTTCATCTTACCATTATAGTATAGAGTTTTTTGCATCCACTATTAAAATGGTAATGTCTAAAGATTAATTTTCATGTCAAATGGTAATAAAATATCCCATGCTATAATGAGAACCTAATTATACAATGACATTAATATTAAATATATGTTCTATAGTCTGGATACATCTTACTTATTGGACATAGTAGATGTTTGACTTTTAGGTGTTGGGGGCTCATAAGCATTTAGACTTCTTCTCATTAAGTTCTCACTTGGTGATCTCTAGTAGTGAGATCATGAGGGCAGAACTGCTAATAGGAACACAACATGTTTTGGGTGTCATTAGATGTTCCTATCTAGGCATATGTGTATTGGTCTCCTGACATGAGATCATTACCCGCGTGTACCATTTTATTGCGTAATGTGATGCAAATAAAAAATCATGTTATTGAAATCGTGGTGAGCTAGTTTTTGTTGGGTGCGTCGTTGGTGGTTTGACATTGGTTGAATGGTCAACAAGGGATTTTTCACTTCCAATTTTAAGAAGTTGTATATATCAGGCCCCGCTGATCAGGATGGTGGCACCTTCCTAAGTCTTTAGCCAAAGTAGTAGAAAGGTAAATCCATTTGGAAATATTAACAAATAATAAAGCAACAAAATGATAATGACACAACTGTGTGTCCTGCTTTATGAAAAATTTAATGACATAGAGATTATAGTACACAGTCAGTGTTCATAGGTTGGTTATCATTATTATGACATTACTTATCTCATTAAGGGATATGATGGTTACTAGGCTCCTCTCTTGGTCTATGAATATGTTTCACTGCTATAGAGATAATGGACTAGAAGGTCACATACAACAACGTATTCAAGAATACACCCTATTCAGTTGAATTTGAATATGGAAATAGTGGGCCCCGCCATAGGGTCTCAGTGTTGTCCAATGTATCGATCACTGATAATTAAATAAATTCATTATTATTCATGTTGTTAATAAGATTTAATTTATTTAATGTATTTACAAGTTTAGTAAATAAGGTAAAATATTAATCGAACAAATATTATTTTAATATTCAAGGTCCGTTTAATATTAAGTGGGATAGCGAGTCAAGTTAAATGGATCTATTTTTATCATGTAATATATTTCATATAAATTACAATTATGTGACAAAATAATAAATCATATTGATGTATATTAGTTTTTCATAATTATTTATTTAGTGTACATTGAAATAAATGGGGGTCGGGGAACCCAACTGGGTATTTTTCAACACCGCTATAAATAGAGGTGAGGCTCTCTCTCCATGAAACTTTTCATTCATTTAATGGAATGAAAACTAAGAGACTATCTCCCCTCCCACTTCCAAGATAGATAATCATTTTTTCCAAGAACTAGGATCAATATTTTCCTCAAGCATCAAAGGTATCTTGATGCGATGATCGTTGGTACGTCAAAGACGTCGTAAGATCTCCATGCTAGCACCCATAAGTCAATGATCAGCACTCTTGCGGATTTTAGAAGCATGTGTGTACAGTCTAGAGGGATCCTACTATGGATCCTTCAAGTGACGATCACCATTGATGAGTTGCAGTCGACCGTAGATTCATATTTGAAACAGGGATGTTTTCAGTTTATTTTTGTGCCCTTTATAATTTACACGAGATCCTTGGGCCTTACTGGGGCTCAGAAAATTGGCGATGACAAGTTCTGATGTCTTTTCAATGAAAATATTTTAAAATACCCAGCCCACTGGTTTCTGTTACGGGCCCCATAACCATTCATTGTCCTCCCATGAAGTACCTTGGTTTCAGAATCAACTATCCTGACTAAACGTTTTGTTACAAATTAATTAAGAATTATCTTAAGATTACTCAAGATCATAACATTATATTAATTAGATAAATACTTTTATAGCTGAGATACATGGAACATGTTATGTATATAAATCATCTATGGTGAAAGTTATAATTAGTTAGACACTTTTCCCACCTGATAAAGAACCTCAAATAGTCCCAAAAATGAGGATTAAGTTTTCCTATCCTCAAAACCATTGATGACCCAAATGAGGTGAAACATTCAAGAATACCTAGTTACCAATTGAAAATTAAAAAGGTTTGCAGTAAAGATCAACATAAGAATTATTCTAGATCTATTTCTTCAACATTCTATGATGGATCAATTGAATATTTTTTATCATCTCTTGAACCAATATAGGTCAAACTTAGAACTTTCACTAATATCTAACCAACACAATAGAGATCTTCAAGGTCAGACACACAAAGCCTCAAAAGGATCAATTATGATAAAATACTGGTATCTATTATCATAAGAAAACTCAAATATCCCTAAGGGGTCATATTTATCCCCACCAAAGTCAATAACACAAGCGTGGAGCATATCCTCAAGAATCGTTATAGAACTTTCTATCTGGAAATTCGACTACAGATGGTATGCCATACTCAAACGAACTTAGATACTAGTTCCTCCTAAAGGCCTTTCCAAAAGATAGAAGTTAACCAAGGATATATATCAGATAATATAGAGTATGTAACTTTATTCAAATGAAAAATATCTTTCATTTAGATATTTCCCATCTTCTTAAACTCGGTCGTATCGTGAATGGGTATAAAGTGAGTCGATTTAGTCAGATACTTGATCACAACCAATATCAAATTCTTCATTCTCTCAGTATGAAGAAACCATATCAAAAATTTCATTGAAATTTCATCCCACTTCGATGTCAAGACTATATGTTGTGGAAGAAAAGATGAAGGATTCTGGTGCTTGGCCTTGACATGTTGGAAAGTGTAATAATGAGAGAAAATTCAGCAATGCCCCATCCCATACCTGGCCACTAGAATTGTTGTCTCATTTCATATAACATATTCAAGGTACCTAGTTTAATATCCCACTATGAACAATGGAAATACCCCTTAACTGATTCTTTACCACTGATGGAACAGTGAAGAACTTTCGAGAGCATAGAATTCCCTCAGTGGAGAATGACCTATCTGGCATAGTCTCCCCACCATGAAGAGAGTCTTTGATGATAAAAAAGTCATCATCAAGCTATTGCTTCAAAAACATCATCTTGAGAAGAGTGGACGTTAACTGAACACTGGCCAAGGAAACATCATCCTATTATTCCCAAACTCCGATATGAAATTTTGAAAATAGATCTATCATGTTCAACTCCTCTTATGATTCTTTCACTACCTGGGTCAAAATTTTCCTTCTCAAATCAGTTGAAACGACATTCCCTTTCCCCAGGGTGTAGGCTATGCGAAATTCAAAAATATTTTAGGTATTATACCAAATGACTTTGGCTAAAAATAGATCATTTTTTAGAAGATATAATTCAAGCTCTTGTGGTTAGAATACAGAGTAAACCTTTCCATAAAAAGTTAATGCCACCAACTCTTAATGTTGTGCCCCACAAATTAAAGTTTGAGTTCATGGGAAAAATAATTCTTCGCATGTGTCATAATCTGGTGAGAGCTGTAAGGAATGACATGATCACAATACATAACAACTCAATGCAAGCCTGAACCTGTTGCATCACATAAGAACGCATTTCCATACATGGCATCTGGGAGAGTCAACATTGACATAGTAGTCAAAAGACAATTTAACTCAACAAAATAATTTTTACACTTATCATCCAAAGAATAATTTACTCCCTTCTATGTTAGAGCAGTCATTCGATATTCCAAATTTGATAATTCCTTTACAAACTGGCCATAATAACACGCTAAACTGAAGAAGCTCCATATCTCGAAAAATATTTGTGGTTGTTCCCATGTTATAATAGCTTTGACCTTTTCAGGATCAACTAAACTTCCATGTTATGACACCACATTTCCCAAGAACATAAATTCATGCATCTGGAAATCACATTTCAAAATCATGGTATAAAGTTTATGATTTCTCAACAATTCCAAAACACATAAAAATAGTGCACATGATCCTCCTCAAATATAGAGTAAACAAAGATGTCAATCACAAAGACTACCAATAAGGTATCTACATATTAATGTAGAATCATATTCATTAAATCCATGAAAACTATATGATAATTGGTTAAACCAAATGGAAGGACAATGTACTCATAGTGGTTATACCTACTTCGAAAGGATGTTTTCTCAATGTCAGATTCTTTTATTCTTAACTGATGGTAACACAATCAAAGGTCAATATTTTAGAACCACTTCTCACCTTTCAATTGATCAAAGAGATCATCAATAAATGAAAATAGATGCTTTTTGTTTATAAAAACTCGATTGAGTTTTTTATAATAAACACAAAATATAAGTGAAAAATTAGATTTTTTAGAAAAGAGAACTGACACCACCCAATATGAAACACTCAGGCGTATAAAACATTTCTTAATAAGATGCTCCATCTGAGAATTAATCTCTTTAATTTATCTAGTTCCTTATTGTAAGATGGAATAGACACTGTCTAAGTACCAGGCACTAAGTCAATAGAAAACTCCTCCTCTCCTACTAGTGGAAAACTAGAGAAGTCATAAGAGAACATGCTAAAAAACATTGATAACTGGAGGGGGATCACCACTCAAAGATTCTCAATTGAGATCAAAATCAATCACAGATATCATTTTTCAAAATTATAGATAAGAAGGATCAGCTCTTTTTTACCATGGTTAACATTCTCCTTGGAAGAAATGACACACACCATTAGGTGTAGTAATGGAGACCAGTCGAAGATAAAAAGCAATATATTATTTATTCGAAATGAACCAATCCATCTCAGAAATGACATAAACAGATTTCATGTCAAGAAATAAAAAACATTAAGAAAGCTAAAAATCTAACAGATAAAAAACACAATAGGGACTACAAAGACCCTTCTCTCTCTTCATACCAAGGGTTGTAGTAATATCCATTACCTAAGAAAAAATCACCATATAAAGATTTATCATATTAACAATAAAAGTTTAAATAAATGAATGAGATGCACCAATATAAAATAGATTAGTCACTAATGACGAATCTAAAGTAATGGTATGTCACATAGTCACTAGACCCATATACACTTTCTCTATAGACTCTTCCGTTACAATAAAGAAGATTCTTTCTAGATGTTTATGGATGGAACCCTTTTCACATGAAGCATCTGATTGTGCCACAATTCTAGAAGGTTCCAATGATCATGTGCCACTAATAAGAGTGGAATAAACATGGAATAATTTCTATAGGTGACCAGAGAATCCAACAGAACCACATACCTTGGGTGCCTCTGTGCAAACCCACTTAGAATGAACAGGCTTTTGAAACTATAAGATAGTCAAAGGGCCTCTTCCAGACACTTCAGGATGTCTAGAATTACCTTTATTTCAAGAACCACTATGAGAATAATCATGATTCCTCATTTCATTAGAGAAATGCACATTGCCTTTGGGAGTGAAAGAAAGTCCTAATAACCCTTACTTTCCATCCAGGCCCATCTCGAACATCAATTCTCTATCTTGTACATCATCATAACAAGGTAGATTTAGCAAGAAAACATGAGAATGAATATAAGATCATAGTACCAACTCAAAACATCAAGACTTCATATTATAATTGATACAATCTTAGGTGAAAACAACACAAGCACAGAAAAATAGTTTGCATAGCCTGTTACATTTCTTTCATCCTTATCAAGTATGAAAAACTATGTATCCTTTTCCAACAACATCAACTTTGGATAGAAATAGTTGGTGAAAATATCATTTATTTCTTTCCACTCTAAACCCTCATGATTCTTATTCATCACCATCATGTCCCACCATCTCCTGCTCATTCCTTCCAGTATGAAGGTGGCACACTTCACCATGATTTTCTTTGGTGTCTCCAAGAACCTAAACAAGCTCTCCATTGTGTTCAACCTTTCTTCATCCGGTTGAGGAACCTTTGATCCCTTGAACGATGTTGAATTCTAGTGAAGGAACTCTTGAGAACAAATCTTGAGAACCTCTCATTGTGATTACACTACTAGAGCTTGAACTGTAACTAGTGGTGGTGCATGTATTAGATCTTGGATAGTGTGGACAATCACCTCAACCAAACTCAGGTCCACAGGAGGATTCTCTTACTAAGGTTTATCAGCATCTTCCTCCTGGATTGACATCACACATCTTCTTAGACTAAAAATGCTAGACAATATCAACAAGTAACAAATAATACATCATATTAACACTCAATATAGAGAAGTAATCAAAATTAATCCCAATAGATAGAAAAACATTATTTTTATTTCAATATATCCAAATCAAAACATGGAAAAGACTAGAACTAATCCTCAAAAATTCTTTCCCTAACCATCCCTGGTGACATAAGGTTTATTACAGTGAGTGCTATCCAGATTCTCAATCACAACTACCTCCTAAGTTTTGAAAAGATAACATGAACTACATACCAATTTTTGATAAACTACCGTAGGTACCCTAGAAACCTGATAACCGATCTGACACTAAAATATCCTGAAGCACACTACCAATCCCCACGGGTTGGTGACTAGCACCTGGAATCATACAATAAAAAATGGGGAACAAATTTTCCACAAACATAATAGAAGCAAGAAAAACTTGTTAGTATGCATATAAAAGAAACTTCACTCGGAGAAATGTAATAGAATTAAAACTACTGAAACTACCTAAAGTACTATAAAAAGTAACATAAAATAGGAAAAACTTCATAATCCCCAATGGAAATAACTCACTAAGTCCATGGATCAACACCTAGAACCACCTCCAAGTGGTGTCTTTCCCCTTATTGAACATGGGAGGAGATAATCTATAAACACCTGAAGGCATAGGTAGGATGTGATAAAAAATTCTAGTAGGGTATCACCAAGGATTCCATAAAAATATGAGAAAATTTAATTCAACAAATATATTTCTTTCATTTTTTAAATACACATGTTTGGAATTTCGAAAGCATAATTTAAAAAAATTACTACTCTATATTTTAAATGATGGAAATACTTTCAAACAAAAGCTTCACATTTAAATTGATCTAATATTTCTAAAACAATATCTTAAATTAAAATCTTTATATAAAATAATTTATATAAATACATTAGGAATGTAAAATAGTTTACAAACATTTGAGTACATTTATATCTCAAATATAAACAAGCAAGCAATATGGTCATCTACCAAGAGGTACGAAAATTCCGAGTTATGGGATCCTCACATACTCTTGTGATAATAAAGGCAATGTCTACATATTTCCCTTAGAACTATCAATATAGGACACATTTTCATCCTAATGGGGAATTATATGTGCTAAATAAAGTTCATGTTAGAGTTATAATTTTTTTCATATGGTGATAGGTCATTCCCATTCTAGTTTGTTTGTCCCAATAACTCAATAACTACGTAGGTTCTCAAGTAAACAAAAATAATGGGAAATTTCTTTAAAAAAGATTTTAAAATAAAATTCATCTCATTCTCCATTTTTAAATAATTATAATTTCATATTTAAAACCCAAAATATATTTTTAATCCAAACATTCCTTTTCTATAATAAACCCAATGGGATTTAACTAAACCAATTTAATCCATTTCACCTCATACAATAATTTAAAATCAAATCACAACTCAATTTCAGAATTCACTTTCAAAATGTAATTAAAAAATTTAATTTCAAACAATTTCAATACATTTCACAATAAACCCAAATTTTGATTGAATTGGGGATTTTTACAATTTTCAATCATACCCATTTCCAAAATTTAAATTAAAAAATTTAAATTTCACCAATTTTCATAAACACGCACCAATTCAATTGAATGGGTATTTTTACAAATTTCGTACCAAAATCCCATTGCAAAACCCTAATTTAATAGAATTAGGTTTTTCCAACAAACCAAATGAAAAAAATTTAATTGAAATGGTATTTGAATTTAAATTAACAATTTAATTTATATAATGAAATTTAGGTTTAATAAAATTTGGGCATCGTAACGGAGCCACCTTCCTCTGAATCTCTATATATCAAAACTCCAAACCCTAATTTTTATTTTTCAATGGAGAAATATGAAAATGGGATCTGAGAATCAAAGTTAAGTTTAAGATCCCAAAACAATGGGTATTAGATACTCCTATCAATATAGAGATCCATGAAGCCCTGGGAAGGAATGTGGAGGGATAAAAATATAGGTAATATAAAGGTGAAACAAACTAATAGAGGATCGAACACCATTCTAAAATTATCAATCTGCTTCTAGGATAGTTCTAAGGGGCCAAATATTGATCTTGGGAGCTCCCCAAGAAGAAGAATTCATCAAAGGTTCATAAAATTCAATAGGGTCCAAAAAGGTGGGTTTGGTGTATTTTAAAATTGTATTTTTATTTTAAAAAACTCATACACATGGTTTTTTAGGAAGGGTCGCATGGTTAGACCAAACTGTGCACCCTTGTTGTGCACATGTTTTAAATAGGCTGCATGGTGTCTCCTAAGTGAGTGCATGGTTTTTTAAACCATATGCACGCCATGAAAACCCCCACTCTCTAGTTTTTAAGGGTTTCCCCTGAGAGGGAACACGGTTTTGGGAAAACCATGCTCCAACCATGAACTAGCTTAGAAATTTTCAAAACTTTTAGAATTACACCTCAAACTACCCAAAACAAAACCCAACCAAAACAAGTTTAAAATGTGATTTTAGCAATAACAGAAAACAATAACAAGATTTTGCAAGTATATTTGTTTATTCATGTTAATAACACATTCCATAACCATAGTAATATTTATAACAAATTATTTTATGATTTTAAAACATTTTATAACCCATTAATTAATAATATTTCATAATATTCATGGTAACAAGTGTGGTAGTTTCATGGTCTCATGATTGTTTCATTTTTGTATGATTATGGATATTTTTTAAAATGGAATAAAAACTATATAGTGGAAATAAATTAGTAATAATCCACTTCCAGAAGTATAAATGGTCCCATATATAATTTTTCATTCCTTTATGAGGATTATTAATATGTTAAAATGTTAATGATATATATTTAGTTTATTTTGTTTGTTTTTTAAAACATCATGAACAAGTTTTGTTTTATTTAAAATTATATTTATATGTTAGTTCCATAAAATTAAATACATTATAATATAAATTTTAAAATTTTATTTAACAATAATTAAACTTTTATGACCATCCATGAAGGTGGTAATAGAAAATGAAAAATCATTATTCATGGAGACGGTTAACCATCATAATTTGGACAATGGTTTTTGTTTCTTAGAATAATAGGATATGGGAAATGAAATAGATATGATATATTCCATAAGAAACATAAAAATCTAGTATATTCATTATTCTAAAGTTATCATGAGTTTATGGGTGAATTATTCGAGGATAAAATAGAATAAGAAATTTAAATAAGATAGGTGATTTGAGAAATTACCTCTTAAATATTACCTCCATAAGAACCTTGGATTTAGTAATTTTTTGAGACCATAAGCACTTTTAAGTGGGTATATTGGGTAGAATAGGTTATGGAATATATTTTTGAATAATAAAATATTCTTAAGAGAAATGAGGTGGTGATGGGTGGAATTTATACATGCGGAGGGGTGGTTTAAAGTGACAAAATAATGATTATTTTATATTTAAAGCCAACCAAATTGAGGTAGAATTAATATCCAAGAGTTTTGAAGATAATTAATTTTCAAAAGTATATCTAGGGTCTATAGACACATAAACCAATCATTAAATGTTTTAGTTTTTAGGTATTTTAAGCTTTTTTCCTTTTAACTTTATCTTGTTTCATTATTTTACCTATACCATAGAAAATCATTATTATTACCATGGTTAATGTTTTATTCATAAAAGATGACCTTAACACCTAATTTTTAAATTTGGATTCAAAATACGGAAGCTATTTTAACAAATTAAATTCACATAATTTGTAATAATATATCTAAAACTAATCGTGTAGATGTAATGGGAATGTGGGGTTTTAAAGTGTAAAGGTTCAACTGATTGAATTTTTTTATCCAATTTCAATATGAAAATGATTAAGATGACCTAAATTGTTTTTATTGACGTGTAATTAAAATATTTTTAAAATTAAAACCTATTTATAATTTAAATTATCATTATAAATTATTTGTATGAAAATTCAGTTTTCAATTAAAATTCAGTTTTTTAACTATTCATAAAAATGAAACTTTTCAAAAAAAAATACTAAAAATTCTCCCTAAGTTAATTTTGATATTACTATTTAAAAAATTATTTTTAATTTTTCCAATAAAATTTATTAAAGTTTCAAACTTTAGTTTAAAAAAAGATGCTCCATTAAAAGGTCGAAAAATTATTTTTAGAAAAATATATCTTTTATGTGCAATATTGGATTTATACTTATCTTGTGACTATAAAAAATATTGGATGAATTTGAAAAATATTATTGAATATGTAACATATAAATTTCATTAATATATTTCATAAATAGTGATTAATTTAATTTATTAAGTTAAAAATCATTTATGGGTATAAAAATAAGTTTTTTATAAAAACTCGTCATTTGTATTCAATTTATTTTTTCATTTATAATTAATTAATAATACATTAATTAATTTTATAAACATGTGTAAACTATATTTTAATAATTTAGTTCTTCTCATTCAATCCCACCAATCCAATTGTTATTTGATAATTATCACAATAAAATAATAATATTTAGTATTTTCTTTAACTTGATGGGGCGTATCTTATGTGATATTTAATATTGTGTTTAATTTTAAAAATACTAGGGTGTTACAATCTCCCCCCCCCACACACACAACTTTAACAAATTTTTTCCTTAAAATATGAACTTGGGATTGAAAAAATAAGGGTTTTGATTTTCAAAATACCATCATTGAAATCCCACATAGTATAAAGGATTAAAAAAGTTTCTTTCGAAAAGAGAGAAAGGAAACTACAAGGTCACCTAAGAGAAAACAGTATATGTTTCAATGTAGGAAAAATTTACTTGTAAGGTAAAAATAACTCTCAAGGACTAGTAGAGAGTGATATAGAACATGGTCATTGAAATTTTAACCATCAAAAAACCATAAATATATGATGGGTTAAAAGGCCATTGATAAAAGTAAATGGAAAATGATTTTGTTCAAAAATAATTTATCTAAAATTGAGGATTGATTTTACTACCTATAATAAAAACATATGGAAACATAATTAATTTAAAGGTATGATTTTATACATTAATCAATTTCCACCACAATCTATTCTTTTCTCCAAATGTTGAGCATTGAAGATGCATTTTTATACCTGAAGAATCATATTCAACATATATAGATCAAAAAGTTCACAAAATTATAACTATATATTCCCAGTATATTTAGGAATTAACCAAAACCAAAAATTTTAGCACAAAATAAGTTAATTTCCAAAAAAAATAATAAACTATTAAATGATAAAGAATGACTTTAATATCTAAAATTATATAGTAACACTCGAATCTCAACATAGATCATTCACACATAACTACCTCAAAAATTACTCAAAACATTCTAGAATGAAATTTGAAACCCAAAAACAGATAACTATCTAATAATGTATTCATACAATATAAAATTAATGTTTAAAAAATATATCAATCACTCCTAAATTATAATAACAAAATATAATCTCCCTAATCAGATAAGATCTAAAATATTTTAATTATTTTTTAATCACTATAAATCCATAATAAAATAATATATTATATAAAATAAAATTCAACCTTTATTAATCAAATAAAAGTACATCATATTATTTTCACGTTAACCATACAGGGCTTCCAAAATAGTCAACATATTCTAAAAAAACATTGTTCACTTAATCACCAAATCAAATTCTAATATCATGGTTAAAATTTTGATAAAACATATGTTCCAAAAATGAACACAATATTTATCAATTATATAGTTCAAATAAATAAAAAATCTTACTAACCAGGATATCATGTAGACTAGTGGTTAGAAATGCACCCTTATCACCCTTTCACTGTGGGTTTCATGCTCATGGCCTTTCCTAACTCGATAGGTTTTCACATATCTAGTGGGTTGTAATTTTTCTAAAACTATATTAATATAATACTTATAAAATTATAGAAATATTAGATACATCCTCAAAAATAACCTCATTATATTTTAACCTTAAAGTTTATCTTATACCATTAATTGTTTGTCCAATAAAATCTAGAACACATAATTACCTCAAATTCAGATATCTTATAAACAAAAAATATTTCCAACACCTTTAAACTTATGTCCATAAAAATAAAATGAACAAATAATATTTATAATATCATAAAATTAATGGTAACATGTACATTAAAAATCATCATCTTCTTACCACATTTCTAATGTTTCGATTCCATCGAACATATATTTCCTAATTTATGAAAGAAAAACCAACTATAGAAAAATATAAAGCCATTCCATGTTTCTAGTAATATTTATAAAATAACAATATTTCATAAATTTTAAAATCTAATACATAAAGACATCTTTTATTTAACATTCTTTTTAAATCATTAAATATGATGTGTTGTCTTATTCCTTCTTACTTTACTCTAATAATCAAATATATGAATTATATCCTTTTGATTCGTCAATATCATCCCAAAATTATATATACATTGAACATATGGAAATAATTGTTACCATAAATCTAGATATAATAATTAATTTGATATCAAAATTATATCATAGGTAAAAACAAAAAAAATATCTGAGGTGGAAATTAATTTTGGGACATCAGTTGAAATAATTATTGAAAGAAAATATCCTCTCAATTTAGAAAAACAATTAATGATAAGAAAATATAAAATAAAACATTTTCTTTGAAAATAACCATGTAATATATTTAAATAACCATTAATTCATTAAGTGGTCATTATGGTGAAAAATCTTCTTATGTCATATAAGTTAGAAAAAATATTCCTTCCACACTTTTGTTGTATAAGTCACAAAGAACATCATATAGAAAATAAAAACAAATTAACTTTCTAACCTTTGTTTAAAAAGTCAAACATGAGTAAAATCGACTTTAAACATTCTTAATAGAATATTACAAATATTAATTAGATCATTTTTAGGAAACATTGACTTGGAAGAAAAATATATTTTTAATGGAAATATAAAAAAAGATAGTTTTTTAAATGGAAGTCCATTACAAAAAAATCATATTATTTAAATGGTCGTAAATAAAATAAAAAAAATGACCCATAAAAACATTTATGAGAAATAAAATTTATTAGATAAGTCAAACAGTTTTTTGCAGGTGATTTGAATACCCAAAAATCTATGAAAAATATTTTGAAAAACATTTTTCAATAATAATGATAATAAAATGATCTATAAGGGATAATAAGGTTGTGAAAGATCACTTTCCTTCCATATTTATAAATGATCCTTAATCTATAGAAAATAATGTCATTAAAACATGAAATGAATTATTTCATATTAAAATGAAAATGGTCCTTTTAAATAAAATACCCACAGAAACTCTTTAATACTTTGACTTTAAAATACATTATACCTAAATAAATTACCTTTCTAAATCTAATCTCCAAAAATATAATTAATCTTATATAAATTCATCACATTAATCACAAAAAGAGGTGTATAATACTTCAAAATTATATTAATCTTTAAAATTTTAAACCCTATGATGATATTAATAACTCTTAAGACAACTTATTAATCTCTAATGTTCTTTGAACCCTCCTTCGATACGAAATTTAAGGATCTTGACATACAAATTACATACTCTAGTGATTTTTAAATTGAATTTACATTATTTCAATTATGATGATTTTTTACATTAATATTTTTGGATAATTAAGACAAAATCATACATATTAAACCCATACATTACAAGTGGACACTTATTTGCAGTGTCCATTTTTCTAATAAAGAAAAATTATTTAAAATAGAATATGTTTTATCTTTGTGAAACATATTCACAATTTTTTCCTTGATCTAATCCCTATAATTAATATTCCTTAAATAATATGAATTATGTTTTAAAACATGGAATGGTCAAAAAATACCAATAAGGGGTACAAAGGAAAGTAATTTTTTATTCATGTGAAAACCCATAAAAATATTTTCATAAAAACATAAATTTTTATTCATAAAACGGTATCAAATTTTCAAAAAGATCAATATATTACCTTTTGAAAATAAATTTATTTACATGAAAAATAATTATAAATAATCTATAATATAATTAGACAACATGGGATATGATTTTCTACATCACTCTTAAAAATGGATAAATGACATGCTTGCATGCATCTTATAATTTACACATGATATGGTCAAATTAGATTTGATTGTTTCCCAAACATCACATGTTACTAATACATAGTATTGTGTTAGTTTGGGATCCATATCAGAGGGAATTAGTCTTTTGATGTAATCCATCGGCTTGGAACCTTTTTAGATTAGAGTCCTCATCAATTCGGTTCAGTTTGGGAAAAATATTGCAAAAGATTTGAGGTTGGAAATTAGGAATAAGGAAGGGGTTGGGATCAATTTTTGGGTTTTTTAGAAATAATGATCTAAATTATAACTTGGTAGGATCCTAAATTTTAGGCTGTGAAGTAAGCGGAAGTCTTTAGTTGATTATGGTTAAACCAACTAGTTCTATATATGAGGTAGTTGTTCTGTGGTATAGAAATAACCACAGCCTAAACGCATTAATCTTAGCTACTACGATAGAAAGTGTCATAGGTTATTAGTCATATCCTATTCTACTCTATACAGGAGAGGGTCCTTCATTAAAATTTCTTATGGTCAAAGTTGTTTTAATGAATTAGATAGATAGATTTTATTTACCCTGATTACTAATCCATAAAATTAAAAAGTTGAGAATTAAAGATTTATTAAATTCATATACCATTGCTCTCAATCACTAACATAGGTGGTTTAGCCACTCATGGTAAAATTGACTGCAAATAGATTAATAATTGAAATTGTTCTTAACATGCTAATATATATTTTTATCAAATAATTATAAAATATACAATGATTTATATTTATAATTCAATTAAGAAGAAGCAATTTAAAATATTGAGTCAAATACAAATCCAATCAACTAATTTCTTTAAATAATAACAAGAAGGAGTATAGAAATGGTTCATTGAAGATCGATTCTCAAAACAGTGGATGTGCCAAAAGTAGTGAAGAATACATCGAAAAAAATAAATGATTATTTTATTAATGTAAAACAACGAAAGAGACATAAATGAATTTGAGTCTGGGGAGCGGGAGTATAAGGGAATGAGAGAACTATAAAATAAATGAAGTGTGTTCCACTCTGAAGAACTAAAATCGGGTTCCCTACTGCTATATAAATATATATAACGTTACATGACATCTAATAGAAATTCATGTAGTGTAATTCTAATCAACAATATTCTCTGTGAATTTTGAATCTGTGATTATAGTGCCCAATTCTCGTCTGATATTTGGAATCTTAACTCATTTCATGATGTGTAAATGGATATCACATCCTTAAACTGCCTTTAACTAGAGGGAAATATGATTTTAATTCTTTATGTCATGGACTTGTTTTTCACATCATGCAAGGATGTTCACATCATGTAACATGGATTCACATCATGTAACTTTACACATATTTAAAATTCATCATGAATTGGCTTCACAACTTATAGTATGAGGTGAAATGATATTACACATTGTGTAATAAGGTTTCATGACATGTAATGGACAATTTCTTTACTTTTTTTCATTTGTTCCTATGAACCTTGAAATCCTATTTCTTTTAATAAATTACACATACCTAGTTCATTATTCAATAATTCATTGATAATCTTTAATAAAATTATAAAAAAGTATATATGATTTAATCTTAACAGATTCCCCCACACTTGAATAATTTATCATCCTCAAGAAAAAAGATATCAACATAGATTTCAAAGGGTTGAGGGATTTTTTAAAAAGTAAACATTCATTATATCTAGGTAAATAAAATGATTTTTAAGAAGAAAAATTCATTATCTAGAATCATCCCTACATATAAAATCAGGAATTTGTCGTATCTTAGTTATTTAAATAGATTTTTAATCTTTTAATCACAATTTTTTAACCATTCCTTCAACTTTATACCCATTTTCAATTTACCTTACAATGAATTTTCTCTCACCACTCAAGGTGAAAAAAACTCAAGTTATGATCAAACCCTTAGTACATACTCCTCACCATAGGCTTTCATTGGTTATATCATCTATTCTTTGTAAAGGAAAATACAAAATCAATCATGAGGGCTTCAGCAATTAGGTTCTAATGACTCTGAGGCTGTGGTTAGGTTGGTAAATAGTGAAAAATGTTCCCAAAAGTTTGTTAGGATATAGAGTATATTGTATGAATGTCATGAAAAGTTTAATAAAATGGATCCTCTATAGATAAAAAATCCCCAATCTCAATAGCTCAAATTGGATCCTTATACATATATCAAGTGAGTGAAAAAAGGGTATCATGTTCTTTTCTTCTTCTTTTGAATTTATATTTTTTGAAATTAATGTCTAGGCTAGATCTCATATCCATCCATTAACCACATATGATCCTTCAGGGGATTTATCAGTCCAGAAATATTGATTTTGAACCTTCTAATTACACAAACCATGTCAATTTTTTATTTTTCTTTTGTATTTTTTAAAGTAACAGGATTGTTGTGAAATACTAAAAAGTGTACATGGATCATAATCAAATGGTCTGATGAGAAAAAAAATACATCTCCATAGTTGGATAATTTTTTTTTGGATGAAAAATCCCCCCACACTTGTTCAAAGTATAACCATGCATTATACAAAGAGTGGGGTAGTAAGGGATAATCAACTTGGAATAGTGGCATCCAATAAGTTTATTCATGGAAATTATGTGCTTAATGATGGAAATATGTAAGGTGGGTCTCAATAAAAATTTTCTCAACAAATATTACCTCAAAAATTTTTGAAACTGTATTTGTTTTGTCATAGCCTCAATAATATCTCAACGTAAGTTATGATTGGTTTATATGTACTAGGTTTCACTCAATATATATGCTCAGAACTGAATATGCAATTTTAGGCTTATAATCCTCTCACGAATATCAGTAATTAAAGAATTAGAAATCAATAAGGGTATGAAGCTATGTAATAATTAAATTAACCATAATTTCAAAAATGTTTCATTTGAATTAAATAACTAAGTTCAACAATCATTATAAAAATATAAATTGAGACAAAACATGGATTTCCCATAATTGAAAACATACCATTTTATTTTATATAAATGGGTATAATTATTTTTAGGTTTATATCATGCTCCAAATTGAAAAATGACTCCTAGATTGACGAGAACAGGAAAAAATCTAGTTGTATCGAAATTAAAATAACCAGAAACTCCCCCAAACATAGAAGTATATAGTGTTTACACTTTCCATAGATGTATTTTGGGAGGGTTATGGTGGATAAAAATAGATAAATGAAATCTCTATTGAATAATAAAATGCTAAGGGAATCGAGAGCTCCATGTAAGAAGTTTCATGCCATAAGGGAACTTGGTCTATCTTGATGTGGAATTTTTGAAACCTAAAAAATCGGTTAAAAATAAAAAACATGTGCTAGATAAAACATTAGTCCACAAGTTTGAATAATTTTGAAAGAATAAATACAAGTAGGTGTATAGTATGAATAGAAATGAAACCGATTTTATTTAAAATATAGGTATGTGCTATAATTAAATAGAAAGTGCCTCATGAAACAAATGTGAAAAGACTCTAGAAGTACAATCAACATAAAGACTCAAACAAGGAAACTGATGAAATATGGTTTTCCTCCCATAAATTGCTAACAAATGACATCATTAACCATACTGATGGGTCAAAATATCATGCATTGATATCAATCGGTTCAGTGTCTCCTTTGTCTTTGGAAGCTACATGTGGGAGTATCCTCTAGCCCTTAGGGTATTTTGGTAGGAATAATGAATTTAGGAGCATAAAGAACATGGATATGATGTGGAAGAAAGGGTATTTGTGCTCGGGGTGGTGGATGTTGATCCTGAATCTCTAGTGAAAGCTTGTGAATCGAATGTTCAATCTCAGCCACATGGTGAGTCACTCGTCAAACAAGAATAAGTGGTGTTATAGGTGCAATGAAAATGATTTATGAAATAGCATAGCTAGATATGGATACTATAAAATTATAAATATTTTAAAATTAAGTCAAGTAATAGTGGAGAAATATCAGTTCCCATATAAATAGATAACTGTATCAATACAAAAATGAAGGGATACATAGACTAAATAGAAAAAAACAACCCAAAAATATATGTCTAAAACAATTTTGAGCATAGTGATAAACTATGATAAGTTGGAAGAATCAAAAATATCCTCCAATATCAACTCTTGATCTGGTCTTTGTGGTAGTTATCCATCCTGGTCAGTGGTAGTGATTAAAATGGGTATGGTGGGTCATTAGTGGAGGGTAGAGTTGTGGTGATGGATAGATGAGATAGGGTAAGTGGTGGGGAGGTTTCGATCCTCAATGGGTCCATTTGTATGGAAGATGGATTAAAAAATAGAACTTTAGTGGATGGGGTAGTGGTAATCCCCTTGCCCCTACTGAGACTTCTCTACCAGGTACTCTTTCTAGGCATTAGGTTTTGATAGATCTAATGGAAAGTATGTCTTGGTTGTTGGTAGGGAGGGAGTGGTAGAAAAGGAGGGGTCGGTAGGTGTTAGTAGCGGCTGAGATCTTGAGGTAGAAGTGGGTGGTGTAAGGGTGGTGAAATAGGAAATATCTACAAAGGGTATGAGTATAAGGTAAGATATCTATCTCAGATTTTCTAGGATGAAAAACTGCATGGCCTACAGATCTGTCGGGGTGGGATGGGTGGGTAGAGCATTAGTGATTGTGATGATGGTATAGGTAGGTCTATGGGAAGGAGGTTATTGAGGTGAAGGGGTGAGGAAGAAGTTTTATGGTTAGGTGGCTCTTCGTTTTCCTCATGGACTCCTGGTTCCCATTGGTATGTGTCATAATCCCTAACCAGTCATTACATCTTGTACAACATCATAAAATCAAAGGACTCCATCGTTCTAAGGGGTGTGATTGGAAGGGAGGTATCAAATACTTAAATATGGTGGGTTAGGTATGTGATGAAGGAGTCTCCCATTAATGTCCTTATGGTCAACTATGTGTGATACTGGTAGTAATAGGAAAACTAAGAAGACATGTTGGTGGTAGGTCCACCCATGTCTACTGCTAAGATGAGGACATCTACCTAGGTCACACTGCCATGAGATTCTTCCCTGGAAAACAATGCATGGGTTAAGGCTCTATGAAGGTTATGAAGTGATGGAATGTGTAGCTGGGAAAAATTGGTGATCTAGTGGTCAGGATTAGTGTGAACATCCCATGAAATCATCTTCCAATTTCGTTTCACATCATTCCTAGGCGGCTGGAGCTATAGGGTAGGAAATACAGCAGACATAGAAAACTCTTATTTGTAGACCCCACGGTCAATGAAAATTTTTGAAAATGAGAGATCATTAGTTCTACCTTTACGTCAGAATAACAGGATGTCTATAACTACCTCAAAATTAGATATGAACATATGAGAGATCTCTTGGTATGTATACTCACATACTTCAATAATGTTGGAAAGATGGAGATAGTCTCAGAGTTGGAGGATCTCATTGCTGATGTGAAGGTGGGAATGAATGACCATGTTGAGAGTTTTATTCATCCTTATTGATTTCTTATACATTTTGTTGAGGGATACAAGACGCTTCAAGTTTTAAAAAATATGTAGGGGTTGCAGATGTGGGTTTTCAACCCCAGATGAGTCAACAAATCTAGTTTGGGAGTCGTCTTGAGTAGCGGGCTTGGCACAGGCTGCAGCAGGAGGCAGGGGAGATGCTAACCAAGGTAGTGAGGGTACGATATGTGTTGCACCTCATGAAAGCTTCATCCGAGGGTGATCTTCATGGTCTAACACCATCTCTACAAGTGTAGGGAACTCATTTTGTTTCTATTCCATTCTAGGAGTAGGTCAAAGGGGTGGGGATGATTTCGTTTCGGTCGAGGTGAAAGAGGAGATCGTGGGTTAGTGGTCATGAAGGAGGGAGGAGGGGTTCAGGTGTTCCGTTTAGGAGGGAGGGAAGGAAAGGGGGTGTCACAGCCATGAAGGGGGGGGGGGGGTATTTTTCGTATGAGAGAGTGGAGTAAAGGGTGTTTTGTGGGAGAATAATGGGGGAGGGTGGTTGAGTTCCCTATTCGAGAGGTGGTTTAGGGATGATTCGTGGGGACGGAGAAGGGATGGGGGTCAGGTTACAGGAGGAAGGTTGGGGTTGGTCTATGAACCTAAGGTTCACGTTCTATTTTTAAAAATTGGTTAGAGGTATTACATAACATGTAACAAATTTTCACATTGTGTAATGTTAGGTTTTATGAAATTTAGGCAAAAAAAGTACATGTCGTGAAAGAGGGTTACACGATGTTTAATTGCCATTTTTTCTTCTTTTTGGTTCAAACATTGGTCCTTTGGTCTTAGCATGTTCTAGGATTTCCTAAGTATTATTACAACTTAATCTAGCATAAGGTGACCTTCCCTATGTTTCCTCCTACTCAGTGCTTCTTTCAGTGTCGAGAGCTTGATTCTTTTAGGCTCATATGAATTTCAAACTGATGACGCAACCTTCATGGAAGGTTTCTTGATAGATTTTTAATATTTGACCATTGAGTTTCAATGGTGTCCCACTATCCTTATGAATTTTAATGGTCCCATATGGTAGAACTTTAACGACTTCAAAGGGTTTAGACCATTTAGATTTCATCATCCCAGGGAATAATTTTAATCTCAAATTGAATAATAAAACGTTATTTACTGGGACAAAGATGTGTCTTGTGATCATGAAATTTCATTATTTTTTATTTGTATATCTTGAAATTTTGATAATTATATTTAATTATTTCTTCCAATTCATCCAATTGCATCATCCAAGATTCTTTTCCCTTTTGAGAATCCAAATTGAGCTTCATAATTTCCCAGCACAAGCAATTCTCTAATTCAACTGGCAGATGAAAAGGTTTTCCATAAATGAATCTAAAATGTGTGTTACCAATGGGTTTTTTGCATGTAGTGAGGTATTCCTATAGTGAAACATCTAATTTTAGACTAAAATCACTTTGTATTTGTTCACAGTCTTCTCTTTAATTTTCTTGATTTCCCTATTTGAATATTCAACATTCCTTCTTGTTTGTCGGTGATAGGGAGTTCATGTGTTTTACCAGATTCTATATTTTTTATCAATACATTAATAAAATGACTGTTAAAATGTGTTTCTCTATCACTGATGATCAATATAGTAATTCCAAATCATGAAAATCCATTTTCCTTTAGGAAGTTTATGACCACTTTTTTTGTGTCATGTGTTGTAGCCTCATCTTCGGCCCATTTTGAGACATAGTCAGTATCAACAAGAGTATAGAAATTTCCCTATGAAATAGAAAATAGTCTCATGAAATATATTCCTCATATCTCAAATATTTTTACTTCCATGATTGGGTTTTGAGGCATTTTGTTTCTTTTCCCAATGGTTCTGTTTCGCTGGCACCTATGACAACTTTGATAATATTCCCTTGCATCTTAGTGTAGAGTGGTCCATAAAAGTCAACTTTATAGGATATTTTGTACTATGTAATCAGGTCTATGATTACCTCTATTTAGTGATTTATGACACACGTATATCAAATTTTGGATTTCATTTTTTGTAATGAAACATCAAAACAATCCATCAATTTTGTGATTGAACAGGAGTGGTTTTTCCCAATAGTAATGTTTTTCATCGGGTAAATATATTCTTCTTTATTGGTATTAGATGTCATGATATGAAATTACCTTGGTGAGATACTTTTAAATATCTAAAAACTATAGTTTTACCTTTATACTGAAGAGGTTTTCATAAAAAAAAATTGACTTCAATGTAAATATCATTGTCATCATTGATGAGTGGTAGAGAAAGTCAGGATAGATGATCAGTGATGAAATTTTCTGTGCCTTTGGTATCTTTGATGAAAATATCAATTTCTTGGATTATGAAGATCCACCTTATCATCCTTGTCTTGGAATTATTTTTGTTCACTAAATTCCTGGGGGAATCATGATTAGATTACACAACCACCCTGGACAAAACCAAATAGGAACAGAATTTCTCGAAAGAATACACAACAGCTAAGTGTTATTTCTTGGTAGTTTTGTAGTTTACTTGAGCTTTATTCAGTGTGTGTCTAGAATGGTAGAAAAAATAGAATATTTTACCAACTCATTTTCCAAAAATATCTTCAATATAAAATTCACTGGCGTCGCACATTAATTCAAATTCCTTGTCCAAATTTGGTGAAATGATTATAGGGGATTCTATCAGGATTTTATGTAAAGTATTGACTATCGGTTGGAATTATCTAGTTATTTTAAATATAACTTGCTTTTAAAATAGGTGCATTATAATGTGGGAAGCTTTTGAAAAGTTTTTTAAAAAATTTCGGTATAATACATCATGGCCAAAAAAGCTTCTTATACCCTTAAATATTGAAGGTTTAGGTAAATATTTGATGAACTTAATAATAGTGGGATAAAATTATATGTACTCTTTAGAAATTTTATTTCCAAAGACTATACCTCCTTGAACCATAAAATGAAATATTTTCTAATTAAATACTATAAAATTCTCTTCAAAATGTCATAAGACTGACTCTAGATCGCTTAGGCAGACCCCAAAAGATCATCTATAAATGGAAAATCCATCCATGAAGATTTCTAATAATTAATCCTATATATTATGGAATATATTCATTATGCATCATTGAAATGTTTTTGGTTCATTAAACATATTGAATGACATGTGCCTATAGGTGAAGGTACCAAATGGACGTGTGAATGTAGTTTTTTAGTAATCAACTGGGTCGATCACAATCTAATTATATCCTGAATCTCTATCTAGAAAACAATAAAATTCATGTCTTGAAAGTCTCTCTAGAATTTGATCTATAAAATTCAACAGTAAGTGATATTTATAATTTTCTGTGTTTAAAATTATTTAATCCACGTAAACCCTCAATCATTTGATGTTGAATGTTGAGATCAATTAATTTCATTAGTTTTTTCCACTATGATCCCACTTTGCTTGGAAAACACTTGAAATGGACTCACTCACTCATTATTATAGATTGAAAATATTATTTCAGCATCTTGAATTCTTAGAACATCTTTTTTAATAACTTCATTAATTATTGGTTTGAGTCACCTTTGAGGTTCATGTTTGGATTTTTCACCTTCCTCAAGTAGACTTTTTTGGGTGAATAAAGTATGATTGATTCCGTTAATGTTAGCCACTCCCCAGTCAATTGATTTCATATAAATTTTCAAGACTTCAACCAATTTTTCCTCTTGTAACTGATATATTTTAGATTTAATGATTATTGGTAAAGAGGTTGAATCTCTTAAGTGTTAATACTTAAGAAAACTAGGTAGAGGATTCAACTCGAGTGTTGGTGGTTGAATGATTGAGGGTATAAATGGTGGGAAAGTATCCCTTATGAGAGGTTTACTTAATCTAAATTCCTCAAAATCATATTATTCTTATGCATCTGGTAGTAACTCCTCACTGCCTTCTTCAATGTACTTGTATTCATCTCTCTCTTTGGTAAGAGAGATTATGTTTTGATCAAAGGAATCATCAGATAGTTTAGAAGCTTTCATGAGGTTCAAGAATACAAATTATACTCCAACTTGTATGATTAAAATCCCTTGATTTACATCTATCAGATCTTTTCCTGTGACCAGGAATGGTCTTCCAAGAATAATGGGGATGTTACCTTCTTATTCCATGTCTAAAACTAATAATTCTATAAGAAATAGGAACTTGTCGACTTTAACTAATACATCCTCAATAATTCATCGAGTGTACATTACTGATCGGTCTACAAGTTGTATTTCTAATTGGGTTGGTTTCATCTCTTGATGTCTCGACTTGTGAAATAAACTCATCCGTAAGAGGTTAATACTTGATCTAAGATCACACAGGGCTCTACTAAATTTACACTCTTTAATAGAACATGTAATTGAAAAACATCTAGGGTCTCTCATAATTGGTGGAATTTTCTAATGAAAAACATCAAAACATTATTTATTCGGCGAGATGACACCTAGATCTTCCATTTTTATTTTATTAGAAATCATATCATTTATGAATTTAGCATAAACCATCATCTGATAAATACCCTCTACAAAGGGTATGTTGATATGAAATTTCTTGGAAATTTCAAAACAAACTTCTTGTATTGTGCTCCTTCCTACCTTTTCTTTCTCTTTCTGGAAAATTAAGAGGTGTATTGTATGTTGGTGGAGAAACATATACTGGATCTTTTGGTTGTTAAGGGGTTTGGGTGTTTTTGTGTGGTGATACCTCTTAGAGTATTACTTGATCAGTCCCATCAACTTCTTCTTCTTCTTCTAGTGAAATATTCTTAGGTTCCTCATATTTTATTTCATATCTTTCACATGATTACTAGAAATACAAAAAAACACTTCTTAGCACCAAATCCTTAGCTTCTTTCCTTGGGTATATCTCTGTATTACCAGGTAGATTACCTGGTAATTTTTCTAATTGAGTCATTGAGATCTGACCCATATGAATTTTGAGATTTCATGGGATATCTCATTGGTTCTATATCTACATCTCTTGAGTATTCAATCACTAGTCTTATCATTTAAAAACATTATCTCAGAAATTCTCTAAGTTTCTCTAGAGAGGAGCAGTTTTCTGCTGAAGTCTTGGATGAGTTCGTTGAAACTTTTATTGTTCTCTTTGATGAAAAGGTTTTTATTGTGATTGTTTTTGTAGCATAGGTAGAGGGTTCATGGGTGGGTACAAAAGTGGTCATTGAGTATGAATTGGTGCTTGAACACTTCTCTAGTCATAATAGACTTGGTTGTTTTGAGGTGGCTACTAATCCTACCTCTACTAATAGTACTATTTCTACTATTAGAATAATGGAATTATTATATTTTAATTGATTTAATTACGATCATGTGTTTTTTTCTTCAAATACTATTTTTCAGTATTAGTATAATTTCGGGTCACTGCACATTTTTCATGAATTTATCTCCATTACAAGATTGGTAGGGGGAGTTGTTTTAGTAGGTATTTGAAAGGATTCATGTGTTTATTGATAATTATACTTGTATAGCTAGTAGAGTATTCTCTTTGGCTTGGTGGACTCTGCATAATGGTGGTCCACGATTACTCTGTCATAGTCTATCATTGTGAGATACTTCATCTAAAATATCTCTTTCAAATTTAGATATCTTAAATATAAGATCTACATTATCGGGAGAATCAAAAAATATTTGTGTGTCTGGTTGGAGGCCTTGGTAGAATATTTGTATCTGGATCCACATGTATAGTACATGGTGAGGGAACTTTCTCATCACCTTCTTAAATATATCCCAATCTTCCCATGCGGAATATCTTTCAATATGAGCAACATTCTTTATATAATTCTAGAGAATCCAATTTGGGACTGGTGGGAAGTATTTTTATAGAAACGTCTTTTCAAGATTGTACCAAGTAGTGATTGACTCGGGAGATTGAATCTCGATCCAATACATCGGTTGATCTCATAAATAGAATGGAAATATGTGAAGTATTATTGCATCAAAAGAGACTCCATGGTTGTGAAAGGTATCATAGACTTCTAGGAAGTTTGAGATATGTTCATCAGGGTCTTCACTTTAAATCCTGCTGAATAGGTACATGTTATGAATCATATGAATGAGTCTATATTTTATTTCAAAGGATATATGATTCATGAAGTAGCACCATAGATTAATGTAAATCCATAATCCATTATAGTTCTCTCATGTTGCACTAAATTATATCTAAGAATCAATGGTATCATGTTTGGTAGTTTAGGCAGGTTTGGATCAGTATGATTGTTGAGGTTAGCTATTTGTGAATGGTGGCATGAAGAGATATACCTATCAAATTTGTGGTCGAAAGAAATTTTTTCTTATTCATCATTGATACTTTAATGAGTCAAAGTGCCCTGATTCATGCACTAATCTGCAAGAAGGATGCAGTGGTGTCTAATAGAAAAGGATAAATGGAAATAAATGGGGAAAATGGAAAGTTAATCCTAGGTTCTTTTACCTGTATGTTTCTATGAAAAGCATAGAAAAATCCTCGGTAATGTCACCTAACTATTATGAGCCCACATGTGTCATTTAATTCTTTTTGGCTATGGTCATATTAGATTTTACATTTTCCCAAACATCACTTTCTACTAAGACGTAGTATAGTGATACTTTAGGTTTGATCCCATAGGAAATTTGGTTGGTGACAGAAAATTTTTTCTTAGAACCTTTTTAGGTATGATTCCTCACGAGTTTGGTTTAGTTTGGGAAAACTATTACAAAATATTTGACGTTTGATATAAAGAATAATAAAGGGTTCAGGGTCAATTTTTTGGGTTTTTTAGAAAGAATTGTCTTAATTCTAACTTGATAGGATCCTAACATTTAGGTTGTGAAGCAAGTAGAGGTCACTGGATGACTATGGTCAAACCAACTAGTTCTACCTAGGAAGAATCTATTCCTTGGCCTGGAAATAATCACAACCTAAGAACATTTCTCTTAGATTCTATATTAGAAAGTTTCATAGGCTATTAGTCTTATCATACTCCACTCCAACCTGGATAGGGTCCTTTATTGAAATGTCTTGCGGTTAGGGATGTTTGAATGAATTGTGTTTATAGTTTTTATTTACCCTAATTTCTTATACCTAAGTTTACCTTGTTGAGAATCAAATATTTATTAAATTCACATACCCTTACTCTTGATCTCTACCTAAGGTGGTTTAGGCACTCATTGTAAAATTGACTAAAGAAAAATAAATAATTAAAATAATTTTGAACATGCTAATATATATTGAGGATAAATAATTTGACAAACATAAAATGATTTAAATTGATCATTCAATTTAGATTAGGAAATTTAAAATCTTTAATAAATCACAAATTCAATCAAATACTTACTCGAAATAGGAATGGGAATGAGAGAAAAAAAAGGTTCATTGATGATCGGTGCTCAAAACAATGGATGTTTAAAAAGGAATGAAGAATTATTGTGAAACAATCCATAATGATTTTATTAAAATAAAAACAGTGAATGATACTTGAAATAATTATATTTAGGGGAGGCGGACTAGAAGGGAACATGAGAATAATGAAATAAAAAAAGTTTTTTCCACTTTGAAACTTGGAAATCTAGTGTTGAGGAACTGTATAAATAGAGAGAATATTACATGACATGTAATAGGAAGTAACATCATGTAATGTTGATCTGCGGTTTTCATTTTGAATTTTGAATCTTGGAATATATAATGTGAGTCTCATCTGAGATTTAAAATCTTTACTCCTTTCTTTATGTTTAAATGGATGTCATGTCATGAAACTTCCTTCAGCGGAAGGGGAATATAATTTGAATGCTTCATGTTGTGGACTGGTGATTCAAACCTTGTAAGGAAGTTTCATATCATGTAACAAGGATTCACATTGTCTAACATTCCATAGTTTTAAAATTCATCACAACTTGGCTTTATGACTTATAGAAAGTGGTTAGATAATATTATACATTGTGTAATAAGGTTTCATGACTTTTAACAAACAAATTTTTTCCTTTTCCACGTTTTTTCCTTAAAATATTGGAAGAGTATTTCCTAAATTAAATAACACACACCAAGTGAATTATCGAATAAATCGTTGATAATACTTAATGAAATGACATAAAAAATTATATTATTTAAGCTTATCATGAAACCAATGCGGTCAACCTCTAACTCTAGAGTACCCAATGCATTGGAGGTTATAAAATAAATACACATCCTTGGTTTATCATAGAAGTACCCTTCATTGGTTTAACACATAACCACCCATCATTGGTTTATCCCATAATAATCTGTCATTATAAACAATTATCAATAACAATAACATAATCATAAATCATTAAATATTTCATCAAAAACACTCTTTGAAGAAAATGAACTTTTCATTTTGAAATCACTCATTTTTATAAATAGCGTACATAAAACAAAAAAGTTTTTTTAAGTAACTATAAAAATTTGTAAGGTCAGATTGAAAATATTAAAGTGACATGAAGTTGGGAAATTATGTTCATTGCATATATGTAATAAAAAAAGTATTTTTAAAAAATGAATATTAAAAGAATAATTTTAAAATAAAGTCACTTAAAAACATCATATCATTGATGTAAATGTTATTAAAATGATTGAATTGTTTGTATCCACTATAAATCAACATAAAAACCTAAAATTGAAATTAATGTATCAAAAATTCATTTCATACATAATCTTAATATTACATAATCTTGAAGTATAATTCTAACCCAAAGAATGGAAATTGGGTTAAGAATTACACTACACATTGTAATCAGTCGAATCGCATGCACCATAAAAGTAATAATTATAAATTGAAACATTTAATAACATGAATTTACTGAGATTAATGATATGATATATCAAAGGATATTATATACACCACACATAATAAAAAATTGGTGAATATGGCATAAATCCCACAGAAGAAAAAGTGAGATGAAAAATCATTTCCTTGCTCTTACCTTTAGTTTTGTGTTCATTAACTTCATGTATAATGGTTTAAAGAATGTTATTAACTCATTTTGTAATTATATTAATATTTATAATACCTTATTAGATGATTTTATGACATCATATGACCCATTCATTAATAATATTTCGTTATTTTCATTGTTTCTAGTGTATTTGTTACATGGATTCATCAGTGGTTCATTTGTGTATAATTATGTATGTTCTTGTAAAATGGGATTATAACTCGAGAATTTGAAATTAAATGGTAATAATTAAATTATATAAGTATAATTGATCCCATATATCACTTTTAATTCTTGTATGAGGATGATTCATTTAATAAAATGTTAATGATAAATGTTTAGTTTATTTTGGCAGTTTTTCTAAATATCCTGAACTAGTTTCATTTTATTTAATATCTTTTTTATATATTAATTCAATAATATTAAATATTTTATAATATTTCAATTAAATTCTTATTTAACCATAATTATACTTTTATGACCATCTATGAAGGTTGTAATGGAAAATATAAAATCATTATACATGGAGAGGGTTAACCGCCATAATTTTGAAATGGTTATCATTTATTTGAATAAGATGAGATGATAAATTAAATGCATAAGTTATATTCCATTATAAAAATGAAAATAAAATATATTTAGTATTATTCAGTTATAATTCATCTATGGATGAAGGATGTGAGGATAAAATAGAAGAAGAAAAAAAGAAAATAAGAGATGTGCTTAGAGAAAATTACCAATTGAATATCACCTCATTAAGGGACCCTTTAAGGGCCTCGGATTTTAAATTTTGGTGATAAAAGTAGAAATTATACTTTGGGAATGTGAATAGAATATTTTTTGGTGGATATTTTAGGATTTTCAAGGCTTTTGAGGAGAAATGGGGTCGTGAAGGGTCCTATTTGTACTTGAGGAGGGGTGGTTTTAAGTAATTATGTAATCATTATTTTATATTTAAATCCAACCACAATGACGTGACATTAATATCCAAAAATTGGGATGATAATTAATGTTTTAAATTATATATAGGGTCTATAAACACAATAAATAAAAATTAATATTTTTAGTTTTATAGTAAATTAATCTTTTACCTTTTAACTTTTATTAGTTCCATTATTTTATCTATACCGCAGTAAATATTTCTTTTTTTCCAAGACATATTTTTTGTTACTAAAAAATAAAATAATTTTACTAAATAATTTTTACCTTTAAATTAAAAAAATGAATTCATTTTACCAAATTTAATCCATATAATTGAAAAAATTATATTTAAAATTGATCCTAGATAAAGAGCGAGAAAGAGGGTTTTTAAAGTGGAAAAATTAAAGAGTTTGAAATGTTTTTATATCCAATTTCATTGTAAAAATGATTCAAACAAATTAAATTGGATTTATTGATGTATAATTGCACTATTTTTACTTTAAAATATATTTAAAATGTAACACCCCAAGCTTCTACGGTATGTTTCCCTTCGAATAATGCGATAGCGTGTGTTGTACGCAACCTCGAGTTCTAACACACACCACAACTAATTAAACTAGCCGTTGTGAATAGTAATACCTACTTTTTGAAATCATATATATTTTATATTTTAAAATGGACTTCATTTTTGGATTCGGAATATCGAAATTATCCTAGGGTGAAATTTTGGTACATTTCGGATAACTTTCATATTTTGATGAATAGTGAAAATTTCTAAATTTTAATTAAAAACAACTTTTTTAATCAAAATAATTAATAGTGATAAATTGTGAATTTGAGTGGTTTTAAAGTATATTTAGAATATATTTTTACCATTTAATATAATGTTGGTCATTGGGCATAATTTTACAATTAAACCGAACATAAACAAGTGTCAATCTTTTTATAGTTATTATCTCTTAAAAACACGCTTTTTGTTTTGACAGCGGGAATTAATTTTAAATTAATTTCTGCCACTTCTGTGTTTTGAATTTAGGAAAATGGATTCCATATTTGGAATCAGGTTGTTAAAATTGTGTAAATAGGTAACTTTTATTTTTAGACATTTTGAATAGTTACTGTGGTAAATATTTTATTTACCATGGTTAAAGGATAAATCCGGTAAATAAGGGTTAAAAAAAATAATATTATAATAATACAAAATTACCCTAAAACGTGTCCTAACCTTATTGGTGGACACATACCAGACCATGGGCATCCTTGGGTCAATTTGGGGACCCCTTGGAGCCACTTGTACGTGGTAGGGACACATTATATTAATAAAGTTAAAATAAAAATAAAAATGGCATAAGCTTACATCTTTTAGAAGAACAATTTTTACATAGGGTTATACATGTTGGATTTTCGATTATAAATATTCATTAGAAAGCTAAAAAGATTTCCTACATAATGATAATTTATTTATAATTTTTAGACATTTAATAATGTATTTAATTTATGACACAATGATGATGCAGTAATTACTATAATAGTGAAAAATTAAAATAATTGATATTATAAATACCCAAATAAATATAATATGAAACTTTTAATGAATTAAACTAATTTTCTAGGATAATATGATATATTAGGATTGATTTAATGGACTTTGTTCGAAGTAATAAATCTGTTATGAGTTTCACAAAAATCAACTATTGAATAGTGTCAAAATTGACATAAAAGAGTTCTTAAAACAAATATTATATTATTAATTGATATTAAATTCCTAAAAATCTAAGGTTCGGCCAAGAGACTTATATTATGATATGTTAATTATTAATGAACCACTTGGGGGTCGCTTGGATGTATATAGTAAGTTTATTAACCATATTATATAAAAATACAAAGAGACATTGTAAAAGTGAAACTAATTAACTTAGAGTTAATACTTAAAGATGAGGTTAATATAAGTACCCAAACCTGTATAAATTCTATTGGATGAGTTGTTTTAGACCTATCCCCACCTCATCCTTTGAATAGTCAACTATGGAGCCTTTGGAAACCGAATATGAATTTATTATAAATTAATATTTCTAGCTTTTCCAAAGGTGCCCCTCACCCCTCTTATAAAAGGGCACTCCTCCTTCTCTTTTCATCACACCTCTCAAGCCACTTGGCTGGTCCAAACTCTGCCCAACTAAGCTCCCCACATACCTCTACTCCTTCTTTGAAGCTTCCCCTTAGGCAGAAAGCATTTCAAGAAGTCCTTTGGTTCCAACCAAAGTGAGTTACCTAAATTAAAGGTAACAATTTTCTCTTAAAGTATCTTCATTTATTTTGCTTCTCCAACCCCCAAAATCTTTTTATTTCCTTTCTTTTGTAACAACACCAGTATCCTAAATATACTAGGATGTTTTTATAAGAAGGATTCAAACTACACATACACACAACTCCATCTAATGGATGATGAACATAATGTTTCTGTGGATGGCAAACTAACGCCTCACGAAACGATGATTGTTCAAATACATCTTACCACCTCTCATGGTTGCCATTATGATGGCACTGTAATTAAATATGATATTAATGATATATATTTTATATATAAGCTTCTGTAATTCCATTTTATTTCATACCATTATTCGTTTCATGTTGTATATACATACGATAATTTCATTTGAGGAAGTGCGGACTACCGCCCCCTTAAAATGATATGACTCGTTCATACCACACATGGAACGTATAAAGGATGGTGTTAATGAAATTAAGTAACATATATAAAATACTATACTGGAATAGTAATATACCTATGTATCATTTGGATTAGATTCTTTTAAAATAAAAATTAATTAAATGGAAGTAGCGTTCGTGCGCACGTACGGACTACCGTCTCCACGAACGCGATAAGATTCATTCTCCATCATATCCATTCAAGTCTTATTCTCATTTTGGGGTTAAAAATAATGTTAATATCATTCTGATTATGAATAAGATATAATCTATCCATTACAAACATGTCTTACGTAACAAAACATACAAAAGAAAACAAGAAAGTTCACACCCGAAACAACGATAATACTAAGATATTATTATCAAATCAATATTAAAAGATCATATATGATATCATATTGATGTATATGATTATTTTATAATTTAATAACAATGTTTTAATTATTATACAGGAGGTTAACATACCATCGACTAAGAGAAAGTTCAAGGTAAGGGTTATTTCACAATCTCTTCTTTATCCGAGGTTGTTTATACGTAATAATCTACTGGGATCTCTTTATCATCCACATCCATGTTTCTTCAAAATGTATTTCAAAACATTTTTATTATTTACAAGAATATGGGTTAAAGTTATTTATACCCTTGTTTGAATTTTTATAAGAGGAATCTTTCCGTCGTTTTCAAAACAAGGTCCTTTTTAACCTTTTCGACAGAATTAAGGTAAGAATGTTTTTTTTAAACTTATACGGCAGGTGTAGCTATTTACCGCCATTATAAAATCGTCAAAGCTTCCCTTAAAAGCTTACAAGGACATTTTAAAAATAAAGGTTTTCTATTATAATTATGTTATTTTTAAATGATTTCAAAAAAAGAGATATTTCTCTCAAATATATGAAAATCCAGTGCAAATGTATACGTATTTAACGCAAGCTTAAAAATGTTTTCAGAAAACCTGACTCTCGAGTTTGGTAGACAGGAAGGGATTGGGAGTGGACCCATCATGGCCTGTAATTAGTCGAGCAGTCTCAGAATTAGTTATTTTGTTTTCAGAAGCTTGCATAATGTTTTCAGAAAAACACTGGAGTGTATTTTAGCAATTTTTAACGTAAGTATCTTCTTAAAAAATTGCATCGGTAGGTCTCATGAGACAAACTAGTGTCTTGGCACAAGGCCTTGACAAAATCTTATTTGTAGTCTTGGCACGAGGCCTTGGCTATGTGGTTATGATAGTCTGGCATTATGCATTCCAACATTATGAAAGTGGTTATTGATATTGCATGTGATTATTCGATTAGTAGAATATCCATGTGAACAAGTAAATGGCATTATTTCATTTTACTTTTGCCATACCATGTTGAAGTTCAATTTTAAAAGGCTTTTGTTTTAGTAATTCATTGCCTTAAATGTTTATGCTTATTTTGAATGTTCCGCTATATTGTTATCCTTACTGGGCATTTGAGCTCACCCCTTTTCTATGTTTTATTTTTCCCAGGTAGTGAAGAAGTAAATTATGATTGACTTGCAGGGATATTATGAGGGGATTATAGTGTGGACGTTGGAAACATTATGTTGTTGTAGTAGTTTTTCATTTTATGATGTAATGTAAAACTTATGAATATATCTAGTGTTTCCAAGGCTACTAAACTAATCGGTCTTTCGGGATTTGATCTTTCTTGTGATCATGCCAATGTTATGTAATAATGCACCGACTCTGGGTAGCTGGGGTCGGGGCGTTACAGTTGGTATCAGAGGAAGTTTAGTACAAACCTTGGAAGCTAGATTTAGATAAACTCTGATTAGAGCACGTAGACCTAAGATGAACTTTGAGGATCAGTATAGAAGAACTTCCTAGAATTTTGGTATTGTAGAGATTTTGTGAGTTTTCCGAGCAATACATCCCTGTCTGGATACGAGCAGGTAGAGGCGGCTCTGGCACAGATGTACCTAGGGGTAAAACCCGAAAACACCGCTTTGAGCTAGACTCGAATGGGAACTGGTGCACGACAACGGGCTTTGCTGCACTCTTGGTTACGACACTCCCGGGGGATATGCTTAGGATAACTCTAATTTTCTTTACAAATCATTTTGAAGGGATTATGAGTATATACTTTCTCAAAGAAAACATTTTTATGATTATGGATTATATCCATAAATAGTTCAATTTATGTTAAGTGTTTTATAAGTATGGGATTATGTATTTTGATTCATAAACTGATCTAGTTTATGCCATTGTTTAGAAATGGCGCCTAGTGGAAGAAATGGAAACCGTATCAATGCACGCACTCCATGTAGGGATTTCCCTCCTGCTCAAGATAATTATAGTGGGGCTGGTGATGCAACTGGTGCTGATCAGCTAATCACCGTACTGGGACAACTTACTCAGGTTATGAATAATAACCTTACCCGTATGGAGCACCCTGATCCGCAGCGTGGAGGATCAATGTTATATCGATTCATGAGACAATAACCACCAACGTTCAATGGGAGTACAAATCCCTTAGTAGCTGAGCAATGGATATTTTCCCTAGAGAAAATATTTCAGGCTTTGGGGAGTAGTGAAAGGGAAAAAGTTACCATGGCAGTTTACCGCCTCACTGGAGATGCTGATCAATGGTGGTCATTGATTCAAAACATGAAGGAAGATGATGAAGTATCAAACATGGAATGGAGGGAGTTCAAAGATCTGTTTTTAGAAAAATACTTTCCTCGCGACCATCGAGCAGATATGGAAAGGCAATTTCTGAGTCTGAGACAAAAGGAGGATGAGAATGTCACAAAGTATGAGGCTAACTTTACAAGGTTAGCGAGGTATGCTGGAGATTATATTCGCAACCCAAGAAGTAAGATTGATCGTTTCTTTGATGGGTTAAAACCATTTCTCCGTCGAGCATTAGTCTCACAATCCTTTTCGTCGTACGAAGACATTGTCTCATGTGCTATCAAGACCGAAAAAGAATTCTCTAAGTCTTATGACTTTAAAGCAAAGCAAGAGAAGAAGAGACCTTCTGATCAATCTGGGAATGGAAATAAGGGGAAGAAGGGAAAGGTTGAATATCCATCTTGTGGTAAATGCGGGAAGAAACATCCTGGTACTTGCTTGAAGGGAATGGGAGTCTGTTACAAGTGTGGTGAAAAAGGCCACCAAGCTCGTGATTGCAAGGGGAAGAAGGAAGCTACCAACGTTCAGTGCTACAATTGCAGGGAGATGGGGCATTATGCAAATGCATGTCCTAAGCGTCAGGAGAACTTACCTCAGAAAAGGCCAAGGGATCAAGGCCAGGCTTATGCTATCACTACTGCTGAGGTAGAAGCTCCGAAAGACGTGGTGGCAGGTAATTTAATGGTTTCCTCAAGTTTAGCAAATGCATTATTTGATTCTGGATCATCGCATTGTTTCATATCTTCCCAGTTTGCTAAGAAAATTAGATATTTCCAATTTGATTTAATAAGGGAGTTGTCAGTTAAAACTCCTAAGGGAAGTATCGTTGCAACAAAGTTTTGCGAATCAGTACCCATTAGAGCACATAAATTTTCTTTATCTGCTGATCTCATCGTCATGCCTATGATTGAGTTTGATATAATCCTCGGTATGGACTGGCTTTCGGACTATGATGCGAAGATTTATTGTAAGAAGAAAGAGGTTACGATTCTTGATGATAATGATAAGGAACACCTTATTTTTAGAGCAGAATCGTCACCACCTAATTCTTATTTAGATCCACCCCCAGTAGCTCAACTTAATTCAATTATTGGGGAAGAAGAGAATGAAATAACTGTCTGTGAGGAAAGGAATGTTCAAATAGAGGATGTACCTGTTGTGAAAGAGTTTGTAGATGTATTTCCGGAAGATTTACCTGGACATCCTCCAGAACGAGAAGTAGAGTTTTCCATTGATTTGATTCCTGGATCAAGGCCTATATCGAAGACCCCTTATAGAATGGCTACTGTAGAGTTAGTCGAACTAAAGAAACAACTAGAGGAATTGAGTAATAAGGGATTTATTCGCCCTAGTGTTTCTCCATGGGGAGCCCCTGTTCTTTTTGTTAAAAATAAAGATGGATCTATGAGGTTATGTATCGACTACAGGGAGATCAATGCTATAACGATAAAGAACAAGTATCCCCTACCTCGTATTGATGATTTATTTGACCAACTGCATGGAGCTCAATACTTTTCAAAGATTGACCTTCGATCTGGATACCATCAGTTGTGTGTGAAGAAGGAAGACATTCCGAAAACAGCATCTCGAACCAGGTACGGGCATTACGAGTTTACTGTAATGCCGTTTGGATTGACTAATGCACCCTCTGTATTCATGGATCTAATGAATAGAGTTTTCAAGGAGTATCTCGATGAATTTGTGGTGGTATTTATTGATGATATCTTGGTATACTCCAAAACCTACGAAGATCATGAAAATCACTTGCGCATTATCTTGAAGACTCTGAGGAGGCATGAATTATATGGAAAGTTTAGCAAGTGTGAATTCTGGCTTCAGGAGATTTCTTTTCTTGGCCATATTGTCTCAAAAGATGGAATCTCTTTTGATCCTTCTAAGACCAAGGCAATCCAAGAATGGCCAGCACCTACGAGCATAACTGAGGTACGTAGTTTTATTGGCTTGGCAGGTTATTATCGACGTTTCGTCCAGAATTTTGCCCGATTGGCTAACCCATTAACGAAGCTCACACGTAAAGGGGTTAAATTTGTTTGGACAAAAGAGTGTGAGGAATGTTTCGAAGAACTGAAGAGAAGATTAGTCAATGCTCCTATATTGACTCTACCATCGGGGAATGATGGGTTCGTTATTTATAGTGATGCATCAAAGAAAGGACTTGGTTGTGTCCTTATGCAGAATGATAGAGTTATTGCCTATGCATCACGACAGTTGAAAATTCATGAACAAAACTATCCTACTCATGATCTTGAGTTAGCAGCTGTGATCTTTGCTCTGAAGATATGGAGGCACTACCTCTATGGTGAAAAATGTGAGATTTATACTGATCACAAGAGTTTGAAGTATATTTTCTCACAAAAAGAACTCAACATGAGGCAAAGGAGATGGCTTGAATTACTCAAGGATTATGATTGTACGATACACTACCACCCGGGGAAGGCAAACAAGGTGGCAGATGCTTTGAGTAGAAAAGACCATGGAGTTTTGAACATGATGAGAATTGAAAGGGATCCAATTTTCATGGATCTAGTGAAGATGGACATGGGAATAACCAGGGAAGGTGAAACATCAATGCTTTTTCAAATGGTTGCCAAACCATCTTTACTAGAAAGGATTAAGAGTTCTCAGACCGATGATGAAGAATTTCAGAAGAAGATTAAAGCTGTGAATGATGGGAGATTGAGAGACTTTGTGTATGAAGATGGAACTTTGAAATTTGGAAAGAGACTTTGTGTTCCCGATTTACCTGATCTAAAAAGGGAATTGCTGGATGATGCTCATAGTTCCAATTTCTCTATACACCCTGGGAGCACCAAAATGTATAGATATTTGAAGGAACATTTTTAGTGGGACAACATGAAGAGGGAGATTGCTGATTTTGTATCAAGATGTATGGTTTGTCAACAAGTGAAAGCTGGAAGGCAACAGCCTGGAGGAGTCATGCAACCTCTTCCCATACCGGAGTGGAAATGGGACAATATTACGATGGACTTTGTCATGGGGCTACCAAAGACTCCTAGAAGGAACGATGCAATATGGGTTATTGTTGATCGTCTTACCAAGTCAGCACATTTTCTTGCTATAAGAGAAGATCTACCCCTGGAACGTCTAGCAAGACTATATATTAATGAAGTTGTGAGACTTCATGGAGTACCCCTATCGATTGTTTCTGATCGTGATCCCCGTTTTACTTCAAGATTCTGGAAAAGTCTTCAGAAATCCCTGGATACTGAACTTCATTTGAGCACTGCATACCACCCTCAGACAGATGGACAGTCAGAACGGACTATTCAAACCATAGAAGATATGTTGAGATCTTGCTCACTTGACTTTCAGGGTATGTGGGATCAATATTTACCACTGGTAGAATTTTCCTATAACAATAGCTTCCATTCGAGTATTCAGATGGCACCATATGAAGCGTTATACGGAAAGAGATGTCGTACACCAACCTGTTGGGATGACGTTGGTGAAAGAAAACTTGTAGGCCCAGAACTGGTGGAGGAAACGGTGGAAAAGGTGAAGGTAATCCAAAATCACATCAAAGCAGCTCAAAGTAGGCAGAAGAGCTATGCTGATATTCGAAGGAAGGATTTGGAATTTCAAGTCGGTGATCATGTTTTCCTAAAGGTATCTCCGTGGAAGGGAGTCATACGTTTTGGTAAGAAAGGTAAATTGAGTCCCAGGTACATCGGACCTTTCGAAATTCTAGAACGAATTGGGGCTGTGGCTTACCGATTGGCAATGCCGCCAAGTCTCTCCAAAGTTCACGATGTGTTCCACGTATCTCTGTTGAGAAAATACATGCCTGACCCAACGCATGTACTCACCTATGAGGAATTAGAACTGGAACCCGATCTGTCTTATTGTGAAGAGCCCGTCAGGATTCTTGATACAAGAGAACAAGTACTGAGAAACCGGACGACGCGTCTGGTAAAAGTTTTGTGGAGAAATCATAAGATGGAAGAGGCGACGTGGGAACCTGAGGAACTTATGATGAAGAACCACCCGAGTATTTTTATACAGTAATACCCTAGAAATTGCGAGGACACAATTATTTTAAGGAGGGGAGAATGTAACACCCCAAGCTTCTACGGTACGTTTCCCTTCGAATAATGCGATAGCGTGTGTTGTACGCAACCTCGAGTTCTAACACACACCACAACTAATTAAACTAGCCGTTGTGAATAGTAATACCTACTTTTTGAAATCATATATATTTTATATTTTAAAATGGACTTCATTTTTGGATTCGGAATATCGAAATTAGCCTAGGGTGAAATTTTGGTACATTTCGGATAACTTTCATATTTTGATGAATAGTGAAAATTTCTAAATTTTAATTAAAAACAACTTTTTTAATCAAAATAATTAATAGTGATAAATTGTGAATTTGAGTGGTTTTAAAGTATATTTAGAATATATTTTTACCATTTAATATAATGTTGGTCATTGGGCATAATTTTACAATTAAACCGAACATAAACAAGTGTCAATCTTTTTATAGTTATTATCTCTTAAAAACACGCTTTTTGTTTTGACAGCGGGAATTAATTTTAAATTAATTTCTGCCACTTCTATGTTTTGAATTTAGGAAAATGGATTCCATATTTGGAATCAGGTTGTTCAAATTGTGTAAATAGGTAACTTTTATTTTTAGACATTTTGAATAGTTACTGTGGTAAATATTTTATTTACCATGGTTAAAGGGTAAATCCGGTAAATAAGGGTTAAAAAAAATAATATTATAATAATACAAAATTACCCTAAAACGTGTCCTAACCTTATTGGTGGACACATACCCGACCATGGGCATCCTTGGGTCAATTTGGGGACCCCTTGGAGCCACTTGTATGTGGTAGGGACACATTATATTAATAAAGTTAAAATAAAAATAAAAATGGCATAAGCTTACATCGTTTAGAAGAACAATTTTCACATAGGGTTATACATGTTGGCTTTTCGATTATAAATATTCATTAGAAAGCTAAAAAGATTTCCTACATAATGATATTTTATTTATAATTTTTAGACATTTAATAATTTATTTAATTTATGACACAATGATGATGCAGTAATTACTATAATAGTGAAAAATTAAAATAATTGATCTTATAAATACCCAAATAAATATAATATGAAACTTTTAATGAATTAAACTAATTTTCTAGGATAATATGATATATTAGGATTGATTTAATTGACTTTTTTCGAAGTAATCAATCTGTTATGAGTTTCACAAAAATCAACTATTGAATAGTGTCAAAAATGACATAAAAGAGTTCTTAAAACAAATATTATATTATTAATTGATATTAAATTCCTAAAAATCTAAGGTTCGGCTAAAAGACTTATATTATGATATGTTAATTATTAATGAACCACTTGGGGGTCGCTTGGATGTATATAGTAAGTTTATTAACCATATTATATAAAAATACAAAGAGACATTGTAAAAGTGAAACTAATTAACTTAGAGTTAATACTTAAAGATAAGGTTAATATAAGTACCCAAACCTGTCTAAATTCTATTGGATGAGTTGTTTTTGACCTATCCCCACCTCATCCTTTTAATAGTCAACTATGGAGCCTTTGGAAACCGAATATGAATTTATTATAAATTAATATTTCTAGCTTTTCCAAAGGTGCCCCTCACCCCTCTTATAAAAGGGCACTCCTCCTTCTCTTTTCCTCACACCTCTCAAGCCACTTGGCTCGTCCAAACTCTTCCCAACTAAGCTCCTCACATCCCTCTCCTCCTCCTTGAAGCTTCCCCTTAGGCAGAAAGCATTTCAAGAAGTCCTTTGGTTCCAACCAAAGTGAGTTACCTAAATTAAAGGTAACAATTTTCTCTTAAAGTATCTTCATTTATTTTGCTTCTCCAACCCCCAAAATCTTTTTATTTCCTTTCTTTTGTAACAACACCAGTATCCTAAATATACTAGGATGTTGTTATAAGAAGGATTCAAACTACACATACACACAACTCCATCTAATGGATGATGAACATAATGTTTCTGTGGATGGAAAACTAATGCCTCACAAAACGATGATTGTTCAAATACATCTTACCACCTCTCATGGTGGCCATTATGATGGCACTGTAATTAAATATGATATTAATGATATATATTTTATATATAAGCTTCTGTAATTCCATTTTATTTCATACCATTATTCGTTTCATGTTGTATATACATACGATAATTTCATTTGAGGAAGTGCGGACTACCGCCCCTTTAAAATGATATGACTCGTTCATACCACACATGGAACGTATAAAGGATGGTGTTAATGAACTTAAGTAACATATATAAAATACTATACTGGAATAGTAATATACCTATGTATCATTTGGATTAGATTCTTTTAAAATAAAAATTAATTAAATGGAAGTAGCGTTCGTGCGCACGTACGGACTACCGTCTCCACGAACGCGATAAGATTCATTCTCCATCAAATCCATTCAAGTCTTATTCTCATTTTGGGGTTAAAAATAATGTTAATATCATTCTGATTATGAATAAGATATAATCTATCCATTACAAACATGTCTTACGTAACAAAACATACAAAAGAAAACAAGAAAGTTCACACCCGAAACAACGATAATACTAAGATATTATTATCAAATCAATATTAAAAGATCATATATGATATCATATTGATGTATATGATTATTGTATAATTTAATAACAATGTTTTAATTATTATACAGGAGGTTAACATACCATCGACTAAGAGAAAGTTCAAGGTAAGGGTTATTTCACAATCTCTTCTTTATCCGAGGTTGTTTATACGTAATAATCTACTGGGATCTCTTTATCATCCACATCCATGTTTCTTCAAAATGTATTTCAAAACATTTTTATTATTTACAAGAATATGGGTTAAAGTTATTTATACCCTTGTTTGAATTTTTATAAGAGGAATCTTTCCGTCGTTTTCAAAACAAGGTCCTTTTTAACCTTTTCGACAGAATTAAGGTAAGAATGTTTTTTTTAAACTTATACGGCAGGTGTAGCTATTTACCGCCATTATAAAATCGTCAAAGCTTCCCTTAAAAGCTTACAAGGAAATTTTAAAAATAAAGGTTTTCTATTATAATTATGTTATTTTTAAATGATTTCAAAAAAAGAGATATTTCTCTCAAATATATGAAAATCCAGTGCAAATGTATACGTATTTAACGCAAGCTTAAAAATGTTTTCAGAAAACCTGACTCTCGAGTTTGGTAGACAGGAAGGGATTGGGAGTGGACCCATCATGGCCTGTAATTAGTCGAGCAGTCTCAGAATTAGTTATTTTGTTTTCAGAAGCTTGCATAATGTTTTCAGAAAAACACTGGAGTGTATTTTAGCAATTTTTAACGTAAGTATCTTCTTAAAAAATTGCATCGGTAGGTCTCATGAGACAAACTAGTGTCTTGGCACAAGGCCTTGACAAAATCTTATTTGTAGTCTTGGCACGAGGCCTTGGCTATGTGGTTATGATAGTCTGGCATTATGCATTCCAACATTATGAAAGTGGTTATTGATATTGCATGTGATTATTCGATTAGTAGAATATCCATGTGAACAAGTAAATGGCATTATTTCATTTTACTTTTGCCATACCATGTTGAAGTTCAATTTTAAAAGGCTTTTGTTTTAGTAATTCATTGCCTTAAATGTTTATGCTTATTTTGAATGTTCCGCTGTATTGTTATCCTTACTGGGCATTTGAGCTCACCCCTTTTCTATGTTTTATTTTTCCCAGGTAGTGAAGAAGTAAATTATGATTGACTTGCAGGGATATTATGAGGGGATTATAGTGTGGACGTTGGAAACATTATGTTGTTGTAGTAGTTTTTCATTTTATGATGTAATGTAAAACTTATGAATATATCTAGTGTTTCCAACGCTACTAAACTAATCGGTCTTTCGGGATTTGATCTTTCTTGTGATCATGCCAATGTTATGTAATAATGCACCGACTCTGGGTAGCTGGGGTCGGGGCGTTACATAAAATATATTTAAAATATAAATTATAAATTACTTAGATAAAAATTAAATTTTCAATAAAAATTCAGTATTTTTCACTATACATCAAAAATGAAACTTCTCATAAAAATACCAAAAAACACCACAAGATAATTTTGATATTGTGATTTAAAAAATGAATTTTAGTTTTTCAAATAAAATTTATAAAATATTAAAAATTTATTTTTAAAATAGGTGACCCGTTAAAAGGTTCCAAAATTTCCTCTTATAAAAATTTAGTTTTTATGAATAAAATTAGATTTATTATTATATTAAGCTAATAAAAATATTGAATGAATTTAAAAACATTTGATTAAATATGTAACATATAGATTTCATAAATTCCTTTCAATAATAGTGATTAATTTAGTTTATTAAGATAAAAATCCTTTATTGTTATAAAAATAGTTCTTTTCAACGAATCCATTATATTCAATTGATTTTTCCATTTTTAATTAATTGGTAACTAAAAGAATTAGTTTTATAAAAAAAATTAAACTATATTTTTTAAATTTTTTATCTAATTCATTACTACTATTCCAATGGCTAGGTAAAAATTATCACATTAAAATAAAAATATTTAGTCATTTTTTTATACTCGATGTGGCATATATTGTATAATATTGAACATTGTGTTTCCTTTTAAAAATATCAAGATGTTACAATTTAAATTTATTTAGAATAATTTTATCATAATAATCATATATAACCATTAATTTATCATAATAAAAACAATGAATTATGGTAATGGAAAATGAGTCATCTCAATACATGGACATAGTACTTCACGCATACACACGAGTGATACATTCATTTACCATTTGATAGAAAAGAGGTTGAAAATGGTAGATAAATAATCATAATAAAAATTCATTATATTTATTATTATTAAGTACTTATGTTATAGTGGATACCATAGATCCATATAAGGTATAAGAATAAATTAAATTCAAATTACTAAGTTAGAAGTTATACCTCTTTCTTGAGGAACGTTCTTTGGCTTACAACTTATTCCTCAAAATCATGTTATATTGATCAAAACATGGACCATGGGAATGATTTGGGATATTAATATGGCATTATAGTAGGTATTGTATGATCCATAATGATCATGAAATTTTATTAATATAGAAGAGGTGGTATCGTTTTATAATGGCGAGAGTGTTGATACTTAGAATTTTTCAAAATATTATAGTAGAATAATGTCTTACTCAAGTACAGTAAATACAAAATTATAATTATTATAATATAGGAAGGATGAATTCAATATATCAAAAAAATTAAGTCATGTTTTTTCATAATTTCAAAATTATTTCTTAGTCCCTCCCCCCATCCCCAGTAAACTCATTTTAACCTCAATCATGGTAAAACATTTTTACTATTTTTACTATTCATTATGAAAAAACATAATTTGAAATTATTAAAATATATTAATTATAATAAATAAAAATATGGAATCAATTTAAAATATTCAATTTTTATATGTGGTATAAATTCATTTGTAATTGTGTTTATAAAATGTTATAAACCCATTTTTAGAAAAATATACTTTTTATGTATAAAATTGAGTTTGCCTTCATTCATTTTCATGTGAAATCTATTTGATTAATGTAGAGACCCAAAGATTTACGTACATGGACAATAAATTAATTTTTCGGAATACTTAATACATAACAAAAAATAGAAAAACAAGGATAGTAATAGTTTAGTGTCTTTGGAAACTCGGAATATAATCTTCTAATCCTATTGAAAGATATTCAACAACTCCCATAATGATCTTCCCCTTTTTGTTTCCTTACCAAAAACCTTTCTTTATTTCCTGGGGAAAATAAAACATAAAAAGGGTGAGCTCAAATGCTCAATAAGGTCAAACATAGAGAACATAAAACAATCCATAAACATTTGAAAGAAAAAACTTGAACATGAAATTTAAACATCAAAATCTTGAGAAAAGACATAAATCATGGAAGTATGTAAGGAATATATCATAATAGAACATAAACCATGATAAAATATAATGGGAATAAAACATTTAATTGTGGAAACCATTCAGTACATGTTATGATTTCCATAGTAGCCAAGGCATTGCTGCCAAGACCATCTTAGCGGACAAAGTCCCTTTCTGAATCGAGTTCACTCCTCGTTTCAGTCCTAAAACACTGAACCTGATTAACTTACCGTTCCATCCATGTTTATATCATGAGATATAAATCTTTACCCAATGCATTGGAGGGAGATATAGTTCCCACCCATCTCATAATGAAATCATTCTTACTTGTGCCACAAAATAAACATAATACATTCATCATAACCCAAAGAATAAAATGGGTTTCATAAACATCATCCCTTCATTTCATAATCCATATAAAACAAATGGACATTTCATCATAAGAAATGTGAACCTTGTAAATCATAGATACATTAAACTTGAAACATACACATATGAAATAATTTCATCTTAGATGGAAAATGGTTTTGATAAAACATTTGAAATGAATTCTTGAGGAAAATATCCTTTCTTCGTCAAAATCATTTTCTTTGCAAAAAATGCCATGCACATTTAAAATAAAAGTATTTTGTTGAAAATAGTCATAAAATCATGTAGAGTAAGATTCCTGAAAATGGGGCATTATAAAACCATAAAAATCTGCTCACGCCATATAAGTTAAAAATAACATTCTCACTACCACAAAAACAGTTTTTCGCAGCGCCCCCCTTTATCAGTGCTTGCTTAGTAGTGCTGATAAAGGGCCCCCCTTTATCAGCGCTTGCTTAGTAGCGCTGATAAAGGGGGGCCTTTATCAGTGCTTTTTTTAGCGCTGATAAAGGGTCGACTTCAAAAAAAATTAAAAATACATTAATATATAAATATAGTTATATTGTTATATAAATATAATATATAATTTTTAAATATATTTTAGATAAGTATAAATGTACATTTACACTTATTATACATAATATATAAGATATTTAGTGAAAATGTCTTCTTAAAAAATTAAAAAAAATATTTTTAATTAATATTTTGATAATCATTATGGAGTAATAGTCATTTAATAATAATTTGAGGACTAAAAAAATTAAAAAAATTAAAAAAGATCCAAAATATGTTGAAAACTCAACTCAAACTTCAAACGGCCATAACTTTTGATCCGGGTGTCCGTTTGAGCTCTACCACATATCAAATCGAAGCCTGTGACAAGCTCTATGTCGCTGTGACTCGTGGGGGGACCCTAGTCAAGTGATTTTCGAGGCAAAAAGAGGCCTAGAAGGCCTCCAAAACTATGTTTTTAGTCGGGGTACCCCAATTTTTTAACATTTTGTGGATTTTCACCCTCATTTAAGGGGGTATTATTAGATTTTTTTGGTGGGGTATGAATTTATTCTAAGGTATTACATTCATATTGATATTATTTCTTTGAAATTTCATCATTTTTTATAATACATTTCTATTTATAATCAAATATATAATAATATATTCATATTTTTTAAATATTCACACCTAAAAATTAAATTTTTTAAATAAATAATTAAACATATTTACATATAAAATATATTAGCTTTATCTAAATAATAACTAATATCAATTTTATTTAAAATACCAATATATGAATATTTATATACCTATATATTAGTCTCACTATATATATATATATTAATCTAACTATATATATATTAATCTAATAACTATATATATATTAATATAACTACATATATATATATATATTAGTATTACTATAAATATATATGAATATCACCATAAATATATATATTAATATCACTATATATATATTAATATAACTATATAAATATATATTCATATAACTATATATACGTTAATATAACTATATATATGTTAATATAACTATATATATGTTAATATAACTATATATATGTTAATATAACTATATATTAATATAAATATATATTAATATACGAATAAATATAACTATATATATATATATTAATACCACTATATATTTATATTAATATTACTATATATATTATAATATAACTATATATATATATTAACTATATATATATTAATATAAACATATATTACTATATGAATAAATATAACTAAATATATAAATATATATATAGAGAGATATCATCAATTGGAAAGCAAATCAAAAGAGAGTAGTAGTAAGGGCTTAGGCCCGTAGGGGGGAGGTCTTGAGTTCAAATCCTGGTAGAGGCAGGGGTGCGCGCGCATGGGGAATATTGGAGCAAGCGCTGTTAAAGGGTGGAGGGGGGTGCGTGGGGTGTGTGGGGTGTTGTATAGGGGACGAAAAGCGCTGTAAAATGGGGAGTTCAAGCGCTATAAAAGCCCCCCCCCCAATTGGCAGTATTTTTTAAATTTTTTTTAAATTTTTTAAATTTTTTTAACTTTTATCATCGCTTTTTTAAAAGTGCTTATAAAAGGGTCCTTTATCAGCGCTAAAACGAGAGCGCTGATAAAGGAATCGCTGATATAGGACCCCTTTATCAGCGCTAAAAAAAGCGCTGATAAATGGGTACTTTTATCAGCGCTTTTTTTTAGCGCTGATAAAAGACCCCTTTTATCAGCGCTTTTTTTAGCGCTGATAAAGGGGTCCTATATCAGCACTTTTCGGAGCACTGATAAAGGGGACCCCCCTTTATCTACGCTGGCTTTATCAGCACTTTTCTAGCACTGATAAAGGCCATTTTTAGCGCTGATAAAGGCCGTGTTTGTAGTAGTGTCTCCTCGTACTTTTGTCGGAAAAGTCAAAAAGTACCTCATATGGTAAAAAAAGATTCCTTACATAACATGTATTAAAAGTAAAAAATGGTTAAAAAAGACATTAAACATACATGAAAACACTTTTATAAAACATGGACATGGATGATAGAAATAACCCCAGTAAATACTTACGAATAAGCAATCTCGGATAAAAATGAGAATTGCAAAATTATCCCTTACCTTAGGTCTGATATGCTTCGTATGGATCTGAACCTCCTGTATAATGATTTAAATAATGTCATTTACTTATTACATAATAATATTCATTGTTATGATATCATATATGTTTCACTTATGACTTTATATTGCCCCTTCATTTGTAAATTCCATGTTAAAGCAGCGTTTTGGGTAAAATCATTTCATTTATCGTATGTGTTTCGACTTGTCGTTCTTGATATTATTACTTATATCCTAATTTACATAATTCCAGAATTTAAAAAACAATTTATATATAATATATATTCATCATATACATATATATTATAGATCGATAAACGGAATGAAATACACTGTTCACGGAGACGGTAGGTCATACGTACGCATGAACACTGTTTTCATTTCCTTATTGAATTGAATGGAATTAAGTAGATGACATTAATATATATATATATATATAAATACAGTATCATTATTATTTTATATATTTCATGATTACTTATTATATATACTTTATAATCATTCCTGAATGGTAAACATGGAAAATGAATCTCATCGCGTCGTGGAGACGGTAGTCCGTACGTACGCACGAGCGATGATATCATTCCCATGATCGTGGAATTGCATTTAAGTGTATGTATAATATTTCAGAATCAATATCACTTTTCAATAATCATATATAGTTATTTATTTACACCATTATACCCATCCATGTAAGGTGGTGGTCGAAAACAGATTACATGACGGCGTGGAGACAGTATTCTGTACGTACGCACGCGCGGTGATTTCGTTTTCCGTAGGATGGATAGATGGTGAAATAGGTTTGTTTCATACTTATAATAATATATAAGTATATGAGAAATACTGATTTTATTACTTCATAATGAAACAACTAAATAAGAAGAAGTAGAAGAAGATATAAAGTTGAAAGAATCGGTAACGGATATTACCTCTTCTTTCGACACACCTTTTTGAAACCTCCTCTTAGGGCACTAAGATTGGTCCTTGAAGAAGACCAGAACCTCTAGGATGTTTCTAGGGAAGTATATAAGAGAAATTGTTAGGTTTTGGTAGAGCTTCAAGGCTCAAATTGGTGTGATGAAGAGAGGGAGGAGGTGTCCTTTTATAAGGGAGGAGAGGGGCACCTTTGGAAAAACACAAAATATTATTTTATTATAAAGTCATATTCGAGTTTTAATACCTCAAATTTAATTTATTTCTAAGCTAAGGTGGGGATGGGTCGAAATCCTCTCATACAATAGAATTTGGACAAGTTTAGGTTACTATTTTAACCTTATCATATAGATTTAACTTTAAGTTAAATAATTTTTCTTTTACCGTGTCTTCTTGTTTTCTTACACTATAAGGTTAATAAACTTACTATAACAGGCCAAAAAAACCCCAAGTTGTTTATTATTAATATATATAACCTTATCTAAGTAATTTTTTCTAACCTTAGATTTTTGGGAATAAAATAACAATTAATAAAATAATATTTGTTTTAAAAACTATTTTTTGTCAATTTTGACACTATTTGGTAATTGATTTTTGAGAAAATCCTAACAGAATGATTAGTTCAAACAAAGTTTACTAAATCAATAGTATCATGTCATAGAAACCTAAAAAATTAGTGTAATTAATAAAAAGTCTCAAATTACATTTATTTTGGTATTTATAACATCAATTATGTCAATATTTCTTTAATAAGATAATTACTGCATCATCAATGTGTCATAAATAAATTAAATTATTTAATATCTAAAAATTATAAATAAAACACCATTATGTAGGAAATATTTTTATATTTCTAATGAATATTTATAGTCGAATTTATCTTATGCATAACCCTATATTAAAAATGATTTAGTTATTAAACATTGATTTTAACTATTTTAACCCTTCTTTAAATAAATTAATAATAAATGTCCTAATCTAATCCAAGTGGGACTAAATGGTCATATTTTGTTCCTAAGGTTGTTTTGGGTCGAATTAAACTTATAAAATAGAATTAGGACATGTGTTAGGGTAATAATAATATCATTTTTACCTTTAATTGCACTATTTACCTTTAACCGTGGTAAATTAAAGTAAAAAAGGTTTCTATTCACCAAAAATTATTTTTATCTCATTGAACCACATTTTACTTACTAACATCAACCGTGTCTCTCAGATTTTTGAAATTCCATTCACAGAAGCAGTAAAATTACGTTTTATGTAAATTTTCAAATTCTCCTAGGAGGTGGGTTAAAGACGATGAAAAGTTCAATAAAATTTTTATATATCTGAAATTATTATAAAATGACTCCAATGAATTACATTGAACTTATATTGGTATTATGTATCAATTTTTACCTAAAATAAAGTTAAATAAAATAAATATTTATTTAAATAAAAAGACGGTTTTTAAATAGTAACCCAGTGTTTTCACTATTCATCAAAAATTGAAAGTTTTCAGAAAAATACCAAAATTTCACCCTAAGCTAATTTCGATATTCCGAATCCAAAAATGAAGTGCATTTTGAAAGATAAAATTTCAAAATGTGGATATTACTATTCATAATAGCTAGTACATAATAATATTATAATAATATCTCGTTTAGTGAAACTTGGTATTGTGTACTACACACGCTGTCGAAGAAGGTCTTGATTGCGTGTAATGCAAGCCAAGTCAGGGCTGCGTGTAGTGAAATCTATGTTTGGTGTTGTGTATAACATAATCAAAACTTATTTCATTTATACATTAAACAAGATCTATACTTAATGTTGCGTAGAATAATTTCCATAAAACGAACTTCAAATAGTGTGTAACACTAGCCAAGAATAGTGTTACATATACTACAAGCTAATACGGTGTTTCATATAGTACAAGCTAATCTTGGTGTACCGTACAAAACAAGACATCAAAGTAATTAAAAATAGTATTTATCATAAAATCTCGAGCTGTTACAATTAATGTTGAAATATTTTATAAAATATATTATCTAAAAATTTAATTAATATAATTCATCAATAGTTATTAATTTAATTTTCTAAGATAAATAAATATGGGTAACATTAAAATAGTTTTTAGAAAAACACCTATGTATGTTATTTGTTATAATTTCTAACCAATTGATCACTAATGAATTAATTTTATTCATGTGAAAATAATAATTTTTCATAATTTTGATAGTACTACTTGTACCCTCCAATAAAAAGTCTATAATATAGATTTCATATTAAATAATAATATTTATATCATGGTTCGTTTAAACATGTTATGACATAAAAATCAATCTATCAAAGAAATCAAATTTATTAAAGAAAAATTTATCATTAAATATCATGGTGTTATATTTTACCCACATAAAATAATTTCACCCATAAATTTTAATTACTTGAATTAAAAAACGATGGATACTTCCTCCTCTCATCACATTTTTAGGTAGTCACTTAACTTACTAGACTTTATGGTTTTTTCATAAAATACTAAGAAGGTGAGTGGTCTTGTTCTTCATTACATTATCTCATCGATACAGAATCTCTACTATTTGTAACTAATATGGGATATCCCAATCCATTGGTATGTCCTATAATTTCAGTCAATGTGAAGGATTATGTATATACTTATTCTGGATAGATACAAGGGATGTATCATGATCTTGAGCGAGATTTGGTGGATGTTCCAAGTAATAATAAATTTTACAAATAAGATAGAGAATTTTAAATGGATCAAGATATCTAGGGGTTAGTTTTACATTATTTAAAAATATAAAAACCTTATTCCTTGTAAAATTCATAGTATTTCCTTCTCACCAACTTCAAACACCAGATCTCACTGAACACAGTCATCATGGAATTTCTTTTGAATCTAAGTTCACTATTTTGATGTTGAATAGATCTAACCATTTCTTATATTTCCCCAGAAATCTCAGGTTCCAATATCTTTCATTCAATAACTTAATCATAGATTATTGTATTTCTATAATTCTTTATATAGATGAATTCATAAGGGTCCAATTGAATCCATTAGTGAAAGATATTATTGTATAAAATTTTGACAATAGAAAATGGTTGATCCCAATCATTTTTAAGAACCATGTTACATACTATCAACGTTTAATATATGGATGGAATTATACTATTAGATAGACCATCTATTAGAGGATGATATTTAGTAATAAACCTAAACATTATGTCTAGATCCTACTAAAGAGTTTTCTAAAACATTAAGGTAAACCTAGAATCTCGATATTATGAAATTGAGTGTGGTAGTCCATGAAATCTATCTAATTTCTTAATGTATATCCAAGAAATATAATAAATAGAGAAATATTCCCTATAGAAAATGAAATGTTCTAATTTCATTATCTGAATGGCTATAACCCAAATAACATTATACATTTTAGATATTTTTGGGAGTCTGATGATGAAATGCATGGTAATGTTTTCCATTTTCCATTCAGGTATGGGTAATGGTTATAACAACCACTTAGACTTATATCTATCTACCTATACTTTTTTTCATAACTATATCAAGATACATACTCCATAATATCCCTATAATTGTTATCTCACTATAAATATTCTTTCATATCCCTATATATACTCATACATCTGGGATGAATATAGAATGATGAGTTATGAGATTTATCTAATATATCCCATTAAAATTTGGTATTAATTGGACTCATACTGAGTTACTGAACCTTATCATTCCATTATATTAATGGTTAAACTATCACTACAATAGAATCGTCATTTAGCGGCGATTATTTTTTCGTTTAGCGGCAGTTTCTGGAAACTGGCGCATAATACGGCATCACCAATCTTTTAACGGTGGTTATTTTTGTTTAGTGGCGGTTTAAGGAAATCGTCGTAGCTGTCTCATTTCGTTTTGGTTTTAGCGGCGGTTATAACCGCTCCGAATAAACTCAAATCCAGCAGCCGTAAAACTGCCGCTAAATCCAGGGGAACCACCGTGGGATGAGATAGCCATGATGTGACTATTTCGCGGTGTTTATAACTGCCACTGCACATAAAATAAACTTTAATTTTAGCGGCAGTTTTCAATGTTTAGCAGCGGTTTAAACCGCCACCAACCCGCCACCAACTTACATTTCGCGGGGGTTAAAACCGCCGCTAAAAGCTGCCCAGAAAAAAAAATTAGATTCTACGGCCCCACTTCCCTGAAAACCAAATCAAACCAGATATAACAAAGAGAAAAATTATAATACATGAAAACTAAGCCATGAAAACAATGCAATGCCAAAATCAGTGACACAAATAAGGATAATAGCATCCAAGCAGTGAAGACAGAAATCCCTAAAATACTAAATACCCTACCTTACCACTAAACCCTAAAATAATTCCATATATTCCAAGCAGTGAACACAAATAAGGGTAATAACATCCAAACAATTATTATATAGATTGCCCACTTTTTACAACACATGGAAGACCCAACCACTCCCATCCAGACCACTACCAAGCAGCACACACCTGGAAACACAGTAGTCTCTATATCAATATCTTAAGAATATTTCATCAGCCAATTTATTAGGAATATAACCATGTTTTAAAAATATAACATGCCTTAAAAATTGTAACATCCATTTTTATCTTCATAATATCCTCATAAACATCATTCAAAAAATATCTTATATTATGGAGCATATAACTGTCTTATCAACTTTCAAAAAACCACATCAAGAAAGATATCCTATTATTCAACAATTTTTGGATATTCAATTTACTTCTAGAAAATATTTAGATCCTCTTCTATGAAACTTCTAAAACATATAACTTCGAGAAAAACATTCAATTCCAACTTTATTCACAAACTCTATTCATAGGGAACAATAACATGGTTTAAATCTCTTCTAAAAAAATAAATTCATCACATGGAATATCACCTAATCAATAATGAATATCTCAGTTGGGATCTCCCCAAAAAATAATCAATATTTCAATGATATTCTCACACAATCCATAATGATTCTATTGGTTATAATCCCACAATAATTAATTAAAAATCAAATCCCTTGGAAGTCATTTCTCCCAACTGATAATAAACCTTTTGGTTGAAATCTTCCCTAACCCATAAACAATTTCTTAATAGTTTTCCTTCCTATAAAATAACACCATATGATAGGAGGATTTTTATTTTCTATAAAACCTAACCCAACTATAATATTGAGTGGTAAAATCTGATATGATGAATCCCATATCACATTCACTCAACTAATAGACTATTATAAAAAATATAACTTTATGAAAAAACATTCACTTCTACCACTATAATCAACATATGAAAACTTATATAGAACCTATAATTCCCTATAGAAACACATATAGAACCTCTAATTCCCTATAGAAAAATCACACTGCAAGAGAATGAATTTGAGAAGTTGATCACCCCTAATATGATTCTCTATTAGTTAAAGACATTCTCAGGGTTCTACGTGTACCTCTAAGTCCCAATTGAATTATAAAATAAGAAATAGAAGTATCAAAACTATAGTGATATGTATATGTCCCAGTTGAATTATAAAATAAGAAATGGAAGTATCAAAACTATATTGATATGTATATGTGAGAATAGATAGAATACACATATCATACCTGAAACTATATTAAGCAGTATCTGATCCTGCCCCTCCCTTGTACACATCATAATATATTTATTCAATGAAAGTGGAAAGGTCTGATCAGTATATGAGAGAAAACAGAAAATGAAAATACGTTGAACGATATTTTCATTTGTTAAAATTAAAATCCGAATTTAGTCATGACACCAAACACATTAAAATCTATAATCATTCATGAAATAAAAACATTTCCATCAACATAGAGATACGTAGTATATAAGTATCAAAAGAGAGTATCAATCCTCTTGCAGTCCCTGCAAAGAGGATTTTTCAAAAGGTATTAACTTTAAATATAATTGGGTTTTAACCATTTATGAAAGGAATTGAAAGATTGAATAAGACAATAACATTCATATTAAATTTTTACTATAAAAAAACCAAAACAAAATCATCACTGAAACGACTCATGTCAAAAAGAGAAGCGAGAGAACCTACACTGATGAATGAACATCTCTCTTAGTTCTTCCAAACGCCCATCTGCTTCATACAGCTAGGAAACAATAGATATACACAGCAAAAATATTTAAAAAACCCACTCATGAGAGAAAACTAGAGTATGGTGAAAGAAAATATTGATCTGACTAGGAAAAACCTGATTGTATATTAGACCTACCCAAATTGCCTGTCATTAAAATTAAAAACTGTTAAACCCATTTTTATTATTGTGTATTTCTGAGTCCCACATCGGAATACTCTCCATTCATTCACCATTAGTCATTAATTTTACTACCATATTTAAAAAAAATTATCTTATTATAATGGTCGAGAGTTTCTTAAATGATAAAAATAAGAAGTAATCCATATCATCAATTGTCAATCAATAAGATACGACGCATAGTAATATCATTAAAATCCATAAAGTACAAGCGACTCACTTTTTTCTTCTAATTTACTCTTAACTAGTTTACTATCTTTATTTATTTTGTTCTTCATTAAAGAGTGTTCCCCCATGTTCTCATTCCTCATAACCATGAGTAATAAAGTAGTCATAACCAAACACATAAAAATAATAATATAGGACCCTTGGAAAATTTCTTAGTAGGCTAGTCAAACAATTTGTTCCTAAATGATTTATACTACACTCGAGAAATAAAGACATAAAAAGAAACATCAGAAATCAATAAAATGCCTAAAAGGAAAATGAGAAATCAAGGAAATTTTAGGACATGAAAATGTGTGGTGGAAACTATGTACCACAAATGTTACATATACAAACTAACTGTTTTCATATTAAAAATCAACAATACAACTACTCAGGGACCGATGATGCATCATCACCCTCTCCACCTTCATCTCCACTTTGTACTGTCACCTGTAAGAACATTATATTGAAAATTAAATACGATTTCATATTTATATTAAAACTTCAAACCAATGAAATTTATCCAACTAAATGATTTTGATTTTTTGTGATTTACCTACATACCACCAGTCGATGCACTACCACCGGGGGAATATCTGCTCATCTGTTGACATATTTCAATCAACTCTTTCTACAATGCATATATCTGCTCCCCCTACTGGTGAACTGCGCTTTGTAAAGAAACAATATCTTTCTTATCATCTCCGGGTATGGGCTGACTAAAGTCAGGAGTAGATACAGATGCTATCCTTGATGGCCTGCTAAAAATCTTAGATGGTACGGGTCCCAAACCCATCCCGCACACTCTCCCAGCATGCTCCTTCCCAAGGACCTTAGCAACAGGGTCATCCTGGGAGACTGAGTATGACTGCGCAGGATTTTCATCCCATAGCTCTTTAATTTTTACCTATAAATCAAATATCAATATATATTAACATAGTAAAACTAATAATAAGTTATTATAATGAAAAATTGACTTCATACCCCAACTTCTTTAGCAGGATCGTTAACAAAACTTCCATCTGATTTCTTGTGAACATCCAACCACAGTTCCGTCCTGGATACTTCATGCCCTAAACTCTGTGACTGTATTAAGCAAAGATAAATCAACAATTCAATATATTAAACAGATAATATTGTCTTATAAATATTTAAACTAATTAAAAGATTACCAATGTCATTCGGATTCTAGAAAAACTTTTTGAGCCCGTAGTGTGCGGGATGACTTGCTTAGCCCGGTTTAATGCATTTTGTCTTGAGATATCCTGAAATAAAATAAAAGGAAATTTAATACTAATGTATTTAATGTCATTTCCTTTTCATATACATGTATAAATGTAAAATGAGGATAATATAATAATATATATTTCAATACCATCCGATTTTGATCAGGATGTCGGTCAACAAACACTTTCCACGGGTCTTTCGGTACCCCACTGGGTAGCTTCTCATACATTTGCTACGTGGTCAATGAAGTATCGTTGACATCACACCATAATCTCCATTTGAAATCTTTCCACTTCTTACCTATATTTCTCAACGTCCACTTCTGTGCTATCACATCAACAAAGGTAAAGTGGAAGAACATCTGTATACAGAAATTCATTTTGAACATATTAGTAACATGACATTCAATTAAACCATAATATAATAAATTTACCTTTATTTGAGAATAAAACACTTCATTTTTCCATCTTGAAGGCATATGTCTCCAATAGTCATATGAAATGGGAAGGGAAATGGGATCTACTGCCAGCTGGCCTAGAATCTGGCCAAGTAACCCTACGACGTCATCTGTAGGGACCCCATAAGAATCAAATGGCACAACAATCTTCTCGCCATTTAGATTCCAAACATCTGCACTTTTTATATTTTTCTACACATTTTCATTTTTTTCATCTTCAATAAGAAAACAATTAGTATAAACAAAATGCAATAAATTTATTTAATTAAAATTTGTACCTATGATAGTGACACTCCAGTGTGTCCGGGATGAACTGGAAGTGGTACGTCACTGCCCCACTACTGAGCCTCCTGAAAGGGGAGTCGGTGACTCACCCTCTACTGGGACATCCACGGATGGTGTGAGAGATGGTGTAGGGGGAGATGGTGAAGGGGTGTCAGCACCTGGCATCTTAGATGTTGTGGGGAGGGAGACAGATAGATCTCCATCTGTCGCGGAACTAGATGAAACAATATACCGCTTCTTCCTTGGCATTCCTGTCATTTAATAAAATAAAATTAAGTTCAGAATATATATTTCAAAAAAATTATGCAGAAAGAAATTAAAAATGATAATAGATGCCTAGTACTAACAAACAAAATATATATAACAATGATAATGAATGACTGTAGAAATTTAATAAGTGGTTGCTGAATAAATAAATAATTGTACATACAATCATTTTCCCCTTCAATCATGTCGGTTTCCAGCTCTATTGCTTCATCCACATCATTCATCCTTGCTAGACTAATACTTTCAATATCATGATCGACAACTAATTTTGCTTCCTGTTGCTGATTAAATTCAATTTCAGAGGTCAAATTTTCCACTCCATCACCCATATCATACAAATCTCTTTGTATTACATGAGAAAATACACTCCACCTTTCATCGGCAACATCAATCACATAATATACCATTTTTGCTGGCGATGCTAAGATATATGGATCATGCAGTTCACAATCACCAACATCCATCAAGCGAGAGAAGTTCACAGAAGTAAATTGCAAGGAATCTCTTTTAACACCTCTGATAATATCGACCCATTTTCATTTGAATAAAACAACCAAAAAATGTCTGTGGTAGTTTAATCCAATAATATCATACATCTTTCCGTAGTATTCCACTTCAGCAAATGTAAATATACCACTACTCTGTGTTTTGAAACCCACTTCTCGATCGACTGTATGAAATCTAAAGCCATTCACATTATAAGCGTCGAACTTTCTAACTTCTTTTAGAGGACCTCTAGAAAGAAACTTCAAATCAACTGACACCTCTAATCGAGTATCAGTATTCATGATCTGAAAAAATAAATATACTTTATTAGATTCACAAAATGTATGTGTCAAACTAATATTCATATTTATTGTAATATTTATGAACTTACACGTCGTGCAAACCATTCTACAAGCTCTTTATTAACATATTTCATTATATCTTTCTCATTTCATGTTCGGCCTCTCATTCTTCTCTTTGTTTATATCCTCAACTCTTCAATAAGTGGATCGGCAATGTCACTATTCAGCAGCACATATCTATGTGCCTGTAATAATTCTAATTCAGTCACTCTCACATATGAAGTCCTCCCAACTGATCGGCCAATAGCAAGAAATATTTTGGATTTCTGATGTATTTGAGATTGATTCGATGTGTCGTCAACATGTCCAACTCGATTAAATATTTTCTCAATATCATCTATGTATCGATAAAAAAAGGTAAGACAGTCCTCAGCCAAATAGCCATCAACAATTGAGCCTTCTGGTTGAGCTTTATTTCTCACGTATGATTTCAAATGTCCAAGATATATGTGAAATAAAATAAACATAATTATGCATTTAATTAAGTACCAAAAATTGTTTACTTCACTGGAAAACATATAAATAAAGTACCTCTCAATTGGATACATCCATCGATAATGAACAAGGCCTCCTAATTTAGCTTCCTCAACCAAATACACAGTAAAATGCAACATTACATTAAAAAAGACGGAGGAAAGATCATCTCCATTGCGCAAAGGGTCAATAAAAACCTCTTCTGGAGGTTTTCAAGCTGAAATGGATGTAGACATTTCTAACATAGTTGTCTGAAAAATGTACAGAACTGCAGTACAATAGTAGTAATTGTTTCAGTTAATAATGTACGCAATTCCAATGGTAGTAACTTTTGTAACAAAATATGTGAACCATGACTTTTCAATCCATGCAACTTACGATTATTTAAGTCAACACACCTCAAGATGTTACTTGAATACCCATCAGATACCTTAACATTCTTTAACATTTGAAGGAATGTAACTTTATCCCTATTTTTCATTGCAAAAATTGTTGGAGGATACATTTCATTCTCATCTGGCCAGATATGGTGTTTTATGTTCATTGCTTGTAAGACTTTGTGAGCATTGAGATGATCCTTTGACTTTCCATGCTCATTAAGAAATGTGAAAATAAAATTGTCACAGACATTATTTTCAATATGCATCACATCAAGATTATGCCACAACAAATTAAATTCCCAATACGGAAGTTTGAAAAATATACTTTTTTTCTTCCATTGTTGTGTTCTGGTTTGGCTTGACGATGCACTTCGGACCTATTTTCCGCTATCATTCAAATGATGAACCTTCCAAAATTCTATTTCAACATTTTCAAGCTATTTCAATATTTCAAAACCATTTAAAAACTTTAGAGGTGGTCTACCATCAATGGAACCATCAAATTTTGATCTGTTCATCCGAAATCTATGAGATGCATCGAGAAATCTACGATGACACAAGAAGAACCATTTTCTACTGTGAGGTATCCATTTGGGCTCAAAATCAAAGTTACAAATGGGACAATCCAAACCCACGTATGTGTTCCAACCAGATAAATTCCCAATCCCAGGGAAGTCACTAATGGTCCACATTAAAGCAGCATGCATTTTGAACATTGTTTTAGAAGAAGTATCAAATGTATCAACATCGTCTCTCCATAACTCCTACAATTTGTCACTCAAAGGCTGCAAGTATACATCAATATCATTTCTAGGAATTTTTTTTTCAGTAATAATCATCGAAAAGATAAAATATGTTTGTTGCATACACATCCACGGAGGCAAATTATAAGGGATCAAAACAACTATCAAAATGCTATAATTGGTACTCAAAGTCCCAAATGGGTTGAATCCATCGGCAGCCAATCCCAATTGAACATTCCTAGGATCAGCTGAGAAATAGAGATGTAATGAATCAAATTTCTTCCATGATTGAGAATCTCGTGGATGTCTCATTAGCCCATAATTGTTATTATCTACATAATTCCACTTCATGTGTTTGGCGGTTTTCGATGACATGAATAATCTTTGCAATTGAGGCTTCAAAGGAAAGTAATGCAAAACCTTTGCAGGTGTGCTCCTTTTCTTCATCTCTATGAAATAATGTTCATTCAGACTTACAACATCACCCTTTTCATTCCATCTAGAAGAAGAACATTTCTTGCAATTCTGTCTACTTGTATCCTCTACCCAATAAAGCATAAAATCATTGGGACACACATGTATTTTTTTATAATTCAGACCAAGCTTGTTAACAAATTTTTTCATATCATAAAACGATTATGGGATTTTTTTTTCTTCAGGAAATGCATCATGAATCAATTCTAATATCATGGACATTGCCTTATTTGTAATTACACATAGACATTTGATGTGGTACAACTTCAGCAGAAATGAAAGTTTTGAATATTTCAAACACCCACAATACAACTCTTGATTTCCATCATCAACTAAATCATGAAACAAATTTTCCTCAGTGAAGTTTTCTCTTACATTTGGCTCCACATAATCAAGAAGAGGATCCAATGATATGTGACAATCTTGATCTGCCTGTGTTACAGTCTCAAAAACAACACTTGTCACGTTGCACTTTGTAGCACCCTCTTCAGGTTGTTCTGATATGTTTTGATGTTGATAGTGGTGTCTTGCAGTGCTGAATGAATCATTTATTAGGTTTTTCATTTCATTTTTCATTATCGACGAACTTGGGACCTCATTCTGTAGATTAACATCAGTGCTCAATCTTTATGTAACGTTCGATTCTCCATGCCAAATCTAACACAAATATTGATCAGGGAATTGCTTCAGAATTTAATGTTCATAAACCTCATCTCTACTCAACCATGTTCTAAATTTACATTTAGGACATAGACATTTTATTTTCCCTTCAACGGATCGATAAGAAATTGAAAAATCTAAAAACTCATTCAAATCCATAACATACTGAGGTGTGTTCCTCAGTAATGTGATCCAACTTTTATCCATGTATATCACAATGTGCCTACAGAATAATAAAAAAAATAAAAAACATAGTTACTACTAAATAGAGAAAGAGGTTCATATATACGATAGTATAAGATTACAGATACATAATATAATAAAGATGAGCCCCTGAGTTAGATATGAACCCTTAGTGTTTGGGATAGGGGAAGTTTCTTTGGAAATGAGAAACAGTGTGCTAACAACGTGGTAGCTACTTTAACATGAAACCCAAAACACATTGTTAATTTGGAATAACCCCAACCTAATTTCTCTATAGAGTCTTTATATAAAACTCTAATATCGAATAAATCTATTACAAATAATGTTTAGGAAAACCCTTATGATGCTTACAAAACTCAACACATTGTTAATTTGAAGTGACAAGAACCACGTGAGGGATGGTAGTCTTGAGGCATGATAAGTGGTGGTGTTCATGGAAATGTATGATGAAATAACTTGGGCGATTAGGTTTTGAGGTTATAAGAACCTTGTGTGGATTGAATTTCTAGACCTATCTTTGGTGTATTCACATAGAAAAGAGTGGTGGTGTGACTTTAGGGTGATTTGGATCATATATGTTTTAATTATCATGAGTGTAGAATTATGGTTAAATGGGACAATTGAGGATCTGACCATGGAGTAGAACTAAGAGTCAGATTCAGACTTCAGTGTGGGCATTGAAAATTTTGGTTATTCCTTGAGTTTTAAGGCATCGTGGTCGGGATATGATAGTGCATTGGTGGGTGGGATTGAGCGCCTTTAGTATAATTCATCTAGAGAAGGACTTTCTAGTGTTGTTTCATAAAAATTGATGTGGTAAGGTGGAGACCACATCAGAAATGGCATTCAAGATGCGGCTAATGTGGTTTGGGGATCAAACTAGGGTATTTGAAGAATAGTTGATGTGTCTTGGCTTAGTGTTTGGAGTTTCATAGTAGAATCATGTTGGGAATTTGGAGATGAAATGTGGGGTGTTTGTACTATCATCCAGGACAACATAATAAGATAATCAGAAGTATCAAAAGTATAAGGAACTCCATACCTAAGTGTCATAATTCATTATAGTCAAGTACGTCTTATAAATAAATAGGTTATCCATTTCAAAAAATAATGAAAAATACAAAGATAAAAATACAATTAAAGTGATTAATTTCATCCAAGACTATACATATTAATGAAAAATCATCTAGTTTGAATAACATATAAAGAAAGAAAATACAAATAAAATTTAAATACAAAATAAACCTAGATGAACTATCTCACAATAAAATTTCCCAAAAAAAGTAACAACCATATTCACAACTCAAAAACATCTCCATGTGATCCCTGAAAAGTCACAACATTCCAATATAATATTGAAACACTTTTTCAATATAACATTTATTTATCATTAAGGAATCACTTAAAATATTTATCCTATAATGAGTAAGAAAATAAATATCCTTTTAGTAAAATTGATGAATATAGATCGATAGGAAAGTAGGTAGTGTGATTTAGAAAACCTACACTTATATAAGGAAATGTTTTAGAATACATGAATTTATTATGATGATGTGTAAAAAATAATCTTAAATTATCATCTAAGTATAGGAAATTGAATCTACATAGAGATAAATTCCTAACTTGGAAAAAGTTGTGTTACATTAAATATCAAAATGTAACAACTCCTTATATTGTGTTTTGATTTTATGGATCACTAAAGCAAAATTATAAATTCCCATACACTTCTGAAATTGTATTCAACACATATAGATTGAAAACCACTAATATTTCATCTCATTGAAATTTTATTCAATGGGTGAGACATGTCATGAATGGTTAATTAAGGTTTAGTCATCAAGATATAAGGGGAAACAACATTTTATGTTTACAAAGGCACATGAATAACCAGTCATTAATCATGATTATAATGATCCTTTAAATCATAGATTAATTATTATTATAATATTGGGAGTCTTTTGTGTATGTAGGAAGCCCAATCATTCAATTTAGAAAATAAAGATATAATGTTTTACAAATAATCGTACTAACAAATTACACAAACATGGCATGCAGATAAACATTACACATACCCAATTATTCATGGTATACAATTAATCATTCCTACGAAATGCGAATCCTCTATGCCTAAATTAAGGCATGAATATCCTTGTCTATTTTCGTAATGGGAAAATAGTTAAATCATCCAATGTAATACAATGAAAAGAGGTAAATCACATAAATCATTAATTAATTGAATTATATCTTTATCCTAAGGTAAAATAAGAATGAACATCAATAATTTATATCATAAATACAGTCACATCAATAGAAACATGGGTATTGTCTTTTTTATGGGTTGGATAGACCTAGAAATGTGTTGTTTAACAAGGAAAAACATATTAGAAATTTCCTATCTATTGTTACATAATATAATGAAAAATGAAAATAAATGTAGGATAAGACTTTTCATGCCATGGGTCAGATTCACTAATAAGTAACTAAGACCAGGTTCCACCAGCCCTAATGTGCACCTCCCTATACGCCAATGGATCCTAACTAACATTGAATGTCTGATGGTGGTACAATAGGGAGACTATACAATATGGATCAATACTAAACACAATTAAATCATAAATAAATTAATGAAAACAAAAAAAAATCAGAATTTTAATAACTTTAAATCAAGTGTTATAACCAATTTCATTTAAAAATTATAATTACATAATTAATAAAGACTACCCTAGTTTTAATAAAACAACCAAAATATCATTACTAATTAACTCTAATACCTCTATCATGACTTGATTCTTCAAGAACCCAACCTGGGTTGGCAATGAAATTGAGTTTAAAAAAGATTCAAAAAAATTAATTTCAAACCTTAGGGTTCGTATAGGTCGCTGGGGTCGCGGGGTTCCGGGGTCGCTAAGGTCATGGGGGAAGAGGGGTCGTGGTGGGAAGCGGGGTCGCCGGGGTCGTGGGGCCGGGGTCTTGGGGGAAGAGGGGTCGCGGGGTAAGAAGTGGGGGAGGGGGCGCTACTATTAAAAAACAGTGTTTCGCGGCAATTTATTATAAACCGCGGTGAAACCTTTTTTTAAAAAGGTTTAGCGGTGGTTCCTAGAACCGCCGCTAAATAATCGCCGCTAGATGCAAGTTTTGTTTTAGTGTATAGAAAATATTTCACCATCTTCTTCAGTTTCACATCCTCCTTCTATTCTACTTTAATATTCACATGGAAGGATGGTTGGACATTCATATGAAAAAAATATAATTTTTATACTTTCTATTTTCATTTGATTATTTTAGGTAAAATAATAATTAAAAATTAAATTCTTTAACCCATATCATGTCATTGTTAAAATTTCCTTCTATTGACTTATGCTTTGAAAATATTTCACCATTTATATTCTCTTCCTTCTAAATAATATACTTACAAGAAAAAAATTCATTTCTCAGAAACTAGAGAGTTGAAAATATCTTTTCAGTGGTATTGATCCATTGTTGAGAAATTAGTAGAGGAGAAGAATCATTAAAGCAAGATTAATCTTTTCAAATAAATTATTAATAGTTACTTGTTCCTTCCTTTTTAAGTTTGTAAGATCATCGTGATTCATGTTACTATTTATATATTGATCTAGTTAGTTGAGCATAACTATAATATTTCATATCCCAATTCCATTTAAATTTGGTTTCTCATGAGGATATTCATTTAAATTCAAGTAACATTTAGTGTTATCATGATTTATCCTGGTTTCGTCTATCGATTTACACAAAAAAATCATAGTGTAAGAAATAAAAATCATAGTGAGTGATCATGTAATCAAGAAAAATAATTCATATTATGTCTGAATTATTAAACCTTCTTTTCATTCTATATAACCCTTGGTTTGACCTATGATATTATTAATCATCCTCTACTCAAATATAATATAATATTTCATAAAGTAAATGTGAATTATCCCAATCATATCTCGAAGGAGTGTATATCCAGGCGTACAATCTTAGGATCACTCATCAGCACAGGTGATGATAGAGTTAATACCCATTCTACAAATTTTAGATTTATTTCACTTATGTGAATCTATGCCACAATTTCATCCACATTCCAATATCTAGATAGAGATTTATTTGATATGAAACCCACAAAATCCCTAATTTACCAAATCATTAAGATGTTACTTATAATTTTACTTATACCACTAGATTTCAAAAACGTTATCTAATCCTAATCTCAAAATTTTAATTAAACCATTATATGAAACAAACTGTTGTGACCCTATAATTCCATCTAGAGATATTAAATAATTTTATATTAATATTCAATATATCTCATACCAAAATATTCCTCATGACTGTAAATTTTTAGAGTATTTGGAGACTAGATACATAAATCATCTTATTTCATGAAATATCTTCTCACATAGTAAACTTATTTTTTATACACTACTTGAAATATTTCTTCATAACTTGGGTAAAGGAAATTAAATAAAGGGTGAGATCAAAAGTTCAATAAGGGTAAACATAATAAATGTAAATCAATGATCATAAGTGAGTATAATATATTAATAAGGGTATGAGAACATGATAATAAATTAAAATAATCATACCCAATCAGTCTAAGATAAGTAATCATAGGTCATGGAATAAGTATTTTTCATAAAAAATGCATAATTTCTTAAGTATGTGGAATCGTCAATAATAAATTTTGATCCATGAGATAATATCATAAGCATAAGACAAAAGTTTTTTGGTAGATAAATAAAAAAAATAAAATAATTTCCATTATCAAGGATTAGTTAGAAGGTAATCATTATATATTTTGTTCACTCCATATTCCTTCATTTCTATAGTCAATGTACACTCCCAATACTATCGTAGTGGATAGAGTCCCTTACTAAATAGGGTTCACTCCCCATTAAAGTCTTTACTATATCATGAGATATTCATCTTTTCCTAAATAATTATAGGGATATATAATTACATTATAACAATTTATTTAATTACAATGATAATTTTGTTTTCCACATGGTCATGAAACATTTACCATATCATCATATCATAACTCAGGGAATGTAAATTAGATGCAAAAACATTTTAGCATTTAATAAAATAATAACCCATGGAAAAGATATTTTCTTTATAAAATTTTCATTATAAAATGATTAACATATTGTAAATAAACAGGTTTCATTGAATCATCCTTAAATCATCAACATCATAAGATGTCTAGATAAATACGTTGATTGGTATCATAATATAATATCCCCATTTAAGAATAAAAATCTGTAAAGGATGATGACATAGATAAAATATACCCCCAAAAGATCATTCGATCCTTTATTTGAAAACATGAGAGAATATCCTTTTATTTTTATAACACTTTAACTAAGAATTCTAAAAATATTTAGAAAAAAATTTTCTTTCAAAATAACCAAGGAAACATGTAAAATATTCTTCAATGAAAATAATGGTTTCAAGAAAATAAAAATTTATTCATTACCTATGTGTTAAAATAAAACATGCATTTCACACCTTATAAAATTCAAAAACAACTTATTTTGGAAACATATTTCATTAAAAAGATTCCTTTAAAAACCACTGTAATAAATTATAAATTAGTAAAATTAAATTTAGAAATCAACTAAACGAAATATAATAAATTTCATAAAATATTTTTTATGAATTTTTCTATAGAATAAAAAGTTGGCCCACTTAAGAGGATGTAATTTTGGATTTTCTTTAAAAACATTTTCCATATGATATAAAGTAATAACGAGAGGAAAATAGAGTTAATAAATAGAAACTCAAAAAGTAAATAGAGAATAAAAAAATATAAGGTTTTTAACGGTAGATAACCATATAATTTCTCTTAATAACAATTTATGCATAAACAATCTCCATTAAATTGATATTGAAACATTAATAATTTACCTAAAATTACATATTTATTTATACAATTTAAACTACCTTATATAAAAAATATAGATTTATTATATGTATATTACAGAACCATTTTCATAAATAAAATATGATGTAGCATTTCTTTAAAGTTTTCATTTATCCTTCTAATAATAATTTCTTCATTAAAACAGACATCCAGGTCAAGTTGTTTTTTCATGCATGTTTCGGTTTGATGTTTTAGTTACTTTCAACATTTTCATGGTTGAAAAATATGTATATTATTAAATATAACATACAGAATATATTTATTCATTATATACACTTTTATAATTATTTATATAAAGTGGTTAGGAAAATTGAATCACACCATTTTGTTGAGGTGGTAGTCAACACGTAAGAACGAGCGAACTTACTGTTTTCCAATGAATTGAAATGTAAGAAGTTTCAAAAGATATTATAATTAAATAAAAATTGATATTTCATAAATATAATATATAAAAATTAAATCCATCATAATAACCATCCTTTAATAAATAATCATAATAACTATTGAATATATTTAAGAAACTTAATTATTTATTTTATAATGGATCACATATATTTATTGTTGGTAGAATAAGAAATAAAATTGGTAGTACTCAGTAAATAGTTATACCACGTCTTTTAGAAACCTCCTTTGACTTACACCTTATCCCATGAAAGGAATATATTATGATCAAACCAGGTCCCTAAGGATGTGACTAGGGATGTTTTTAGGGGATTATTGTAGATATTTGAGGATATATAGGGCTCAATAAGTGAATAAAAGCGAGTATAAGTGGTTTTCTTTTAATATGGAGGGAGAAGATGAACGTAGAATTTTTCAAAAGATTAATATATAATACGGTATTACAGAAGTAAAGTGGATAAAAAATTCAAAATAAAATAATATAGTAAGGATAATGTCAAAATATCATCAAAAAATCAAATTAAATCAATTTCCTTATGATATTTTAAAACATGACTCTTTTTTTAACCCCCTGGTGAAAAAAAAATTATCCTTAACTATAGTAACAAATTTTTACTCTTTAATATTCATTGTGAGACAAAATAAAATTTATCTTATTAAATATTTTACTAACTGGGAATATAAATATCAAATACCTTAATATTAATTTTTTCCAATAATTTTTTGACATTAATTTTAAAATAGTTTTTCAAAACATACAAAAAAGGTTTTTAGAAAAATGATTTTTAATCAAAAAACTAATTTACCTTCATTCATTACCATGTAAAAACTATTAGATGAACATTAAAAAAATTAATTTGACATATTATCTAAAAAATTAATTTAAACCATTAAAATATGAAGATTAATTTAATTTAACATAATAAAAACACAATGTGTGTATAAAAATAGTTTTTTAGAAAAACATATCTTTTATCTTAAAGTGATTTTATTTTCATTTATAACCAATTGAAAAGTAATGAATTCATTTAATAAATTTTTAAGAAAGAACCTTTTATAATTTAGTGAGTATTATTCAAGCCCAAAAACCAATTTCTAGGAAATAAATTTAGTATTAAATAATATTATTTAAATCATAGTTTATTTAAACTCAATGTTTCTTATAAATCACGCTATCACAAAATTAAAAATTATTAAAGGTAAATATATCATAAAATCTCTAGGTATTAAATATTGTTGGTCGGAGTGGACACTCAAGAGGGGGTGGGGGTGAATTGAGTTCCAATTAAAATTTCTGTTTAAAATCCTTTACTAAAATCCCCCAATTTAAAATACTAATTGAATTGTAGTGAATTTGAACTAAAGAAAACATTCGGTTAGGTTCTCAAGGGATTGATAAATTCCCAGTTAATCTAATAATAAGATCAGATTAGATTTTGAAACTAACCTAATGATTTGCAAGTAATGCAAACACTTGCTAATTCAATTATCAGAGTAACTTTGAAAAACAGTTTAAGTTTTAAAGCACTTAATAGCGGAATTAAAGGTTTTAGATAAAACTAAATAAAGCACAGCTGATATAACCAAGAGGTTCAGTCTCAAGCCACGATTTAGTCCTCCCTACAATTTATATAAATTTGATCCACACCCTGGATCGGGGTTCACAACAGTTTACAACTGTCCAGGTCAAAGACCTCTACCACAGTTCTTCGTGGGAAACAAAAACAGTAGAAAATACAGTTTTCCAGGACAAAAATGACCTCTACCACTATCCACAGTGGGAAATAGAAGATGTAAAGAGTTTAAATGAGGATTTTAGATCCTCCAGTTAAGGTTCAGGAGACAGTGTATGTGTAAATTAAAACTGATGACACACACTGCTCGTAAAGTAAATAATAAATCACTGATCAAGATATAGAATTTAGAATGGCTCTAGTGATTGAAGTGTATCTCTGGACTCCTTCGGATTTGATCAGAAATGGTTTTGAGTCCTCTTCTAGTTTCTGTCTTGAAAACAGAGTGTCGTCTTCTTGATATCCAGGTTCAGAGATAGTGAAAATGTAGTCAATGATGTTCTTCAAAATCCTCGTGAAAGTACACATCTCTTATTGAGTAAGTGTGAGTGTGTATGAGCTTTTTTTTTTCTTGGTTGTACATGTATATCTATATCATCTCTTCTTGAGTATGTCACTTGAAGTTCACTTCTGTATATATGTTCTTCTTCTTGCAGCAACAGGGACTACTTATATTTATGGCACGACCTCCTACAAAAGAAATTATTTATTTTTTGTAGGTACGAGGTACGGTTCCCTGACATCCAATAACCTTCATTAAACAAATTATAGAGTATTAAAATATACCTGATTTGACTGTTGGTTATATTAAATAAAGATAAAGAAATTATGGCAGCGTCGGATTCTCTGGAACGGTAGCTTTGGATATCAGTATCCTTTTGTATCGGTAAGTCTTTGTATTGGTAACCTCTTTTATAACGGAAGCCTTTCTATCAGTAGACTTCATGTCTGTCGGTAGACTTGATCGGTTGCGGTAGACTTAATGTACCGGTGACCTTTCATGTAACGGTAGCCTTTCTATCGGTAGACTTCCTTCGATAACTTTTCTGTAACAGTAGGCTTGAATAACTGTGACTTGTCTGTATCGATAACCTTCATGTATCGGTAGACTTGTTGTACCAGTGGACTTGATGTATCAGTTTCCTTCATGTAACGGTAGACTTGATGTATTAGTGACCTTCACGTAACGGTAGACTTGTTCGTATCGGTAGGCTTTCATGTAATAGTGACAACTTGTCTGTTTAAGCATTCTATTGGCAGAATGAGTGAAGTTAGAATATATATCCATCCAGTAACTGAATTCTATAAATATTTTCAAATATGAATATGTTCATGGTTTACAGAAATACTAAAATAATTAATTAACCATTAATCAATATAGGGATTATCAAACTATAATTGAGCATAATTGGGATAAAAAAATATAATTGAGCATAATTGGGATTATCAAAATATAAGTTCAACTAATTCTTGAAAGGGTTCAACAATATCCCCCTTTTTGATAATCAAAACTTATGCCAAAGTATTAAGAAAATAAAAATGGTGTGAGAGTAAAAAATTTCCAAAAAAACAAACTTTGAAACAATGTTCTCATTTTTTTCTTGCCCTTGCATTCTTCCCCTTGCAATTGCACTATCAGTTCTCATTAGTTTCATTCTATCCCCCTTTGTGATTAAAAAAAAAGAAGGGTAGAGAATGTAAGAGGAACTTTCCATTAAATCACAAAATATACAAACTGATAAAGTCAGTATTAGAAAAAAAAATACAAATGAATCCCATCAAAAACATACAGAATCACTCAATCATCCTCTGGAACAGGAGTCTTTCCCTTAGGACTAGAAGAGGGTGCAGGTTCAAATTGAGTAGATGGCATGGGAATAGCTGAAAAAACAACTGGAGGTTCAGCCACTGAAATTGTACCAGATCTGAAATGCGTGCTTCTCTATGTGATCATAGGAGTTAAGCTTTGAACAGCCTGAACTGGAGTCAACTGAGGTGTACTCCCAGAGGAAGAGGTAGGAAGGGCAGGAGGGACAATCACAGGTCTAGCATCCACATGCAAGAATGGTAGCAGCAAGTTCCTGAAATCCATAATAATACTACCTCCTCTCTCCATTGCTGACACAAAATCATCTTGATTTTCAATGAATTTATCCAGGGTAAGATTAAGCTCCCTGAGCTTACTAACCTTTTCTCTGAAAGCTTGAGTCACTGAAGGCAACTTCATATTCTCTATCAAGAGCTTGAAATGATTGGTCATTTGATGCTTGGTATAGACCTTCTCAAAGTAAGCATCCACTTTATTATTAATTGCCTCTTAAGAAGCAGTAGCTGCCCATAGGTGATCACAAAAAAAACTACTAACTTCCCTAGTGGTAGCAAGGATCTGAGTATCTGAGGTGCCACTGGTATTGGCCATAGCCAACTCTTCCTGGATAACAGTGCTGATCTGATCAAGGTTCACAGTGGAGCTGGATGAAGGAAGGGGTTTAACTGAGAAAGCTACTGTATCCTTGAAAGATTGTGTCAGATTACTAACCACCTTTTGAAAAAGTTCATCTTGATTGTTCAAATGATCTTTGACTGATTTATTATAAGCCTAAAAAATGTCCACAAACTGTTTGACTACCTCTTTGATATATCTGATATCAGTATTCACTTGGGTTTGAGAGCTGTTCATGGCAGTCAATGAAGCAATAGACTGTCTTAGAGAAACCACAGCTCCTGTCCAACTTTCAATTTGAGTAAGGCATACATTAACATCGTCCATCATTCCCCTCACTGGACTAGAAACAGCACACCCCAGAGATAGCTCTAGGGATTTCTCCACACTCCTGATTTCATCAACTAGACTTTGCTTCAAATCTACCACTGATTCTCTCAGTGCTTCTTTCATTTCAGCCTTTAAGGACTAAAGGTCCTCCTTGGTTGCCAAATTTTCAGCCACAGCAGGTAGGATAACTGTTTCCCTTTGGGGCTGGTTTTCCTCATCTGAATCTTCATAATTAAGACCAAGAACCATGTATCCTGGATCTGATGTCCAACCTTCAATGTAATACAACACTAATACTGACCCAACATGTTCCCCCTCACTTAGAGAATTCACCTGAAGAATCTCCTCCAACTGTTTTGCTTGAGTTAATTCTTTAACTTCCTCTGCAACTGCAGCATATTCAATAACCATTTTCTCTGAGGGCTCAAAGACTCTCTCATCAACAGATTCTACTTCTGCTTCCTGATCAGGCACTATCTTGACTGTATTGTCTATCAGAGGGCTCAAACTGAGCTCTTCTTCTTCATTTTCCTCATCATCTTCTTCAATAGCAGCCTCCTTTTCTTCATGAGCAAGCTGATCTGATTCGGTTGCCTCATCCTCTTCAGAGGTGTCCCTAACAACATACTGATATGATTCTTCTTCTTCTTCTTCTGTGGTCTCAGTTTCATTTTCCTTAAGAATATTTTCTCTACTTCGTAGTTCTTTTGGAGGTCTAGCTGCTCCATAGGAAATGTTTTGGGGCATAGGAATAGGAGGTAAATCAGGGTCTCCTCCTTCCTCAACTAATGTCTCTTCCTCCTCAGCTTCTGCTTCATTATCACTGTAGATCGGTTCTGGATCATCTGGTCTAAGACCAAGATCCCTCACATCCTTTGGTCTAGAAGGATGGTCCACAGGAGTGTACTTGTCATAGTTTTTTCCATCATCATTAACCCGTGATTTCTTCCAAGGGTTCCAGCTGACTTTCATAAACTTACAAACAGTCCTGGTGAGGCAAAAGTTATCATTAACCACAACAGTTTCATCTTGAGGTCCATCTTCCTCCTTTGACTTTAACATAATAGAAATCAACTTAGAAAAGAATCGTTCATTGGAATTAGACTTTGGTCTAGTCATATCCTCAATCTGAATCATTAGAAATCTGCCCAAGTTCACCTTTACTCCATGCTTTAACAGATACAACAAATAAATATCCTGAAATCTAAGGGTAGAAAAGTCTCCTCTCCTTGGACTAATCACATGCTGAATGAACTTGAAAAGTAGTTTATCCTCCCCTGCCATCTCTGTAGCAATAACCTTTCTAGGGGTTCCATTTCCTGTCAATTCCAACAAGGCATCCTCATAATCGAAAAAGTCACTAGCAGTATGTATGGATTTTGAATAAAATCCATAATCACTACTATGAGGAACTCTAAGGTTCTCCGCCCATTCAACTGATGAGAACGAAAACTTTTGACCATTCACACATGAAATCATCTTATTCTCCTCTTCTGAAGTCTCAAAATAGAAAAACTCATAAAACTCTTTTACCAGTGCTGGATAATATGGTCCATTATTGTTCATGAAGCATTATAACCATCCTTGTTCTTGTAAAACCTTCAAAATCAAGGACTTGCTTTCCAGCAGTCATTCTACACATAATTCCTTTTCCACTACAATTTCTCACTTTGATATATGTGGATTCACAGGATTCCTTTGAACAACATCTCTACTACTTCCACTCGCACCAGCATTGGTTACTTTCTGTTTCTTAACTTGCGGCGCATTACTCCCTTCATCCACTAAGGGTCGCTTCACACGGGCCATTTCAGATTCTAAGGCTTAGGGTTTTGCGAGCTTGAGAGGTTTTAGGTAGGAGGGTTTCGAACAGATGGGTTCGCGGTGATTGAGTGATGTCTAGAGTCGGGTTTAATATCATTTAGGATTCACATATAGAATAAATCTTATATTAAAAAGAAATTTAAAGTCTCGACCTTAATACGAAAATTTATAACAGTGCGAGAGATGTACTGGTGAGGTGTCCTAACAGTGAGGTCTATCCTAACGGTGAGGTCCATCTTAACGGTTAGGTTCATCTTAACGGTGAGGTTCATCCTAACGGTGAGGTTCATCCTAACGGTGAGGTTCATCCTAATGGTGAGGTTGATCTTAATGGTGAGGTTTATCCTAATGGTGAGGTTCATCCTAATAGTTAGGTTTATCCTAACGATGAGGTTCATCCTAATGGTGAGGTTCATCTAACGGTGAGGTTTATCCTAATGGTGAGGTTTATCCTAATGGTTTTAAGAGTATGTTATCATTCTTAATTCGTGTCTAATGAAACTTAATCTTTCTGAACTTAAAGGCTTAGTGAAAATATCATCTAATTGGAGTTCAGTGCCTATAAATTCAAGAGTTATATCACCTCTTTGATAATGATCTCTTAGAAAGTGGTTTCTAAAATCAATGTGTTTGGTTCTATAATGAGACACAGGGTTCTTTGAGATGTTGATCGCACTAGTGTTATCACAGTAAATTCAAACATTTTTAAAATCGAATCCATAGTCTAATAAAGTGTGTTTCATCCACAGAATCTATGATCAGCAACTACCAGTAGCTATATACTCTGCTTCAGCAGTAGATAACGCAGCCGAGTTCTATTTCTTACTACTCCATGATACTAGGGACTTTCCAAGTAAATGACATGTTCCAGATGTGCTCTTTCTATCCAACTTGCATCCAGCAAAGTTAGCATCTGAATAACTTATTAAATCAAATGATTTTCCTTTTGGGTAAAATAGTCCCAAATTAGTAGTATATTTAAGATATTTGAAAATCCTTTTAATAGCAAGTAAGTGTGACTCTTTATGGTTAGCTTGAAATCTAGCACACATACATACACTAAACATAATATCAGGTTGACTAGCAGTAAGATAGAGTAAACTCCCAATCATACCTCTATAATTAGTTTGATCTACTGGTTTTCCAGTTTCATCAAAATCCAATTTACAGGTGGTACTCATTGGTGTATCACTTCCCTTAATACTATCCAAACCAAAAAAATTTAATAAATACTTAGTATATTTAAATTGATTTAAAATAATACCATCTTTAGTTTGAAATATTTGAAATCCAAGAAAGTACTTAAGCTCTCCCATTAAGCTCATTCCAAACTCATTCTGCATAACATTCGAAAAATCAGTACATAAAGAATTTTTAGAAGATCCAAAAATAATATCATCAATATAGATTTTTACTATTAAAACATCTTTTGAAATTATTTTTATAAATATAGTGGGATCAGCAATTCCTTTTGTAAATCCTTTTAAAGTAAGAAAATTTGCAAGTCTTTCATACCAAGCTCTTAGAGCTTATTTTAAACCATATAAATCTTTAGAAAGTTTAAAAACATGATTTTGAAAGTGAGGATTTGAAAAACCAGGTGGTTGTTCTAGAAAAACATCTTCAACAATAAAACCATTTAGAAAAGTACTTTTCACATCCATTTGATATAACTTGAAATTCATATGTGATGCAATGGAAAGAAAGATCCTAATTGCCTCTAATCTAGCTACAGGTGCAAATGTTTACGCATAGTCAATTCATTCTTCTTGATTGTAACCTTTTGCAACTAGTCTAGCTTTGTTTCTAATGATGTTTTCAGATTCATCAACTTTGTTTCTAAACACCCACTTTATGCCTATGGTTAAATTTTTCTTAGGTCTTTCTACTAATTCCCAGACTTTATTTCTTTCAAATTGATTTAGTTCTTCTTGCATAGCCATTACCCAAAATTCATCATTGATAGCATCATTGATATTTTTAGGTTCTAACTATGAAAGAAAGGCTTGTTGTTCAACTTGATTTCTTAGAGAAGCTCTAGTCTGTGTTCCTCTATCTAGATTACCTACAACAGCATCTAAAGGATGGTTCTTTAGAATCCTAGTTGGTCTCGAAAAGGTTGGGATAGAGATTTCAGGTTCATCAACAGGTTGGGAGTCAACAGAAGTAGGTTCTAGAATATTTCCAGAACAATATGTTTAAACTATAGGTCCACTGTCTTTATCATTAAGGTTCAAAATAGAGATATCATCTTCAAGATTTTCAAGAGAGGTATTAGGTTCATGTGGATCAGTTTCATCAAATTTGATGTGAACAGATTCATCCACACATTTGGTTCTCTTATTGAAAACTCTAGAGTCTTTACTAGAAATAGAGTAACCTAGGAAAATTCCTTCATCAGTCATGGATGCAAACTTGTCAAGATTATCTTTGGTATTAAGAATAAAGACTTTGAAACCAAAAACTCTGAAGTAGTTAACCTTAGGTTTCCTAGGGTTCCACAACTCATAAGGGGTCCTCTTAAGAACAGGTCTGATCAAGACTCTATTGATAATATAACAAGTTGTATTGACAGATTTAGCCCAAAAATAAACAGGTAGGTCATACTCATTGACCATGGTTCGGGCAATTTCCTGAAGGGTTCTATTCCTCCTTTCTACTACACTATTTTTCTGAGGTGTCTGAGGGGCAGATAAATTGTGATTATAGCCATTGTGTGAGGATTAGGATTAAAATTCATCATTTTCAAACTCACGTCCATGATCACTTCTCAATGTTTTAATCTTAAGTCCACTAAGGTTCACTACAGATTTGGAATATTTAACAAAGTAATAACAATCTTCACTTCTGTGAGCTAGAAAATATACCCATGTATACCGAGAATAGTCATCTACTAGAACATAGTCATAGTGCTTCCCATTTAAACTAGAAACTCTAGAAGGTCCAAAAAAATCCATGTAAACCAACTCAAGGGGTTGAGAAGTTGACACTTATTTCTTTGATTTGAAAGAAACATTATTTTTCTTTCCCTTTTGATAGGGATTACAAACTTTATCTGCTGGGAATTCAAGTTTTGGTAGGCCTCTAACTAAGTTCTTCCTAGTAAGTTTTCTAAGTGAATGTACATTGCAGTGTCCTAATATTTTGTGCCAAAGCCAAGACACTTTATGAGAAGCATTTAAAGAATTAATATTTTGAATAGCTAAATAATTTAAGCCAACATCAAAGACATTTTCATTTCTCAAGGTAGAAAATACTAAATCATTTTTAGAATTAAAAACATTGCAAGAGTCATTTTCAAATTTAACAGTAAAACCATCATCATATAACTGAGAAATACTTAGTAAATTAAACTTAAGTACATCAACCAATATAACTTTAGAAATTAATATTGAGTCATTGTTACCAATCTGTCCTAAGTTGATAATTTTTCCTTTAGAATTATCACCAAAGGTGACAAAACCTCCATCAATTCTGACTAAGCTTCTAAAGCATGAGAAGACTCCTGACATATGTCTTGAACATACACTATCCAAGTACCAAGTCTTTCTACAAGATCTCTTTAAGAAGGTTCCCTACAAAACAGATTTAGATAGAAAATGATTTTGGTACCAAGATTTTCTTGGGTCCAGACAGGTTAGCCAATAAAACTTTAGGTACCCAAATTTGTCTTATGGGTCTCATAAAATTTTTAGAATCAACAGATTTTGAAAGATAAAACTTGTTAGATCTGTAACTATGAATATAACTAGTTGAACAATATGGACTTCCAGAACTAGAACTATCTACATTTTGTTCAGATTTAGAAATAAATCTAGTTTTGGTAATTTTTCTTTGTCCCGGTTGGTATCCTATACCAGTAGTATATCTAGGTGAAATTTGATTACCTAGAATTTGAGTAAGAGTATCTTTTCAATTTGTAAACTTTTATAAATCCTTCCTAAGTTTCTCATTTGACAATTTTAGTTCAGTGTTTTCTTTAAGAAACTGAGCATTCTTTTCCATTTCTATGTCAAGATCATATTTATGTTTAACAGCTAAAGCATACTGTTTCTTTAAACCTTTGTATTTGTCTTTCATTTCATTACAGGTTTCTTACAACATATCACAGTATTCAAATAGTTCAGATTTTGACATATTTTTCGAATCAGAATCATCTTCAGAATAATATGTATTTAAAGAAGGATTTTCAGATGTTACCTCAGAAGTGTTTTTCATAAAACACATGTTTGCCTTATTTCTGTTTTTAGTCTCCGAAGCTTCAGATTCACTGGAGCTATCCTCAGAAGCACTCCAAGTAGCCTTTATGGATTTCTTATACTTATTGTAATTATACTCATACTTCTTCTTATATTTCATCTTTGGACATTCTGCTTTTATATGTCCTTTTCTTTTGCATTCATTGCATACAACTTCATCAGATTTGTCAGATTTCTTCCAGTCCTTTTTCCAGTGTCCCTTGTTGTCATACTTACCTTTGTAATTTTCTTTTCTGAAAAACTTCTTTTTCCTATAAAACTTCTTAAATCTTCTGGCTATGTGAGCCATTTCTGCATCACTATCAGATGCACTTTCACTTTCTTCACAGCTTGAGCTATCATTTACAGCTTGAAGTTTCTCCTTATCCTTATTCTTTGAAGTATATGTCTTGAAGGCAACTGACTTCCTTTTTGATTCATATTCTTCTTCTTTTTTACTTTAAGATCTTCTTCATACATCATCAACTTACCAATAAGTTCCTTGACTGGGAGTTTACCAATATCACAAGATTCTCTGATTGAAACAGAAGTGCACCTCCATCTTTTAGGTAGGCATCTCAAAATCCTCATGATCTTCTCCTTTGATGAAACATACTTTCCCAGTGAGATCATTGTATTGACAATTTCGTTAAACCTGAGATACATATCAGAAATGGGTTCATCAGGCTTCATTTTAAAATTATCATATTTAATAGTATAGGTGTTCAATCTCATTTCCTTAACGTTAGTTTTTCCTTCATGAGAAACGCCTAGAGTATCCCAAATTTCATATGCAGTCTTACAATAAGATATTCTCTTAAATTCCTCATCTCCTAAAGCACAATACAGATCATTCATATCCTTGAAGTTATTATTGTGAGCTATCTTAGTAGCTTCATTCGAAGTAGATCTAACAGTAGTAGGAATTTTATATTCTGATTCTATGTCAGTCCAAATATCAAAACCCATGCTTTCTAAATGAATTTTCATCCTAATCTTCCATTGAGAATAGTTGTTTCCATTAAAAAATGGTGGTCTATTAGTATCAACACCTTCAAGTCTGTTATCCATGATAACTAGGTTGAAACAAAAGTTTTAAAGAGATAAGAATTTAGAAATGACAGAAATTTTAAGAACTTTAAAATACAACTAAAATCACAGTTGAAAAACAGAGTACTTCAGAAAACGTTTTAACCCTCTGATACCAAATGTTGGTCGGAGTGGACACTCAATAGGGGGGTTAATTGAGTTCCAATTAAAATTTCTGTTTAAAATCCTTTACTAAAATCCACCAATTTAAAATACTAATTGAATTGTAGTGAATTTTTACTAAAGAAAACTTTCAGTCAGGTTCTCAAGGGATTGATTAATTCCCAATTAATCTAATCAGAAGATTAGATTAGCTTTTGAAACTAACCTAATGATTTAGAAGTAATGAAAACACTTGATAATTCAATTATCAGAGTAACTTTAAAAAACATTTTAAGTTTCAAAGCACTTAGCAGTGGAATAAAAGGTTTTAGATAAAACTAAATAAAGCACAGCAGATATAACCAAGAGGTTCTGTCTCAAGCCAAGACTTAGTCCTCTCAACAATTTATATAAATTTGATCCACACCCTAGATCGGGGTTCAAAACAATTTACAACTGTCCAGGTCAAGGACCTCTACCACAGTTCTTCGTGGGAAACAAAAACAATAGAAAATACAGCTGTCCAGGTCACACACAACCTCTACCACTATCCACAGTGGGAAATAGAATATGCAAAGAGTTTGAATGAGGATTTTAGATCCCCTAGTTAAGGTTCAAGAGATATTGTATGTGTAAATTAAAACTGATGACACACACTGCTCGTAAAGTAAATAATAAATCACTGAGTAAGATATAGAATTTAGAATGGCTCTAGTGATTGCATTGTAGCTCTGGACTCCTTCAGATTTGATTAAAAATGGTTCTGAGTCCTCTTCTGGTTTCTATTTGGAAAAAAGTGTGTCGTCTTCTTGACATCCAGGTTCAGAGACAGTGAAAATCTAGTCGATGATGTTCTTCAAAATCCTCGTGAAAGTACATAGCTCTTATTGAGTAAGCGTGAGTGTGTATGAGCATCTGTGTCTTCTTGGTTGTGCATGTATATCTGTATCAGCTCTTCTTGAGTATGTAACTTGTAGTTCACTTCTGTATATATGTTCTTCTTCTTGCAGCAACAGGGACTTATTATATTTATGGCACGAGATCTGGCAAAAGAAATGATTTATTTTTTATAGGTATGAGGTATGCTTCCCTGACATACAACAACCTTCATTAAATAAATGACAGAGCATTAAAATATACCTGATATGATTGATGGTTAGATTAAATAAAGATAAAGAAATTAAGGCAGCGTCGGATTCTCTGTAATGGTAGATTTGGATATCGGTAGCCTTGTGTATCGGTAAGTCTTTATATCAGTAACCTCTTGTATAACTATAGCCTTTCTATCGGTAGACTTCATGTCTGTCGGTAGACTTGATCGGTAGCGGTAGACTTATTGTACCGGTGACCCTTCGTGTAACGGTAGCCTTTCTATCGGTAGACTTCTGTCGGTAACTTGTGTGTAATGGTAGGCTTAAATAACTATGACTTGTCTGTATCAGTAACCTTCACGTATCAGTAGGCTTGTTATACCGGTGGACTTGATGTATCGGTGTCCTTCACGTAACGGTAGACTTGATGTATCAGTGACCTTCACATAATGGTAGACTTGTTTGTATCGGTAGGCTTTTACGTAACAGTGACCACTTGTCTGTTTAAGCATTCTATTGGCAGAATGAGTGAAGTTATAATATATACCCATCCAGTAACCGAATTCTATAAATATTGTAAAATATGAATATGTCCATGGTGTACAGAAATACTGAAATAAGTAATTAACCATTAATCAATATAGGGATTATCAAACTATAATTGAGCATAATTGGGATTATCATAATATAATTGAGCATAATTGGGATTATCAAAACTAAAGTTCAACTAATTCTCCAAAGGTTTCAACACATATAATCCTCTATATCCTTTTAAATAACAAAATTATGGATTTTTCTTATAATCTATCTAGTTCTTCATTCAGTATTAAAACATTTACATGATATATAATGGTGTTTTCAACCTTTTTTAATGAAATATCCCTAAAATTGATGGAATAATATTTTTAAACATCAATTGTGTATCAAAAATCAATTAATCTGATATCTCTTTATCACTACTTTTAGTTATACTTTATTTTATAAAAATAAATTTAGAAATATCTTATTTGGAAGGAAAAACACAATAGATATCGATGTAGCATGTTATTCATAATTATTCATTAGAGGATCTTTTAGTGAAGTATCATAAGAAACTTACCTCTCTATATCTATTCTATTTCACCAAAACAAATCATATTCATTTTATGTTTTATACATTTTCAATATATTATTTGATAATTAGAAATTGAATAAAATTTACCTCTATAAAATCAAACACTAGATGAACACTCTAATGAAATTACTTAGATAGTCATCATAATGGGTTATCTAACTTCACAGGGAGGAGAGAGTTATTTGGATTTTTCAATAACTATTTACATCATCATCTTAACTTTTAATTAAACTTTAAGATTCATCTAAATTGGAGGCTCTAGAACAATCTATTTTTGAATTATAGTACAGGGTAAAATGGCCATAACTAATTGAGATGTTATTATATTCTATGAATATTTCTTTTTCTTATTCTCACCAATTATCTTTAGATTATCCTCTTCTCTAAAATCCATATATTCTGATTTATCTAAGTCAAAACGAGGCATTCCATTATCCCTTTCTTATTTCTTCTTCATTATCTCATTATCCATTTCCTTTAAGGATTCACAATGAGTTCCAAACATCTTATATAAATCTTTAATATTATAATTAAATCATTAATATAGAGGATGATTCTATTTAACATTACCTTATTTAAATTTATTCATATCAATAGTATATTTATTAATAAAATAAAACATAGGTATTTTCTAATTCCAATGTTATTTTCTCTATCCTTTTCCTTAATCTTTATTCTAAATAGATATTTATAAATCTACAGTATTAGCTTTTGATGAATTTTCAAAAAACATATTTTTTTGTTGTTATAAATAAACCTCATCTAAAAAATAATTTCTTCATTGATTTTATTTTCCTTTTCCATTTAAAGATGAATTTATTCTTAAATCCTTTAACTCTAATTAAAATTAATAAAACTATATTCATAATCTAGGAAAGCAAAAAAAATCTTTAACTTCACTATTTTTATGAAAGTAGATTCAGTATAACTCCAACCAAACTTTTCATGGTTCAATATTTTTGTTTAGACTAGAATCTATATTAGGTATACATATTTTATTTTTATTTTATATTTTCACCTTTCCTTGGAAATAGAAATTATTGAACAAACTAAAAATCTATATTACCACTGTTGACATTTGTTTTATATTGTGTTTTTATCTTTAACCACAAAGGCATTATATTCAGTATTGTATTTTACAGAAGATCCCAAAAAATCATTGGATTTTGTGAAATAAGCATCGAATCACCTTTCATTGGTAATCCTATAAATTCAGTAAATCCCTCCAAAGTTAAATTTGGTTTTTTTAAAATTATTGAATGAAACGCATTATTCATATACTGATTCTATGAATATCTATGTTCCATATAACTCATGAATTATAGGAGAATAATTTTCCTCATATTTTTATTCAACTCATACATATCTTCCTATACATTGAATTTAATGACATCCATTAAAAGAAATACATATATTAGAAATAAAATTGTAGTCTGCTAACCTTTCATTGGAAATTAATATTTGTGAGATATTTCCTAATGAAGACAATACCTTATTGAAAAATATATAGTAAATCATAAATTTAAACAATTTTTAACTAAATAATTGAATTTAATGTGTCCATAAAACTGTTTGGTTAACCCCTTAATATAGTCTTCAGAATTCATCATATAATGCTTTTTCACCAACCAATATCAAATGGTCTAAAATATTTCACACCAAAACATACAATTTAATTTAATCTTTTAAATAAAATCAAATTTAATCATTTAAAAGTTTTTGTTTCAAATTTTTCAAATTAAATTAAAATAAAAATAGGAAAAAATATAATTCTGGACCAATTAATAGTTATTTAAAAAATAGTTGGTACAAAAATAAAAATGTAATGTCAATTTAAAGTTACCTTTTAGTATATCAACATGAACTTATTATGTCTTGTATGTTTCATGATAAATTAAACTAAAAATTGTATTCTCTATAAATAAAGAGTTTACTAATTAAGAATATAGATAAAAATAAAAACTCTAACTCCCCATAAATAAAATTAATTAACATAATATATTAAGAAAATCCTAAAAATATTAAAAATTACTAAATTGGAAAAAAAATATGTTCTAATAAGATTAAAAATACGAGGAACATGATATAGGTATTCAGTTATCTAGGTGAAAATACATCATTTCATTATAAAAAACTTCTTTGGAAGATAAAAATCAATGTTCTATAATTATTTTCATGTAGAACCTTTGTAACTTAGACATTATTATGTGTTTGGTGATCTTAAGTAATTTTATCACTTGAAATAAAAGCACACATTATTTTGAAATATTGAACTCTATTTATTTGATTTTTCCTCTACTAGTGTTATACTCTCAAACACATAGTTATAAAATTTACCTTGAATAAAATAATTACAATGATATATTGAAAATTTGGTGGATTTACTACCATCTCTAAGTATATATCCTTTAGGCCTCAGTTGATTATACATTTTTTTAAATGATTTTCTTTCAATGGAAAAACATGTTAGTAATTTATTAAATATTTAAATTTATGAAATCAACATAATAACTTCATCTTTATAATATTTCACTTTATTCAGTTAAATTGTATACTTTTGACCATCCCACTTATGATGATCTTCTAATGATTTGAAAAAAAAAATCTCTTCCTATATCCTTTAACATTAATAGATTTATATTTCAAGTCTTCCAACTCGAATTTTAGTTTATAATTAGTAATGCTAATTTTATAAATCTATTTTAAAATATTAGAAAATTATTCATTTCATTGAACTGATTCAATATTGAGTTCAACATACATTCTTTTATGATTATAAAAGTCTGTCATAACTCTCTCACATTCATCATTTTCTCATATTTATATTTTATTAAGATTTTTAGAAAACAATTCCATTTATTTAACTATAGGGGAATCATCTTCATTATCAATATCACTAACAATTTCATAATAGAAATAATTTAAATCATGTGTATGATTAGTATGATCTTTTTTATTGATGTTTCCCATAAAATATTTCTCAAACATTGGGGTATTATAATAAAACCTTATTATTTATCAATTATATTCACTATCATTTGATAAAATATTTGAAGTATTATTTTCATAAATATAAAACAATGTATTCAACAATTTTAAGAACATAATTTTTTTTCTCTTAAAATATTTTTTAATGATATCCTAAATTTACACTTTAGTTCTGGACAATCTAGTTAAATATGACTAGGATTCCTACATTTGTCAAAGAAAGAACATTCATTCATGTCCTTATAATAAGTTTGAAAAAAACATCTTCTGCATATAATAGATCATTCTAATTGAAAATCATTAAATTTAACATCCACATAAATCTACTGATCGAAAACTTTTGGATGTTCATGTTTAATCATTTGATGGTCTTGGATTTTAAGCTCTAAATTTTGATAAAAATTTAACAACATTTTTCTTCATTTCATTGCACAAATATCTCTTCAATTTACTCCGATACTAAATTATAGTTCAGAATAATAATAAATTTATAACTTGAGGTTATGATTCATATCATGAATCAAAATTTAAATAGATTATAACTTCATTGGTAAAATATTAGTTACTTTTTCTCCCTACTGATCATCTAAAAATTCTATTTCATTGATTAATTTTAAGCTGTTAAAAATATTCATCAACCTATGATGTATTTTAGTACCAATTTCATTATAAATAAAATCAAAATATTGATAATTATCACAAATCATAGATCTCATTGTCTCAAGAAATATTCATGTTCTGAAATTTATTATTTTCAATTTCATCCAAATATCACAAGAAGTTATATAATAAAAAAATTGGCAATATATTTTTTCCTTTGAATGGCATATTTTAATATATTTAGAACATGGATGTAAAAATGAAACTTATATTTTTCTTCTCTTTAAAAAGTTGTAATTTCTTACTCTGGAATTTTATAACTGCCAATCAGTACAAGAAAACATTCAACAACAGTATTTTTCCCAAAGATTCCATACAAAATCCGAAATAATCAAAATCATTTTAATAAAATATAACAGGTCTATATGGATTTAGACTATCAATAATTTTAACATGTATTAATGTCATTAAATAAATGTTTTCTCTATTATACTATTTGAAGTTAGAAAATAAAGATAAGAAAATATGATAAACTAATGCAAATAGAAAGAAGTATTATCATCTTAAACCTCTAATGTAGAGATATCATCTAATAACAAATGATGTCCAAGATACACAGGTAGGCAAACATATAAGAGGGGGGTTAATTGTAACTTTTAAGAAACATGTAACTTTTATACACAACTCAAGTTTTCAAAACTTCTCACAGCATGAATTTATGATAACCCACATATTATAAACACAAAATATCTAAGTGTACTTAAGTAAGTGTTGTAGAAAATTAGATTTTCGAAATTTTAATAATATTCTAAAAAATTTAAATAAATAATGGAAATAATATTAACTACTTTATATAGTTTAAATGGTATAAATTAAAAAAAATTACTAATTTAAACTTTATATACCCCTTAAATGATATTATAAAACAAATTTTCAACATAAATAATAAGGGTAACTAAACCCCTATTCAAGGTATCCTCCATATTAACCTAAAAATAGGACTATCTTAAAATACCTTTGAATCCATCAAATTATCCTATCATAAGTTATGTGTCCACTTCTATATGCTCGATGTTTGGCTCTACATTTCATCCATGGAATCCCTTAATCAAAAAAATTACAACTGTTCCCACTCCTATAATGTAGAAGCTAAGATTTATCATCCAACCATGGAAGCCATTGATTTCTACGGATTAGAAACTCAATAATTAAAAAAATACTATCAGTTTTAAAATTAAAATCCATTCAATCAAAATATTAGTACAAACAATCAAAAAGAAATGAAATTGGAAGAGAAATTGTGATTGCAAGCTAATTTAAAATTACAGTGATTACATAACCAAAAGAGTATCATTATGTGTCATTTAGTACTCGAAGATATGAACCTATTTATAGACAATTATCTAGTAATAATATTCTATATTCTTTAAAATAAATTGTAGAAACATTAGAATCATCTTCATCATCAATTGATGAATCCAATAACACCTCATATTTATTAATCAAGTTACTTTTATACAACTATTATATTTGTAAATCTAATGAAAATGGATTATAAGGAAAAGTTAGTCCTTATAATTTTCATTCTAAAATACTCCGTAATTAAGATTATTGGATTTTTTTGTACAATAGGAACACTCAAAAAAATAATGTTAAATTAACATTTAACCTAACTATATTATAATTTTCAAAACTAATAATTTAATGATTCATTTACTCAACACACCATATATTCTCTAATTTCCCCCTTTATTCAAAATAAAACTTGTGATTTCGAATAAAAAAATATTTTTCAAATAGGACTTCATGTCATGCCACATTTCAAATGGAATATTTTCTTCTATGTGGCTGAGAAATTCCTACAACTAAGTTTACATGTCCGCATGAATATCTTTCTTCTAGAATTGGTAAGATATTACACTTTCTATAAAAATTTCCTTTTTCATGTTATTTATCATATGATCAATTATATAAACAGTTCTATCCTATTAAATAATTCTTACCACTAACACATTATAAATTATTATATGTTTCTCGAGTTAATTTTTTAATTTAATATAAATTTATTCAGTTCCATTCTCAAATTATACGATCATCATTTTTATAATTTTATCATTATCCACTCCCCTTATAAATCTCTTGAAGTGGTCCAACACATTTCATTTAAACCTCGTAAACATAAAACATCTCATATTGAAATATTGATTAAGAAAAAAAAATTATATTTCTAACCATAAGTTCCAAACTGATTTATTAGACCGCATACATTGGTGTGGACTGGATCTGTAAAATATGGTGATTATTTATTCTTAATAAAATAAATGTTTCTCACTATATTTACCATAAATCATGAGTCAAAAATCATTTTCGTATTTCTCATAATTTATGTATTATAAATATAAATCATCAACTTTGATAAATTATTCATACACTATCAAATAATTTAACTAAGTATCTAGTTCCATAAAATGTACTCCTCCTATATAGTAAGAAAAAAATGTGTTATCCTTGTTTTTAGAATAATAAAAATTCCTCCTAATTATTCATTCATGAATAAGTGTATTTTAGTCCATTCCATTGATATTAAATATTTTTTCGTTGAATGTAACATCTAATCTAGATTCAAATAACTTACTTACACTCAAATAATTATGATGATAGAGATCAATATAAAGAATATAATTATTTATTAATTCTTTTCTGGCCTAACCAGTTTTCCCACTTCTATTAATAGTTAAAGAGCTATAATTTCTAAAATAAATAGTTCCACCAACTCTTCCTTTCACATTTTTAATGACAATCAGGTTACCTATTATATGGTATGATCGCCCAATACCGATAATCCACAAACTATTATTCATTGAATCCTTTAGTTCAATCTCAACTAGAATAAGTTTCTCTTTCATCTTATATATATTCTATTTCCATGAAACACTAGAATGAGTTGAACTATATATTGATCTCTTCTCAATTTATTTGGAATAATAAATCAATTATTATTCTTTTTCCACCAATTAATAAAATAAATTTCACAAAAACATTATTTACATTAACATGAATGCATTCTACTTTATCATCTATAAGAAAAAAATATTTTCCTTCCTATAATTAACATAATTATTCCAAAAATATATTTTTGACTATTCTTAAATGAATTGAAAAAAAATACACTTATAATGTTTTCCTATTTTTAGGGGAGGTATATATTTTGATTTTTCCTTATTGACATACAATTTATTATCCTTTTAAATAACTTTCAACATAAACATAATATGGTATTATATAGCCTAAGTAACCATAGAATTAGCACTTCACTATAGGAATTTTTTTAATTTTCATTTCTCCACATATTCCCAACTATTATATAACTAATTTATCGATGGCATGTTCTCAAGGATTCAGAAACTTCTCCTTTCATCTAAATCCCTTTGATCTTCACATCTATTTTCCTTTATTTTTATGATTTATAATCTTATAAAATAAATGTTTTAAATAAGAAATCATTTTTTTCAAAACACTACACTTCTTAAAAAACATGTTGTGATTTATTATTATATTTCCATAAATATATCCACTAATTTTACAAAATATATATTTTTCCTAGAGCATTATATTTTTATTTTATATTCAAGATTTCTTCTCAATGATACAAATACTTTTTCTAGTGTTTAAATATAATTATCTATTTATTTTTTGGAACTATTAAGTTTATTAATCACCTTGGACTGTTGATAATGAATTAAATTCTACTTCACTGCTTTTTCAAGTTTCATTTGATCATTTTCATATTATTCCAATTATATGTATAAATAATATATTTTTACTTAAAGTTTAAAAAACATGAGAATTCCATTAAAAATACTCTAATAAAAATATTATTCTTTATTTTTAGATAAATGTCCTCTAAATCCTTTTATAATTTCACCTAGAGATCAAAAAATCCATCTTGTTAATCACCCACCTCTACTTATACATTGTATTTCTATACTATAATCATTATATAATATTCTTTTGTTTGAGATAAACATAGTTTTTACACCTTCTAATGGATATCCCTCTCCATCTTCTTTGTCTTCTCTAATAAAACCCTTTCTCTAAAATTTATTACCACTTTAATATATAGAATTAGTGTTCTGTCTAAGGGAGAAAATTTTCTATTTTTTATTCAAATTCAAAATTACCATCCTCTCTATAATATATTTTTAGACATCTTGATGCGTTATACCCAACCATTCCTCAATGAAAAATTACTCAGGATTCTTACTATAAAATTTCTATATGCCTCTCATAAACTTCTTCAACCTAGGAGATAATAATTCTTCCCAAACATCATCTTATATTTTAGTATCCTAACTCTTTTTCCTCGCTATTTCTTTGAATTCCATTTCCTTAGATATATAGAATAATGAAATTTTTGGCATTACTTGAATTTTTATGTGGAAAGTTTCTAATATAGTCCATCAAGAGATAACTCCCCATGCCATACATTTGTTAATTTCAAACACTTTTGGATTTTACAGTAGTGGTAATATCCATATGATATTTTTAACTACATCAGACTCATTACTTTTATTACCAATTCTACAAATAGCTCGAATAACTTTGATAATTGGATTAAATTAATTATTAGCAATTTCACTTGAATGAAATTTCCTATCAAAAACCCTATTTTGAATATAATGCAACATTACCAAATTTATATTATTATGACAAAATAAATATTAGAAAGATTGTCCTAAATTATTTTTTCTTTTTTTAAACTCATATAACTTATGATAATCTAATTAGATAATGATCTAGATGTAGCATTTACAGTATTTGAATAATCATTCAATAATTTTTTATGTACTTCATCCATAAAAATTTTAGTAGAATCACTTAATTTAATTCTGTGAATTACTTCTGAGTAAAAATCAAGTCGGAGATATAAAAAATGTTATCTCATTAAATTATTTAATATCTGATATTTTCATCCATTATAGATGGTTAATCCCTTTGATTTTATTTTATTATCAAGGACTATATATTTATATAAAATATTAAATAAATTACATATAGATCTAACACCACATGTTGTAATCTAATGTCATATTTCACCCCTCTTCGTTCTCATGAGAAGTGAAACCATGCCACTGGCCTTAGCTGACATCTCTAAGACACCAAAGGCAGGAAATAAATTCAAATGGACTAGGAACATATTACAGTATGATTTCCCTCTAAAATATAAAACAACATGTCAAAACTAAATAATAAACATCTAATAATCCTATATTATGCATGAGTAAAGTAATACAACCCAAAGTAAAAAACCAAAATAAAACATCAATATAAGAGAAAAAATGTAAAGAAATACAACTATTGAATTGAAATGAAAGACAAAAAGACCTAAATATATCCATTTGGTATCCTAATAATTAAACCCTAATAAAGCTCCAATATCTTACACCACCTTCCCTTCCCACTCTATCAAGTTTCATCACTATATAAGTATGATACTTTTCCCTTTCATATGTCTTGATAGATTACCACTACAAGTAAACAAAAGTGACTATGAAATGGGTGGGTATAAACTTAGTTTTATTTAAACAAATACTTCTAACAACATTCCACTTGTCCAAGAAATGATTATAAAAGTTAATATAAAATAGTTTAGAAGTAGATAAAATAGTTTATATCAAAAACCATAAACAATTTTGATGGAGAATAATTAAAAAATCATGCAACCATTTCTTAATTATATTTCATTCTCATTTCCATGTTTCACACTCACACACACACACATGAATTCCAATTTATAGTTCCATACTCATGAGTGGTCTCTCATCTATCCCCCAAGTCATCACAAGGGGACCAATATCCAAGTGCCCCAATAGAACATGTCCTTTCCGGAGTGTCATGTCTATAAATAAACTCATGAAAAATATGTACACAAAATTCCATTTCATATAAAACCAACTATTCCTTGGAAAAAATTTCATCAAACAACTTTTTTTCATCATAAAAATACCATAATTTAAAAACAATCATTTAAAAATTATAAACAAAGAGGGTTTTCAAAATTCATCTAATGCCTAAAATTTATAGAGACATAACCAAAAAGTGGTTTACTATAAGAATCACACTATTTTTTCAAAATAAATAAAATAAATAAATTTAGTCCAAACTAATCCTTAATGTTATATAATAGTTTATAAGAGAGAGAATCAACCTAACACTCAACAAATAGTGAAAACCTAGAATGGTAAATTAAAATTCTAGATCTATACATGGATCTTCTTCCCTTTAATGGATCCAACAAGAAATCATCATTATCTTAAATATAGAATATTTATCTATCCATAAATAAATAGATATAATAACATTTATTAGATAAAATGAGAGGATCTAAGGAAAGAGAGACAAAATGATGAATTGTATATGAGGAAGGGTCTCCAAACCAACTTTATTTCAAAAAAATGATGTTTCCTAATCAGAAGGATCACTTAGGGAGCCTCTGGAGGGTGAGGAAGTTGATACCAGATGATATTAAAGGACTAATAAGGCTTTTGTGTCATAATACATATTAAAAACTCAAATTTTGGGGTGTTAACATACATTGTATGGTTAGGTCACATAATTTTTCAAATCATTCCCCAACCATGAATGTGTTACCAGACAAGAAAAGTAGATGAATTGTTTGGGAAAAATAGTTTGGTTAACAATACAATAACCACTTAGTTCTACTGTCTTAATTCTAGACCATGCATAGCTAGATCACACGTAGTTGGGGGTTCTCTTAGTGGTAAGAATCTCATAATCCTACATGAAAATGGGGGTTCAAAACCCATTGGGCGTAGGGTACTGTAGTAGTACTGTAGTATACTATAGTAGTGGCAGCACTGTAGAAACGGTGGGTACTGTAGTGGCGTTGGAGCACTATAGCGGCGGTAGAAACTGTAGTAGTATGGGTACTATAGTAGTACTATTCACATAATGGGCCTTGTTCCAAAAAAATGGGCCTACGGGCCATGTAATAGGCTAAATTCCCACTGGGCCTTCAGGCTATGTATTGGGTCTCCCTCTACCAAGTTAAAGAGGTCTTTTCTTTGATTTAATAATAAATGAGGCTTTAGCCCTAACCTTTTAAAAAAATTCCTAGCTAGATCACATGGTTTTACAAATTGTGTGTCATCCATGCTTTTCCCCAAATTTTCCATTTCATGGTTTTTTTGGGTAACTCGCATGATTTAGAAAAACCATGTCACAATCGTTCACTAGTCTAGTGACCCTAAAAAATTATTTAATGTTTCCTAAAGTTGAACCATGTTTTTTACTAATTTTTCACAAACTATTCACCTCTAAAATTTTTTCTAAACCATTCCAAAATCATCTTGAACCAATTTAATCATAATATAGAGATATGTTTTTTCAAATCACTTTTATAGTACATTTTATTCCAAAATTATGAGAGACCCCTTTCTCTCTCATTAAACCATTCTATGAGCCTTTATGTACTATCGTTATATTACCGAAACTTTAAAATTATTTTTCCTTGAAAAATCTTTGTGTTGTGAATACCATCGCTATTTCCACTCACGGGTATCTAGATATACATACATATACATAATTTAAGGTGGAATAACCTATATTTATTCTACACACATTGATCATGGAATTAAATGTGATCATATATGGTCATATGTTATATGATCTATTTTTCACACCTATGCATGTACATGATATGATTATGATGGGTGCGCACATATAGTGCTCTAATACATTGGGGAATGTTTTAGTCTCCTGATATCCCATGTATGGAGCATGATAGGTTATCCTAAGCACATTATGTTGTGATTTATTAGTAGTTAAATTTGATTTATTCTTATGATGTCATGTTTAATTTTGTTTCCACATTCCCTTTTTTCCTTTTTGTTGTCATCCTATATCATTTTTCATTGTTCATGTTCATGTTTCTCATCCCTTTTATGTCTCATTTAAATTAATATTTTTTTAAATGTAATTTTTTATTAATATTATGTTTTTTTATTCCCTTACTAGTATTTATATCGCATCCCTTTCTTATGTATGTCCGCAGTTTATCCCATGCAGTTTTAGGAATGGTGGAATATTATGAGAATATTATAGAAGTTTTCAATAATGTTGATGTAGTTCCTATTTTAAGTTGTTATATAATGTAACTAATTACCCAAATACACTATAATTATAAATATTATGGATTTTATTAAATGTAATCTTATGTAATTAATAAATAATTAATGTGTTATAAAGACAATGGTTTTCATAGTTGGTATATAAGAGAAAATTTTAGTTATTTTCGGGATTAATATTATAAAACTATAGATAAAGAAATAGGAATGAAAATGAACATAATAATACATCCATAAATATTGGTAAATTATAGAGTAAGTGGTTTCCATGAAAAAGATATCTATCCAGAGACTACAAGTGGATGTGGCTCTGGCACAAATGTACCTTGGGTTAATACCAAAAAACACAGTATTGAGCTAAGCTCGATCGTTAACTGCTGAAGTAAAATATGACTTTATTCACACCTAGTTTGAAATGATTAGGGAATATAATTTTGAAAATTAAAAAGATCATTATGACCAATTATTAAGGAAATGAAAATTTTCAGAGGAGTCTATGTTATGAAATAGATCATGGTGACTTATATTGAAGCAAATAAATTCTAAATTTGAATAATTAAATTCATTTATAAATTATCTGTTTATGTTTATTGGGTTTACATTTGTGTTTTTAATATTTTGAACCCAATAATCGCTAGTATCACCTTTAATCTATATAAAGTTTAGATATTGGAGAAACTAAGTAAACAACCAATCTGAAGGGATATGTGATGACTTCCCAAATTTGATGTCCAACCCAATGGGGTTTGGAATCATAAACATTGAGATGATACTCTCTAAGTTGACTTGAGTTCTAAATAGAATCTTGAATCAGGAGTAATATCAAAATACCCATATGAATGAACAAGATTCAATTATGACCTTTATGCTATAGAGGCCACCAATATTCAATGGATAATCTGATCCCTTAATCATAGAATAATGGATAAACTCTATTGAAAGGATCTTCTCCATAAATAAATGTTCTAATCATTATAATGTTATATTGGTTGTTTATCATTTAGATGTACAAGATGTTCAGTGGTGGATATTGATCAAGAATAAAAATCCTAAGGAAGCGATTGAAGAAATGGGATGGAATGAATTTCTGAAAATATTTTTTAAAAAATATTTTACTCACACTCTTAGACATAAAATGGAAAGGTATTTCATTTCAGTAGAGAAAAAAATATGGAATACATTGGGTAATACAAGGTAAACATCCCAATATTTTCATGATAAACATATGACTTTTTTGTAAACCCCAAATTAAAAGTTGACTACATGTTTTTAGTTTTAAAACTAAGTCTATGAAAGGCCTTGATGATTCAGAACTTCAATAATTATGATGAAGTTGTCCAATGTTACCACAAACTTGAAATAGAGATCAATATACCACAATGGTCTCATAGGGATAAGAAATGGAAAGTGGAGTTTAATTCTAGTAATTTAATGGAGACATACAACAATGGTAAGAATTTTCAACATCCAACCTATCAAAAGAATGGAAAGAAACACCATAGAAATTAACTAAGGGGGATAAGGAAATGTTTTCGGATTGAGAAGTAAGGTCACCAATATTGAGATTTAAAATGATAGAAACCAACCAATTTAATATAAGATAGGAATTCCCTAATCAAACTTAAGCCTATTTTACAATGTTTCAACTTTATGGAATAACAAAACTATATGAACCACTACCCAAATCCTAGGGTTTTTAAAGACAATAAATGTTAACAACCTCCAAGGTAGAAAGGGTATGCATATTCCATCACAAACGCTGAGGTTGATCCCGAAAATAAAGTGGTGAAAAGTATGCTATTTATTCATTCTAAATATCGAACCTGCATTTTTATTCCAGTTTATACATTCTTTCAAATCAATCATGTTTAGTAGATATATTTAAACATTACCATGAAGAATATAATTCGAGTTGTCAGTGAAATCATAAAATGGGGAAATTATTTCTTCCAAGTATATAAGTCCTCCCCTATCAAAATTTGTGGGATAAATTTCTCATTTAACCTTGCGATACTCCCTTTAATAGAATTTGATGCAATTATGGGTATGGATTGGCTTTCTTTATATGGATCCAACATAAATTTCCATGATAAGTAAATCACTCACTGTATCAAGAATCTCCCACTAATTCTCTACAACTACATGGTGAAGGATGAATCCTATTTAACACCAATGTAATATTGCCAAGATTTTATGGTATACCTCTATTTAAATTTAACTTCTTCAATAGCTTACGAGCTTAATAAATGATTAAATATTTTTATTTAATTATTTTATTTATCTCCTAGATGTGGGGAATGTCAAGAATGAATGAGATTAAGTAAATTATGAAAATATATATTACATATGTTTATAAAATTAATTCACTGGTTACTGATTAATTATAAATTAAAACCAATTAAAAATAAAGGATCTATTTTTATAAAAACAATTTTTATGCCCATAAAGATATTTTATATTAATGTTTTAAATTAATCACTATTAGAAAAAGATCATAATAAAATTAATATATTATATATTCAATCAAATATTTTTATGTTCATCTAAAATATTTTAAGTGAAATAAGATAAGAATAAGTCCACTTTTACATATAAAAATGTAATATTTTTTAAATGTAGTTTTACCACCTTTTAATGGAGAACTTGTTTTAGATATAAATATTGACACTTTTATAAATAATATTTGATAAAATAAACATTATTTTTGAAAGTTTAATATCAAAGTTTACTTTGGTTAAATTTTTGATATTTTTCTGATGAGTTTAATTTTTGAATAATAGTAATGTGACTGTTAGAATAAAAATATGACTGTAAGGAATAGTAATGTGAATATTAGAATAAAAAATCACCTATAAAAATATAAATAAAATTTATACATATCAAAAATTAAAATATTTTATGTTAATATCATGGAATTTTTAAATAAATATTTTCAAAATAATAAATTTAAGGGTTGGTATTTTTGTAAGTCATAAATAATTAATTAGATTTTTATAATTAATAAAATAATTTAAAATAAAATTTATTTTCATAAAATTTCTTCATAAATTAATATTTTTGTGTCTTATGATTTTAAGATAATTCTATGAGACCTTAGTTTTTTTTAATGTGTTATAAAATAAGTTATAATTTTAAAATCTTTATTTTTCTAGTAAATGGTGATTTTAATTAAAAATTAAATTAATCGTATTTATTGAAATATTTTCATAAAATTGTCTTTATTTTTTTAATTCTACTCACTAAAAAATGTTTACGGTGAATTTTTTTTATTTCCCTCAAATACTTGAATTTTTGTCAGTAGTAAAATATGGTAATTTATGGTATAAATACATTATATGTTAAATACACTATTTCTTGAGTCATCGATTATATAAGAACCATAATAAAAAACATAAATTTATTATTTTAATATATTTTGTGATAATTCTAAAACTATTCATAGTGTTGAGGAAAAATAATAAACTAGTGAATAAAATAATGAGAAAACATCCCTCTCCTCTACTATAAATACTACCCCTTATCCTAAGACCCTCCAAGATTTGATACTTGTCCAATTTCTAAAAAATACTCTTCATAAGACCCTAACCCATTTCCAAGATCATTTTTTCTCAATAAAATTCAAAAATCAATCCCCTTAAGGATGTTCTCTAGGATGATAATTCAAGAGGTAAAACACCTCTTTCTTTTCATTTCTTTTATTTTCAATTGCTTTTATTTTTTATCATTCTCTCACCTCACCTATTAAAATATAAATGATAACTCCAATATCATTTATATAATTAATTTCATCATGTTAATGGAATATATATCATTAAACTTCTTTCTATTTCTCTTTTATTCTATAAATGAAAACAATTCCCGGGATGTGTCAATTTATAGACATCATGGACCATGCATTTTCATTATCCATTAACACCATCATGCCATATCATAAAACCTTTTTTATTATTCAAATATTATAATATTTTTATTAAAGCCTATTTAATTTTTTGTAACAATAATATGCACATTATTTTAATTAGTGTGTGATGATCGAAAAACTGTCAAAATAATCTAAACGATTATCAATAACATCTTATCTAATGATTCATCCTAGACATAATTATCCAAATGATTTATGTAAACATATAATATTATGTATGTTCATTAATAACATATAACCTCAATTCTATATATCTATTCCCATTTTTACATGAACTCCTATACGCATATACAAGTAAACTGATCACGAAAACCAAGGAAATGAATGCTCTTGAACGAAAAAATTGTATATTATAACTCATCCAAAAAGCCATAATTGAACATAATAAAATTATAATAATTAATATAAATTTATAGAATGTTCTAAATTAATTAATTAATGGTTTAAAACATTCTATTTAGGACATTAAGATCATGTTTCGAACACATTCGTATATAAGTTAAGGGGTTTCTCATCTCACTTTTTTTCGGTGAGATTTCAATTTTCAGCACTTATTTCTCATATGTGGTGTATGAATACTTCCATTTGTTATGTAATATCATGAATATATATATTAATGGTATTAAATAATTAATTTTATGGTTATTAATTTTTTTCATATGATTTGATTGATTACAAATTAGTAAGGGTTTCTTCTCGAATACCCATTTTCATTCGGGTTATGCTTTCTCCCTCTATACACCAATGTAATTCTTCATTATTTTTATATAATTATCAAAAATATATTTATAAATTCCAAACTCATGTATCCAAATCATTATATCTTATTTTATGGGTAAATAAATGTTTTATAAGGTTCCCTTCTCTATTATCCCTATAAGCAAACCCGATTAAAGAGACCTTCCTGATTTCTTACCCATTTTCAAGTATGATCCATAATCAGTTTTAAGACACCATTATTTTTCTAAAATTTCTAATTTTTTCATGAAAAAATATATTTTTTTCATTTCTATTTTTATAAAAATAATTATACATTTTTCTATCATAAATACTCTTTAATATTTTCCATAAACTGCATTAAAGAGGCTCATTTATAAATTTTTCTAAACACTCTTTTTAGATGTTTTCACCTCAGCTGGACATAATTTAGAACTCAAATATAAATTCATTGTACTTACCATTTATTTTATTGTATATAAATGTTTTAAATCTTATTTTATGATAAATAAAAATTATTTTACATTATAACCCTTCTTTCTAAAGTAAAAAGGGTTTTTCTCTTCTCGCTTTATCTTCTGTGAGATAAATGCCTTGTTCGCCACTTATTCCTTATATGTAATTTATGTACTACCATTTTATATGTCATCTCATGATTATTATTATTATTATTATATTATAAGTTTTATATAATTGTATTTCTTCATAGGTATTAAAATTTAAATGTTTCAAAGTGGTATGGGACACTTTGGAATGTTTAAAGATTATCTTCCTCAAGAATTTATCAATGCTTTTATTAGAGTATATTCATCTATGATTATAATTAAAATATTTCAAAGTGGTATGGGACATTTTGAAATAAATATATATTTTTGTTAAACATATAAATAATGCATTATATTTAATAAGTGATAGGCAGTGCTCAATATTTCCCCTCGATGCATCACTAGGTCTTGTGAGATAAAACCGAAATGGATTTTGGCTGAGGACTTTGCCCGAATGGCCCAAAGGACTTATTTTTTATTTTAATTATGGATAATCCCCGTTTTTTAGGTTTTAAGGGGAACCCGTACATGACCCATAGGCCCAAGACACAAGGCCCGACAATCCCACAATACATGACCCAAAGGCCTAGAGGCATACCATGCCCAATACTTGACCCGTAGGCCCATCCCACTTGAACTGCCCCTCCCCAGCTTTCTGCATCATTGATCACCTATGTAGAGACCCGAAGCATAATGTACATGGAAATTACATTACTTTTGCAGAATACTTAGTACATAACAAAAACACACACACAAGGACCATAATAGTTTAGTGTCTTTGGAAACTCGGAATATAATCTTCTAATCGTGGTGAAAGATCTTCAACATCTCCCATAAAGATCATACTTTTTTTTACCTAAAACCTTTCTTTATATATTGGGGAAAATAATACATAAAAGGGTGATCTCAAATGCTCAGTAAGGCTAAACAAAAGAAATATCAATCACATCATATTCATAAGAACATAACATTTTGAAAATCATAACCTGCAAAAGAGATCATAATATCATAACATGGGATAAATCATAGTTGTGAAATGTAATCCCAATAATCATAACATAAAACATAAAACTTTTTGTCATACAAACATAATCATAGAGAATCATTTCTTATTAGTGAAGACTCATTTCCAAGACTATCTTAGTGAACAAAGTCCATTTCTGAACCGAGTTCACTCCTCGTTTCAGTCATGTTTCACTGAACCGGTTTAACCTGCCATTCCAGCATTGTCTATCTAATGAGATATAAAATCATTACCCAATGCATTGGAGGGAGATATTGGTCCCACCCATCTCATAATTATACCATTCTTATGTGTGCCACAAAATCATAAACCATACAACATAGCATAACCCACGTAATAAAAATGGGATTCTTAAACATCGTGACATCATAAAACAATTCATATAAGATAAAGTAATTAATAAAAATAATTCCATCACAACATAATCAAATAAACTTAATAATAGGGATAAAAACATAACCCTTTATTATCTTAGATGGAAAATAATTTTGATAAAACACTTGAACTCCATTCTTGAGGAAAATATCATCTCTACTTCAAAAACACTTTTCCTTTCTTAACATGTCATACAATTCTAAAATAAAAGAAGTTGATTAAAAATAGACTTGAAAATTGTAAAGGAAACTTCTTGGAAATAATGTTTTAAAAATCCATTCATTCCGTATAAGTTAAAAACATTCTTCTCGTACTTTTGTCAGAAAAATCAAAAAGTACCTCGTACGAAAAATGACAAAAGATTCCCTTCATATATTTTAATAAAAACTCACCAAAGGGTAAAATTTGATTTAAACAATTTTAGGTGGATGGAAATAATATTATATATTGAGGAAACATGGATGTGTATGATAAAATACACCCCAGTAAAATCCAAAGTATAAACAATCTCGGATAAAAATGAGATTGTGATATTTCCCTTACCTTAGGTTTGATTTGCTTCATAAATGTCTGTACCTCATGTATAATGATTTAATTATGTCATTTAATTATTAAATAATCATAATAATTGTTATGATATCATATATAGTTCACTTATGACTTTTTTTTACCTGTTCTTTTGTAAATTCCATGTTAAAGAGCGTTTTGGGTAAAAATCGTTTCATTGGTCGTCCGTGTTTTGACTTGTAATTATTCATATGATTACTTAGATCATGATTACTTAATTCCAGAATATAAAACATGATTTATATATAATATATATTAATAATATACATATATATAATAGATCAGTAAATGGGAATAAATACATCATTCATGGAGACGGTAGGTCGTACGTACGCATGAACGCTGTTTTCGTTTCCTTACTGATTTGAATGGAATTAAGTAAATGTCAAATAGATATATACACTTAAATCCAGTATCATTGTTATGTCATATATTTCATGATTACTTATTATATATACTTTATAATCATTCGTGAATGGTTAACGTGGAGAATGAATCTCATCGCATCGTGGAGACGGTAGTCCGTACGTACGCACGAGCGATTATATCGTTCTCATGATAGTGGAATTGTATTGGAGTGTATGTATACTATTTAAGAATCAATATCACTTTACAATAATCATATATAGTTATTATGTACACCATTATACCCATCCAAGTATGTTGGTGGTGGAAAATATATTACACCACGGCGTGGAGACGGTATTCCGTACGTACGCACGCGCGGTGATTTCGTTTTCCGTATGATGGATAGATGGTGAAATAGGGTTGTTTAATACTTATAATAACATATCAGTATATCAGTGATACTGATTTTATTACATCATAATTAAACAACATAAGAAGAATAAGTGGAAGAAGAAATAAAGTTGAAAAAATCGGTAATGGACATTACCTCTTCTTTGAAGCGCCTCTTTGAGTCCTCCTCTTAGGGCACTAAAATTGGTCTTTGAAGAAGACCAGGAGCTCTAAACTTTTTCTAGGGAAGTGGAGAAGATAATTTTTCATGGTTTGGCTGAGCTTGAAGGCTCAAAGTGGTGTGAGGAAGAGAGGGAGGAGGTGCCCTTTTATAAGGGAGGAGAGGGGCACCTTTGGAATAACTAAAAATATTATTTTATTATAAAGTCATATTCGGTTTTTAATAGCTCAAAATTGAGTTATTTAGAAGCTAAGGTGGGGATGGGTCGAAATCCTCTCATCCGATAGAATTTGGACAAGTTTATTTTACTATTTTAACCTTATCATTTAGTTTTAACTTTAAGTTGGATAATTTTACTTTTACCGTGTCTTTTTGTGTTCTTACACTATAAGGTTAATAAACATACTATATCAATCCCAAAGAACTCAAAGTTGTTTCTTATTAATATATATAACCTTATATGAGTCATTTGGACGAACCTTAGATTTTTAAGAATAAAATAACAATTAATAATATGATATTTGTTTTTAAAACTATTTTATGTCAATTTTGACATATTTTGTAATTTATTTTTGTGAAAATCATAACAGAATGATTAGTTAGAAAAAGGTTACTTAAATCAATACTAACATGTCGTATTAACATTGAAAATTAGTTTAATTCATAAAAAGTCTCAAATTACATTTATTTGGGTATTTATAACATCAATTATGTTAATATTTCATTAATAAGATAATTACTGCATCATCGTCGTGTCATAAATAAATTAAATTATTTAATATCTAAAAATTACAAATAAACTACCATTATGTAGGAAATATTTTTATCTTTCTAATGAATACTTATAGTTGAATTTATCTTATGTATAACCCTATATTAAAATTTATCTACTTATTAAACATTGATTTTAACTATTTTAACCCTTCTTTAAATAAAATAATAATAAATGTCCTAATCTAATACAAGTGGGCCTAAATGGTCTTATTTTATTCATAAGGTTGTTTTTGGTCGAATTACACTTATCCAATAGAATTAGGACATGTTTTAGGGTAATAATAATATCAATTGTACCCTTAATTACCCTATTTACTTTTAACCGTGGTAAAAAAAGTAAAAAGTTACTATTCACCAAAAATTATTTTCATCTCATTGAACCACATTTTACTTACTGACATCAACCGTGTCTCTCAGATTTTTGAAATTCCCCTCACAGAAGCGGTAAAATTAAGTTTTATAAAAAATTCATTTTTTTAACTACCACTTAGTGGTTTCACTATTCATCAAAAAATGAAAGTTTCCAGAAAAATACCAAAAATTAGGCCTAAGATATATTTGATATTATAAACTCAAAAATTATGTCTATTTTACCAAATTCAAAACATATCAGTTGCATTAATTAATTTAAAAATTAATTCTCATCGTCAAAACAAATAGCGTGTTCTTAAGAGATAATAACTATCAAAAGATTGACACTTGTTTATGTCTGGTTTAAATGTGAAATTACATACAATGAAAAACATTGTATTAAATTGTAAAAATATATTCTAAATATACTTTAAAACCACTCAAATTAATAATTTATCACTATTAATTATTTTTATTAAAAAGGTTGTTTTTAATTAAAATTTAGTGATTTTCACTATTCATCGGAAAATGAAATTTATCCGAAAAGTATCAAAATTTCACCCTAAGCTAATTTCAATATTCCGAATCCAAAAATGAAGTCCATTTTGAAAAATATCATTTACAAAATTTCAAAAAGTGGTTATTACTATTCATAACAGCTAGTTTTAATAATATTTTAAAAACATATTGTTGTTTGGTGAAACTCAGTATTGCGTACTACACGAGCTATCGTGGAAGGTCGTGATTGTGTGTAATGCAAGGCAAGTCAAGGATGTGTGTTGTGAAAGCTCTTTTTTGTAGCATAAAACACAAGACATTAATGAAATTAAAAAGAATATTTTTCATAAAATCTCGGGGTGTTACATTCTACCCCCCTTAAAATGAATTTCTCCCTCGAAATTCATCGGGGTTATAAATGGTTTACTACTCGAAAGTTTCTTTAATATAAATCCACATCGTAAAAAGGAATACCAAAACCAATCTCTAAAAACAAAAGTATGAAACTTAACAGTTATCCAAATAAACTAATCACCGGTTTTCCACATAGGTGAATATATGGATGTGGAAGAAAAAATCTAACCATCATGTTCTGATGGAGAGTGGTAGAGAACATGGCTATGGAAAATCCAGCAATCACAAATCCATAAATTTTTGACGATCTAAGGTACCATCTGATTCATCAGATATAAGAGCACTAGGACAACATTTTTGGTTTTCAAGATCATTTCCCTAAAGTTGATGAAATTGGAATTAGAAGAAATACTTTCGTGATTTTGGTATAGTCTCACCGTTGGTCATTCTTTGGACAATTTCTACTTCATATCTTAAATAAATGAAGTTGAATTTGTCATTCATGATGTGTTAGCAGATCATGTGATAGAATTATGGGTCATTCCATCTGTCTCAAACAAAAGTTTAGAAAAGTTATCAAAAAATACATAAGTCCATCTATAGTGAGATTAATCATATATGGTTCTTAAATGGACTTATACTTCATATATCATACTACTTAATATAATAAAACTAGTTTCTACTAAATAGGGACTTCATGTAGGCCAGTGGTAGGCGATAAAGGCCAGTCACACTTCGGTTGTGGGTTCGATTCCCACAGCCTTGTCCGATGTGATGGGTTGTCGCCCATCCTGCAGGTTGTCCTTTTTCTAAAACTACATTTCTATAACATCCCATAAATAATATCGAGAAAACTTCTATCCTTAAAAAATACTAACTTATGTCCAACATAATCCATTCTAATCTTTAGGATTATCCAAAATAATGATGTCTAATCTCATATTATAGTGAAAACGATTACCAAAGAGTTCATACAACTAGCATGTTAATACCATTGTTGATCCCCATATATCATTAGATATGTATTGTTGGTCATATACCAAACATTCGAAGGCCTTAATCATGTATTCTCTCGAAAAAAAAATGAATACCCATTGAACCTTATTGAAAACATGAATGCTGTTAAATGTTAACTCTTTCCACATACCAAAATCCTCAAAATTCTATATACTCAAACCATGATATCACTTAGTCCTTATATCAATCATGAGCTCATGAATACTGTCAAACATTTCATTTTCTCGTTTTCCCTTCATTATGCGCATATCATATTTTTTTCCAAAAAATATCTCAATCACTTTCCATGGTTACAGGTACAATAAAATTATTGAAAACCACAATAGACCAATACATAAATATTCCAATATTCCACGATACTATATACAACATTATTTTGGAATCCCATTGGATAAACACTTAATCATTCCACCACATCATTTTCATATTCAACATCGCCAATAGTGATCGCATGTGACTGCCCTTTTTCCTTTGCCTTAAGTGGTTGCTCATGTCAATCATCACTAACCCTTGGATTAGGGCATTTATTAGCATAATGCCCCATTTCCTTGAACTTGAAGCATTGAAGTGTTGGTGGTGCGTTCTCTGTAGTCTTTTCTATATTCACATCATTAGAAACCCATTTTCCATTACTTCGACACTCAGCTACTCGATGACCTTCTTTTCCACACTTAAAACATTTTCTAGTCCCTTTAAGACAATCTCCGCCATGCTTCTTTCTACACTTTGAGCATAAGGAAATATTCATCTTATTTTCACCATTATTCTGAGATTTATCCTTGAACTCCATCTTTCGTTTCTTGTCAAAACTATGAGATGGATAAGTAACACCAACTTCCATTTCTACCTTGATAGCACAACACAAAATTTCTTCATAGCTACTCAAGTCTCTTATAGTTAATTCCCTTCGAATATTTGGTTTTAAGCCACTGAAGAATCGATCAACTTTACTTTCAGGTTGGATGATAAATCCATATGCATACCTTGAAATCCTTGTAATATTCTCTTCGTATATACCAATAGATTCATCATCCTTTTTCTTTAGTTCAATAAACTTCTTCTCCATATTTGTTCGAAGAATACGAGGGAAGTACTTATTGAAAAATAAGTTCTTGAAATCATCCCATTCCATGGACTCAATTCCATCTCTTGGACTCGTATTCTTGATAAGATTCCACAATTGATTAGAATCACCATCCAAACGATACACTGCTAAGATGAATTTATCATGTTCAGAACATTGAAGAACTGAAAATATCTTTTCAGTAGTACTGATCCATTGTTCAGCAACAAGTGGATCAGAAGACCCATTGAAAGAAGGAAGACGTTGCCTCATGAAGGACTCAATAGAATATTGTTCCCTTTTCTGCTCATTTGGAATTCAAGAATGATTTATAGCTTGTGTAAGTATAGTAATAAGATTTTTCACTCCATCTCCCACAACATTTGTTTTTTCAGGAGTAAAATCATTGCATTGTCCATTACATTGATCAACACGGTTCCTTCGGGTTCCAGCCATCGTCTAAAGCCCAAAAAGAATAGTGTGAGAGGAAAAACTTATGCTAGGGAAAACAATATAATAAAGTGGGAGTACCTAAAAATATCTAATATCTTGGGTTACCGTAATTCTAGTACAATAACCTATACTTAACCTTAGGGACACGCCTAGACATACCTTAGAAATATCTCTAGGGATCTTACTAAAGTTCTTGCATCCTAGTTTCCAAAGGTTGACAAAACCTTTCCTCTGATACCAACTATAGATACCTGAAGCTTAACGAACATGGAAATTACATTACTTTTTCGAAATACTTATTACATAACAAAAACACACACACAAGGACCGTAATAGTTTAGTGTCTTTGGAAAGTCGGAATATAATATTGTAATCATGGTGAAAGATTTTCAACATCTCCCATAAAGATCTTCCTTTTTTACCTAAAACATTTCTTTATATCCTGGGGAAAATAAAACATAAAAGGGTGAGCTCAAATGCTCAGTAAGGGTAAACAAAAGAAATATAAATCACATCATATTTATAAGAACAAAACATTTTGGAAATCTTAACCTGCAAAAAAGATCATAATATCATAACATGGTATAAATCATAGTAGTGAAATGTAATCCCAATAATCATAACTTAAAACATAAAATTTGTGGCATACACACATAATCATAGAGAATCATTTCTTATTAGTCAAGACTCATTGCCAAGACTATCTTAGTGGACAAAGTCCATTTCTGAACCGAGTTCACTCCTCGTTTCAGTCGTGTTTCACTAAACCGGTTTAACCTGTCGTTCCTGCCATGTCTATCTCATGATATATAAAATCTTTACCCAAGGCATTGGAGGTAGATATAGGTCCCACCCATCTCATAATTATACCATTCTTATGTGTGCCACAAAATCATAAACCATACATCATAGCATAACCCATGTAAAAAAATGGGATTCTTAAACATCATGACATCATAAAACAATTCATATAAGATAAAGGAATTCATAAAAATAAATCCATCACAACATAATCAAATCAATGTAATAATAGGGATAAAAACAGAACCCTTTATTGTAACGCCCCGACCCCAGCTACCCATAGTCGGTGCATTACTTCGTAACATTGGCATGATCACAAAAGATCAAGTCTCGAAAGACCGACTAGTTTAGTAGCCTTGGAAACACTAGATACATTCATACATGTTACATTACATCATAAAATGAAAAACTACAACAACAAAGTCTCCATAGTCCACACTCATATCCTCTTCTGACTATCCCTATAGGTCATTCATAAAATACTTCTTCACATCCTGGAAAATATTAAAACATTAAAAGGGGTGAGATCAGATGCTCAGTAAGGATAACAATATTGCGGAAGCTTTCATAAATAAACATCAACATTTAAGGCAATGTATAACTAAAACAAAAGCCTTTTAAACATGAACTTCAACATAATATGGAAAAAGTAAAATGAGATAATGCCATTTACTTATTCACATGGATATTCTACTGGTCGAATAATCGCATGCAATATCAATAACCACTTTCATAATGAGGGAATGTATAATGTCGTACATTCTGAAACATTTTGTCAAGGCCTCGGCCAAGACGTCTAAAATGATTAAGGCCTCGGCCAAAACCATAAATCAAATTGGGAAAGGGCATCGGCCAATTCCACGTCTAGTTGTCTCATGAGACCTACCGATGCATCGAGGAGCTATATCGGGCTCCACCCGTCACTTATTAAGTCCAATACATTCCTCATATGAATGGGTTTAAACATCTCATAAACCATAACATAATCGTATCACATAAAACATGCATAAAGGAAACATAACATTTCCACATTTCAATCACAAGATATCAATACAACACATTGATATAATAAAAACGCTTTCAAAACCATTTTCAATACCAAAATAAAAGAAAAGTATAACATGGTATTTATTCTTCAAAAAAAAGGGTATGGCTTGTAGAGGAAGCTAAAACTCAAATAGTGATCACGGCGGCGGAGAAGTCATTTTCGCCGCATACGTACGACAAAAACATTCCCTTTTGTCGTTTAGTAAACGCTTCGTATAAAAAAGATTCATTTTGAATAAACGTAAAAGTCAAAGTGGTTTATACACCGTATAAAAGAAATTTGTGTATAAAACCAAATATGCCTCAATGAAAGGAGATTGAGACGAAGTCCTTACAAAGATCATTTTGAAAATAAAATAGATATATTATGTGTATTCACTATAGTTACACATAAAGAATACAAAATAAGACATAATAATATCATGACATAATTTGAAAGTAGGAGATTAACCCAAAGAATGGAAGTTGGGTTAAGAAGTTCCCTTACCTTGCGTCATGTACTGACTCGACCGTTATTTAACCTCCTGAATAATAAACTAGAGTTAATTTATATTTACTTAAGAACCTTTTTCATGTTCGTTATTCCTTTTATATCCCTTATTACCATGTTATGAACATTATTTAATTATTTCAGTTAATAACGGTCGTTTTGTCGATCTTTGGTACTTGAGTCAAAAATAAACTTCTTATAATTACAAGTTGTTCATGTGGTGAAATATCCATTATATCCAGAATTATATTCATGATGTAGATATCATATATATCATATATATATAGTATATACATTCATTCATAATGTCACGTAACATTTAGAGGTAAGAAATGAAATGCACCGTTCATGGAGACGGTAAGCCGTACGTACGCATGAACGCTACTTTCATTTCAATTTCATATTTAATGGAATGAAATCATAATGATATAAATGTATAATATAATTCCAGTATAATATATTGTATAATACCATTTACTCCATCCTTTATACATCCCACATATGGCATTAACGATTCAAATCACTTTGAGGGGGCGGTAGTCCGCACTTCCTAAAATGAAATTATCGCGTTTACCCATAATGGAAATCATAAAGTATGCCATAAATGAGAAATAAAGAAGCATAAGGAAAACATAAACATAATATATATATCATATATGAAAATAGTGTAATCAAAATGGCCACCATTATAGGTGTTAAAAGAATTTGAACAATCATCGTTTCGTGAGGCAGTATTTCGCTACCCACAGAAACAGTATGTTCTTTAACCATTAGACGAATGTGTGTGTAAGTGTAAACCAAATACTTATCATAACAACATCCTAGTGTATTGTATATACTTGTTTTGTTACAAAATAAAGGAATGAAAAGAGTTTAAGGGGTTGGAGAAGCAAAATGAAACAAAACAACATTAGAGAAGACATTACCTTAAAAATAGGGTAGCTCTTTTGGATTTCAGCCAAAGGCTTCCTTGGGAAGAATTATTCCCAAAGTGAGGATTCTAGGAGTAAGGGAGGGATGTTGGGAGAGTATTTGGGCAGATTTTGGCCGGGCCAAATGGCTTGAAGGTGTGAATAAGATGGGAGAGGTGGGGGCCTTTTATAAGTGGAGAGGAGGGGCTCTTTTGGAAAGATTGAAATGTTACATTATTACACAATTCTTTTCGGATTCTAAAGGTCCCACACTTATATAATTCGTGGATAAGGTGATAAGGGTTCGAAATCTACCCATCCAATAGTCTTTGGACAAGTGTAAGCCTTGGATTTTACATTATCTTTTCATTTTATTAAAATTGTTAAATAATGAGGTCATCGCTGCATCATAATGATGTCATAAATACTTTAATTTATTTAATGTCTAAAAATTATAAAAAAATACAATGATGTATTAAATCTTTTTATCTTTCTAATGAATATTTATAGTCAAAATTTGGACTTGTGTAACCCCACTTAAAGTCTGTTTTATTAAAACAACTCATGTTTCTGTCAATTTAATTTTAACATTAAATAAATATATATTAATGTCATTTTCCAACCAAAGTGGCTCCATGGGGTCCCCAAGTTGACCCATGGGTTGTCTTGGTCGGCCATGACTCATCCAATAGGAGTAGGGAAAGTTTCAAGCTCATCTCATATTATTAAAACATTATTTTTACCATAAACTACACTAATTACCTCTAATCGCGATTAAGAACTTAAAAGTTACTATTCACCAAAAATTATTTTAATCTCATTGAACCACATTTTACTTCTTAATGACAAACATGTATGTTGGATTTTTGAAAATCAAATCACAGAAGTGGTAATATTTCATTTTAACGAAAAAATCTGTTTTTAACAACCACTTAGTGGTTTCACTATTCATCAAAAATTGAAGTTTTTCAGAATGAGGCCAAAATTTCACCCTAAGCTATAATTGATATTCCGAATTCAAAAATGATGTCTATTTTAAAAAATTCCAAACATATAAGTTGCATTAATTAATTTTATAATTAATTCCCGTTGTCACAACAAATAGCGTGTTTTTAAGAAACAATTTATATCAAAAGATTGGCAATTGTTTATGTCCAATTTCAATGTTAAATTAATTCTAATAACCACCATTGGATAAAATGGTAAAAATATATTCTAATTATACTTTAAAACCACTAAATAGTATAATTTATCACAATAAATTATTTTGATTAAAAAAGATGTTTTAAGTATTTTTCACTGTTCATAAAAAAATTGGAAGTTCTCAGAAAGTTACAAAAAATTCAACTTAGGATAATTTTGATATTACGAATACAAAAATGAAGTCCATTTTGAAATATAAAATTTCTATAATTTTAAAAAGTGGTTATTACTATTCATAACGGCTACTTTGATTAGTCGCGGTGTTTTAGAACTCGAAGTTGCGTACAATGCAAGCTATTGCATTATTGAATGAGAAGCGTATTGTGGAAGCTCGGGGTGTTACATTCTCCCCTCCTTCAATAAATTGCGTCCTTTCAATTTGAAAATTTTCTTTGAAAATAAAAGGTTGAAAAGAGAAAATACCTTTGAGGAAAACCCACATCGGAAATAAGGTTAATAAATATATAACATTAAAAGAAAGCAAGATAAGTACAAAGGTCACCCGATATAGCCCATTCTAGGATTCTATGAAAATATGGATATGGAGGAGAAACAAACCATCAAGGTCTGATGGAGAGTTATAGAAAATAGGATTAGGAGAAAGTTTAACTACAAGAAAATCACAAACTTGTGATTGGTTAAACGGTCATTGAATCCCCAGTTGGAAAATTTAACCGACAACATTTTTGTTTTAAGTTACCTTTTATAATGTTGAGGAATTTATTTAGGAGATTTACTAAGAACGTAAGGGAATATACATACTTGTTATGTATACTTTCATTCGTTAATAAATTTTTACCACAACCCCATCTTTTACTCCAAATGGTAACGGAACTCAAAAATATTCTATTTATCCTAATTGTATAAGGTTCCAAATGTTAACACATACCATTTAGATTAGTAAAATTATTTTGTAATAACCAGGGACTTCCTGTAGGCTAGTCGTAGGAAATAAAGGCCTGTCGCACTATGATTGTGCGTTCGATTCCTGCAGCTTTGTCCGACGCGACGGGTTATGCCCCACCCTGCAGGTTGTCCTTTTCCTAAAACTATAGTATCATAATATTCCAAAAATAATCTTCATAAATGCTTTAACCTTAAACAATACTATCCATGGTTCAACTTAATCCATTCCAACCTTAATAGTTATCCAAAATACCTCCGTCCAGACTTTCTCTAAAAGGTCTCTAAATTCCAAAATCAATTGTAACATCAGATTCCCCAAACAAAGAAAAGTTTCTCTTATTGTCACATACTAAAAATATGATTACCTTAATCATATTACCTTAATCAAAAAGTACTGCAGTACAATCTTTAAATATATCACATTATTCTTATAACCAGAATATAATCCTTGAGTCCAAAAGCACCAATACATTAATTATTCCGCTTCAACTGTAGTCACAGCATAATATAGGCCTTGATCCCTTGGCCTTTTCTAAGGTAAGTTTCCTTGATGCTTAGGACATTCATTTGCATAATGCCCCATTTCCCTACAATTTTAGCATTCAACTTTGACAGCCTCTTTCTTTCCCTTGCAATCACGAGCCTGGTGACCCTTTTCTCCACATTTATAACAAACTCCCATTCCTTTTAGGCACGTACCTGGGTGATTCTTCCCACAATTATCACATAATGGAAAATCCTTCTTTCCCTTTTTCCCTTTATCTATCTCTTGTTCCACCGTTCTCTTATTCTCTTTCTTTACTTTGTTGTCATAAGACTTAGAGAATTTCTTTTCTGTCTTGATAGCACACGAGACAATATCTTCATATGATGAGAAGGATTGTGATACTAAATCTCGATGGAGAAATGGTTTTAAACCATCAAAGAAACGATCAATCTTACTCCTTGGGTTACGTATATAATCGGCAGCATGCCTCGCTAACCTTGTAAAGTTAGCCTCATACTTTGCGACATTCTCATCCTCCTTCTGCCTCAGACTCAGAAATTGCCTTTCCATATCTGCTCGATGGTCACGAGGAAAGTATTTTTCTAAGAAAAGCTCTTTGAACTCCCTCCATTCCATATTCGATACGTCATCATCTTCCTTTGTGTTTTGAATCAGCGACCACCACTGATCGGAATCTCCAGTGAGGCGGTAAACTGCCATGATAACCTTTTCCCTTTCACTACTCCCCAAGGCGTGGAATATTTTCTCTAAGGAGTTTATCCATTGCTTAGCTACTAATGGATTTTTACCCCCCATCAAATGTTGGTGGTTGTCGCATCATGAAGCAGTCTAACATTGGTCCTCCACGTTGTGGATCAGGGTGCTCCATACGAGTAAGGTTATTATTCATAACCTGAGTGAGTTTTCCCAGTATGGTAATAAGTTGATCAGCACCAGTTGTATCTCCAGATCCACAATAATTATCTTGAGCAGGAGGGCAATCCCTACACGGAGTGCGTGCATTGATACGGTTTCCATTCCTTCCACTAGGCGCCATTTCTAAACAATGGCATAAACTATATTAGTTTATGAAATAAAATACATAATTCCATATTTGTAAAATACTTTACATAAATTGAACTATTTATGGGTATAATCCATAATCATAAAAAGCAATGTTTCCTTTGAGGAAGTATATACTCATAACCCTTCATAGTGGTTTGTAAAGAAAATGAGAATTATCCTAAGCATATCCCCCAGGAGTGTCGTAACCAAGAGTGCAGCAAGGCCCGTTGTCGTGCACCAGTTCCCGTTCGAGTCTAGCTCAAAGTGGTATTTTCGGGTTTTACCCCTAGGTACATTTGTGCCAGAGCCGCCTCTACCTGCTCGTATCCAGAGAGGGATGTATTGCTCGGAAAACTCATAACATCTCTATAATACCAAAATTCTAGGAAGTTCTTCTATGCTAATCCTCAAAGTCTATCTTTGGGATATGTGCTCTAATCAGAGTTTATCTACATCTAGCTTCCAAGGTTAGTACTAAACTGCCTCTGATACCAACTGTAACGCCCTGACCCCAGCTACCCAGAGTCGGTGCATTACTTCGTAACATTGGCATGATCACAAAAGATCAAGTCTCGAAAGACCGACTATTTTAGTAGCCTTGGAAACACTAGATACATTCATACATGTTACATTACATCATAAAATGAAAAACTACAACAACAAAGTCTCCATAGTCCACACTCATATCCTCTTCTGACTGTCCCTGTAGGTCATTCATAAAATACTTCTTCACATCCTGGAAAATATTAAAACATTGAAAGGGGTGAGCTCAGATGCTCAGTAAGGATAACAATATTTCGGAAGCTTTGATAAATAAACATCAACATTTAAGGCAATGTATAACTAAAACAAAAGCCTTTTAAACATGAACTTCAATATAATATGGCAAAAGTAAAATGAGATAATGCCATTTACTTATTCACATGGATATTCTACTGGTCTAATAATCACATGCAATATCAATAACCACTTTCATAATGAGGGAATGTATAATGCCGGACATTCTGAAACGTTTTGTCAAGGCCTCGGCCAAGACGTCTAAAATGATTAACGCCTCGGCCAAAACCATAAATCAAATTGGGAAAGGGCCTCGGCCAATTCCATGTCTAGTTGTCTCATGAGACCTACTGATGCATTGAGGAGCTATAGCGGGCTCCACCCGTCACTTATTAAGTCCAATACATTCCTCATGTGAACAGGTTTAAACATCTCATAAACCATAACATATTCGTTACACATAAAACATGCATAAAGGAAACATAACATTTCCACATTTCAATCACAAGATATTAATACAACACATTGATATAATAAAAATGCTTTCAAAACCATTTTCAATACCAAAATAAAATAAAAGTATAACATGGTATTTATTCTTCAAAAAAAAAGGTATGGCTTGTAGAGGAAGCTGAAACTCAAATAGTGGTCATGGCGGCGGAGAAGTCATTGTCGACGCATACGTATGACAAAAACATTCCCTTTTGTCGTTTAGTAAACAGTTCATATAAATAAGATTCCTTTTGAATAAACGTAAAAGTCAAAATGGTTTATACACCGTATAAAAGAAATTTGTGTATAAAACCAAATATGCCTCAATGAAAGGAGACTGAGACGAAGTCCTTACAAAGATAATTTTTAAAATAAAATAGATATATTATGTGTATTCACTATAGGTACACATAAAGAATACAAAATAAGACATAATAATATCATGACATAATTTGAAAGTAGGAGATTAACCCAAAGAATGGAAGTTGGGTTAAGAAGTTCCCTTACCTTGCGTCCTGTCCTGACTCGACCGTTCTTTAACCTCCTGAATAATAAACTAGAGTTAATTTATATTTACTTAAGAACCTTTTTCAGGTTCATTATTCTTTTTATATCCCTTATTACCATGTTATGAACATTATTTAATTATTTAAGTTAATAACGGTCGTTTTGTCGATCTTTGGTACTTGAGTCAAAAATAAACTTCTTATAATTACAAGTTGTTCATGGGGTGAAATATCCATTATATCCAGAATTATATTCATGATTTAGATATCATATATATCATATATATACAGTATATACATTCATTCATAATGTCACATAACATTTAGAGGTAAGAAATGAAATGCACCGTTCATGGAGACGGTAAGCCGTACGTACGCATGAACGCTACTTTCATTTCAATTTCATATTTAATGGAATGAAATCATAATGATATAAATGTATAATATAATTCCAGTATAATATAGTGTATAATACCATTTACTCCATCCTTTAGACATCCCACATATGGCATTAACGATTCAAATCACTTTGAGGGGGCGGTAGTCCGCACTTCCTAAAATGAAATTATCGCGTTTACCCATAATGGAAATCATAAAGTATGCCATAAATGAGAAATAAAGAATCATAAGGAAAACATAAACATAATATATATATCATATATGAAAATAGTGTCATCAAAATGGCCACCATTATAGGTGTTAAAAGAATTTGAACAATCATCGTTTCGTGAGGCAGTATTTCGCTACCCACAGAAACAGTATGTTATTTAACCATTAGACGAATGTGTGTGTAAGTGTAAACCCAATACTTATCATAAAAACATCCTAGTATATTGTATATACTGGTTTTGTTACAAAATAAAGGAATGAAAATAGTTTAAGGGGTTGGAGAAGCAAAATGAAACAAAACAACATTAGAGAAGACATTACCTTAAAAATAGGGTAGCTCTTTTTGATCTGAGCCAAAGGATTCCTTGGGAAGAATTATGCCCAAAGTGAGGCTTCTAGGAGTAAGGGAGGGATTTTGGGAGAGTATTTGGGCAGATTTTGGCCGAGCCAAATGGCTTGAAGGTGTGAATAAGGTGGGAGAGGTGGGGGCCTTTTATAAGTGGAGAGGAGGGGCTCTTTTGGAAAGATTGAAATGTTACATTATTACACAATGCTTTTCGGATTCTAAAGGTCCCACACTTATATAATTCGTGGATAAGGTGATAAGGGTTCGAAATATACCCATACAATAGTCTTTGGACAAGTGTAAGCCTTGTATTTTACATTATATTTTCATTTTATTAAAATCGTTAAATAATGAGGTCATCGCTGCATCATAATGATGTCATAAATAATTTAATTTATTTAATTTCTAAAAATTATAAAAAAATACTATGATGTAGGAAATCTTTTTAGCTTTCTAATGAATATTTATAGTCAAAATTGGGACTTGTTTAACCCCACTTAAAGTCTGTATTAGTAAAACAACTCATGTTTGTGTCAATTTAATTTTAACATTAAATAAATATATATTAATGTCATTTTCCAACCAAAGTGGCTCCATGGGGTCCCCAAGTTGACCCATGGGTTTTCTTGGTCGGCCATGACTCATCCAATAGGAGTAGGATAAGTTTCAAGCTCATCTCATATTATTAAAACATTATTTTTACCTTAAACTACACTAATTACCTCTAATCGCGATTAAGAACTTAAAAGTTACTATTCACCAAAATTATTTTAATCTCATTGAACCACATTTTACTTCTTAATGACAACCATGTATGTTGTATTTTTGAAAATCAAATCACAGAAGTGGTAATATTTCATTTTAATGAAAAAATCAGTTTTTAACAACCACTTAGTGGTTTCACTATTCATCAAAACTTGAAGTTTTTCAGAATGAGGCCAAAATTTCACCCTAAGCTATAATTGATATTCCGAATTCAAAAATGATGTCTATTTTTCAAAATTCCAAACATATAAGTTTCATTAATTAATTTTATAATTAATTCCTACTGTCACAACAAATAGCGTGTTTTTAAGAAACAATTTATATCAAAAGATTGGCAATTGTTTATGTCCAATTTCAATGTTAAATTAATTCTAATAACCACCATTGGATAAAATGGTAAAAATATATTATAATTATACTTTAAAACCACTAAATAGTATAATTTATCACAATAAATTATTTTGATTAAAAAAGTTGTTTTAAGTATTTTTCACTATTCATAAAAAAATTGGAATTTCTCAGAAAGTTACAAAAAATTCAACTTAGGATAATTTAGATATTACGAATACAAAAATGAAGTCCATTTTGAAATATAAAATTTCGATAATTTTAAAAAGTGGTTATTACTATTCAAAACGGCTACTTTGATTAGTCGCGGTGTTTTAGAACTCGAAGTTGCGTACAATTCAAGCTATTGCATTATTGAATGAGAAGCGTATCGTGGAAGCTAGGGGTGTTACATTTATTATCTTAGATGTAAAATAATTTTGATAAAACACTTGAACTCCATTCTTGAGTAAAATATCCCTTTGACTTCAAAAACACTTTTCCTTTCTTAACATGTCATACAATTCTAAAATAAAAGAATTTGATTAAAAATAGACTTGAAAACTTGTAAAGTAAGATTCTTGTAAATAATTTTTTAAAAATCCATTCATGCCGTATAAGTTAAAGAAACATTTTTCTCGTACTTTTGTCGGAAAAGTCAAAAAGTACCTCGTACAAAAAACGACAAAAGATTCCTTTCATATCTTTTACTAAAAACTCACCGAAGGGTAAAATTGGATTTAAACAATTGTAGGTGGATGGAAATAATATAACATATTGAGGAAACATGGATGTGGATGATAAAATACACCCCAGTAAATTCCAAAGTATAAACAATCTTGGATAAAAATGAGATTGTGATATTTCCCTTACCTTAGGTCCGATTTTCTTCATAAGTGTCTGAACCTCCTGTATAATGATTTAAATAATGTCATTGACTTATTCCAGAATCATACTCATTGTTATGATATCATATATGGTTCACTTATGACTTTATTTTACCCATTCTTTTGTAAATTTCATGTTAAAGAGCGTTTTGGGTAAAATTGTATCATTTGTCGTTCGTGTTTTGACTTGTAATCATTCATATGATTACTTAGATCATGATTACTTAATTAAAGAATATAAAACATTATTTATATATAATATATATTCAGAATATACATATATATAATAGATCAGTAAATGGAAAGAAATACACCGTTCATGGAGACGGTAGGTCGTACGTACGCATGAACGCTGTTTTCATTTCCTTATTGAGTTGAATGGAATTAAGTAGATGACATACATATATATACACATAAATCCATTATCATTATTATGTCATATATTTCATGATTACTTATTATATATACTTTATAATCATTCATGAATGGTTAACGTGGAGAATGAATCTCATCGCGTCGTGGAGACGGTAGTCCGTACGTACGCACGAGCGATGATATTGTTCTCATGATCGTGGAATTGTATTGGAGTGTATTTATACTATTTCAGAATAAATATCACTTTAAAATAATCATATATAGTTATTATGTACACCATTATACCCATCCAAGTAAGGTGGTGGTGGAAAATAGATTACACCACGGCGTGGAGATGGTATTCCGTACGTACGCACGCGCGGTGATTTCGTTTTCTGTAGGATGGATAGATGGTGAAATAGTTTTGTTTAATACTTATAATAACATATCAGTATATTATTGATACTTATGTTATTACTTCATAATTAAACAACCTAATAAGAATAAGTGGAAGAAGAAATAAAGTTGAAAGAATCGGTAACGGACATTACCTCTTCTTTGAAGCGCCTATTTGAGTCCTCCTCTTAGGGCACTAAAATTGGTCTTTGAAGAAGACCAGGACCTCTAAGATATTTCTAGGGAAGTGGAGAAGAGAATTTTTCAGGTTTTGGCCTAGATTGAAGGCTCAAAGTGGTGTTAGGAAGAGAGGGAGGAGGTGCCCTTTTATAAGGGAGGAGAGGGGCACCTTTGGAATAACTAAATATATTATTTTATTATAAAGTCATATTCGGTTTTTAATAGATCCAAATTGAGTTATTTCGAATCTAAGGTGGGTATGGGTAGAAATCCTCTCATCCAATAGAATTTGGACAATTTAGTTTACTATTTTAACCTTATCATTTAGTTTTAACTTTATGTTGGATAATTTTACTTTTACCGTGTCATTTTTTGTTCTTACACTATAAGGTTAATAAACATACTATAACAATCCCAAATAACCCCAAGTTGTTTTTTATTAATATATATAACCTTATCTAAGTCATTTGGCCGAACCTTATATTTTTAGGAATAAAATAACAATTAATAATATAATATTTGTTTTAAAAACTATTTTATGTCAATTTTGACATATTTTGTAATTGATTTTTGTGAAAATTATAACAGAATTATTAGTTAGAAAAAAGTTACTTAAATCAATTATAACATGTCATATTAACCTATAAAATTAGTTTAATTCATAAAAAGTCTCAAATTACATTTATTTGGGTATTTATAACATCAATTATGTCAATATTTTATTAATAAGATAATTACTGCATCATCGTCGTGTCAAAAATAAATTAAATTATTTAATGTCTTAAAATTACAAATAAAATACCATTATGTATGAACTCTTTTTATATTTCTAAAGAATATTTATATTCTAATTTATCTTATGTATAAACCTATATTAAAAATTATCTACTTATTAAACTTTGATTTTAACTATTTTAACCCTTCTTTAAATAAATTAATAATAAATGTCCTAATCTAATCCAAGTGGGCCTAAATGGTCATATTTTATTCCTAAGATTGTTTTTGGTCGAATTACACTTATCCAATATAATTAGGACATGTGTTAGGATAATAATAATATCATTTTTACCCTTGATTACCCTATTTACTTTTAACCGTGGTAAAAAAAAGTAAAAAGTTACTATTTACCAAAAATTATTTTCATCTCATTGAACCAAATTTTACTTACTGACATCAAATGTGTCTCTTGGATTTTTGAAATTCCACTCACATAAGTGGTAAAATTAAGTTTTATGAAAAAATCATTTTTTTCAACTACCACTTAGTGGTTTCACTATTCATCAAAAAATGAATGTTTCCAGAAAAATACCAAAAATTAGGCCTAAGCTATATTTGATATTATGAACTCAAAAATGATGTCTATTTTACCAAATTCAAAACAAATCAGTTGCATTAATTGATTAAAAATTAATTCTCGTCGTCAAAACAAATAGCGTGTTCTTAAAAGATAATAACTATCAAAAGATTGACACTTGTTTATGTCTGGTTTAAATGTGAAATTACATCCAATGACCAACATTGTATTAAATTGTAAAAATATATTCTAAATATACTTTAAAACCACTCAAATTAATAATTTATAACTATTAATTATTTCGATTAAAAAGGTTGTTTTTAATTAAAATTTAGTAATTTTCACTATTCATCAGAAAATGAAAGTTATCCGAAAAGTTACAAAATTTCACCCTAAGCTAATTTCGATATTATGAATCCAAAAATGAAGTCCATTTCGAAATATAAAATTTACAAACTTTCAAAAAGTGGTTATTACTATTCATAACGGCTAGTTTTAATAATATTTTAATAGAATATCGTTGTTTAGTGAAACTCGGTATTGCGTACTACACGAGCTATCGAGGAAGGTCGTGATTGCTTGTAATGCAAGGAAAGTCAAGGATGCGTGTTGTGCAAGATCCTTTTGTTGTAGCGTACAACACAAGACATTAATGAAATTAAAAAGAATATTTTTCATAAAATCTCGGGGTGTTACATTCTACCTCCCTTAAAATGAATTTCGCCCTCGAAATTTGTCAGGGTTATAAATGGTTTACTGCTCGAAAGTTTCTTTAATAGAAACCCACATCGTAAAAAGGAATACCAAAAAAATCTTTAAAAACAAAAGTATAAAACGTAACGGTTACCCAAATAAACTGATCACTGGGATTCCACATAGGAGAAAATATGGATATGGAAGAGAAATATAACGATCATGTTCTGATGGAGAGTGGTAGAGAACATGGCTATGGAAAAGCCAGAAATCAGAAAGCCATAAATTTGTGATGATCTAAGGTACCATATGATTCATCAGATATAAGAGCACTAGGACAATATTTTTGGTTTTCAAGATCATTTCCCTAAAGTTGATGAAATTGGAATTAGAAGAAATACTTTCGTGATTTTGGTATAGTCTCAATGTTGGTCGTTCTTTGGACAATTTCCACTACATCTCATAAATAAATGAAGTTGAATTTTTCATTTGTGATGTGTTAGCAGATCATGTGATAGAATGATGGGTCATTCCATCTGTCTCAAACAAAAGGTTAGAAAATTTATTAAAAAATGCATAAGTCCATATATAGTAAGATTAATCATATATGGTTCTTAAATGGACTTATACTTCATATATCATATTAATTAATATAATAAAACTAGTTTTTACTAAATAGGGACTTCCTGTAGGCCAGTGGTAGGCGATAAAGGCCAGTCACACTTCGTTTGTGGGTTCGATTCCCACACCCTTGTCAAACGCGATGGGATGTCGCCCATCCTGCAGGTTGTCCTTTTTCTAAAACTAAATTACTATAACATCCCATAAATAATATCGAAAAAACTTCTATCCTTAAACAATACTAATTTATGTCCAAAATAATCCATTCCAATCTTTAGGCTTATCCAAAATAATACTGTCTAATCTCATATTATAGTGAAAACGATTACCAAAGAGTTCATACAAATAGCATGTTAATACCATTGTTGATCCCCATATATCATGAGATATGTCTTGTTGGTCACATTCCAAAAATTCGAAGGCCTTAATCATGTATTCTCTTTAAAAAAATGAATACCCATTGAACCTTATTGGAAACATGAATGCTGTTAAAAGTTAACTCATTCAACATACCAAAATCCTCAAAATTCTATATACTCAAACCATGATATCACTTAGTCCTTATATCAATCATGAGCTCATGAATACTATCAAACATTTAATTTTCTCTTTTTCCCTTCATTATGCGCATGTCATCTTTTTTCCCAAAAAATATCTCAATCACTTTCCATGGTTACCGGTCCCATAAAATTATTGAAAACCGAAATAGACCAATACATAAATATTCCATGATACTATATACAACATTATTTTGGAATCCCATTACATAAACACTTAATCATTCAACCACATCGTTGTCATATTCAACATCACCAATAGTGATCGTATGTGACATCCCTTTTTCCTTTGCCTTAAGTGGTAGCTCATGTCGATCATCACTAACCCTTGGATTGGGAATTTATTAGCATAATGTCCCATTTCCTTTCACTTGAAGCATTAAAGTTTTGGTGGTGCGTTCTCTGCAGTCTTTTCTTTATTCACATCATTAGAAACCCTTTTTCCATTACTTCGACACTCAGCAGCTCGATGACCTTCTTTTCCACACTTAAAACATTTTCTAGTCCCTTTAAGACAATCTCCACCATGCTTCTTTCCACACATTGAGCATAAGGAAACATTCATCTTCTTTTCACCATTATTCTGAGATTTCTCCTTGAACTCCATCTTTCGTTTCTTGTCAAAACTATGAGATGGATAAGTAACACCAACTTTCATTTCTACCTTGATAGCACAATGCACAATTTCTTCATAGCTACTCAAGTCTCTTGTAGCTAATTCCCATCGAATATTTTGTTTTAAGCCACTGAATAATCGATCAACATTACTTTCAGGTTGGATGATAAATCCAGATGCATACCTTGCAAGCCTTGTAAAATTCACTTCGTATATACCACCAGATTCATCATCCTTTTTCTTTAGTTTAAGGAACTCCTTCTCCATCTTTGTTCGAAGAATACGAGGGAACTACTTATTGAAAAATAATTTCTTGAACTCATCCCATTCTATGGACTCAATTTCATCTCTTGGCCTCGTATTCTTGATAAGATTCAACCATTGATCAGCATCACCTTCCAAACGATACACTACTGAGATGAGTTTATCATGTTTAGAACATTGAAGAACTGAGCATATCTTTTCAGTAGTACTGATCCACTATTCAGCAACAAGTGGATCAGAAGACCCACTGAAAGAAGGAAGACGTTGCCTCATGAAGGACTCAATAGAATATTGTTCCCTTCTCTGCTCATTTGGAAGTCCAGAATGATTCATAGCTTGTGTAATTATAGCAATAAGATTATTCACTCCATCTCCCATAACATTTGTTTTTACAGGAGGACAATCATTGCATTGTCCATTACATTGATCAACACGGTTCCTTCGGGTTCCATCCATCATCTAAAACCCAAAAAGAATAGTGTGAGAGGAAAAAATCACGCTAGGGAAAACAGTATAATAAAGGGGGAGTACCTTCAATATCTAACATCTTGGGTTACCGTAATTCTAGTACTATAACATATACTTAACCTTAGGGAAACCCCTAGACATACCTTAGAAATATCTCTAGGGATCTTACTAAAGTTCTCACATCCTAGTATCCAAAGGTTGACTAAACCTTTCCTCTGATACCAACTGTAGAGACTTGAAGATTAACGTACATGGAAATTACATTACTTTTTTGGAATACTTAGTACATAACAAAAACACACACACGGACCGTAATAGTTTAGTGTCTTTGGAAACTCGGAATATAATATTCTAATCGTGATGAAAGATCTTCAACATCTCCCATAAATATCTTCCTTTTTTTACCTAAAACATTTCTTTATATCCTGGGAAAAAGAAAACATAAAATGATGACCTCAAATTCTCAGTAAGGGTAAACAAAAGAAATATCAATCACATCATATTTATAAGAACATAACATTTTGGAAATCTTAACCTGCAAAAGAGATCATAATATCATAACATGGGATAAATCATAGTAGTGAAATGCAATCCCAATAATCATAACTTAAAACATGAAACTTTTTGGAATACACACATAATCATAGATAATCATTTCTTATTAGTCAAGACTCATTTCCAAGACTATCTTAGTGGACAAAGTCCATTTTTGAACCGAGTTCACTCCTCGTTTCAGTCCTGTTTCACTGAACCGGTTTAACCTACCATTCTAGCCATGTCTATCTAATGAGATATAAAATCTCTACCCAATTCATTTGAGGGATATATAGGTCCCACCCATCTCATAATGATACCATTCTTATGTGTGCCACAAAATCATAAACCATACATCATAGCATAACCCATGTAAAAAAATGGGATTCTTAAACATCGTAACATCATAAAACAATTCATATAAGATAAAGGAATTCATAAAAATAATTCCATCACAACATAATCAAATCAATGTAATAATATGGATAAAAATAGAACCCTTTATTATCTTAGATGGAAAATAATTTTGATAAAACACTTGAACTCCATTCTTGAGGAAAATATCCTTTCTACTTCAAAAACACTTTTCCTTTCTTAACATGTCATAAAATTATAAACTAAAAGAAGTTGATTAAAAATAGACTTGAAAACTTGTAAAGGAAGCTTCTTGGAAATAATTTTTTAAAAATCCATTCATGCCGTATAAGTTAAAAAAACATTATTCTCGTACTTTTGTCAGAAAAGTCAAAAAGTACCTCGTACGAAAAACGACAAAAGATTCCTTTCATATCTTTTAATAAAAACTCGTCGAGTGGGAAAAATTGGATTTAAACAATTGTAGGTGGTTGGAAATAATATTACATATTTAGGAAACATGGATTTGGATGATAAAATACACCCTAGTAAATTCCAAAGTATAAATAATCTCGTATAAAAATGAGATTGTGATATTTCCCTTACCTTAGGTCCAATTTCATTCGTAAGTGTCCGAAACTCCTGTATAATGATTTAAATAATGTCATTTGCTTATTCCAGAATCATACTCATTGTTATGATATCATATATGGTTCACTTATGACTTTATTTTACCCGTTCTTTTGTAAATTCCATGTTAAAGAGCGTTTTGGGTAAAATCGTTTCATTTGTCGTCCGTGTTTTGACTTATAATTATTTATATGATTACTTAGATCATGATAACTTAATTCCAGAATATAAAACATGATTTATATATAATATATATTCAGAATATACATATATATAATAGATCATTAAATGGAAAGAAATACATCGTTCATGGAGACGGTAGGTCGTACGTACGCATGAACGCTGTTTTCGTTTCCTTATTGAGTTGAATGGAATTAAGTACATGACATACATATATATACACATAAATACAGTATAATTATTATGTCATATATTTCATGATTACTTATTATATATACATTATAATCATTCATGAATGGTTAACGTGGAGAATGAATCTTATCGCGTCGTGGAGACGGTATTTTGTACTTACGCACGAGCGATGATATCGTTCTCATGATCGTGGTATTGTATTGGAGTGTATGTATAATATTTCAGAATCAATATCACTTTAAAATAATCATATATAGTTATTATTTACACCATTATACTCATCCAAGTAATGCGGTGGTGGAAAATAGATTACACCACGGCGTGGACGCGGTATTCTGTACGTACGCACGCGCGGTGATTTCATTTTCCGTAGGATGGATAGATGGTGAAATAGGTTTCTTTCATACTTATAATAACATATCAGTATATTAGTGATACTGATTTTATTACTTGATAATGAAAAAAATTAAGAAGAAGAAGTGAAGAAGAAATAAAGTTGAAAGAATCGGTAATGGACATTACCTCTTCTTTGAAGCGCCTCTTTAAGTCCTCCTCTTAGGGCACTAAACTTGGTCTTTGAAGAAGACCAGGACCTCTAGGATGTTTCTAGGGAAGTGGAGAAGATAGTTTTTCAGGGTTTTTCCAAGCTTGAAGGCTCAAAGTGGTGTGAGGAAGAGAGGGAAGAGGTGCCCTTTTATAAGGGAAGAGAGGGGCACCTTTGGAATAACTAAAAATATTATTTTATTATAAAGTCATATTCGGTTTTTAATAGCTCAAAATTGAGTTATTTAGAATCTAAGGTGGGGATGGGTCGAAATCCTCTCATTAAATAGAATTTGGACAAGTTTATTTTACTATTTTAACCTTATCATTTAGTTTTAACTTTAAGTTAGATAGTTTTACTTTTACCGTGTCTTTTTGTGTTCTTACACTATAAGGTTAATAAACTTACTATAACAAGCCAAAAGAACCCCAAGTTGTTTATTATTAATATATATAACCGTTTCTAAGTCATTTTTCTGAACCTTAGATTTTTAGGAATAAAATAACAATTAATGATATAATATTTGCTTTAAAAAATATTATATCAATTTTGACACTATTTAGTAATTGATTTTTGTGAAAATCATAACAGAATTATTAGTTCTAAAAATGTTACTTAAATCAATAATAACATGTCATATTAACCTATAATTTTTTTTAATTCATAAAAAGTCTCAAATTACATTTATTTGGGTATTTATAACATCAATTCTGTCAATATTTCATTAATAAGATAATTACTGCATCATCATCGTGTCATAAATAAATTAAATTATTTAATGTCTAAAAATTACAAATAAAATACCATTATGTAGGAAATATTTGTATCTTTCTATTGAATATTTATAGTCTAATTTATCTTATGTATAACCCTATATTAAAAATTATCTACTTATTAAACTTTGATTTTAACTATTTTAACCCGTCTTTAAATAAATTAATAATAAATGTCCTAATCTAATCCAAGTGGGACTAAATGGTCATAATTTATTCCTAAGGTTGTTTTTGGTCGAATTACACTTATAAAATAGAATTAGGACATGTGTTAGGGTAATAATAATATCATTTTTACACTTAATTTCCCTATTTACTTTTAACCGTGGTAAAAAATGTAAAAAGTTAATATTCACCAAAAATTATTTTCATCTCATTGAATCACATTTTACTTACTGACATCAACTGTGTCTCTTGGATTTTTGAAATTCTACTCACAGAAGCGGTAAAATTAAGTTTTATGAAAAAATCATTTTTTTAACTACCACTTAGTTGTTTCACTATTCATCAAGAAATGAAAGTTTCCAGAAAAATACCAAAAATTAGGCCTAAGATATATTTGATATTATGAACTCAAAAATGATGTCTATTTTATCAAATTCAAAACATATCATTTTCATTAATTAATTTAAAAATTAATTCCCGTCGTTAAAACTAATAGCGTGTTCTTAAGAGATAATAACTATCAAAAGATTGACACTTGTTTATGTCTGGTTTAAATGTGAAATTACATCCAATGATCAACATTGTATTAAATTGTAAAAATATATTCTAAATATACTTTAAAACCACTCAAATTAATAATTTATCACTTCTAATTATTTCGATTAAAAAAAAATTAATTAAAATTTAGTAATTTTCACTATTCATCAGAAAATGAATGTTATCCGAAAAGTACCAAAATTTCACCCTAAGCTAATTTCGATATTACGAATCCAAAAATGAAGTCCATTTTGAAAAATAAAATTTACAAAATTTCAAAAAGTGGTTATTACTATTCATAATGGCTAGTTTTAATAATATTTTAATAGTATATCGTTGTTTAGTGAAACTGGGTATTGCGTTCTACACATGCTATCGAGGAAGGTCGTGATTGCGTGTAATGCAAGGCAAGTCAAGGATGCGTGTTGTGAAAGATCCTTTTTGTGTAGCATACAACACAAGACATTAATGAAATTAAAAAGGAATATTTTTCATAAAATCTCGGGGTGTTACAACCTAGCTCCCCACATTGCATTGCTGATCGGCTAACATTGCCCCATAAAAAGTTAAACGGTGCCTGGTCCCGATGGCGGCTGACATACCCTCTCATTCTTCCAATCCGGTTAGCTATGCATCTGGTGGCTGCTACTCATGTTGCTCTGATCCTCTTTTGGGGCCTATTCTATGTGAACTGGGTTACTCCATGGTCTATGTGACCCGAAGGCCATATGGCCCAAAGGCCTTTGATGACCCGAAGGCCCTAGAGACCCGTAGGCCCAAACCGGTGGCCCGATGTCCCAAATCAGGTGAATAGTTCTGGATGCTACAGTTCCAAATAGTAACTACTACAGTAACTGCTACAGTACCCCAAAAATTCACCTCCACCTGGTTTTGAACCCGGGTCTCTTGGATTCCAAGCAGGATCCCCTACCACTCGGGTACGGGCTTGTTGACTTTTGGCTGAGGACTTTACCATTAATTTTTAGAACTCTTGGTTGAGGCCTCAACAGTATGTTTATGATGTCTAGCATATAGATACCATAATTATTATATTATTTATTGATAAATCATGTGATTATTCTACTAGTATAATATCCATGATTAAGTTTCATGTGATTATTTATATGGAATTATTTATTCATCCTTTATTCATTACATATTATACTCAATATTATTTTTTTACAATTATGATTTTTAGTTATTTACGTTGCCTTATTATTTATGTTTATGATAGATATTGTTGTATTGTTTACCCTTACTTAGCATCTGAACTCACCCATTTCTTATATTTTATTTTTCCCCATTATTTAAATATGTATATTATGAATGACTTTTAGGGATAATCTAAGAGTTATGGATGTTTCCAATGAAATTTTTATGTTTTTTTTTCTTTAAAGTTGTAATGTAAAGTTCATGTATGTAATCTAGCTTCCAAAAATAATAAACTAATCGATAATGGGATTTGAGTCTTGTATTTATGCCAATGTAATGAAGTAAGGCACTGGATTTGGGATACTTGGGTCAAGGTCTTTATAGTTTCTATCATATAAATTTTAGTGGAATACTTGGAACCAAGACTTAAAAACGTAGATTATAGAACATAACCCTAAGAAATACATTGTGGATAAGTATAAAAGAACATCCTGGATTTTTTTTAATATATAGATTATGTGGATCTTCTTCGAAATACATCCATGTATTCATAATACAAGTGGAAATGGTTCTCGCACAGTTGTACCTAGGGGAAACAACACTAACAAGGTGTCTCGGGCCTGACTCAGGATAACCTGGTATGCGACAATGAGGATTACTGCATGCATGTTTTGACACTCTCTGGGGATATTCTCAGGATCATTCAATTTTCATTAAAAATCAGTATAAAGGATATGAATATATTGTGAAAATTAATAATGTAGGTTAAACCTAATATGTTTTTGAATAAAAATAAGGTTCAATGATATTATATACATGATTATACGTTTTATCACTATGATTATTATTACTAACACTAAGATTTCTGGTTTTAGTACATTTATGGAACCTAAACGAGTTAGGTTAACATTGAACATAATGAACAATGTGGTGGTGGTGAGAAACAAAATGTGATGTTGATAAGAGTAAAATATGTCATGTTTATTCCTCATTAGATTTCTAGGAATATTATTAACAATATATATCATAACCAACTCTTAAAATCACCAAAGAAGAGAAGGATAGAGGTTTCTAAGATATCTAATGGTGAATATCATAGAGGAAAGAAGTATCAATTTCCATCATGTAATAAATATAGAAGGATACACCTAGTAAAGTGTATCAATATAATGGATAAATGCTTTATGTGTGGGAAAGGACATAAAGAAAATAATTACTGAGGAAAACTAAAGATTACGATGGAAGGAAATAAAACTCATACAAAGAATACATTTTTATTCATTGTATTAAATTTAGGGAACCTTGGCATTAACCAAGTCAATTCCCTCTTCTATAGGATAAACTCTAGACCAAAGAAGAAATTATGTATAAATAAATGGATGAAGTATTTATGTATTAGGTTTGTATTGAAAACCTCAGTTAAAACTCTATTTGATGATTGACCTTATTTCAAGGATGTCCATCATATTTATTTTCAAAGGTATATTAATATGGTTTTATAAAAATAACAAATTGTAGGCTGAGTGACAACCCATCACATCCACCAAGGTTGTAGGGTTTGAACCCACAACTGAAGGGTGATAAGGGTGAAATGCCTACCAATAGACAACTTGAATTCTCGGTCATCATGAAATTTGTTAGTTAAAATCTCTAATGGGTAAAGGTTATTTTAATTTTAGAGATGGATGTTTCATCAAATAAATAAGCTTAGGATTGGAAAATTATTTAGTGATTAAGTGATTAATGTTATTTCAGAATATGTTCACTACCTTATGAATCCTATAAGATTAATGTAAACATGATATTATAAATAATAAAGGATGAATTGTATTTTGGAGTCAAATATGATTTTTTTTATGGATTAACAATGATTCTGGTAATTTATATAAATGGTTAGAAAACCTTGGAGATTATGATATTTAGGAAATTATATTTTTAGTATAAGACATTAAGACCGATTAATGTAATTTGGAAGACTATATGATAAAATCCTTCTGATTTTTGGGTTTCAATCATAGTATAGAATATTTTCTAGCAAGGATAGTTATTTTTTTAATGATATATGTTGATCTTTGGTTTTACTATTGAATTTAAAATATTCTTTTTGAGGAATTATTTTATATTATCCTAACCATTTTAGTTCCAGTTAACGTATAATGATAGTAGGAATATATAATTATACTTTTTTGGATTTTTGGATTTGTAGAAGTTGATTTGAATTCTTCAGGCATGAAAAAAACATCTTAAACATCAATTTCCATGTGTAAGGAATGAAGTGAAAATAGATCAAATCATAAAAAAATAATGAGGTTATTCTTATGAAACATAAATTAATCAAGTATGTTTAATTTCTCAAGTTCTTGTATATATAGTAAATTAATACCTCAACTCTAGTAAAATTATTTTGAAAGATAAATGTTATTTGTTAACTTTTCTTACTAAGATATCAATGGTCTTTTAACCAATCACAATATATATTGTTTTTTTGATGGTTATACTAATAATAACTAATCCATTTATCATTATCCACCAAAACTTGAAGATTATATTTCTCTTATATACCCATGTTTTCCCTTCCCAATAATGTTATCTTATTAAAAATCATATTTTTTTATGACATTATCATTTTATTTTCCCTCTTTATTAAGAGGATGTTTTATTAATCCTATATTCGATGTGGGTTTCTCAAGAAGAAAATTTCAAAATCAACCTTTGAATTTGTTTAAGAACAATTTCAAATTATGAGGATTCAATTTACTGAAGGAGGGGATAATGTAACACCCCAATATTTTATGATATACCTCTTTTTAAAGATAACTTCTTCAATATATTACGATTTTAACAAATTCTTAAATATTAATATTCAATTATTTTGGTTGTTTCTTAGATTTTTTGAATGGTAGTAATGAATTTTATTAATTAAATTATGAAAATACAACACATGTTTATAAAACTAATTCATTGGTTACCAATTAATTATAAATATAAAACAATTAAAAAATAATGGATGTATTTTTATAAAAACTATTTGTATTCCTATAGTGATATTTTATATTAATAAATTAAATTAATCACTAGTTTTTGAATGATATTAATGAAATTTATATATTATATATTCAATAAATATTTTTGCATTCATCCAAAATATTTTAAGAGGCATAAGATAAGAATAAATCCAATTTTATACAAAAATTGATATATTTTTATAAATATAGTTTTATCACCTTTTAATGGTGAATATGTTTTGATTAGAAATTTTGACACTTTAATATATTATATTTTAAAAAATAAACATTAGTTTTGAAATCATAATATCAAAATTTTCTTTGGTTAAATTTTTGGTATTTTTTGATGAGTTTTATTTTTGATGAATAATAATGCGACTATCGGAATAATAATGTGATTATTATGAATAGTAATGTGGATATTAGAATAATAACCTCACCTATTTGAATATCAAAAAAAATTATACATCAACTAAATTGAAATATATTATATTTATATCACGAAATAAGTAAATAAATGTTTTAAAAATGATAAATTTAAGTGTTGATATTTTTGTATGCCATAAATATTTAATTATGATTTTATAATTAATAAAATGATTTAAAATAAAAAAATTCATAAAATTTATTCGTAAATTATTATTTTTCCTTATTATTTTAATTTAATTTTAATGGACCTTAGTTAGTTTTTCAAAGTGTTATAAAATCAGTTATAATTTTAAAATTTGTATTTTTTGAGTAAATAATGATTTTAATTAAAAAATAAATTACTCATATTTAGAAACATATTTTCAAAAAATGGAGATCATTTTTTAAAATCTACACATCTAAAAATGGTTTGGGTGAATTTTTGGCATTTTTTAGAAACACTTGAATTTTTAGTGAATAGTAAAATATAGTAATTTACGGTATAAATACATTATAAGTTAAATACAATGTTACATGTGTAATTAATGATGTAAGAACCATTATCTAGAACATAAATTCATTATTATGATTTATTTGTTGATAAATCTTAAACTATTCATTGTCGTGAGGAAAAATAATAAACTAGTGAATAAAATAATGGGAAAACACCCATATCACTTACTATAAATACCACCCCTTCACCTCACACCTTATAAAATTTGATACCTATATAATTTCTACCCAATACTCTTCACAATACCATTCCCTAATTTCTAGGATCCTTTGGTCTCAACAACATATCAAAACAAATCCAGTTAAGTAGGTTCTTAAGGAGGAGAATTCAAGAGGTAAAAACCCTTTTTCTTTTCTTTTATTTTCTTTTCAATTTCTTTTATTTTATTATCCTTCCCTCACCTAACCTATACAAATATAAATGATAACTCCAAAATAATTTATATACTGTAATTATATAATTTTAATGTAATATCCATCCTCAAACTCCTTTCTCTCTATCTTTTATTCTATAAATGAAAACATCACTCGTGATGTGTCAATTTACCAACATCAAGGACGATGAATTTTCATTTTCCATCAACACCTTCAAGGATTTTAATAAAACCATTTTTATGGATTAAAAAATTATAATATATATATTTCATATTATTTAATGATTTAGAACCATTAGAAACATATGATGTTAATTAATAAAACAAAACTAGTTTGTGATGATAGAAAATCCGGAAAAATAATCTAAATGATTATCACTAAGGTCTTATCTAATTATTCATACTCACACAAAATATCCAAATTATTTATATAAAAAATAAATCTTGTATATGTTTATTAATAACATATAACTTCAATTTTGGGTATTTATTCCCATTTTTACATGAACTTTCATACTCATATACAAGTAAACCGATCATGAAAACCAAGGAAACGAATGCTCCCAAACGATAAAATTGTATTTTATAACTTATAAAAAAGGTCATAGAAAATTAATAAAATTAGAATAAACCAAAAACATATATATAATTTTATTAATTTATTAATTAATTAATGGATTTAATCATATTATCTTGGACATTAAGATCAAGTTTAGAAGACATTCAGACATAAGGTATTTGGTCTCTCATCTCACTTTTATTTCCATTAGATTTACATTATTCACCACTTATTTATTGTATTTGGTGTATGAATACTTCCATATTATATTTAATATCATGAATCTCTCTATATTCATGGTATTAAATGATTCATTTTTTTATTATTAATTTTTTTGTCATACGATTTGATTGATTACAAAGTAATAGGGTTTCTTCCTAGATCTCCTTTTTTATTTTGGTTATGCATTATCCCTATATAAACCAATGTAATTATTCATTATTTTTATATAATCCTTCGAAAATATATTTATAAATTTAAAGATCATGTATCCAGATCATTAAATGTTTTTTATGGTTAAATACATGTCGTACAAGATTCCCTTTTTAGTTCTTCCCTAAAAGAAAACCCAATTAAAGGGAACATCCCAATTTCTTACGCATTTTCAAGTATCATCCTTAATCTATTTTAAGACACCATTATTTTTCTAAAATCACTAATTTTTTTATGAAAAACTACATTTGATAAATTTTGATTTTATACAAATAATTGGTTCTTTTTCCCTTTTAAAGACTCTTTATTATTTTCTTTAAACCACATTAAAGAGGATTATTTCTAAAGTTTCTCAAACACACTTTGTGTATGTTTTAACTTTAGTTGATCATCATTTATGCCTCAAATATAAATTTATCTCCCTTTCCTTTTATTTTCTAAGATATACATGTTTGAAATCGGATTTTATAAAAAATACAAATGATTTTCCCATATAGCTCTTCTTTCCAAAGTAAAAAGTGTTTTTATCATATCAATTTTACTTGTGTGAGATATATTCCTTGTTCAAAGATTATTCCATATAGGTGATGTATTCACATCCCTTTGATATATCAAATCATAATTCCACTTAGTCTTATGATATTATGTATTTCATTTAATATCATTCCTTCATAAGGATTATGATTTAAATGTTTCAAAGTGGTATGGGACACTTTGGAATGTTTAATTATTATCTTTATCAAGAATTTATAAATGATTTTATTACATTATTTTCATATATAATTATGATAAAAATATTTCAAATTTGTATAGGAAACTTTTATCTAAATATATTTTTTTATTAAATGAATTAGTAATTCATTGGACTTAGTAAGTGATGGGATGGTCCCACTATATCCCCTTGAGACATTGATAGATATCATGAGAAAAAATAGAAATTGATTTTGGATGAGGCTTTAACCATTTATTTTTAAACGTCTTGGTCAAGGCCTAGATATTAGGTTTATGATATATTCCATATGAATTCCCTCATTATGATATTAGTAATTAATAAATCATTGAATTATTCGACTTGTAGAATATTTGTGGTTAAGTTTAATGTGATTATTTATATGTAATTATTTATTTATCTTTTATTCCATCCATATTATTATCAAGATTCTGTTTTACTAAAATTAGTTTCAATTATCCACCTTGCCTTATTTTTTAGGTTTATGATAGCATCTACTGTATTTTTTACCCTTACTAAGCATCTGAGCTCATCCCTTTCTTATGTTTTATTTTTTCCCGAAGATGTGAAGATATATATTATGAATGAATTGTAATAATAATCTATGATTTGTGGGTGTTTCTGATGGAATTTATCTATTTTTTTCATTTGAGTTATAATGTAAAGTTCATGTTTGCAATACGTCTTCCAAAACTACTAAATGGATTTATCCTTTGATATTTGGGTCTTGTATCAATTCCAATGTAATAAAGTAAGGCACTGGATCCAAGCTACTGGGTTCAGGTTCCTTACAAACAACATCTTAATCAAGAATTTTATTTCTCTATGAGAAATAATATCTAGATAAATTGATTATTTCTATGTAAAATATCATCCTTAAAGACATTCCCATTATAAAAGGAATATTCTAATGTGTTTCCTAAAGAATTTCATAGTCTTCCTCCTAGCTGAGAGGTTGAATTTTCAATCCATCTTATACCTGGAGATTTTCCAATATCCAATAAACCATAAATAATAGATATTGTGGAACATGGGGAGATAAAGAACCAACTATAGGAGAATCTAGATAAAGTGTTCATATGCCCAAGTTCTTGACCATGGGGTGCACCATTTCTCTTTATCTATAAGATGGATGGGTCAATGTTCCTTTTCATTGATTATCATGTGATCAAGAAGATTATAATAAAGAAAAAATATCCTCTTTGATGTATTGATAACGTGTCCAATCAACTATGTGATTCCTAACACTTGTCCAAGGTGGATCTTTGGTTGGGGTATTATCACATAAATTTAAAGAAGGAGGATATCCCCAATACTACTTTCTATACAAGGTATGAGAACTACAAGTTCAAATTTATTCCATTTAGACTCACTAATTCTCTATAAATATTCATATAATTGATGATTATAGTATTTAGAGAATACCTAAAAAATTTGGTAGTCTTTATAGAGCACATTATAATATACTCTAAAAGAAAAGAGGATTATGAGGAGAATTTGATCATTGTTCTAATGTCCTTATGAAAGGATAATCTTTATGAAAAATCCAAAGAATGTGAGTTATGGTTGAAGGATGTACCATTATTTGGGTATATTATCACATGTAATGGGATATCAATGGACCCTTTAAAGATAGAAGAAATTGAAGGATTTATAAGGACAACATTTGTTATTGAAATCTATAGATTTCATGGATTATCTGGGTACTATTGTTGATTTGTGAGAAATTTATCATTATTTTAAAACACATTAACCATGATAACTTAGAAGGGACTCATGTTTTTTTTTGGAATAATGAATGTGAAGATAACATCAATGATTTAAAAAATGTCTTATCACTACACTTTTACTTATGATACCCACAATGGTGAACCATTCATGGTATTCATTGATTCGTTGAATAATGTATTTGGCTATATACTAATGCAGAATGAAAAAGAGATATCATATGCCACAAGGATATAGAAATTTCATGAACAAAACTAAACATCACTTGATCTAGAGTTTTTTATAGTGATCTTTACTTTGAAAATATAGTGGAATTATCTTTTTGGGGAGAAGCATGAAATATATACGGATCATAAGAACCTTAAGTATATATTCATATAGAAAGTGGTGAATATAATCTAGTGAATATTTTTATAGATGATTAATATCTATGACTATTCAATTTACAACTATCTAGGTAATTTTAATAAAGTGAAAGATTCTTTATATAGAAAGAAATTTGAAATTTTTTGATTTATGGGAATTTAGAAGTTTCTAATATTCTTAAAAATGAAAAGTATAAAATGGGAATAAGAAATAAAGAAACATCATTAATCCATTAAAAATGATTACCTAACCATCTCTTCTAGAGAAGATAAAGGCTGATGAAGTATACTATGTGAAAATTCAGAAGAAGATGGAAGATATAAAAAATGTTAGATTCTCAGATATCAAAATTGTTGAATGATTTTTAAGATTTGTATCATGAATATGTATACCATCAAATCATGAGTAATTTTAGGAGATATTGGATGATGCACAAAACTTGACCATATCCATCCATCCAGAAAGAAAAAATATGTATGAAGATCTTAGATATTTCTATTGGTGGGACAATATGAATAAGGATGTCATGGGATATACATCAATATGTATTATTTATCAACAAGTAAAGTATCAAAGGAAAAAATATAATGGGATGATGAAACCATTAACCATAGCTACATAAGAATGGAAAAACTTAACTATAGACTTTTTCACTAGTGTTTTAAAAAAAACTATAGGAAATAATTCTATATGGGTTATGGAAAATTGTCTTATAAAGACTGCAAACTTCATTAAAAATAACATATGACTTATCACTCAATCAATTATAAAGGATATACATTTGATAAGTGGTGAGGATGCATGAAACATCACTATTAATTATATCTAATCGATACCTAGGATTTACCTCAGTGTTCTAGAAGATTTTATAATATGCTTTAAATATCGAGTTAAACATCAGTGCATCTTATCACCCTCAAACTAATTTCTAATCTATGCCGAATATATAGAAACTTGAAGGATTGTTGAGAGAATATTCAATGGAATTCAAAGGGGGATAGGTTCAATATCTTTCTCTATTCAATTTCTCATACAATAATTATTTTTAATCAAGAATCTAAATGGATCCCTATAAATCCTTTTGTGGTAATAGAATCATAAAACTAGTATGCATGGATAAACATTGTGAATGAAAACTATTTGGTCCTTAAATGGTTGAAGAAATGGTGGAAACGTTCAAGAACATTTAATATCACATCAGTGATGGTCATAGTTGACTGCTGAGCTATATTGGAAATCATCGATGTGACCTTGATTTTGAGGTTGGATATTAGGTATCCCTTTTCATATCTCTATGTAAGAATTTAATAAAATTTTGAATGAATGTAAATATTAGTCCTAGATACAATAGTCCCTTTGAGATCCTCGATCACGTCAAAGCATTGGTCTATCAACTATCAATATCACCTAAACTATCACAACTGCATAATTTGTTCTACGTTTAAATCATGAGTAAGTACATATCAAACCCCTTACATGTAATGGATCTATAGGTGGTATCATTGAATAATTATCATTCATATGAGGAGCAACTGGTGAAGACCTTATATTTTAGAGACAAAGTCCTATGAAATAAGATAACAAACCTATCAAAGTGATATGGAGAAACCATAAGTTTAGATAAGTTATGTGGGAAATCGAGGAGGGGATGAAACAAAATTATTATAGTCTATATTTATTATGTATAATGAAAATTTTGGAGAAATTTCTATAGGGTGGAAGACTGAAATTACCCAAACAATTATAAATAAAATTCCCTTTATGATTGAATTAAATTCCTTATTATGCTTGTAAAAAGCACATGAACTTTTTGGTTTTAATATAACCCATAAAATTTTAAAAAGAAAAATAACCATCATAACTAATGATAATATAGTCATTGAATAGTGATTTTTTATTAGTATAAATATAGGGTTATGATAAATCCAATTGACACAAACAATATAAGTGATGGACTCGACTAGTTGGATCATACCCTAATAATACCATCTATTAGAGCTTCTTAGGGAGATAATATCACTAGGATTTTCCCTTGACAAATCCCAATAAGTGATACAATACCTAGAGCATGATGGAAACCATTTAAGGGAGAATTTTGAACTCATCAAGATCACAGACCAAACCATGTATGCCAAACGACCTTATGAAAATCTCACCATCACACACCATACCCCTAGGAACGTTTTTGGTGTAATAAATGGATATTTATCAACACCATAATAATGTGAATATTTATATTTTATAAAATAATTAATTTTTTTATTTTTTATTTTATTACATTATAAATTATTTTGATTTTGATGACAAAATGCAAAATGTATTTTTCTATAATATGTAATTTCAAATAAGACTTTCCATGTGATGAATTAATAAATTTTTTAAACAAATTATTTTTTGAAAAAATTATTTTTAAATAAGGATTATTAGTTATAGTTTATAATATAATTTTATAAATTCAAAAAATATTAATATAAAGGTTCAAAAAATGTTATTTTCAGAAAAAACTCAGTATTTCTCAACAAATATAAATTATTATTTTAAATATCAAAAATAAAATATTTGAAAAATTATTTTTGTAGCATAAATAATATTTTTGGAATCAACATGTATAAATTATTCAACATATAATTTTTCATAATTTTCTAAGATAATATAATTTTCCTAAAAATATTAAATATAGTATAAATATATTGTGTCTATTATGCCATCATGATGATCGAAAATTGATTTAATAAATGATATAAAATTTATTCACAACAAAATATATGTTTACACATTAAAATAATTTTATTTTCAATTTATTTGATTAATTTTATAAATCCTTTTTAAATCCATAGAAACCAATATTATATTTTATGGTTTTTAAAATCAATTATTTATAAACATGAATCAATTTAGCATCAATTAGGGTAATATTTTATTAAGATCATCCATTGGACTAATAAAATATTAAAACCCATTTCTTTTTGGTTGAAACCATGGTCATAAACCATGGTATGTTTTTTGGTTTTGATTAATTTATTAAATAGATATGCCACCTATGTTTGAAAAATAATAATGAAGTTCCCACACTTTTCCTATATACACCCTCCCAAGAACCCATTCCTATTCACTCAATAATATTTTAGAACATTCTTAATCTAGACTTCCCACTCTATAGTCCACAAAATGTTACTTTAACCTCTAAATAAGATCCTCCCATGTTTTTATAATCATTATCTCGTGTTAAGGGATATTCTCCTTATCTTATTTCTTCAATAATATTTTTCTATATATTCCTTATATTTCCAATTCCTAATGTTGGGATATGTTTTTAAAAATCCCTTTTACTTTCCTTTTATTACTAAATGATTAGATACCCATTTTTCAATCATTAAATCATTTTATGAACCTTTATATAGTGTTGTTATGCTTCTAAAATTTTAGTATAATATTTACCTTCCAAACCTTTGTGTTGTGAATACCATCATCATATCCCCTCAATGGTATTCACCTTGACATAACTATACTTTTTTTATTTGTTACATCCATGTATTTATTCACCAATCACTGATAATGGAATTAAATTTTATGGTATATTTTATTTTGTTATATGATCTATGTGGCACACATATTCATGTACATGATATGATCATGATGGGTGCCCCCATATAGCACTGTAATGCATTGGGTAATGTTTTAATCTCATGATATAACATGTATGGTGTGTGGTAGGTCATACTAAGAACATTATGGTATTATTTATGGGTTTTTAACCTTTAATTATTCTTATTATTTCGTTTTTAAAGTTGTTTCTACATTCCCATGTTGCCTTTATGTTATCATACCTCATTGGTCATGTTCATGATTCTCACCCCTTTTATGTATCATGGAAATTCCTATTGTCTAACATGTAATAAATTATTTATGTTATGTTTTTTTATTACATTACTGGTCTTTATAGATTACCCCTTTCTCATTTGTGTTCCCAGGTTCATTCCATGAAGTGTTAAGAGTGATGGAAAATTATGATCTTGTTAAGAAATTATCAATAATGATGATTTTCCCTTTATTTTAAGTTTTTATTTAATATAACTAATTACACAAAAACAACTAGGCTTCACAATATTTTGTTTCATATTATTTATAATTTTATGTATTAAATTATGAATTATTTTTGTAATAAAGTAAAGGGTTTTCGTATTCATATATAGAAAGTATACTATTTGAAATTAGTTCTAAGTATTCTTTTATATCAATAAAATTTAGTATAAATATTCAAACACCACCTCAAAATAAGGAAGCTGAGTTATTAGTGAACATATAAACTGTTTCAATTATTTCATCATAAATATAAAACTGCTCCCCCATCAAAATTTGTTTCTTGAATTTCCCAATAAACCTTATGATACTCCCCTTAGCATAATTCATTGTTATTCCATATAAGGATTTTAATTCCAAGTATAAATACAACATAAATTGTAAGGATTTTTAAAAATACCCTTTGTATTAGGAATCACCCTCTAGTTATATACAATTATAAGGATAAGGATAAATATACTTTTGAGTCATCATCACATGTAGGAACTAATTACCTTATAAGAAATAATATCTAGATAAAATGGTTGATAATATGGAACAGATCATCCATTTTGATGGCCTATTGTAAGGAAATATGATAATGTGTTTCTAGATGAATTTGTTGGTCTTCCTCCAAGATTATTGGTTGTTTTCTCAATCAATCTTATACCTAAATGTATTTCCTATATTAAATATTTCATATAGAATTCCCATTATTGAACATGAATATATAGAGAAGAAACTACAAGGGAATATGGATAAATGGTTTATAAACCCACATTCCTTATTTTGGGGTGTTATGGTCCTTTTCATCAAGAAGTAGGATGAATCAATGTGCCTCTTCATTGATTATAATGAGCTCAAAAATATCATAAAAAATAATATGTATTATCTACTATGGATTTATGGCTTGTTCAATCAGATATATAGAGCCTAGTACTTCTCTAAGTTAGATATTATATTTGGATATTATAAAGTAAAGGTGAAGAAGGATGATATCCCCAAGTCTACTTTTTGTACAATGCATAAGCACTATGAATTCAAATTGATTTCATTTAGACACATTAATACTTTTACTATCTCCATGGACATACTGAATAAATTCTTTAGAGATTTCCTTGATATGTTTTTGTAGTATTTTTAGATGGTACTCTTATCTAATCCCAAAGAAAGAAGTAATGTTATTATAATTTTAATGTTGTACTATATATATTTTGAAAGGAAAAGTTATATGAAAAGTACAAAAAATATTAGTTTTTTATGAATGATGTAACATTATTGGGGCATGTTATATTCAATGATGGAATATATTTGGATAATTCAAATATAAAGGTAATTAAATTATATCTCATACAAACATCCATGAAATAGATCCATAGTTTCCTTGGATTATCTGGGTACTATAGTCGATTTATGAGAAATTTCTCATGATTTTCAATCCCAATAACCAAGATAACTCAAAATGGAGTGAATATTGATTGGACTTATGAATGAGAGGGGACATTTAATTTTTTTTAATTAATATGATAATAATTATATATATTCTTACATTACCCACCAATGGGAAGTATTTTTTATCCACAATGATGCATCAAAATGGTTTGGGTTGTGTACTCATGTTAGATGAAAAAATGATTGTCTATGCTTAACAAAAATTAAATATCCATTGGTATAGATACCCATACCATGATCTAAAATTGGATTCAATGGTCTCTATATTGAATATTTGGAAACAATATCTCCACGCAGAGAATTGTGGCATATGTAGGGATCATAAAATCCCCAAAAATATATTCACAAAAAATAATCACAACATGTGACAATGAAGGTGGTTATATTTAGTCAATTATTATGATTGTATAATATATTAACACCCCTAGAATGTGAATAATACATTGGATTCTCTAAGTTGAAAAGAGCATGTAAACCTATCCATTTTAAGGATTCAACAGGATCCAATATTCTTGGACAAGCAAAGGAAGGACATAGGAATCATAAAATTTATTTCATCTAAACTTTCTCAAAAAAAAGTCTCAACCATATATTTTTGATAGGATCAAGGAGACTCAAAAGGATGATAAGGAGATGTAGAGAAAGCAAGAAAATATATTTTTTATAACTTTTCTAAAGTTTCAGTTATAACATTTAGATCCAAGATATATGCCCCATTAAAACTAGAACCAAAGAACGAACTTCTTGATGATTCACAAAGATCATATTTCTATATTCATCTAGGATAAACTAATACAAATAGTTGAATAAAGAAAAACTTCTAGTGGGATAAAAAAAGAAGATGGATATTGTAGAATTTTTATCTCAATTCTTGGTATGCCAATAAGTCACGGCTGAATGGTAGAATTCTCGGGGTTTTATGTAATAAATTCCAGAAAAAATTATAGAAATGGGAAAACATAACCATTTATTTTTTCCCTAGTACTCCTCAACATATCTAAAGTAAAGAAAACCAATTTTATGGTAGTTTGTTTCCTTCTTAGATCATCACATTTCATTTCTATCAAGTACGTTTTCTATATTACCCTACTCATAGAGATATAAATAAGTGATGTGAAAAGAATACATAGATGTACACTATCTATTTTATCTAATTTTTCACTGAGGTTTACATCAAGGTTCTGGGGAATCCTTCAGAAGCATTGAATATATTATTGAGCTTTATCACAACATTTGTGGGCCCATATTTTCATTTTTTTAATGATGTGTCAATATTTGTTTAGTAATATAAAAATTAATTGGTGATTCGTTGATAATTTTTATTGATTAATTTCACATTTGATTTCAAGCTTGAGATATTTCTATTATAATTATAATGATTTTTGGACTATTATTAAATCTCAAGGACTTGTTTCAATGATGAAACATTGTTTTCAACATTTAAATCCATCCTTTATTTGGGTGAATAATTAAATTAAAAACTTGTGAATTATTATTTGAAATATGAGTTGAAAGAATTGAATGAAAATATGCATTTTAATGATGAATTATTGGTTGTGGTTGAATTAGTTAAAGGGGATCTGGAAAAAATCTATTATTGCATTATGTTTTGAGGTTGTTTATTACATGAAAGGAATATAAGGTCATGCATAAATATATTCACATTTTATGCATGCGAAAATAATTTTAGTGTACTTTACTAGATTATAAAATTATATATTTTGTTTACATAAGATAGGATGAGTTTCTTTAATGGAGTAGATAAAAATGGGTCCAACCATATGATCCAACCTATCCAGCCTGACCATGCTTTCATGGGAGGAGTCCACAACCATTCAGGAGATCCATCCATGATAGCCTGTATGGCAGTGTAGAGTGGGTTGGTTTATAATCCCATAAGATAATACTTATAAAGGATTTCATGTAGATGTTATAGGTTTCTGGTGGGCCAACGTAGGAGTGGTGGAGCCCGTAAGACATGTTTGGTGTGTTGTGGGTTTTGAACCCCCACTTCTATATTAAAGTGTTTTTGGATGGGGTATAATATTAAGCACCTCAGAAATGAAGTGAAATTTTATGTGGGATAATATAGTTGTGCATATTATTCATTAATGTACAAATATATAGATATAACAGTCGTTGTTAGATCTAGCTAATATAATCCCTTCGATTGAGTAATCACATTCATCTTCTCCCACCAGAAACCTGAATATTTCCCATGTACCATTATTCATGGTTAGACCTTTGATTATTAATATTGAAATTTTTATTCATATTTGAAGTCTGAGATGTTAATGTGATGAGAAAAAGGACCTCCATGTATAGAATCTCGGTCTTGCATTTGTGTAGGTATTAAAACAATATAATTCATCCAAATTGAAAAAAAAAGTTTCATAAGTCCACTAAATATGCATGGTTGTGTCGAAGATTTAAAATAGAGGAACAAAATATTTATCATGTTCATGTGTTGAGTTCATCCTAGAATAAAACATTCCATTAGTTTCTATGTCAAGTGATACTTAAAAGAAGGAAACTCGTGTTTGATAATATTCAACGATATCAAGATATTTGGGAATTTAATATGTTGATTGTTCCAACATAAAAAGTGGGTATTTGAGTTGTGAATCATAGTGGTGCAAGGAATTGGTTTTCCCAATAAATATCAAAGATCCAACATGGGTTCTCTATTTTTGATACTAAGAGGGATCGTGTTTTTAAAAAAATAGATCCACTCTGAGACTAATGAATCATTAATATATTATAAAATCCACTTAGGTCTCATAGAATATGAAGATACCAAAATAATTTTATTTCTATTTACCATACTCAAACTACTTCATGAATAAATTGTTCTATAAATCCATTCAGGATTGCATGTTACCCAAATATGAAGGATTAATATATTTTTTGTGAACTCGATGACACAACTAAAACTATTGTTTATTACCATACTATGTTTTGAAAAGGATAAGGATAGGGATATTTCACCCTTACATGAAGCTCCATATAATTAAACAGTAATATTGAAAAAAGATAGGGAAACTATACTTTCATAAAGAACTAAGACACAACAAACACATACTATTTATCGTGATACATTTTCATGAAGGAATAAAGTGTTCAAGGAAGGAAGTGAACAACAATTTAAGAAACAACATGCATAATTACATGGATACATGAAATCCTTGACAACAATTTATTGACATAAGATAGTGAGACATCACATAAAATAATAAATCAATATTTATATAATCTTTATAGGGTTTAAAATATGCACCATGAAATACATCATGCAAACATGATGTGGATTTTTTAGATTGTGTTGAGAATTAGAAAATATAAAATATTGATATTTTTAATTTTCTATCATGCATAAATTAATTGAAAAAAAATTCACCATCAACTGCACACATTAAGTGAGGTTGGATCATCATCAGATAAAGAAATAATCACTGCTAAATCATTTGTTTCCTTAAGGAAACTAATCACTTATAGGTGATAAAAATTATTGATAAGTAACAATATACCTAAACAATGGATGTTAAAGACACTTAAATTGTACATGAGAAATTCATTTTTAGTGAGCTTGTAGAGTAATATCTAAAGATAATATTGTAGTGGATCAATCCATAAATAAATGTGAAGTATTTTTGTTGGTTTTGGGAGTATGTTCTATATTATTGTTGGTACTAGGAGAATAATATGTATCTCATTTGGAGCCAGAGAAGAAAAGGTATTTCAATTAGATTTGAAAGTAGGATAAGTCTCTTGTGTGGATTCTGGAGTAGGATAGTGCATATTCTAGTAGCACTGTGTGGTGAAATATAAATATACACCTATGTGGATTGAGGAGTTAAGATATGATGTTATTTTATATCAACCATTATAATTAATTAAGTTATTATAGTGTAGAATCCATGTTCGGGGTAAAACCAACATGGAAAGAAGTAGACCTTTCAACTGAATCTTATAAATACCATATTTTATGCTCTCTATTATCATTCTTTCATATGTGGTGAGACTTTGAGGCATAACTAAGTATATTGAGAACCATAAAAATTTCAATAGGTTGAATGAAAAAAGAAAAAAAAATTGTAAAATTAAACCACTGAATCACCCCCCCCCCCTCTTAGTGATAAATCCATCTTCAGGCTCTACAACTAGTATTAGAGAATTTTCCCTATAAATATCCATGTGATTCTCTATGAGGTAATACTTATTAAAATAAGTGAGCTACCCTAGATGGAGAAAATATGATTTACTTATAAGGATAATAATATTTATATTTCTATAAAGACTCATAATAATTGAAATAAATGGACAGAAATAAAATTGAAGAGTAATATTGTATAAAAGTTAGAGACACCAAGTAATTAGAGGGAATATCTCACAATAATTATATTTATTATGATTATTCTGATGAATCTTGTTCAATCAGTGATGGTGATATATCACTTAGTGATCTTAATTGTGTATTTATATAAAATTACAATAAAATCCCCTAAGAATCAATAAAATGTATTGTTAGAGGTATCAATGGTATTAATGATAAAAATTAATAGGTAAAATAATAGTTTGATTCTATATATGAGGTATTTGATAAAAGGGTTGGTGTATCCAAAACCCAAAAAAAGTTATGAAATAAATGTATGGATCAATTACTCCTTTAAATTAATGACATGTTTAACATATTATACAATTGTAATGAATTTTTTCTAAGAAATATTGTTTTGATATTCTATTTTTAAAATCTATCTTGTCATTTTAAAATTTTCACAAAGTTTCTATGGTTTTCATAGCTGCTCAATATGAGTTTAAATAAAACAGATTAAAGGAACTTGACATTTCTTTTCAAGAATCAATAAAAATAAAAAAATAATAATCAAATAAGCTAAAGGATGATTGGGAAGAAAAGATAAGATTAGTTAAGGATGAGAAGAACTCCCTCAACATGATATATTTAGATATTTTGGAAAATTTCTAGAAATAAATATTTTTCTACACAGGTTTTTAATGAGGATCATGAATCCATGAAAATCATGAGTTCATCCTCTAATAAAACGGAAACATCATCTAAGAAGAAGGAATCCCATAACCCATAAACTATCTTATATTATAATAACGTTTCAATTGATGGTAAATTATTTATCCCAAGTTCTTGGAAAGTATGGATGGTGAAAATTGTTGATATTCATACTACATCAAGGGTGTATGTTCAATTAATTATTAAGATCTATTCCTAAATAAGAATCCAAAATAGTGGTGGTTTCACTCAAAAATAAAAATGTTCATAATATATTAAATATAAATATAATACCCCACATAATACTAGAAAAAGGCTCATATACTATTCTTTGTATTTCTAGATGTTTGGGAACAAGGAAATGGAATTTGTTAATAAAAATAAAATTCATGAAAATAAGATAATTCATCTATTTATGGGGAGAAAAGATGAAGAAAATAGAATCCTTTCACCAGTGAAGATAAATCCATAGGAAAATAAATGTGATAGGTTATCCAAAGAATGTAAAAAATAAGAATACTATTAAACTAAATTTTAAATAATAAAAATGATAGATAGTTTCATATAATAAAGTGAAAGATGAATATTTCAAGAATTTCACTTCCCCTGGTAAAAAGAATCCTCAAGTTTAATAACTTCATAAAAAGGTTTTTAGATAGTATACATATCATGGTGGAATATCTATTTTAAGGGGTTTTTACTGGTTTTATGAAATGTATGATAACAAATCCCACTCTTTATATTATAACACGTCATTTATAGAAAAAAATAGGAATCAAAGGGAGCCTTTTTCAGTATATGAGAAAAAGTTCTCTGAGAAAGAATATTTTGAATGGATATTCATTCAAGCTACCAATATATTATAGATATGTTGGTTTAAAACAAATTTTTGGAAGATGTTACCAAAAGGGTCACAAACTAATAAATTCATAACAAATTTACAAGGATATATTTATTATGTAGTGAAAATGAAGTGTCATCAATAGGTAAATAGTGGTATGTCATGTAAAGAATTTGGAAAGACTAAGAAGGTAAAGAAATAATGCTTGGTTTTTTGGCCAAATTAACTGAAATTAGATAATAAAATTTAGGAAGATGAAAATTTGATAAGACCAAAGAAAATAAAGTGACTTCAAAAGTTTATGTGTAAAAAATTTGGTCTTCACAATGATAGTGATACGTAGATTAATATTTAGAGAAAATAATGATCCTAGTTGAGAGGAAGTTCTCAGACTGAATGTTTCTCTTAAAGGACAATAATACCCAATTATTCCCTTATATACATATATACTTTTGTACAAACACGTAAGGAATTGAAGGAGATATATGTATGTCTTAAATGGTACAATTGATGAGATGAATCTTTTTCGACTTCACTAAATAGTAAATATGAGATTTATGAATAAATTTATAAAACTAGACGTTGGGATATGTCAATCACACTTTAATCCCTCATTATTAATTTTATAAATTATATCAATTAAGGGTGAGTGTTTGGTTTCTGAAAAAATGAGTCAAGGAGGAGTTATCTCTTTACACATGAACTTTTTAAAGTGTTTAATGAAGTGTTTTAAATATTGATCATTTCATTGGAAAATAATGTTATTAGAAACCCTTTAAATGATAATTATAAATCTAAGATAATGGTTTCACAAGAATTGTAGTTTTATATAGCATTGAAAAACATATTTATATCTCACTTATTTTCTACACTAGGTTAGCCCATATATACTTAGATTTTTCTATCTATAACCCCCTTGCTATGAAAATCATGTGATATCATCTCTATTTTCACATTGTTTAAAAATATTCATATAAAGGATGAGAATTTATTTAGAGAAAATTTAGGAGATAATAAGCACCTCCACATATATTTTACATTTAATTTTTAATAATCATGATACGTTTATAACCACATGTTGACCTTTTTGATATGTGTCAATATTGAAAATAAAATACAAAGGGGGTATTCTTGGGACTTTTATTTCATTTATTGTCAATATTGTGTCAATATGTGTTTGGTAAGATGAATATGGAGTGGTTATTTTGGATATTTTTAATGAATTTATTTTATCCAATTTGATGTCATGCTTGAGAAATTATCCTCATAATGGTGATGATCATATGACTTTTCTTAAATATCAAGGACTTGTGTAATTGATGAAACATTGTTTAAAAAATTTAAATCCATCCTTTATTTGGGTGAAAATTAAAATAATACCTTTTAAACAGTTATTTTTAAAAGGGATTGATGATTTCTAGGAAAATATACATTTTCTTGATTAATCCTTGTCTGTTGAAGAATTAGTTGAAGGAGGCCATGAAAAATACCATTATTGCATGAAGTTTTGAGGATGTTGATTCCAGGAAAAAATAGATGGATACACATAAATATATTCATATTTCAAACATGATTAAATAATTTTAGAGTCTTTGGTTTGCCTTGTCACATTACACGTCATCTACATGAGATAGTCTAAGTGTTTTCCTATTATTGTAGATAAACAATTGGCTCAACCACATGAGAAAACCTAAACAACTCAACTGTAAGAATTAGGATCTTCATTTTAGGTATAGATCTTTTTTTCGGGTATTTTTTAGAAAAAGGAGAGTTTGGGAAATTTAAGGAGTACATGTCGTGTACTAGGTTGTTGTGGGTAGCTGTGTACCGACCTTGTAATGGCCAAGTACATGGTCATGTGAGGTGGCCTGAAGACCACCTAAAGCAGGGCCCGTTGAATGCCTATACACATAGTGTATCCTCAGGGAACATTCCATGTATTTTTTTTAATTGCCATATCGGACCACTGTCACATTTAATCAGAAGAACTGTATTCTTTTGGATCCATCTCATCTAGGGGTTATGGGAATCAACAATTCTTATTCAATCCATCGATATGCCATCTATTCTCTGAATCAAACACCGTCAATTGCGTTGGAATCTCTATTGTGATTTCTTCCTTTTTATAGAGCCTCTCCTCTTGATTTATCCTCTTACATGAGTTATTCAAGGTTGAACAATTTTGATTTTTTGTAGATATACATCATTTTAGGTAGATTCAAAGACTAAGGTTCAACTATATTGATTGTACAACATCGAGGTAGGTGGTTTTTTCCATTTTGTAGATTTCATTGAATTTATATGTAAAAAAAGTTCCCAATACCCTAGTTTAAAGTATTAAATGTTTTAGGAATTTAACCATGTTAATGCCTATTATGCTTTGTTATCTTGAGTAAGGTTATTTGATTATGAATAGGGTTTATTAGCTTGGGATGGATTTTTTTCCCATGTTTAATTGATATAGGTCATTGGGTCTAGAACTACATGTTAGGCTATTATATTTTCCATTCCTGGTGTTGTTAGGATGGATTTTTTTATATAAAATGCTTCTGATATGCATAGTATCTATTTAGCCATGTAGTATTTGAGTTTTACTTTGGCTACTGGATATCATTTGTGTACAATTGAGTAACACAGGGCTATGGGAACCTGATGTAGTTAGACTATATGAGGAATGGACATAGAGGGCATCCCCAGAGTGTTTGTTATGATTTTCACATTGTGAGACCATAGGGGGGATGGACGTGAGTGCTCCCTCATAGTGTCTGTAGTATACCATTGCAAGACCACAGGGGGAATTTTATGTTGAGTTCATCCTCATAGAGTATTAGTTACTGTTAAATGCCACATGATTAATTGACGGTGAGTGATTCCTCATAGTGTCTTTTTATTTGTGAAACCAAAGGGGTTAGAGTGTGAGAACATTCTCAGAGGGTTACTTGCAAATGATTGGTTGAATAATTAAAAAATGTAAATGATTATAGTTTGTAACTGTATGACTATTTACTTTTGAGTACTTCCTTGTTTATTACTTCATCTTTCATTTTTTCTGGCATATATATTAACTGATAGTTAGGCACAGATCTTTGGGTGGTTTTGTAATGGGATTCGTCTCACACCCTGTTTGGGTTATGATTTTGGGCCCAAACAGATTATATTGTTTCTAGTATAGATATGGTCAAGCGCCCTTCTACTTTAGGTACTTGATTGTGGTGGAGCAGGAGAGCAAGGAACCAAGTCGAGGCTTGCGATGCTACTGGAGTTTATTTGTTTTATTGTACTTTGGTTTAGTACTGTATTTATAGAATAGTGACTTGGTTGGATTCTTTCATAGACATATGTGGCATGAATCATTATTTATATGTTCTCTAGTTGTTTATTTACTTTCAGCCTTCCATTGTTTACTTATTGTATGGTATTACTACTTTTTCTACTGTTATCTGTTTGTTTTTACTGTTTTAATCTACCAACAAGGGTAGAGTTTCCCCACTATCACACCCAAGTTCCTCTCTTATAGTTGGAATCCTCTAGAGGTAAATGTGCTTGAGGCCATGTGACCAACCGAGTACGGGGTACCTTTGGGCGGTACCCAGACCCGGGATGTTACAAAGTTGTATCATAGGATTTATTTCTTCTATGACTTACTGTTTAGAGCCTATAGAAAGGGATAGGAAGGAATATGTGGTTGGTAATTAGTTGTGCCCAGGAGTAGCTAACCCATGTATAGGGAAAAGCCAATATACCTCTATTATAGTAATTTTTTCTAGTTTTGAAATTATTACAGTTGATTTGATATCATTGTTGGGTGATTCACATGTTTTGTGTTGTTATAGTTGATATTATTGAGGTTCTATTTCTATTTCAACCCAATGAGATTAGAATATTCTATCTCATGCAGCATATAGGCATTTACTAGAGATCACATGTCATGCATTCTTGTCATGCCATTTAGGGTGCATTCCCAATTGCATGTTTTTGTGATAGATGTTGTGCTAGGTATGCATGTTGTTGTGATAGATGTTGTGATAGAATACATTTTATCTGATAGGGTATTGATGATATGTAAAGTACCTTTTGGATGAGCACCACGCTTTGGTCCCTAAGGTGGTATGGTCCCTCATGGATCGTAATTCGGTGGATCATGTGAATTATTGAACTATTTTACCTTGTGATATACATGAATATGAAGCCCAGTTTTGATTTGTAGGGAGTATGGGCCCCCACGGATCAGAATTTGGGACTTTAATGTTCGTTTTTGTGTTTTTATGGGAATCTAGAGTAGTTTCTATGTATTAATATCTGGAAACCCCCAAAATAATCGGTGTGTAATGATGAATACATGCCATGTATCCTTCTGTTCAGGAAGGAACAACTTTTCTTAAGTACACATCATGTACTATATGTACACACCATGCAGTCCGTAATAGTGTGACTAGTTGTGTGGGTAGATACACGGGGTTGGGAAATTTTTGGTGGAAAACACTGTGTACTTGGGGTACAATCCATGTTGTAAGATACGTGTATCCATCCATGTGACCAACGAAATGGGTGAATGAAAATCAGGTTGTACGTGTTGTGTTCTATTATTACACACCATGTAGAGTCGACTATGTCACCGACCGTGTGACTAACGACACGAATGGTTATAACATAAGGTGTACACATATTGTTCATGATGCAGATGCCATATATAGTTACCTATGAGGGAGTCATGTGTTTAGTCCTATAGAAGAACTTAGTTAGGGGGGAAATGATCCAAGTACACACCATGTCTCAAGGAGAACACATAGTGTTTATCAGTGTTACACAACCAGGTTTGGAAGAAGTACACACTCATGTAAATTCTTAAGGAAACATGTTGTGTAGGTGTCATACACATCATGTATCCCTGTTTTGAAAAATATGAATGTTTTATTTATCTTATTCATTTGCTAAACTTCTATGTTTTATTCCATGATAATATTGAACTGAGGTGTGTGTTTGACCTTACAGAGTCATGCCACTGAGGTGTACTCTAGTTGTATGTCGGATATGGGGCATCGATCAGACACTGGACATGGTAGATCAGGGACTACCATAATATCCTCCCATCGTTCATGTCTTTGAACCATCCTTCATTTCGAATATAGGTGTCGATATAGTTTTGAGAAGGCTTCATGAGGTTTATGCAAACATTCAGGGGATCACCGCATCCTGCCCCGTCTATGGAAGATTAGATGTCGGTTTTTCCGCAGTAGCATCCTCCCAACTTCTCATGGGATAGAGGACCTCAGGATGTAGAATCAAGGTTATAAGCCATGTTGTATATCTTTGATCATCTCAAGACACCTTCAGAGAGGAGAGTGAATCTTTCTACATACATGCTTCAGGATTCCTCCAGGAGATGTTGGGATGAGATATCACAGGCATGGTTTTAGCACAGTATGGCTCGGGATGAGTTCTAGTGTGAAATCTATTACTACTTCTACCTGGATACTTTTAAAGCCGACCGAGCCTAAGAGTTCATGATTTTGGAGTAGGTTACTCTCTAAATCATGGATTATTCTTTTCGCTTCATAGAGCTACAGTGCTTCACACCCATTCCAGGGGGTGATGAGCTATTCCTAGTGAGGAAGTTTGAGGATGGACTCAGACATAACATTTTATCTCAGGTGAAAAACTTCAAGTTGACTTCTATAACTTCTATAGTCAACCAAGCACTAATAACATAGTGAAACCTGAGGGATTTTGGGGCTGTGAGATAGGGAAGATCAGCATCTGGAGTTGGTACCCCTCTGACTAACATCAGGAAGCACCATAGGGATTCTACATGCTGAGATCCGAGTAGGAGGAATACTTCTTCAGGTATCTAGGTGGTATACTACTAGTGTGGGATGAGCATTAAAACAAGGCCACATTTTCCAAGAGGCCCAGTCGAGTGCTAATCTTATAGAAATATGGGGCATTATTAGCGATTCTATCAGTTTTTTTCACCAGTAGGTGTTGATAGGGGTTCTATTATGACTCCTCATACCAGAGTAAGATCACTAGTCCCACATCTGACTGGGGACTGTAATTATATAGGACGTTTAGGGCAAGGTGAAGGTCATGGCAAGAGTGTTTAAACATAGGGTTCTTGATAGTCGTAGGGTGAATCTGATTAGGGACCTCATACATCTCCACAAGGTTGTGGCGCAGTCTAGGATTTTGCACTGGAGCAGACCCAGTAGGACTAGGATCCTAGACCCTCCACAATTGGTGGTACGATTCTAGTTGTCTCAGTTTTAGGTTCATCTCTTTTTGACATATGGGCTTCTCATAGCTTTATATCTATTGTTTTTGTGGAGATCCTTGGGCTCTGTATCTCTACTTCTGCTGATATCTTGAAACTGGACACACGGTTGGGGACTAGAATGGAAAGTGTATGTCAGTGAAAATAGTTCCCTCTTGAGATTGGTGGGTGTCACTTCTTATGGGACCTTTTTGTTGTACAGATGACAAGCTATGACATCATTCTCGGAATGGACGGGTTATTTTCCTTCCATGATATTGTCGGTTTCTATCATCGTAGGGTGAGCTTTACATCACAAGAGGGTGGATCATTTCAATATAAGGGAGAATGGTATGCCTAGGTAAGAAGAGTGGGACCCAAATATCGTGGCTTAGGAGGCGTTATAGCCCAGTTTTCTACTTTGTATTTGGATAACCAGGGGACTTCACATATCGACTTTCCTCCAACAGTGGATTGTTTCAAGGATGTCTTTCAAGATATCTTTTTAGGTTTTCCTCCAGAGATAGAGGTATAATTTTCTATTGAGCTTATTCCAATAGTAGTACTAGTGTCCATTCCACCTTATAAGATGGCTACATCATAGATACAAGATCTCAAGAAGCAGTTAGAGGAGTTACAAGAAAAGGGTTTCATCTGACCCAATACTTCTCCATGGAGTTCTCTTGTCCTTTTTGCGAAGGTGGATGGTACCCTCATACTTTGTGTGGATTATGGGAATATGAACCAATTGAAGGTAAATAACCAATATCTTTTTCTAGGTATTGATGATCTCTTTGATCATATTTGGTGATCTTGGGTGTTATCAAAGAATTAATTGATATTCGGTTATCATTAGTTTCACATTAGACCATCTGATATACCTCTTACAGCCTTTCAGAGAAAGTGTGGTCTATACGAGTACGTGGTTATTCTGTTCGGTCTCATGAATGCGCCTGCAGTTTTTATGGCACTGATTAACCAAGTGTTCCATCAATACTTGGATTCCTTTGCGGTGGTTTTCGTGGATGATATCTTGGTGTAATCTCATAGTCGACATGACCATGCTACCCATATTGAGATCATTTTGAGTACACTGAGAGATCATCAGTTATATGTTAAGCTCTAAAAATTACACTTTTGTATGCACCCGATTCAATTCTTAGGTCATGTTATCCTAGATATAGGAGTATCAGTAGACCCAAAGAAAATTATAACAGTAGTTTCCTGGAAGCATCCAAATAACTTCTTTGAGGTATGAAGTTTTATTGGGAAAGATGGTTACTACAGACGTTTTATACAGAACTTTTCATGCTTTGCAGTGCCACTGGCATGCCTAACTAAGAAAGGTGTGAAGTACCTATGGACAGATTCTTGTGATTCAGCCTTCCAAGAACTGAATGGGAGGTTCAATTTAGCACTGATACTAGTTTTTTCAGAGCCGAGAAATATCTTTACTATTTACTATGATGCATCATGTATAGGGCTGGGAGCAGTACCTATATATGAGGAAGGAGTCGTTGGGTACGGGTCTCGGCAGTTGATGCTACAAGAGAGGAATTAACTGACGCACGATCTTTAGTTGGTTGTAGTTTTTCATGATTTATGCTGATAGAGACATTAACTTCTGGGAGATCATTTTGTGGTGTACACTAACTATAAAAGTATCAAGTATATCATTACCCAACTAGATCTAAATTTGAGAAAGTGAAGGTAGTGTGAGTACATTCAGTCCTTTGACTTTGAGCTTACCTACATGCCTAGAAAAGGAAACTTATTGGTTGATGAATTGAGAAGGAGGACTCAGATACAGCCATTTCAGGAGGCCAGTAGAGACTAGTAGCTTATGGCTCTATTATCTGATATGCATTTGGATGTGAGTTATAGATAATGGTAGATGTTTCTTTGTTTTGTAGTTGTTACCTCTACTCTTCTTGATTGAGTGAGAATAAGGAATCTAGTAAATTTTGAAGGCCTATTTCTATAAGAGAGTGTGTTAGGAGAGAATCCTATTCCTATATGAAAAGTATGTGAGAATGAGATCTTGTGTTTTCATGGGTGTGTAGGGGTCTCTGCAGACAAACACGAGGAGGTGATGCAGGATTTTCATCCTTAAGTTTGGGTAGTTCATCCTGGTGTCACCATGATGTATCGAGATCTACACTTCCAGTATTGGTGGCTTGGTATGAACAAAGATGTTTCTGGTTTTGTGATAAGGTGTTCCACCTATCAATAGGTGAAGTCAGAGCATCAACGACCAGTAGGGATTTTTCAGCAGATACTCATTCCTGAGAGGAAGTGGAATGATGTCATGATAGACTTCATGATAGGTTTACTGAGGTTTCATAGAGGGAATGATTTAGATCGGGTTTTCATTGAAAAACTCACAAAGGCTAAAAATTTCATACCAATCAAAGAAACCTTTAGTGTTGATGAGAGTGGAAGGTTGTACATCCAAGATATTGTATATCTACATGGGGTTCCGCACTCCATTATTTCATACATGGATACTCAGTTTACTTCTCGGGTCTGGCAGGGACTACAGAGGTCATTGTGTACATAGGTACTTCTGGGTACATCTTACCATCCCCAGATAGATGTTCAGTCTGAGCATACAATTCAAGTGTAGGAGTACATGCTTTGAGCATGCATCTTAGATTTTGGAGGTTCTTGGGAGAATCACAAACCTCAGGTAGATATTTCCTAAAATAACAGTTTCCAAGAAACTATTCAAATGGCGCCTTATGAGGCTTCATACTGTATGCCATGCTGATCACCCCTATGTTGGTTGGAGGTAGGAAAGGCATTTATGTTGGGATCTTGTCTTGTCTAGAAGACCATAGAGTAGGTGGATTTGATTCAGAAGAGAATGGCTACTACACACTCATGGTAGAAGTCTTATGTTGATCATTAGATACGAACTCTAGAGTTCGAGGTTAGATATCAGGCTTTCCTAAATGTCACACTAAGGTTGGTACATAGGAGGATTAAGAGATAGAGAAAGTTTTCACCGAGATACATCGAGCCATTTGTGGTTTTGGAGAGAGTAGGGATAATTGCCTATCGATTTTAGTTATATCAGAGGTGCTAGGATATGCACGATGACTTCTCCGTTTCTCATCTACGGTGTTACTTCTCAGACCCATATCATGTTTTTTATCCTAAGTAGGTTGAGTTGGTGGTTGATGCATTATTCGAGGAGCATCCTATTCCGTTTATTGATTGCAGTGTGAAGGTTCTCTGTCGATGGTATGTTCCTCTAGTATGGGTGTTGTGGTAGCACGGGCGACTATAGGACGAGACTTGGGAGAGGGAGGTCGATGTGCGATTTACTGGCCAGAGCTGTTCGTGGATTCTTCTTATTCACCTCCTCATTAGGGAAATTCCAGGACACATTTCTTTTAGGTGGGAATTTTATAAGAACCTGGATATTCATTTCAAGTATGGGTCTTGATTTGGTTGTTTTTTTAGAAAAAGGAGAGTTTTGGGAAATTTAAGGAGTACACACCGCGTACTTAGGAATATATGTCATGCACCTGGTTGCCACTGGTATCCATGTACTGCCATGTAACGGCTGTGTACATGGTCGTGTGAGGTGCCTAGATACCACCTAATGTGGGGCCCGGTAAAGGCATATACACGTCGTGTATCCCCAGGGAACACGCCATGTATTTTTTTAATTGTTATATCAGATTGGGGTCACGTATAATCGGAAGAACTGTCTTCTTCTGGGTTTTCTTATCCAGGGGTGATGGTAATTGATGATTCTTTTTAGATCCATCAATCCTACAAACAGCATCGATTGCATTCAAATCTCCATGGTTAGTTCTTCCTTCTTCTAGATCGTCTCCTCTTTATTTCTCTTCTTACATGAGTTATTCAAGGATAAATGCTTTTGACGTTTTTGTAGATATACGGTGTTCTAGATTGATTCAAAGGATAAGATTCAACTATATCAATCGTATAACATCGAGGTAGGTAGTTTGTGCCTTTTTGTAGATGTTGTCGAATTATATATGTGAAAAAAGTGTCCAATAGCCTAATTTAGGGTATTGTGTGTTTTAGGAATTTAACCCAATTAATTTCTACTATGATTTTTTTTTCTTGAGTAAGGGTGTTTGATTGTGAATAGGTTTTATTACCTTGCTATAGATGTGTTTTCCCATGTTTGATTGATATTGGTCATTGGGTCTAGAACTGTATGTTAGGCTGTTATGTTTTCCTTTCCTAGTTCTGTTAGGATGGAGTTATTTATATGACATGCTTGTGATATGTATAGTAGTTGTTTAGCCAAGTATTATTTGAGTTTTACTTTAACTAATGGATATCATTTGTGCATGATTGAATTATATAGGGTTGTGGGAACCTTGTGTAGTTACACCATAGGAGAATGGATGTTGACGGCTTCCCTAGAGTGTTTGTTATACTTTTCACGATGTGAGACCATAGGGGGGTGGAAGTGAGTGCTCCTTCATAGTGTTTATAGTATACTATTGTGAGACCACATGAGGAATTGGACCTTGAGTGATTCCTCATAGATTCTATTGGTTACCATTGAAGTCCATAGGAAGAATTAATGGTGAGTGCTTCCTTAGAGTGTCTTTGTCTTTGTGAAACCAAAGGCGTTAGACTGTGAGAAATTTCCCTGAGGGTTGCTTGTGAAAGATTGGTTGAATAATTAATAAATGTAAATGGATGTAGCTTTGTAACTGTGGGACTATTTACTTTTGAGTACTTCCTTGTTTACTACTTCATCTTATATTTTTTCTACTGTATATAATCACTAAAAGTTAGGTACAATCTTTGGGTGGTTACCTACTGGAATTCATCTCACACCCTGTTTAGGTCCGGATTTTAGGCCCAAAAAAATTATATTGTTACAGGTATATATATGGTCAAGTGCCCTTCTACTTTAAGAACTTGATTGTGGTGGAGCTAGAGAGAAACAGACCAAGATGGGGCTTGAGATGATGTTAGAGTTTATTTTTTTCCCTGTACTTTTGTTTAGTCATCTATTTCTAGAATTTTGATTTTTTGGATACTTTCCAGTACATATGTGACATGAATCGTTATTTATATGTTATCCGGTTGTTTATTTACTTCCAGTCTTCTGTTGTTTACTTATTGTATGGTATTACTGATTCTACTAATATTATCTATTTTTTCCATTGTGTTACTTTTCCAACGAGAGAATAGTTTCCCCACTATCACACCCAAGGCTTTCACTGCTAGTCGGCAGCCTCTGCCATTTAGAGAAATGCACTTGAGGCCATGTGACCAACTGGGTACGGGGCATCCGGACATAGGATGTTACATCAACCCCACTTTGTGGGAGGATAATTCAACCATTCATGGTTTCCATCAAGGGTATCCCACATTGTGGTGGATATTGGACTGGTGTATAAGCATATAAGAGCACACTCATGAAGAATTACATGCATATGGTCTAGGGTGTCGGTGTGTTAGTAAAGGTGCATCATGACCCAGGAGGCGATTGTGGTGTGTTTCTAGTGTTGATCTGACACTACTAGATTGATTCAATGTTAGAATGAGATCAATTATTGATAATTGTAAAATTGAGGTGATCATTGATGTGGGGTAATGAAGGCATGTTCACTATTCATCCATGTTAAAATATATTGACATAACAGCAACTGTTTGATTTAGCAAATCTGATGTGTTCAATAGAGGTAGTGTTATCTTCTTATACATATGAAAACACAATGATTTATCAAGATCCATTCTTCATGGAAACCCCTTTGATAATTTATCTCAAGGACTCTATTTTTATTTCATGGTTCAGATGCTAAGGTAATGAGATTAAGGACTTCCATGTATGAAATCTTCATCTTGAATATATGTTGATATTTGAAGAATATAATTTTCTAAATGAAAATGAAGTTATATAAGGCATCTCAATATACATGAATGCATTCATTCTTAAATATATGAGTCATGTTATCTTTATCATATTCACATGAGGATTTTAATATTAAATAAAGGATTCTATGGTCACTAGTTTCATGTGATAATTAAAAGTGAAAAACCCTTGATCAGTAATATTCAAAGATGTTAAGATATTTATAAATTTAAAATGTTGATCGACATAGAATAAAAAATGGAGATTTGATTTTATAAATACTACTAGTGAAAGTCAGTAGTTCTACCTATAAATAACAATTATACAACCCATGTTCGTTTCTTCTGGTATTGAGAGTGATCATTTTTTTCAAAAAAATCGATCCAACATGAGACTATTATTTCACAATAATATTCTATGATCCACTTATGGAATAAAGGAAAATGATACCCATAGGCATTATATTGGTGATTATGAGACATACACTACTTCATGATGAACTTATTCCTTGAATACATTCGGGTTTGTGCACTACCATAACATGAAGGGTTACTAGTATTTTGTGCGGACTCTTTGAGACAACGTGAACCAATGTTGATTACCACACTATATTTCATAAAGGAGAAGGAAAGTGATATTTTAACCTTATCTGAAGGTACATATTCTTAAAAAGTAAGCATGAAATAATATATGGATTGTGTTCCTTCATGGGGAACTAATATACTGTATATACATATAGGTTATCCTGATATATTTTTGTGATGGAAGAATGTTAAAATGCAAGGAAGTGAACACGATTTTTACAAAAAAAATACATACTTGCATTCATACATTAAATCCATGAAAAAAAATTAATTAACCTAAAATAATGAAAAAATATAAAAAATAATAAATATATATATAATATTTTCTAGTTTTTTCAATAAGCACTATTCAATACATCCTGCATGCATGAAGTGAATTATTTTGAGATTGTGTTGAGAATTCAAAAAGAGAAAAGTTTAAGTATTATGAAAATTATATCTTCCATAAAATAATTGAAGAAATTTTTGAATAATCTACACACATTATGTCATGATGGGTATTTATTAATAAAATAAATAATTAGATCTTGCACATTTTTTCACTGAGGAAAGTAATCATTTATAGGTGATCATAATTATTGATAAATACTAGCATACATGACCAATGGTTTTTAAAGATACTTGAATCTTATATGAGAATGTTATATTTGTTGATATTATGGATGAAGTCTATATATTATCCTACATTAGATCAATCCATGAATAAATTTGAAGACTTTTAGTTGGTTTCGGGAGTAGGTGAAGTATTATGTTTGGTTCTAATAGTGTAAGGAGTCTCTCAGTTTCTAGAGTAGAATAAGTATTTCATTTGAAGCTGAAATTAAGATAAATCTCTAGTATAGATTCTGGATTAGGTAAGTGTGGAATCTATTAAGACTTTGTGATAATGTTTAAAGATCCTTCTATGTGGATTTAGGTGTTAAGATATAGTGTGATTCTATATCGACCATTGTAATTGATAAAAATATTTTAGATGAGATCCCCTATCAGGGAATGACCAACATGGAAACGAGTAAGCCTTTAAACTGAACCTTTTAAATACTATGTTTAGTGATCTCTATTATAATTTTTTATAAATTAATTGAGATATTGATTCATTACTTAGTTGATTTAAAACCTTAACATGTTACATATATTGAATTAAAAATAAAATATTTTGTAAAATTAAACCACTAATTCACTCCCCCTCAATGGTAAATATTGCATTGAGATCTACATGAATATCACTGATAGACATATGGTCAGTCTGAGAAAACCATTAAAAATCTAGAGGGTATTTTGAGATAATGTTCAATGGATTTCTAAGGTTTTTAGGATCAGAACCATCCCCTAGTAGAGTTCTCATGTGAAAATAGTTTCCATTAAAGCATTCAAATTAAACCTTATGATGTTTTGTATGGGAATAGGTGTTAAACTCCAACATATTAGAATAAATCTAGAGAGTGAAAGGTGATGGGATCTGATCTTATCCAACAGATGAAATATAATTACCAAATTATTCATTATCATATAAAATCCATACAATGTTAATAGAGAATCTATGCATACAATTATCAATGATTTTGTGAGTTTTTGGTTAGTGATAATGTGTCCATTCATATATCACCATTGAATAAAGTCCTAAGGCCTATGAGGAAGGTAAACCTTATTCCTAGATAAATATTCCCCTTTGATATCCTTGATCACATGGACACTATGGAATATCAACTAGCACTCCCACCTAACCTATCTCTAGAATGTGATGTGTTCCTTGTATCCATCTTAAGGAAGTACACAAAAAAACCCTCACATGTACTAAATTGATAGGTGGTACCATTGGATAAAGATCCTTTATATAAGGAGTATGTGGTAAAGATCGCATATCATAGAGAAAATTTTATACAAAACAAGACAACTTGCTTGGTCAATGTACTAGTTAATAACCACAAGATTGGGGAGGGAACACAGGAACTGAAAGAGATAATTATATAGAAGTACCTTCATCTATTTTTTTATGTGAAATGAATTTTTTTAGTATAAATTTATGAATTAATGAAGAATATAATGATTCAAACTTTTATAAATAAAATTATATTTTTAATGAATAAATTACTCTATAATAAATTTGGTTATATAAAATACACATACAACATTTAATATTTTAATTTTGGATAATTATAAAATATGGCCACAATTTGTCTGCCGAGTTTTAAAGTACATTATTTATCCTAAATATTGGTAATATGGCTATTGAAAAAATATTTTTAAGAAAATTATATATTAAGGGTTATGATAAATTCTATTTAATACAAATAGAAGAAGTGAAGGTCTTAACCAGTAATATCATATACTATGAATCCCATTTATCAGATATTTTGAGGGAGATGGTGTCACTAAGAATTTACCTTATCCAACCCAAAGCCAATATTTAATAGTTGAAGCTTAAGAAAAATAGTTTATAGTAGAATTTAAAGCTTATTGATATCATGTCCCATACCTTGTTCGTCAAACTTCCCTAAGAAAGTTCCAACATCACACACCATACCCTTGGGGTGTATGGTGGTGTAATAAGGGGGTATATATCTAGAACGTAATAGTATTAATATGTATCTTTTATTTTTAATATATAATTATTATATTTATCCCTTTTTTGTTATTAATTTATATATATGTTTGTGTGATTATATAATCAATTTTGTTAAAATTAGATTGTTATATGAAGAAAAAGAAGTTATATTTTTGGGAAATATATATTAAATTTAAACATCGTTTTTGATAAATTCATGAATTTTGAATTTATTTTAGTAAAATATTTTTATTAAATAATATTTATTTAAATATAAATTATATTATAAGTTAATTAAGTCTAATATAATTTTTATAGGTGTCAGAAATAAGTTAGTGTCATAAAAACAAGTATTTTTCAATAAATAAGGGTTTTTATTTTATATTTATAAATATCATATTCCTAAAATTATTTATTAAAATAAATATTATTTCTGAAATCATTATTTGTAAATTATCCAATGATTAATTTTTCATTACTTTTTGAGACAATTGAATTTTTGTGTAATAATTAAATACGGTATAAATATATGGTATGTATTTTGGCATCATAATAGTTCCAAAGTGATATAATAAATACTATATAGGTAATAAATGATATAAACTTATATTTCCCCTTTAAAATAATGTATTTTTAAAGTTATTTTATTTATTTTAAAAACCTATGATGGATCCTCCAAAAACTATATTACATTTTAAGGTTTTAAAGTTAATTCATTATGAGAAAAACTCACTTACACATCATCAATGGTATTGTTTTAAGTAGTTCAATTCATATCCTAATATAAAATTAAAAACCAGTTCTCTTTGGAAAAAAATATTTTTCAGAAAACATGGGCTGATTTTTTTTCACTTAGATTCTAAAACCAACCTTTGAATGTTAATAAAGAATTACACTCTCTTTTTCTATAAATACCCACCCAAACTACCATTATTATTCAGTAGAAACCCATTGATAATTAATTTCCTCTATCTATATTTCTATACCTCACTAAATACTTACCATGGTGTTCCCAATCTCTTAAGAAACTCCTCCTAATATTTTAGAAGAACCCTGTCAAGGTAAGGTATTCACTTCTTTTTCTTTATTCAATAACTTTCTTTGTATTATTCATTTTGATTTCCAATTTTTCATTTTGGAATATTTTTCTACACATCCATTGAATATCTTTAAAATTCATAATTAATTATATACCACCTTGACTCTCTTTAAACCCTTCCATGATCCTTTATTTAAACCTGTTATACTGCAAAAATTATCCCATGATTTTTCATGTCAATCTTTTGTGTTGTGAAACCCATCCACATTTCCACTCAAGGGTATTCAACAAGATATATATATTATTTATTTATTTGTTAATTATATTTATTAAACCAACACTAAATAATCATGGGATTATAATTGATAAAAAAAAATCTTATGTTGTTATCAATGTGGCACAAAAAAATTCATGTACATGATATGAATGTGATCGGTGGGAAAAGAATTATATAGCCTTCAAATGTATTGGGTAATGTTTTTATCTCATAAGATACAATGTATGTTTCATGGGTAGTTAACCTAATAACATTATGTTATAATTTCTTGGAATTAATCCTTGAATTAGGATTATGATACCATGTTTTATGTTCATACCACATTTCTAGGATTCCTTGATGATATCATCATGTATCTTACTTTGATTTTCATGTTTATGATTCTCAACCATTTATTTTACCTTGATATACCTATTGACTCACATTTATTACTTTCACCATGTTATTATTTTATTATTCCCTTATTATTCTTCTTAGCTCACCCCTTTCTTATGTACTCCCCTAGGTTTTCCCAGGAAATTTTAGAAGAACAATGGTATACTAAGGGAATGTAATGGATTTTTAATTAATTTCATTATATCCTTGATTCAAGTCATTATTATATATATATATATCTAATTACCCATAATCACTTGTCCTTTCAATGTTATTTTATTGTATTGTGTTTAAATTTATATAATAAATAATCTGATAAAGTGTAAAAAATATTTGGGTTATCATAATCAGGGTCTAAGACTCAATAGTGTCCCAACTACATAGTGTTATGTCCCAGATTTCAATGGTCTCAAAGGATGATCTTTCTTAGATAGTGATAAAATATTAGATGGTGGTTTAATTATATGAAAAATATTGTTTTGATCAAGGATGGAAATATGGTTTTGGATCATGATCCTATTACATGTGTTTTTTAAATCATATGTTGTGATGAAGAATGGTTTCCTATGATTAAACTATGGTAAATGTTAACTCAATATATGACTATCATGAAATATGATATATCTATGGTCGGATAATGTAATTATTAACTATTCATAATTATTTTGTCTACATCAAGACAATCAACTCATGAGAGAGGATTGTTCTTATATTTTTTCAATCATGTAATTTCATGACATGACCTTTGGGTCTTATAAAATGCTAAAGGGACAAGTAGATCAATGATATCTAAGAAACTATGAGAGTTCCTTAACTATAATGATTTGTAAATTGATATGATATTTAGTTTCTTTATGTACTATATAGGTTCAAGGGTGTGATGGAACTAAAGTGTTTTCTTGTGGTGAGAAAGGTTATAGACATCGCGATAGATCTTCCAATTGTAGTTGTATGATGGAAGATTGTTAACAATGTTATAAATGGATTTCTTGGGGTTTCATTGTATTATTAGAACCAAAAATGGGGCTCCATGTGTGCACCTATTCAAGAATCATGAGTGGGGATTTAGAATATCTATGTTGAGTTGATAGTGGATATTAATTAAGAAAATTCTCATGAATTGGTGATAAAAAATTATTTATGGTAGGGAGAATGTTAGAGATGATATTAGAGAATAGAACACAGTTTGATTAGTTTATGGTAAATTATGGGAGTGATGTGTTACTGTATAGAACCCAAAGGTGATTACAGTCTTGAAATGGAACTTAGGTGCAAGTGGCTTGGTAATGTATCGTAAAAAAGAAAATAATGATATGTGAGTATTAGTAAATGGAAATCGAGTTCATATTTGGTGTTCATTAACTAATGACCACTAATTTTGGTATAATAGTCTATTGGTATGTGATGGTGTGTATATAATGAAATAGGATTGTTGACTAATCAGGTTAATTTAATATTGGTTATCATAGATAATAAATAGACATGTACATCATGGTTGGGAATTTTTTTATAAATATGATCTAGGAAGTGGGATTACAGATTCGAATGAAAATATTAGGGTGATGCTTAGATGTGATTTCAAGTGAGAGATAGTCTAGTGTAGAGTAGTAATGTTAACGAATGAGGTGTGATATATGTAAATTGGTAATTCCTGATTTCCACTGAAAGTGGAGAATCGTTATGGATATAGTGAAAATAATCATCATCACAATATGTAGGCTAGTGGAGTTTTGGGTAACTATTATTATTTTGTGGTAGTGTTGGCACAATTTTAACTAGTGGTAATCATAAAATCTAGGTTAGGATTCATATCATAGTGACTATGATAATTTACATGGGGTTTATGAGGGGCCTTAAAGTGGTGCATCATTAAGGGCCAGTGAATCTTAGGTAAATTTGAATTTTTTGTCATAGATCATGGGATATGTTTTGAATTTTTATTCAAATAAATTTTTTTCTATTGAAATGTATATATGAGGTTTTTTAGATGTGTTTGGGTTCTTGAGAGGTGTCTCAATTGGTCATATGAGTGTTAGCATAGGTTCAGAGTTTCTTTGTAATGATATAGGTGCTGGTATAATTTCTTCCATAAGGGGAAATTAAGGTGTGACACATTTCTTAAAATGGTGAAAGAACCATCATTTATGATTTCTCTTTTCTTTTTTAACATTGAGTTTTAAATGTTTTTTAAATTGGGTGGGAATTATTTATGAAGGTTTGATAAGTTTATAAATCAATTTGAGCTGTTTTGGTATTATTTTGATCAGATGAGATCGATTATATATGAGATGGGGTGTCATCGATAGCCACAGGTATACCATGTGTGTGTTGATAATAACTTTTTATGATAGATATTGGATAACAATATGAATATTTGATAAATGTAAAGAATAAATGTTGTTTGAGATATAAGCATTGAATATTATGTGTAATAACTATGGGATGCCTTAGCATCTGGTAAAAGTGTGCAGCGGGTATGTTTTAGGATAAAAACGGGCATTGGGAAAGATGTGGGATGGTTATAGGAATCGGGTATGATGTGAAGTATTTGTGTGCCTCAACCTGATATGGGATTACTATAATTGATAACTAGTGACTTGGTGTGAATGGTCGATGTATGTGAGATTTGGGATAAGGTATGGGTATTACATAGTCATTAAATTATGTAAATTGGTTTAGATGAGAAAATAAAGGTGATTCATATGGTGAGGAGTACACAAATATGGGATTTATTTTTTTGGATTTTGGTAACTACATTAACTAGGTAAGAGATATATGTTTTCAACATCATATTATTGTTTTGGGAATATAGTGATTGAAACACTCAGGTTTCTATAAAAGTTGGTTAGTGTATATCATGATATATATTAGGGATGAGAAATTTAATGGTAGGAAGGTTGTAATACCCTAGACCATTTCCAGGTACCAAATAGTTTTGATTTTCCAAAATATAAGTATATTAATGTTTTTGAGCTATTATTTAATTATTATTTATTAGATAATGGTAATTCATATTATATATCAAATAAACCATATGCATTTGAACCCTTTATAGGTGTCGAGTGTGTCATAATAATTTGATAATTAATACCTGGATGTCATCTGTGGCTTATTTCTAAGTATTTATATTATTTTTCAATTATAGGTGTAGTCATAAGAACTCGGAAGTTTCAAACAATTTATTTGATATTTTATGGGATGAATTTGGATAAGTTTTAGAAGTTTTAGTGGATTTCTAAAAAAATTCTATGACAAAAACATTACTTTTGAATATATATATATATATATATTATAGGATTTCTAGATTAGGGGAAAACCTTTCTTTCATAATATATATTATGTGATGGAGAAAATATAATGTATAGGTTTTTCTAGCTAAGGGAAAATCTATAAGTTTGAATATATATAAATGTATTATGTATATGTGTAGACATATTACATATCAATTTTTTGGATGAGGGAAAAACATTAAATATTGGAATATGTATATTGTATCGGGAAAATATATTAAGAATATGTTTTTTTATTAATGGGAAAGAACCTTATGGATGAAATATATTTATCAAATAATATGTATACAACATATGGGTTTCTTCTTAATTATAACACCTTACATATGGAGAATCTATAAAATATGAAATTATAACTAAGGAAAATATCATATGTATAAAAAAAATTCATTATGTATAGAATATTTTATGAGGTAGTTTTTCTTGCTAATGGAAAAAACATATGCATTTTATGAATATCAAAGTTATTAAATTTTCTCTTAGTAAATTACTTTACATTTGGATGAAATATATTATGTGTAAAAATACATACATTTTTCATCATATGCAAGATATTCTTAAGAAACTTAAATTTGGAAAAGTGTTAAGTTCTAATATAATATGAAAGGTTTTCTTGTATATTATTTTTCGTGTATAATATTTTATCATTTATTAATAAGAAAATTTGTATTTCTTGAAATGAAATGTTTTTATAAATTTAATACTTTTCTCTTAGTGAAAAATGAGGTCTATTTGAGAGTTTTATAAAATTTGTGTGTGATATTTTTTCATATCATTATTAAATGTATAATTAGTTGGTTTAATTAGTTAAAAATGGTGGTATTATCATTTTTTTCAACAATAGTGTGTACACACGAGTTCATTTCTCTCTTTCAAACATTTCTCTTCTGAAGAGAGTAATATTTTATTCTTCACTAGGTTAGTGTATTGTCTAATTTGAAAGATAAAATGTGTCAAGCCAATCATTCCTATTTAATTCATATGTTATTTTTATTTCTATTTCTCACACTTACACTGGTTATGTCCATTAATTTCTACTTCCATGTATTTCAATATTTCACTTGATTATTTCTTTTTGAGACTGAATCAACTGAAGATATTCAATAAGAATCTTCCTTCATGAAAATGGTAGGTGGCCCCAAAGTTGTACCTAAATTATAATCTCAAATTCTATATGTGAGTGATAAATAGTCACGATTTTCTATTATTTTATTGAACTAAAAGTAAATTAAATTGTATATTATTCTACTTCATGCAGGAATCACATTATGCAGACAATGTTAGGTCTAAAAATAAATATAGAATCTAAACCTTTATCTTCCAATTGAGGTGTTCCTAGAACTAATGAAATGAGAAATGTTATAGGTAACCATAGGGGTTACCTAATTTTAACTATGAACTAATAAGATGAATATATATTCCTAAAATGATCACCAAGATGGGAATATATGGTTAATTTGGGATTTTAAGGTGGTATCTATGGTGATTATGGTTCGGTGCCTTGGTTAGACAAGTACAAACCACTAAAAAATAAAATAAAAATATTTTTCTAGAAATTGAGATTTTGTTAATTATATTAAACTATGAAATAAGTGTACCTCATTTATGATTAAATATCGAAATGGGTATGGTATCACTTGCGATTTGTGTAAATTATATTAGGAAAAATAAATAACTATGAAGAAAATACAATTTAGTTATTTTTAAATGATGAAATAATTATGGTATCACTTAATTTTTTATTAAAATTATTATGAATATATATATATATATATATATGACATGGTTCTAGGGTGGTCCTATATTACCCCATATGTGGTTATGAGATGAGAGATGGTTCTAGGATTGTGATCTCTTCCCCCTGAGTGGTGATGATTTGTGAGATATTTTCTTGGTGTGGTTCTCTTATCCTGGGGTGATGGTGATGTATAATATGGTTCTAGGATGGGGTGCTCTTCCATCTTGGTAGTGATGATATATGATACATTTTTTACGGTGGGAGGATATTCCCTCACCTGTAATGATTATAATTATAATGGTTCTGGGGTGATTTGTTTATCCCCTTGGTGTTGATGAGGTATTAAATGGTTTTAGAGTGGGGTGTTATTTCCCTCAATGATGATATATATATAATGGTTATATGGTGGGTAGTCATTCCCCCCTTGATTAGTTATGTATAATATTCAATGATATATGGAACTATCTGAATTAGGTATGTTCAATATCAGTCATAACCATGTACCCCAAGGGATCAATGATAATTAAAATTAGTACAATTCATTTATTTATTATAGATCTTCATCATACACTTTTTTAGACTAGATGTATTTAGGGACATAATTGGCGGTGTCCTACTTAGTTGTACTCAAAACACTTCGGCATTCCTATCAGACCTCATGCAAAAAGGTAAAGGTTTGGTAGAGTCCTAGTGTTGGATGATTTTATGGGATATCTGGGATAGCATTAGTAGATGTGACCATGATGGGACTCAAGATATGGTTGTGGATATTTTTTAATTTTTTATTTTTGGGTTATGTTCTATATGATCATCCCTTGGGAGATCTTATTATTTTGTTCTAGAATCAAATGACATTTTAGATAGTTCATATGTTATATAATTTTATATTCTATTTGTTTCTATATAGATTTATTATGGTATTTCTTTTAATCTTTTGGTAATTTGGATTACTAGTTGTATGTATTTAAATTATTTTTCCTTACACTATTACGTTGGTATAGTCTCCCTAAGGTATCACCAAAGACACTTTCTAAAATATAATATTCTCTTTCACATGAGAAGGTGGGGATGATAAAACATTAAAATATGATCTATATATTATATAGTAAATATTGTTTAGAAGTTATATCAACAATCTTATAATACTCTTTCGATCAAACTATAAGTTGTGATATTTAATTTCAGTTTATAAATTATCTTTGACTATGTCCTAAATTATTCTCTCAAGCTTATCTTATATTTTATAACTTTAAAATTTTCACCATCTAAATACACTACATTATATAATAGATTTATCAGACCTTATTGGTAGACTAAATACAAACCAGCTTACTTTCTAAAATACATTAGTAAGACACTTCTTGGATGCCTTCAATCTAGTTGGGATAGTCTGTAACTAAATATTCTCACTTTTTAATGTATATAATTTGGTGTATATGTAATATAGTGATTATAGAAGCACGGAAGTTCATATTTATGTACTTTGTGGTTTATTAGGTATTTGATGATGAAATAATAAGTTCAAAGTAGAGATATTGAAGAAACTAAAAGAATATGAATTCTAAAGGAAACCACATTATGGTTGTGTCCTTACTATATAATGGTCTTCTTACTTCAACATTATTTATGATCTTCGCCATAATATGAAGTCATGGTTTAAAGGGTGAGTATTATATTTGTTATTGGTCCCAATGGGGTGAATCTATTTTATGTTTTTTCAAGTAAAAATATTGTTTTTTTTAATCTTTCATAGTATATAATTTTCTTTAATGATTTATTTAATTGTAGAAACTACTCAAAACTAGTCAAATCACATAATTATTTATTATGAAGGTTTGATAAATGACCTGGTTTGAGTAAAGGAACCTGTAGTTTTATCTCATGTATTGAAACATGTTTAGGTAAATCATGTCATGGTTGGTTAGGCCATGTTATGATTTTGGTTAAACATGTGGGATTAAGAAGGAAATAGAGAGTAATATATATGAAATTTTAAATGTAATTATTTATGGTTTTTTAATTATATTTGAGAAACCTACACCACACTATATATTAGGACACCATTCCATCTTTTATATCAGGATCTAGATTTTCCTGAACCCTTTCTCATTTCATGAGTTCAGAGGTATTTTGTGGCTATTTGGAAATAGTCTTATGGGAGATAAAAGGATTTTGAATTTTTTCTAGGGAATCACATCATGGAAGTTGTGTCACAGAAAAATAATTCACTATAGTGTGATAATTTTCCATGACTTGGGGGTGTATTCCATGATTTTTAGGTGTATTGGGGAACCATAGATCACTTATCTTTGGAGGTTACACCATGGTATCTTCAAAGGTTAAAAAATAACCAAAAACTCCACATATTAGAAGGAAAGCCTTCAGATCATGTAAAAAAACGTGGGAAGACAACATGTATCCTAAATTACCACATTGAAATGATACTAACTCCACACTCATGAAAGCCATAAAACACAAAGAATCAACCATATAAGAAAAATAATAATAATTAAAAAATAAAAAGTATTATGTGGTTTGAAAATTGAGTCATATATCCATTGTAAAACACTATTTCACTTTTCATTTCAAAAAAAATTGAAAATTAAACTATAGAGTAACTCTTTTTTAAATGTTTATAGATTTTATGTGTCAACATAGTTTACTATATTCACTCATTACATGTAAAAATATTCCCACTACATATTTATTGTTGGGTACAACTAGTAAACTAGTTTTTTCACCTTCATAAACTCACAGGGGACATACAATTCACCTCAGCCACATCTGATAGGATATAGGTGCTTCTGATTTGGCTTCCAACTTATAGTGGAAGTGAAAATCACCTTTACATAACATTTTATGACTCTTATATTCAACCCTTTTCCAAAAAAACACAGTGAGTAAGGATTTCACATAACATCATAAGAAACACTTATGTGTCGACATATACTCATCATCTTGAAGTGATTATAAATGTATACATGCAGATCTTGAAAATGATCTTATAAATCACCTAGATCTATTGAAATTATTCTTCTTCCAGTCTGAACCTTATACAAAGGCATTTCTTCTAGAAATTATCATTTTATTCATCTTAATTAGAACTCAAAATAGATATAATATTAAAAAATATCTTTGTTGAAGAATGATTTCAATGAAAAATAGCAACCACCAATATTTAGGAAAAACTATAAATAATATGTCTTCCATAAAAATATATATATTGTATCAACTATCATTTTGGTATACCTAGTTCACATGAGGCATAATATTTTCACAGACTTAACCAAACTGAAACCATCATAAACATTTTATCTTAATTTTGACCTCTATTGATCTTATATAGGTTATGTACTTTGTCCTCTAAAAACTTCACAAAGAAATAATATTGGAAGTAGATATTAATTTTTTGTGACTAAATCACAAAATTATTGTCCAAATTAATTTTAATCTAACTATAAAATTATATAAAACCACTTTCCTAAAAATTTTCAAGCACCTCCAACAAACACATTAACCATCTAAATTATTTCACCACATTCATTAATTTTATATATTTTTCTTCTGTTTTGAATGGCTCTACCACTAACTATAATATCAACACACAACTTATTTATATTCCACTAAATGTAAATAAACATACTATAGAAATATTTCATTTGTCTATATCCCCTCTAAATTATAAATTCATATAACCCTACAATATGTAATTTTTCTATAACATAAGGCTTTATATTCCAAATATTTGAAATATCAGAGGATCCATTTCATAGATTCCTAGTGTTCTTCCCCTATGTTTTTATAAAATTGACTAAAATTTCCATTTTAAATTATAATCACCAACATTTTTTTTATGATGTAATATAACAATCTTCCTCTCTTTGATTAAAACATAACATCCAACATGTATTTAGCCACATATTTCATTTTTATTTCTTCACCCTTGGATAATTTGAGGTTTTCAACCAATAAGTTTAAAAATGATTTACATCTATCCATTATAAATATATTGATGACGTTTTTTGGGTATTACCATTTAGATATAAAAAATCATATTTCATATCTCTCTCGATCCACATTCCCATGATTTTATTTTATTCACTGAGATCTTTCATCTCAAATTTTTTGGAAAGTTCATAATTCACCTATAACATTTATTTAATACCTTGTCCAGAAAGGACTAAGACATATGTATATGGGATTTGGTTGCTAAATATACCATCCTTCTACACCATTCAGTAGAATTAGTTATATGATTTTCTTTAGATGATCCCCTTATAATCCATTAATGAATATGAATTCCTACTACCTTTCCATGGTGCATGCCTCATGTCATTAAGAATTCTCTTTAGCATTCACACTAATCCCATGAGTCATTTATCTTTGAAGACGTCTTGTTTCATCATGTAAATTTCTTCTTCCATACCACCATAAAAAAATTTCATCTTTACATAAAAAATTCTATATGTAATCTTTCAAAAGAAATCGAAATCGTCAACATTCAGATGCTATTATTTTTAACTACCGATGATAAAAATTCATTTAAATCCACTCTTTCATTATATTGAAAACCTTTAATAAAAAACATTTCATTGTACCTCTATCTACTATTATCTTTTACATTCAAATATAAGACCTATGTAATCTACAGTTTCTTTATTCCTTATAGTTATTCCATTTGAACCAATATTTAATTTTCACACAATGAATCCAACTCATCTTTCAAATATAATTTCCACTATCTCGATTCACCAAGGTTATATTATTCTTATTTACACATGAACTTTTATCCATCTATTAGAATAAAATATTGACCATTAGTTTTGAAACTCGATATTAGTCACCTAATTCTATAAAATCTCAATAATTCAGCCTATGACACTACTCTTTCTAGAATTAAAATTTTTAACACTTCTACTTATAAAACTCGGATATTATCTTCTATATTTTTTAATAATTCTATTACATATTTTTCTACCCTAACTTTTAGACTTTTGATAATCCCTAGAAACATATAATTAGTTCAACTCTTAATTTTTAAGTTGTTTCTATGTTCTCAACTTCTATTTCTAAATAGTTTTAGTCTTTCCATAATAACTTCTCATTAAAGTGAACATTTTTGGTTTTTTGTTATCATCTAATTTTTATCATCCCAAAGTTGTAATATAATTTTTCCAACACCATATCCCACAAAAACATTTTTGGGACTTAGATTTAATCTTTTTCCAACCCTAGACATCATCACTGATATAAGAATGGATATCCAAAAAATACATGGGAAATTTTGTTGCTTTAATATTTAGTAATTACTCTATAATATCAAACCCAATTGGTGTGTAAGGACTCCAATTAATAATATATTACACAAAATTAACTAATTTTACCAAATATATTTAGACATTCAAGAATTTAGCCTCATGCCCTGATATTTTTTAAAACATGTATGATTTATTTGTTATGCTAGAATATTCTGATTTGGTGCTTTTGAAACAATTTCTAAAACATGACTCCTTTTTCTCATGAAGAAATTTAAAAAACACTTCCTACTACATTCACCTTCATTATTAGACCTTCATCATTTTAGTTAAATTTTATCCCCCTTCTACACTAAGGCCCTCAAATAAAAAAACATTTTGAACACATTGTATTTTTTCATTGAAAGGAAAAATCACACATTCCATATTGAATATCTAATGAATTTCAGGAATTAAAATGACACCCCATGATAACAGGCTAGTGTAGGGACCCAAACATCTATATTCATAGACTCCAACATTTTAAACATTAGTTTTACTTTATTTATAATGAACTACACCTTTCTATCCTTTCTGAGTATAAAACTATCACAATATCCAAACATTAAGTGACCAAGATTAATTATACTTATTTCCAATAGAAATTATATTTTATTCTCATTTATTTTCCTAAGATGGAAATACCACAAAATTGAACGTTATACTTTTTTCATTCCAAATATATTTTATTACTCTAAACTTATGTTTAGATATAATTAGTATACAAATTTTTACACAGTCCTCAAACCCTAATTAATCTTATATACTAAATTCTTAATGCTTGTTCTGAATACATCTCTATCTAGCTAATCTATAGAAATAAAGTTTTTCTATAAACAATGTGTTTTCTAAGAAACTTCGGTATGTTTCGGTTACCTATCAAATAATGGTAAATTATATTCTTCATGTGGACTTTAATGAATCCCATATATATAATCTTAATACATTCACCATTAGGTATGTGAACCATTCAGAACCTTTTGGACACATAATTCACCATGCATACCTTCTCAACAATAGAATCTAAAGAAGCTACAGAATCAATGATATATAAATCCAATGGATAATTGTAACTAAAAATAAAATACTACTACCATCAACTATAAAATTAATAGAACATAATCTTTCCAAAATTTTCCTTATAAAATTCACCTCATGGCCCATAAAATAATTTTTTGGATTTCCATTATTTATGGAATTACAACATATGGGTCAGGGATAATTAATTTGCAAAAAATTATTTCTATAGTCAAGTCATTAATTTTCTTCCAACATCTTCTATGTGGTTACCATCCAATACCTTCCATATTTATTGAGATTGTAGTAGGTTCTTAGACATTCTGTAATACCCCAAGGATTTATTAATTAATTTAATATAGAATTCATGAAACAATAAGTTTCAATGCAACAAAAACTTTTTTATAGAAGATAGTTATAACCTATCTGTTAAACATAATTTATCCACTTCTATGTTTTGAATTTCGAAAAGCAGATGTACATGGTTATGATGAGTAAGATATTTAGTCTGATATGATCAACTTACATTTTTGTTGAATAGTAACATGACCCTTATGAATAGTAATGTATCTTTATGAATATTAACATCACCTATGTAAGTATGAATAAAATTTAGGCACCTTATAAATGCAAGTGAATATTTTAAAAATTAATAACTAAGTATTGGTATTTTGGAAAGTAGTAAATATTTAATTAAAATTTTAAATTAATAAATTGATTTAAAATAAAATTATCTTTTATAAAATTTATTCTTAAATAAATATATTGTTTTCCTATTATTTTAGGATAATTTAATAAGATCTTAGTTAATTTTTTAGGGTGTTATAAAATCAATTTTAGTTTTAAAAATTGTCTTTTTCGAGTAAATGATGATTTTATTTACAAATTAAATTTCACATATTTATAAAATTATTCTGATAAAATGGATTCCATTTTTGAATTTTAAACATCTAAAAATGGTTTTAGTGAATTTTTGGGATTTTTCTAAAATATTTGAATTTTTGCTGAATAGTAAAATATGGTAATTTACAGTATAAATACATTATAAGATAAATACCTTATTTATTACATCACAGATGATGTAAGAAACCATTATTTATAACCCACATGAACTTATTACTGTTTTTTTCATAATAATCAACATTATTTCTTGTCTTGATCAAAATAATAAAATAATGAATAAGATATTCAAAAATCACCCATATCATCCACTATAAAAACCACCCCTTAGTCCCTCTTCAACCCAATTCTCTAAGACTTGAATCTTTTTAATGTTCTGCTAAAATACTCTTCTCTTGTATATCCCCACATCCAAGAACTCTTGGTCTTTCCAAAAGATCAAAATCAATCCCCTTATGGAGATTATCAAGGAGGAGTATCTAAGAGGTAAAATCCACTTCCATTTCCTTTTATTTTCTTTTCACATTCCTTCTTTAATTATTATTATCTCCTCACCCCCTATTTAAATGATAATTATAAATCCATTATTATCTATATACTGTTATGATATCATGAAAATTTAATATCCTCCCTCAAACTTCTATCTCTCTCCTTTGTTTTAAAAATGAAATCATCATCCTAGTGGTGCTGATTTAAAACCTATATGGACAATTATCCTTATTTCTTCAATTTACCCTTAAAATATAGTCCTGAAATAATTTTTATGGTTGAAATAGACTATAATTTATTTATTATAACCTATTCAATGTTCCGGAACTAGTATATATACATAATACTAATTCATATGACAAAACTAGTTTGTAACAATCAAAACATCACCAAAATAATCTAAATGATTATCATTAATTTTCTATCTAATAACTCATCCTCATACCATATATAAAAATGAATTATATCACCATTTAATATTATTTATGTTCATTAGTATCATATAAATTCAATTCTGGATAATTATACCAATTCCACATGAACTTCCATACTTATAATCAAGTGAATCAATCATGAATATCAAGAAATGAACACTTTTAAATGAAGGAATTTAGTCTTCTAACTTATAAAAGGCCATAAATAAACTTAGTAAAATTATAATAAATTTTTTACATGTAAAATATGTTCTTAATTAAATTATTAATGGGTCTAATTTAATATTACAAGACCTTAAGTTCAAGTGTAGAACACATTACGACATAAGGTTAGAGTTTTATACCTAAACCTCCATTTTCATTCGGGTTACTCTTATTCACTACTTAAATCAATGAAATTATTACTTATTATTATGTACTACAAATAAATTTTGTGTGAATGTTCAATATATATGTACCAATCAGAATTATTATTTATTTTATAGGGAGTTACACGTTTTAAAAGGATCTTTCAAAAAATTCTTCTAGATAAAAAAGCTTGTTTCAAAAGAACTTCTCCGGTTCTTACCTATTTTCAAATGCATTCCATAATTGATTTTATGAGAATTTTTTTTTTATAAAATCAATTATTTTATTATGAAAAAACTTCCTTAATTCAATTCAGGTTTTATATAAATATTTTTTCAAGAGAAATCTTCTTTTCAAAGTAAAAGAGTATTTTTATCAAGAATTACACAATGATTTTATAAGAGTATTTTCATCTATTTCAAGAATCATGTTGATTATTATGTTTAATTGGGATTAATATTTTATTATATCATGTACTATGTTTTACTGAATTTTTTATGATTAGTTTTACTATGTATGTGCTATCTTGAAACAATTCAACATATTAATTTGAATGGTTAGTGTTATGATTGGGGAAAGTAATTTACATTTCATATGTTTATTTAAATTTGAATGTATATATGGTTAATGTTTCACACTTTTCATATGAGGAATCAATTGGACTTAGTAAGTGTTAGGTGGGTTCTATTATATCCCTTTGGTGCATCGGTAGGTCTCATGTGACAAACTAGTTTGTGTTTTTACCCATTTATGAATGGTCTTGGAACGAGGCCTTGACATAATGGTTATGATGTCCCACATTTTGAATTCCCTCATTATGAAATAAGTAAGTGTTAGTACATGTGATTATTCGACTAGTATAATATACATGGTTGTGTTTTAATATGGAATTATTCATTCAACTTTTATTCATACCATATTATTCTCAAGTAAATTTTTATAGGCATGTGTTTTTAGTTTCTCACCATGCCTAGTGTTTATTTTTATGATTACTTCTGTAATATTACTCACCCTTACTGAGCATCTAAGCTCACCCCTTTATTATGTTTTATTTTTTCCCCTGATGCAAAGAATTATATTATGAATGACTTTCAAGGATAATCAAATATTTTTGTATGATTCCAATGGAATTTATATTTTATATTTCATTTCAAGTTTTAATGTTGAACTTATGTATGTATCTTGTTTTCCCAAACTACTAAAATATTTTTTCCTTGAATATGTGTCCCCCTTTTTAATATAACAATGTAACAAAATAAGGAACCAACACTAGGAAACTGGGTTTGGGGTGTTAAAGTTGGTATTAAAAGAATTTTAGAAGAAAATATGAAAACTAGACATAGAAAATGTAGATTAGAGGAAAATTCCTAAGGTGGACTTTGAGGATAAGAATACAATAACATCCTATAATTTTAGTAAGTAAGATATTATATAGATATTAATATAAATACATCCTTGTCGAGATACTATAAGTGGATGTGGTTCTTGCATAGATGTACCTAAGAGTACCAACTCTAACAAGGTGTTCTGATCTTGACTCCAGGTAACCCGATACACAACAACGGGCCTTACTACGAACCTAGTTTGACAGTCCTGGGGGATATGGTTAGGATAATTCACATATTATTTACAAGAAATTATAAAGAATTTAAAATTAAAGTTTTCCTGTAAGAAACCATGTTTATGATTATGTTATTAGCTATGTATAGGATTTCAATTTATGTTAAGTATTCTTTTTTTAGATTATGCAATATGATTCGTAACCTAATATAGTGAATGTCATCATTTCTAAATGTTTCCTTGTGAAATGAATGGAAATCTCATGAATGTTTGTATCCCATTTAGTAATTTCCCTCCTATTCAAGATAATGATATTGATTCTGGAGATGCCACTAGTGTTTAGAAACTTATAACTATATAGTGATAGCTAACTCAGGTTATGAAAAATAAACATAACCATATAAAGAATCATGAACCATAACATGGAGGATCGATGTTATACCTCTTTATGTGATAATAGCCTCTATCATTTAATGGTACCACAAACCCATTCATAGCAGAGAAGTGGATAAGTTCTTTAGAGAAGATATTTCTCACTTTGGGAAGTAATGAAAGGGGGAAGGTTGCCATGAAAGTTTATCTTTAATTATGAGATGTTGAAAAATGGTAGTCACTAATTCAAAACACAAAGTAGGAGTAAGAGATATAAAATATGGAATGGATGGATTTAAAGGATATTTTCTTATAAAAATACTTTCCCCATGAACAGTGAGAAGATATAGAAAGGCAGGTTCTAAATCTGAGACAAAAAGAGGATGAGAATATTACAAAGTATAAATCTAATTTCACAAGGTTATCATGGAATGTCATGGACTACATACATAACCCAAGGATAAAGATTGATTGATTATTTGATGGTTTAAAACCATTCCTTCGAAGGGCGCTGGTCTCTTAGAATTTATCATCATATGAAGATATGGTCTCATGTTCTATCAAGATATAAAATGAATTATCTAAGGCATGTGAGTTAAAAGTAAATAAAGAGAAGAAGAGGGTTGCTGGAAACTCTAGAAAAGGAAATAACGTAATGGGTAAGAAGGGAATAGTTGACTTTCCACCATGTAGTAATTGTGGGAAGAAACACTTAGGCGCTTTCCTGAAGGGAATGGGTTTTTCTTATAAGTGTAGAGAAAAAGGTCACCATTCTCATGATTTATATGGAAATAAAGAAGTTGTATGTAACATCCTAACTCGGATCACCTCTAAGACTGTGGCCAGATCGGTGCATCACATAAATTCAAGTGCATATCCCTGAATGCCAGAGGTTACCGACTAGCAGCGAGGGCCCTTTTTGTGTCCATGGGGGAGACTATTCCCTTGTAAGTAACAGATACTATTACAGTGGAAGTAAACAACAACAAATAATAAGTAGTGGTAGCATGTGAATAAATAAACTACAGCAGAAGAAATGTAAATAATCCAATTGAATAATAAAAATCAACTGCAAAAACTCACAAAAGAGTTCCATGCCATGATATGAGTCTAAACTGAAAGTACGGAAAATATAACTCAAATACATAGTCAACTAAAAGAAAAGACACAAGCAAAAACTACATCACGAGAAAGAACCGGTCATCTACCCTAGTCTCCATCCTAAAAATTAATGAATAGTCATGCATCATAATTATCATGCTTCCCCTTGTCAATACCTATGAGCATGTAATATACTCGGGTGTCAACGACGCCTGAGAACGGTGTGAGATAAAATCCCAGTAGGCTGGCACCCACGGTGTCTAAACCTTTCCATTTCGTGAAGAAATAAAAATGCAGTGTGCCATTACATAATTATTTCCAATAAATTAATTACAGTGAAGTGAAATAAATAAGTTGGCTCGGGTCCTAAACGGCACCCATGCCTGGTCACCTGCTTCATCCTAAGATGGTAGTATGAAAGGTACCTATCAGAAGAAATGCACAAACACACATATATATGTATATATAAAACCCATAAAGTGAGGTAAAACTAGGAAAAAGTATACCTCAAGATTGTGCTTTAACTTGGGGTTCAAGTGTAGTGTCAACCAGGAAAACCTTCAAATATCAGGGAAAATATATCAATTCTCAATAAACTCAATTAGAAATAACATAAAACTTAAGTGAATCATTATTTAAGGTTCAAGTTGAGAGTTGGAGTCTGAGCCCGCCCCGAAGGTATCACTACAGAACATCTGTAAATTTATCTAATGCCACCGAGCCCATCCAAGGAAATCTTTCGAAAGACCAAGTATCGCCTGAGGTATGTCTTTACCCTGAGTTCGTCCCGATCTCACAAAAAGGGGTCAGGTGTCATCCGAGACTGGCTAAGACACATTTCCAATGGATCCATCCCAATGGGCCCTTTTTGTACTGGTATCACTCAAAAGTATTAGAAATTATGGGGAAGTATCGGTCCGAAAAATCCAACAACACCACCCCCCAGCACATAGAGGTAACCCATCAGGAACGGATTATCTAAGTGTGGCCCTTAATATGGGACCTGCCTCATTTATCTGCCCTGAATTTAATTAATGTTTTCACAGAAGAATATATAACATAATCAGCATATAAAGTCGTAGCTTGAAAACTAACCAGATACACTTGTGTATTGCAGGGCATAAATTTAATATTACAACACAACAACTTGTAAGGAAATATACATATCATACAAACCTCAGCAGATAATGAATATTTAAATAATAAACTGTTCAGCAAAACAAGTGTCAATGATCCAACAATTGAAGATCATGTTCAAGCAACTATTTATTTAATTTAATTACAATAAAAAGTTGCTTCAAAACAAATGTAATTAATCAAACAATAGACTCAGCTGATGGTAGAATACACCAATCATGTCGGAATACCCAAAGGGGTGTCCAACTTTATTACAATAATTCAAAAAACTATTCATTTAATTTAACAACAATAAAAAGGGGTTGTGCAATACCTGTAGCTAATTAAATTAATAACCCGGATAATGGAAAAATACACCGACTATGTCGGTACACTCAAAGGGTTTTCTGATCTTTTTTAACAATTCAAAAAAAATTAATTTACGATGATTAAGGCAACAATATTTAAACAGAACCATTAACAAATTAAAATGGGTAAAATTCCACAAAGCTGGTAGGCACCGACTAATGGCACAATGGTGAGTTTTTTATAAATCATAATGAAACAGAGGGAAATCGAATAGGCACCATTCCTTGTAGTCATAGATGACTCTATGATCCATGGTAGACTTCGATTTGACCTAAAACGGATGAAAACGAAGGATTTTCGAAAAACCCCAAAATAGGGTAAGAATATTCCACGACAAACTGTGCGTAGAATACACAATGGAATCAAATTATTCTACTTGGGAAACGTTATCATTTCCCTAAGGTTTATTGCGCACCTTACAGTGAAAGAATTGTACGTCGGATAGAGGAGCAGTGGCCTTCTGAAGGGGTTGATGGTTGGTGTGACGGGATTGAGGGTTGTGACGTGATGAGTGGGGGAGGGAGATATGAGAGGAAAAAAGAAAAGAGAGAAAAGAGAGAAAAATACAAGAAAAGAAAACTAAGAGAAAAATAAAAGATAATGAAAAAAGGAAATAAAATAAAAATATAAAAGAAAACAAAAGAATTGAAAGGAAAGTAATAAAAATAATTAAAAACAGGAGTCCTTCATTTCAATTTTTTTTATTTTTCCTATAACCTCCTCTTTATTTTATTTTATAATTTCTTTTCATCCTTTCTTGATTTATTTTAAACCTTCTTTAAATATCTTATTACTTTTTCTAGTCCTTAATTAGTTATTTAAAACTCAAACACTACGCCAAGCGCGACGTGACATTTTTCATTAAATGTCTTCAATTATTTAAATTAAATAAAAAGATTCCTAGGACCTATTGTGAGGTGCACAGGCACATGCCCCTGGTCTCTTAATTAATTATATTTCAATAAAGTAAAAATGGTTCCTACCAGATTAAGGTATAGAAGTTACAAATTCCCATTTTTAATGAAACTTGTCCCCAAGTTTCCCTTCCGAGGGTAGTCGAACATCGCCTGAGAAGAGTTCTGGACACTACGCACGTACATCCGTCTCTCACTCCCAGGTCTCATCCTGAATGCATCTGTGCTGCCACAACACCTGGACCAGTGGGACTGACTTGCCTCAGAGGACTTTCATGCTACGGTCAATGATACAGATTGGATGCTCCGCAAAGTATGCATCAGCAGCAATCTTGATGTCGTCAGGGTCAAAAGAATGAGACAGGACTGGATGATATTGTCAAAGTTGAGATACATGGAAAATGTTGTTCATGGAATGATGCCTCTGAGGTATCAGTGACTAATATGCTACCATCCCAACTCTCTCTACTATCTCAAATGGCCTGACATATCTCGGTGATAACTTTCCTTGTCTTCGGATCCGCCTATGAGCCAACCTCAGAGAAACACGCCGAAAGACTCGATGTCCCACCTTAAACTCTAGATGTCTATGGTGATGTTTGGTATAAGACTTTTGCATGGACTGAGTTGTAGTCATATGCTTCTGAATCAGTTGAACTTTCTTAGAAGTCTCCTGAACAATATGAGGACCCAACAGAGCTGCCTCACCTACTTCGAGCTAGCATAAAGGAGAACGACACTATCTACCATAGAGAGCCTCATACGGAGCCATTTGGATTGTTTCCTGGAAGCTGTTATTATAGGTAAACTTGACAAGAGGTAAATTTGTCTCCCAAGAACCTCCAAAATCAAGGATATAAGCCCGTAACATATCCTAAAACACTCGTATAGCTCTCTCAGATTGCCCATCGGTCTGGGGGTGATATTAAGTACTTAGAAGTACCTGTGAGCCCAGTTCATTTTGCAACCCTTTCCAGAACCACGAAGTAAAACAGTCATTCCTGTCCGAGACAATAGAATAAGTTACACCATAAAGTTGCACAATTTTCTGGATATACAGCCTTCCCAACACATCAATCATAAAGGTCTCTCAGATAGGTAAGAATTGTGCAACCTTGGTCAACCTATCAATAACCACCCATACTGCATCGCTTCCTCAATGAGATCTTGGAAAGCCCATAACGAAATCCATGGTGATTTCATTCCATTTCCATTTAGGAATGGATAGAGGTTGTAGGAGTCCAACAGGTCGCTGGTGCTCTGCCTTCACCTGTTGGCAGGTGGAGCACCGAGTGATGAAACCTTCTATCTAATTTTTCATACCAAGCCACCAATACTGTAAACACATGTCTCTATACATCATGGTCATACCAGGATGAACTTCCCAAATAGAGGTGTGAGATTCTTTCATCAGCTCTTCCCGTATACCTAAAGGTACCCATACACAAACACGGTAAAGGAGAGTTTCATTGCCATCAATAACCAAACTAGGATTTGGGTTCTCTCTTGAAACACTTTCCCTAAATACGAGACCGTCAGGTTCAATCAACTATTTCCTTCGGACTTCCTCTAGAAGAGAGGATTTCACTGTAAGAGCTGGTAGAACTGGTTGTCCACTTTTCTCTTGAACCTCCAATGCATCTCTAAAAACAATACCACCATCTAGAACTCACTACTGGCTACCTGCACGTCCTAAGTCTGTGTCTTGCGGCTTAAAGCATCCACCAAATCATTACCCTTACCAGGGGTATAAGCAAGCTCAAAATCAAATGACTGCAAGTACTCGACCCACCTGTATTTCCTTATGTTCAAGTCTCATTGAGTGGAGATATATTTCAAGATTTTATGATCCGTGTAAATAAAGAATCTCTCACCCAAGAAATAGTGCCTCCAACAATATAGATCATGAACCATAGCTTCCAACACAATGTTGTGTGTAGGATAGTTCCACTCATGAGATCTCAGCTGGTGGGATCCATAAGCCAGGACTCGATCAACCTTCCTCAAAACTACATCTAGTCCAATTCCTAAAGCATCACAATAAACTGTATAGCTCTTACCAGGTTCAGGAAGAATCAGGATCGAGGATGAGGTTAGTGTTCATTTCAGCTCCTGAAAAGACTTTTCAAAAGCTTCTGACTAGACAAATTGTACACCTTGCTTAGTCAAGGTCATGAGAGGCACTGCTAAGAAGGAGAAAACTTGGATGAATCGCCTGTAATAGCCAGCAATCCCCAAGAAACTGCAGATGTCAAAGACACTCTTGGGCATCTCCCATGAAACCATGGTGCTCACCTTTTCTGGGTCAACTGATACCCCTTCTTCAGATATAATATAACCCAAGAAGTGTACCTTACCAATCCAGAAGTGGAATTTACTGAGCTTAGCATATAGTTGGTTCTCTCTCAATGTACTCAGCATGATATCAAGATGGGTTTCATGGTCGTTTCTAGAATTTGAATACACTAAGATGTTGTCCATGAAGACTACCCTAAAAGAATTATGATACGGATGAAAAACCAAGTTCATCAGGGCTATGAATACTGTCGGTGCATTCGTGAGGCCGAAAGGAAAAACCAGATACTCATACAAGCCATACCTACTTCGGAATGTTGTACGTGGTATGTTAGATGGTCTCACATGCACCTAGTTATATCCCGACCTCAGATCAATCTTGGAGAAAATATTTTCTCCCCGGAGCTGGTCAAAGAGATCATCTATATGAGGAAATGGATATCGATTCTTTACCATGAGCTGGTTGAGTCGAAGATAATCCGCGCATAACCTTAGGGTAATGCCTGCCTTCTTGTCAAAAAGGACAGGTGAACCCCATGGTGATGTGCTAGGTCTGATGAAACCCTTAACCTCAAGGTCTTAAAGCTACTTTTTGAGTTCCTGTAGCTCTGTTGGTGCCATCCTATAGGGAGGAATAGACACTGGTTCCGCACTTGGCATGAGCTCGATAGTGAACTCCGCGTCTCTCATAGGAGGTAAGCTAGATAAATAATTAGGGAAGACATCCCTAAAAAGATCCACCACTTGTGGGAATTCAACTAGTTGCATTCCCTGATTGCTCATGAAGAGACTTTCCAAGTGATTGGTCACTCTGCCCAACCCTGCATATTTAGGCTTAGCTCTGTCTTCTTGCAGGTCTCATTCTCCTTTGTGAAGATATGTGTCGCCCTTAGGGGATGTGAAGGACACCTGATGATGATATAAATCCACTTGGGCATGGTAAATAGAAACCCATTTCATACCAAGAATGACTTAAATGCAAGACATATTGAGGATATAGAAATTCCAAACAAAACAGTACCTTCCTATCTCAAGGGGGCACTCTTGGCACTGCCGTATTCCCTATATCCAAACCCTAAGTGGGGTTTTGAGAGACAAGACACCGCAAAGGTACTCAATTAGAAAACCAAGACTTTCAACAATAGTAGTATATATAAAGGAGTGCGATGTTCCAGTATCAAAAAGAGCAGAAACTAAAGTAGAGGCTACTAGAATAGTATCTATAACTGTAGATGGCCCTACATTCTACTCCTCTAGTGCTGATTGCACTACATACATGGGGCCTAAGCCACAACCCTAATATGTTTCCTGATTGGCCTGATCAGGTCCACTCTACTGATGTTGATAGTCTGGAACATACCATTTCCTTGGCCTGATCGACTGGTGGAAAAAGAAATTCCATCTTGTTTTGGAGTCATAGATCCCATACCTAATGGAGGTGCAGGTGTGGATCCTCTACCATTGGATGCTAAAGAGAAGGAATGGTAGAAACGCTGAAGGTGACCTATCCTGCCACAAGATCGACACACCTTTGGATCTCTCATGCATTGTGGCTTCTTGTGACCATCCCTACCACACTGATTACAAGTGACAAAGCTATCAAGACATACTATTTGGCTAGGATTTCCCCCATGTGCACTTTCAAAATGACGTTTCCTGCTGCCAGAAGAGCCATCACCCTATCTCGGAACTGAACCACCTTGTCTCACTGGTTTAGCTTCCCTGATATTTCACTCTGAGATCAGATCCTGATTCACGATCACTGTAATAGTGGTCAAATGGAAGATGTTCACCTGGGAGAAGATAATGTACTCATGTCCATCCTGAAAACGCCTCGCAGTATTCTGTGCGTCACTAGTCAGAGATGGAGAAAGACACTGAAGTTCTGTGAAATGAGTAGAATACTCTAACACAGTCATAGATCCCTGTTAAAGATGTAGGAACTCTCGCACACGATCATCGCTCATAGTCTGTGGAAAAAATTGATTGTAGAAGGCTGCATGGAAATTAGACCAAGCCATGCCACTGGCCTACTCAGCCTAAGAAACAACATCCCACCATCATTTGGAAGTGTCATGAAGCATATAGACTGCAAGCTTGACCCTTCGCTCTGGAGGTGTCTCAATCTGGTCGAAGATAGATCGTACAACTTCTATCAATGATTATGCAACATGAGGGCCGCCACTCCCTGAGAAGGTGGCAGGGTGATGCTACAGAAAGTCACATGTAAGGTCTACTATAGATGGGGAAGATCTTGGAATATTCTGAACCAACTATATAAAAATGAGGAGACTATACCTGAACTGAGTGCCAGGGTCCCTCAAAAGATCGATAGGAGGTAGCTCTACAGGAGGCTCTACGAGAGGAACAACTCGTGGTTCAGGACCCACCATCCATGGAATGCGCTCATTTCCAATCTCTTGAGACACATCACGAAGACATCGCAGTGACATTTGTCTACGATATTAAAACACTCCCTTAGATAATGAGTAGAGAATGTGAGAAAAAAAGTAGGGTGTAAAAGAGGTTAGGCACATAGCCTGCCTCTGAGCACTAAACAACAGACTACCTGCCTCAAGATCTGCGTTTCAATATAGAACAGATAACTAAAAAGGATTACTAAATAGTTCTACATCCCACTCCTAGGTTGAGTCAGGCCAACATATAACAGACTAACACAACCTTATATTTAATAAAACTATAATTCAAAATTCTACCACTAGGTATAAAAACACTCACATGAAATAGGAAATCCACGCTGAAAGTAGATATGCTATGACCATATGCACGACATTTAAATCCTATAGTTCCTATCATGATTCAGGTGATGTTTTTCCCTCATATCATCAGGCTACAATGGTAAACCCATTATTTCAATAATACCGTCAGAATAAAAACACAATACAAGTGAGTCACCCAAGGTGAAATCATATCAACAGTAACTTGAATAATCAATAACTACAACCCCAACCTAGTAATTTGAGTTTTCTTCTATACAAGGGTTAGCTACGTCCAAGAACATAGTACATCCTCAATCCCTATATCCTAGTCTTCTATCTAACCCAAATAGTAATACAAAGGGAAAAAACCACCTCCGATACCACTTTGTAACGTCCCGACCCGGCTCACCTCTAAGATGGTGGTCGGACCGGTGTGTTACATAACCTCAAGTGCATGTCCCCGAATGCCAGAGGCTACCGACTAGCAGCGAGGGCCCTTTTGTGTTTATGGGGGAGACTATGCCCTCATAGGTAATAGATAATATCACAGCAGAAGTAAAAAAAACAAATAATAAGTAGTGGAAGCATGTGAATAAATAAACTGCAGCATAAGCAATGTAAATAATCCAACTAAATAATAAAAACCAAGTGTGGAAACTCATAATAGAGTGACATTCCATGATATGAGTCTAAAACTAAAAGTACGGAAAATAGAACTCAAACACATAGTCAACTAAAAGAATATAAACAAGTAGAAACTGCATCTCTTGCAAGGCCCGGTCCTCTGCCCCAGTCTCCATCCTAATAATTAATGAAAATTCATTGGAAGTAGCATGCTTCCCCTTGTCAATACCTGCGAGCATGTAATATACTCGGGTGTCAACGATTCCCGAGCAGGGTGTGAGATAAACTCCCAGTAGGCTGTCACCCATGGTTTCTAAACCATTCCATTTTGTACAAAAATAAAAATGCAGTGTGCCATTACATATCCATTTTAAATAAATTAATTGCAGTGAAATGAAATAAATAAGTCAGACTGGGTCCCAAACGGCACCCATGCCTAGTCACCTGCTTCATCCTAAGCTGGTAGTCTGAATGGGTACATGCCAGAAGAAATGCATAAACACACACATATATGTATATATAAAACCCAGAAAGAAAGGTAAAACCTGGAAAAAGTATACCCCAAGCTTGTGCTTTAACTTGGGGTTCAAGTCCAGTTTCAACCAGGCACACTTCCACATATTAGGGGAAATATCTCAATTCTCAATAGACTCAATTATTAATAACATAAACCTTAAGTGCATCATTATTTAAGGTTCAAGTTAAGAGTTGGAGTCTGAGCCTATCCTGAAGGTATTGCTACGGAACATTCGTCAATTTATCCAATGCCACCGAGCCCGTCCAAGGAAATCCTTCAAAAGACCAAGTATCACCCAAGGAATTTCTTTACCCAGAGTCTGTCTAGATCTCGCAAAAAGGGGTCAAGTGTCATCCAAGTCTGGCTTAGGCACATTACCAATAGATCTGTCCTCATGGGCCCTTTTGGGACCAGTATCATTCAAAAGTATTTGAAAGTCTGGGGAAGTCTCATTCGGGAAAAGCCATCGACACCACCCCCCAACACATAGAGGTAACCCATTAGGAATGGAGTATCTAAGAATGGACCTTAATACGGGACCCACCTCCTTTCCCCAACCTGAATTTAATTAAGGTTTTCACAGTAGATGATATGACATAATCAGCATATAAAGTCGCAGCTTGAAAACTAATCATATACACCCGTGCATCACAAGGCATAAATTTAACAGTACAACACAACAACTTGCAAGGAAATATACACATAATATCAACCTCAGTAAATAATTCATATTTAAATAATAAACAGTACATCAAAACAAGTTTCAATGATACAACAATTAAAGTTCATGTTCAAGAAAATATTTATTTAATTTAATTACAATAAAAATTTGCTTCATAAAACATGAAATTAATAAAAAAATAAACTCAGCTAATGGTAGAATACATCGATCATGTCATCACACCCAAAGGGGTGTCTAATTTTGTTGTAATAATTCAAATAACTATTCATTTAATTTAAAAACAATAAAAATGGGATGTGCAATACCCGCAGCTAATTAAATTAATAACCTGGCTAAAGGAAAAATACACCAACTATATCGGCACAACCAAAGGGGTGTCTGATACTATTTAAGCCATTACAAAAAATTAATTTAAGATGATTAAGGCTGCAATAATTAAATAGAACCATTAAAGTAATTAAAATGGGTAAAATTTCACAAAGTCGGTAGGCACCGACTAACGGTACAACGGTGCGTTTTTTATAAATCGCAAAACAACGGAGGGAAAGTGAGTAGGAACCCTACCTTGTAGTCATAAATGACTCTAAGATCCACGGTACACTTCGATTAGACCTAAAATGAATGAAAATGAAGGATTTTAGAAAAACCCCAAAATAAGGTAAGAATCTTCCGTGATGAACTATGTTCAGAATACTCAACGGAATAGAAAAATTCCACATATAAAATGTTATCATTTCCCTAAGGATTACTTCTAACCTGAAAGAGAAGGAATCGGACATCGGACGGAGGAGTAGCGGCCTTCTGAATGGGATGCTGGTTGGTGAGATGGGATTGAGGGGTGCGACGTGAGGGAAAAGGCCACACTTGTGCGCCACCTTACTCCTTCAATAGAACTTGTGTGCCCCTCTTCTGGAAGAACCTCAAGAGGATTCTAAAGGCTTTAATCAAGAGTTGCTCAAGTATTGCCCTGCTGGTTAACCATCGTGCAAGTACCCATGTGTCGCGTAGGTATACCTACGTGAACAGGACTTGCGCGCCCATGCAGTACATGTGCGCCTACCAGGACTTGCGTGCCCCTGCCTTTTTGGGTGCCCTTCTTTCCCATTTCGCCCCTCTTAAGCCATTCCACCTCTCCTATTCAAGATTCAATCTTCAAGACACTCTTCAAAGCCATTTATGGAATGATTTATTGATTTGTATTCCTTATCTGAAAGGAACTCTGTGGAATATCTCTCAAAACCTAGTGATTTATACATCATTATGTCACTAAAAAATTGAGATTTCATTCATTCAACCTCATCCTTTAAGATGAGAGAACCCCTTAATCTGGGCCTCCTTTTCCGGAATAATCCCCAGTCATAATTCTCAAATCTAGGCATCCTCCTTAGGAGTAATCCCCAAACATAATTATCTTAACCTGGGCTTCCTTTTCAGGAGTAATCCCCAGTCTCAAACATGGGCATCCTCCTTAGGAGTAAGCCCCAAGTCCCTTAATTTTTCAAATCTCTTAACCTGGGTCTCCTTTTCACGAGTAAGCCCCAGTCTTAATTTCTCTTAACCAGTCCTAATTTACCTTTGATCTGGGATTCCTTTTCAGGAGTAAAACCCAATCATAAGTCCTCTCCTAATTTGGGTCTCCTTTTCAGGAGTAAGCCCCAAGTTAGAGTATTTAAAATCTCCATGAAGCACATATACCTTTATGGACCCTGCTCCTGGATTTCTTCCCTAAAGTAAATCCTAACCTTCATTTATTTGGGAAGTCATACATACATAAGCCCAACATTATTTCTTATGATTGTATCTTTCATGGCACAATTTTCTGTTTTTTACCAATACCTCTTGTTTCTCACATTGAGCATGACTCACATGAGCTTAGAGTGTAAAATTAATTATGACATCCTTCTTTGATCCATCAATCATAAATATCATACTCCCTTACTCGAACTACGTGGGTTCTGGATCCTTTTCTAAACAAAGGATACATAGGTAGCCCATCTGCGGGTTCGATCCCAACTCTGAAATAATCCATGTCCTTTGGAATGACAATAAACTTCAAGTGCCCCACTGAGTGGCTTTAAAACCAGTATGGTCATCATAATTACCAAGATACTTCTATATAAATGTGTCGAAGGGTACCATTGACCAAGAATCTCTAATAAATACAGATGATCCTCTATCGATGAAGAACCTCGAATACATATAAAAGATTCTATAAATTTCCTATATATCGATCATTGATTGTCAGATATAAAGGAAAACTCATTTTATATTTGGTAATGTAATAAGGATTCATGAACCTAACTTAAATCTATAAAGAGAGTCCCGGAGTAGACAATAATTCCCCTCAAAAAGGTGTGATGAGTCCGACCTCCCATCCTCTCGACCAATGAAAATTACTAAGCCTCATCAGTCCATAAACTAATGAGCACCTACCTTTGTAAGGTAGGACTGAATGGATGTGGAATCATTGGATGTTTCTGGTTCTACGAACAAACCCGTTAGAAACCGATTGGAATGTTTGAACCTCCCATCAAAAGGAGCTCATCCCGGAAATCCGAGGGAAATAATCACTAACTTAGTATCAGAACCATATTAAGTTTTATCTTTACTCCAAACATGTATTTTCAAATAATTTTAACTTTATATTGAGTCACTTTTCTTAGAACCATATAATCTCATATCCATAATGAAATAGTTCTGCAGTACAATCCTTATATACTCTATAATTCTTATAACTTGTACATCATTAATATGATACTCAAATGACACAATTATATAATAAAAACATAAGAACACTAATCATTCCTCTTCATCTTTTATAGTATCATAACTTGATTATTATCCAATAGTATCATTTGGGGTATACTCTGATGATTAGAAAATTGATTCGCGTAGTGACCCAACTCCTTACAGAAGAAGCATTGTACATTTGAAACTTTTTTCTTACCCTTATAATCACAAAATTAGTGTCTTTTTTCTCCACACTTATAACAAACTCTCATTCCCTTCAAGAATTTACCAAGTTGATTCTTTCCATAGTTATCACACGTGGGAAAATCTTTCTTTCCCTATTTCCCTTTATCTATCTTTTTCTATGTCATCCTTTTCTTCTCTTATTTCCCTTCAAAACCATAGGACTCAGAGAATTCATTCCTTATCTTATTAAAACATGATACTATTTATTCATATGATAAGAATATGTGGGAGACTATTTCCCTTCTAAATTATGGATTAAGTCCATGAAAGATATGATCCTTCTGACTCTATAGATTATGCGTACTACTGGATTTATCATTAATTCTACTGGGCACCATTTCTAAATGACAACATACACTATGTTAGATCATATCATACTGTATAATCTAAAAACTAGAAAAAAAATCTCAACATTAATTGAATATTTTCACACATCTAGTCTCATAATCATAAAAATGGTTTATTTTCTAGAATATTTACTCATAAATCCTTTATAATGGTTTATAAATAAAATTTGAATTATCCTAAGCATATCCCCTAGGAGTGTCATAACCAAGAGTGCATCATGGACCATTTTCATAAACCAATTCTTGTTCAATTCTAGCTCAAAGTGGTATTTTCAGGTTTTAACCCTAGATACATCTGTTCAAGAGCCGCTTCTACCTACTCATATCCAGAGAGGGATGTATTGCTTGGAAAATTAACAAAATCTATAAATTACCAAAATTTTAGAAAGTTATTCTATACTAATCATCAAAGTATATCTTAAGGTAATGTTTCAAAATCAATGTTTATCTAAATCTATTTCCACGGTTGTTTCTAAAATTCCTCTAACACCAACTGTAACACCATGACTCTAGAAGCCCAGAGTGAGTTCATTATTTTAATACATTAGCATGTTTATAAGGAATCAATTCTTGAATGACTAGTCAATTTATCAGTCTTGTAAAATATATTACATACATGAATGTTACATTACACATTAAAACATAAAACGTAATAAAAATAATCCTTTGAGAATGCCCTTATTCCCATATCTTAACCCTGAAAATCAATCATAATACACTTCTTAGAATCCTGGGAAAATAAACCATAAGAAAGGGGTGAGCTCAGATGCTCAATAAGGGTAAGTAATTTAGAGGAAGATATAAACTTTTAAGGTAAGATGTGTAATAAAAACAAAACCCTTTTAAACATAAACTTGAACATAATATGGAAAAAATAAATCAAACATTACCATATAAACATGCACAAGGATATTCTACTAGTTGAATAATCACATGTAATAACTATTCTGATAACAAGGGAATTCATAATGCCTGACATCATAACAACATAGTCAAGGCCTCGTTCTAAGACTATAAATAAAACTTTTGTCAAGGACTTGGGTCAAAACACTATTTTGTCTCATGAGACCTACTGATGCATCGAGGGGCTATAGCGGGCCCCACCAGTCACTTACTAATTCCAATGAATTCCTCATATAAAAAGGGTGAAACTTAACATAAACATTCATATTAAAACTAGCATAAGAAATGTTAATACTTTAACTATAAACCATGAATGGTATAAAAAAATCCACAGTCAAACATATCATAACCCATTCAATACAATATGGAATATTTTATAATAATAAATCAACTTCATTCAAGAATAATATCCAGTAAAGGATGTTGACATAGTTGAAAATGATCGGTAAAACTCTTTAAGAGAAATATCAATTTTTTCAAATCATTTAAAAGTAACACATTTATAAAGGAAGTCATATAAAAGAGATTTTTGAATCAAATTGTCTCATACAAATTTGAAACTTTGGAAAGGAGTTATAATTTTAAAATAATCATGTCTATATAAATAAATCCTTAAAATCCTTTTGAAAACATGGACATTAATTAAAAAAATTTTGAAAAATAAATCATTAAAACATTGAAAATGATGATCATGCTAAAGATTCCCTTCCAAAAAAACCTTAAAATATTCCTTTTGAAAAAATATTATAAAACATGGACATTGATGATAAATATGTCCCAGTAAATACTTACACATAAACAATCTCGGATAATAATGAGATTGAGGAATTAACATGTCCCTTGTACATTCCTTTAATAGAGGGAATGTTTAACCTCCAGTATAATGAACATAGTATGCTATTAAATTATACAATAACCATATTAATATTTCTTATATCATATATGATTCATTTATTACTTTATACTACTCATTTAATAATAATTTCTATGTTAAAGTAACATTTTGGGTAATAATCGCTTTCTTTATCGTACGTGTTTTAACTTGTTATTCTTGATTGTATCACTTAGATCATATTTTACATACTTCCATAATATAAAACATGATTCATATATCATATATATTCAGAAATAAAATATTTATAATAGATATATATATGAAATGGAAAAACCTTTCATGGAGACGGTATTCCGTACGTACGCATGAACGTTGTTTGTGTTTTCTTATCATATAGTATGTAAGTATGTAAACGATATATATTTATCTACATAAATATATATTATTTTAGTAGAACTATTATTTCATATATCTCATACTTAATAAATATATATATTTTTATAAAAATTCTTGAATGGTGATCGTTGAAGATTAATCTCATCGCGTGGTGGAGACGGTAAGTCGTACGTACACATTAGTGACAATATCATTCTCTTGATAGTAAAAAGCCATTTAATTTGATGGTATATTATATATAAAGAATCATTACCATGTTATATTAATTATTTAAATTAATTATACACATTATTATACCCATCCAAATAATGTAGTGTTGAATAACAAACTACACAACGACGTGGAGATGGTAAGTCGTACGTACGCACGTATGGTGACATTGTCATTCATAGGATAGAAATAATAAGGAATATGGTTTTTACATATTTATAATAACCTCTAGTTATTTATATGGTATTGGATTTATTATTTTAGTATGGAAATAAAAAAGAAAGAGGATGTGGAAGAAGAAGAAAAGAACTTTGAAAGAGGTTGTGAAATAATTACCTCTTCTTCAGGTGTCTCCTTTTGATTTGAAAAAAAGGGCTATATAGGTTGGCTTTGTGATCAAAGTACGGCCTATATGATTAATTAATGGTAGTTAATAGGAGATTTTAGCAGGGTTTGGCCAAGTTAAATGGCTTGGGAGGTGTGAAATTAAGAGAAGGGGAAGTTCCCTTTTATAAGAGAGGTGAGGGTCACTTTAGGAAAAGCTGGAAATATTAATTTCATATAAAATCATATTCAGTTTATAATGTCTCCAAAAATATTTTTTTGAGGCTATGGTGGGGATGGGTTGAAATCCTCTCAACCAATAGGTTTTAGAAAAGTTTAGGTCACTATATAAACCTTATCTTTTAGGTTTAACCCTTAGTTAAATAGTTTAACTTTTACTGTGTCTTCTTGTATTATTATAATACATGGTTAATAAACTTACTATAAAATGATAAGAAAACCTCAAGTGGTTCATTAATGACCTATCTATCATTATATAAGTCTTTTGGTCGAGCCTTATATTTTTAGGAATATTAAATCATTAAATAATGAATATGGTTTTAAAATATTTATAATAACCTCTAAGTATGTATATGTTACTGTAGTTATTATTTTAGTATGGAAATAAAAAATAAAGAGGAAGTGTAAGAAGAAGAAAAGAACTTTGAAAGAGGTGGTGGAATAATTACCTCTTTTTTGGGTGATTCATTTTGATTTGAACAAATGGGATACATAGGTTGGCTTTATTATCAAAGTAAGGACTCTATAAAAATGTGAGGGTAGTTGGGAGGATATTTTAGTAGGGTTTGGCTGAGCCAAATGGATTTGGAGGTGTGAAATTAAAATAAGGGGAAGTACCCTTTTATAAGAGGGGTGAGGGTCACTTTAGGAAAAGATTGAAATATTAATTTGTTATACAGTCATATTCAGTTTATAATGGATCTAAAAGGATTTATTTCGAGGCTAAGGTGGGAATGGGTCTACATACTCTCAGAAAATAGGTTTTAGACAAGTTTAGGTCACTATATTAACCTTATCTTTTAGGTTTAACCCTTATTTAAACAAATTAACTTTTTCCATGTCTTCTTGTATTATTATAATACATGATTAATGAAATTACTATAAAATTTCAAGTCAACCTCAAGTGGTTCATTAATGACATATCAATCATTATAAGTAGTTTTTAATAACCTTAGATTTTTCGGAATATTATATCATTTAATAATATAGTATTTTTTTTAAAAACTCATTTATGTCAATTTTAAAACCATTTAGTATTTGGTTTTTGTGAAAGTCATAAAAACATTATCAATTCGAAAAAAAAATATTTAATAAATCCTAACATGTCATATTAACCTATAAAATTATTTTAATGCATCAAAAGTCTCAATTTATATTTATTTTAATATTTATAATATCAATAATTTTAATCTTTCATTAATAAGGTAATTATTGCATCATTATTGAGTCATAAATAAATTTAAATATTTAATGTTTAAAAAATATAAATAAAATACCATGATGTGGGACATATTTTTATATTTATATTGAATATTTATAGTTGAATTTATCTTAGGTATAGCCCTATATTAAAAAAATTTTAGTTATTAAAATTTGAATTTAACACTTTTAAATCTTCTTTAAATAAAATAATAATAAATGTCTTAATCTAATACAAGTGGATCAAAAAAGATCATCTTTTATTCCTAATATTGGATTAAGATGAAATACACTTTTCCAATATAATTGGGATATGTTCTGGGGTAATTATAATATCATTTTTACCTTTAATTATCCTATTTACTTTTAACTGTGGTAAATAAAATTAAAAAGTTACTATTCACCAAAAAATATTTACATCCTATTGAACCAAATTTTACTTACTGATGTCAACCATATCTCTTGGATTTTCAAAATTCAATTCACATAAGTATTAAATTTACGTTTTATGCAAATTTTCCAGCGTACCTAGAAGATGGGTAATTGTGCCTAGAAGATGGGTAAAGAGACGTTAAAAATTTCAATAAAATTTTATATATCAAATATTATTATAAAATAACTCAAATTACATAAATTGGAATAATATATTTATTATGTATCTATTTTTACTTTAAAATAAATTTAAATAAAAATAATAATTATTTAAATGAAAAAATTGGTTTTTATCTACAATGTAGTGTTTTTCTCTATTCATCAAAAATTGAATGTTTTTAGAAAAATACCAAAAAATCACCCAAATCTAATTTTGATTTTCCAAATTAAAAAATTATTTCTATTTTTTCAAATTTAAACCATATAAGTTTCATTAATTAATTTAAAATTAATTTTCGTTGTCAAAACCAGAAAGCGGGTTTTAAAGAAGTAAAAACTATCAAAAGATTGACTTGTGTTTATGTCCAATTTAAATGTTAGATTACTTAAAATAACATAAATTATATTAAATGATAAAAATATAATCTAATTAAAATTTAAAACCACTAAAATACATAATTTAACACTATAAATTATTTTAATTAAAAATTTTGTTTTCAATTAAAATTTAGTATTTTTCACTATTTATCAAATTATGAAAGTTATCGGAAAAGTATCAAAAATTTATCCAAACTAAATTTTTATATCCCAATTCTAAAGAAGAATTTTATTTTGTCAAATTAAATATATATAAGTGTCAAATATTGGATTTAAAAAGGGTTCTCCATTAAAAGGTTGTAAAATTTCATTTTTGAAAAAATACTTCTTTTATTTGAAAATTTTAATTTGTTATTATATTATGTTTAAGAAACTCATAATATGGATGTTAAAATTATATTGAGTATATAAAATTAAAAATTCATTAAATACTATTCATAACTTCTTTTTAAATGGCTAGTTTAGTAAGTTGTGGTGCACTCAAACTTAGTGTTGCATGTGGCACAAGCTATTGAATTACTTTAAAGAGATAATGTACTATGAAATCCTAGGGTGTTACAAGGACTTGGTGAATAAATAAAAGTCATTGATTTTGTAAATAGAATCTTGAGAATATTTCTACCTCTTTATAATGAAAAGTTTTTAGCCCTTGAGGAAATAGATATTTCCAAACATTCTCTGAAAGATCTGCTGAGCATTCTGGTGTCATATGATATGAGATTCAAACCAGATGATGCAACTACTCGAGTAATAAAGGAAATGGAATTAAAATACATGGAAAAAAATTAAATTTCAAGATATAATATTGATGAAGATAATGATTAAAAATAAATTATTTCTCTCATTTCCAAGAAATTCAAGAAGGGAAAAGGGAAATTTGAAGGAATGTTACCTTTGGCTTGTTTTTTGTTGTAGTGGAGTCGGTAACATTGCATCTCGGTGCACAAGAAATTTCAATGATGAATAAAGTGAAGCTGGAGACATAAAAAAATCCATGGAAAAGGTTTTTAAAAAAGGGATACTTCAATTCTGGTAAGAAACTGGAGAGAAAGTTATTTGTTTGTGATGAAGAAGATAATGATAGAAAATTCTTTGAGAAATGAGAACAATAATTTAAATATTGAACCCATGCATTAATTATGGAAACTATTGAAAAATCAAAACCATCGAGAGATAAAGCAAGATATAATCATTTGACCACTGATTTCGATCTCAAGTTGTAACATTAGGATGCTTTTGGTAAGCTTTAGAATAAATGTAAGAGATTAAAAAAATTAGAAATAAATTGTGGAAGAGTCATAAGAATATGTTGATATACTGGAAGTTGAAATTGATCAACTTGAAAAAGTAGTAAAGAAACATTCAACAACTTTTGAAAGCTCAGAAGATATTATTGAACTAAATTTTAGAATTTAAGAACAGGAAAAGGTCATTAATTACCTTACATCAAGACTTGAGGGAATGTATAAAAAAATTAAGGTACTTAAAGAAGAATTTTTTACTCTTAAGAGTAAACTTGAAAGTGAATCAAGTTCAAAAGAAACAAAGAAGAAAAATTATTTTGGAAAATTCTTAGATGATGAGCTACTAGAGAGAGTTAAGTGTGGTTAATATTCAGTTGAAAAGACTCTAAATGATCAAATAAACTCATGCATAAGAAACATAAGAATTGGTTTTCATGCTGAAACATCAAATGCTATAAGGAAAAAAAGGGGAAAAATAATGGCAAGATTAAAGTTAGATATATCATAAATACTCCTAAAGTACAAACAAATAATGTCTCAAATAAAACTGAAAGAAGGGTTGAAAACTATTATTGAGTTTCTTGAGATGATAGAAAGTCAAACTATCCACATAAGGAAGGAGACATGATAAGGAATATAAATGATAAAACATTTCCACCTATGAAATGTCAATTTTGTGTTTATATAATCCATACCATGTTATAATATAAATAGGAAAGGAGCTATTTGAATGGGGAAAAGATAGGAATTCAATAAATGATAATGAATCCATATCCTAATTATTATCAGAGAAACATTTTTTAAGGATATTTTTTTACTATTCTAACTTTTTATATAAAGATGTTGATTGTAGGAAGAAGAATAGCAGGAACAGTTCATACAGAACTCAGAGACAAGTCAATACTCAGTAACAAGATGGAGTTGTTATTACAAACATGTTATCTCCTATGGAATAAGAGTGTGAGTATGATGAACCTATATAAATGGAAAATATATGTAAAAATCCATATTTATCCTTCACTCAAACTAATATTTCATGAAAGGAAAAGAATAAAATTGAAAAATACAACCTTGTAGAAGTATCTCTCAAAGCTACTAAGAACAGTAGCACTTAGATTATTGATAGTGTATGCTCATCCCATTTTATGGGGAATGCATACCTATTAATGAATGTTAAGAAAAAGGTTAATGGAATAGTGATATTCAGTAATGATGGTGCTTTTTAGATCAAAGGAAGTGGAAGTATTGAACTGGCTAATGGAGAGATTAAGCAGGCAAAGTTCCTTATACGGATGGGTTGCATCACAATCTCTTGAGTGTAAATCAGCTATATAACTCAGAACTTATAATAACATTCAATAAAAAGGGGTTTACTATAAAATTAAGAATAGGGGATTCTCTCATTAAACATTGCAGAACAGATGGCAACCTATATCAATTTGATAGTAAAGAGAACATTTTCTGCATGACTGTTGAAGAAGAAAACATTTTTTGGCACTAGAGGTTGGGTCACATAAATCATCAATACATGGAAATGGTATCTAAACTAAAGATAGTCATGGATATCCCCAATCTGAAGCATGAATTGGAAAATACTTGAGATGATTAAATTCGATGGAAGTTGGTCTGCAGTTCATATAAGACAAAGAATAAAAGGGCATCAAATATTCTTGATCTTATTCATAGAGATGTATGTGGTATGATAAATGTTTCTAGACCTTATGGATAAAGGTACTTAGTTATTTTAATTGATGATTATATTATAATTTCTTGTGTGATGGTTACACATAGGAAAATATAAGTGCCTGATCGCATGAAAACTTGTTGATGAATAGTCGAGAATGATACTGGACAGACAATCAAAGTTCTACGATCTGAAAATGGTGGATAATATATATATCCATTGAGTTTGAAAACTATCTATAGAAACTTGAGGTACGACATGAGGTGGATACTATGAGAACTCCGTAGAAAAATATAGTCGTTGAGCTCCAGAATTGATAGGTGAATAGTATGGTCATAACTATGCTGATTGAGATTCATATCTCACACCATTATTGGAAAGAGGATGTTCAAGCTATAGTTTATATTCAAAATTGAATAGGGAATTATATAGGGGAAACCAAGAAACCTTGTGAGTTATTTCATATAAGAAAGACCTGTTTTAAGTATTTTTATGCTTTCAGAAGTAAATGTTTTATCAGAAACAAATAAGGAAATCAAGAAAAGTATGGCGATGTTGTTGGTGAAGGAATATTCCTCAGATATTCAATGAATAGAAAAGCCTAAAAATTTTTAAATAAACATCTTGGAAAAATTATGGAAAGCACTGATGTGAAGATCATTGAAGATAAAATCAAAAATGGATCAAGGAATTCATCTGTTAATGTGATAGAAGATGATGAAGAATGTAGACATGGAACAAATCCAAATACTGAAGTAGAGTAAGGCAGGAAAAACATCTAGGAATCACATCATGATGTTGACTGAGAAGAAGAATCAGAAGAAGAAACCATGGGTGAAGAAAATTATTTTGAACCTCATAGAAGAAATAGAAATGTTGAAATTGATCGATCCAACATTATTAGGGATTAGATAGCTCCCACACAGACATAGAGAATGAGGAATAGTAAAAAATTTGTAATCCTCTTAATTGTGGAACCATCCTCATTTGAAGAATATGTAAAGTATGAATCATGGGTTAAGTCCATGAATGAAGAATTGGATCAGATCTATAAGAGCCAAACATGGGATCGATTTAAGAGACCTGAAACCCACAATCTGATTGTTACAAGGTAGATTTTCAAAAATAAATTTGATGAGCATGGAAATGTGATCATAAATAATTCACAGCTGGTGTGTAAATACTATTCACAGATTGGAGGTGTTTATGTTGAAGAAAAATTTTCCCTAGTGGCTAGACTGGAGTCAATCAGACTGTTTCTTGCTATTGAAAAATCAGTGAGCTTTATTCTTCTTAATGATTAAATAAATTTTTTCATATTAAAGAAGACTCTATATGGTCTAAAATAGACACCATATACATGGTACTCTCAGTTGGATTCTTATCTAATGAAGATCAAATTTAAAAGAGGAGGTATTTCTCACAATCTTTTTGTGAAGAATTCTTAGAAAGATCAGTTCATGGTCCTACTATATGTAGATGATATTATATTTGTAGGAAGTATGAAGGGATCAGTGGATAAAGTTTCCAATCACATGAAATAAGAATTTGAAATGTACATGATTTGTGAACTCACATACTTATTAAGGTTGCAAGTGATTAAGATAAAAGACTACACCTTCATTTCTCAGGAAAATTATGCAAGAGAGTTTCTCAAGAAATTCAATTTTCACGAATACAAACCATTGTCAACTCTAATTGTGGTTGGAAATAAACTTGGAAAGCAAGAGGATGGGACTTTTGTAGATCCCACACTGTGCAGGAGAATCATTGAAAGCTTATTGTATTTTACTGCGACATATACATATATTTTCTTCGCAACATGCTTAGTGGACCACTTTTAAAGTAATTTGAAAGAAGAACATATGGGAGTATCGAAAAAAATCATGAGGTACATTTAAGGAACTCATAATTATGGATTATTCTTTTCTATAGGAATAGATAGTGAACTATTACTATTTTCTTATTCTAACTAGGATAAAGATGTTGTTGATAGATTATCCACAAGTGGTGGATCATTCCTTAGTGGAAATAAATGTGGGGATTTTTTGAGTAAGAAATAATAAAGTACTTCTCTTAGTACATTTGAATATAATTATATCTCCGCTACAAAGGCTTCCACTCAGCTACTACGGATGAAGCAACAACTGAATGATATTGGTGATGAGGTGAAAAAAGAAGTGGTGATTCAATGTGATAACAAAATTGAAAGTGATATTATGAAAAATCCTATTAAGAATTATTTTATGTAACACATTGAAATAAGATATCACTTTATCAAGGAAAATTTGAACAAGGAATGATTAAAATAGATCATCTTGAAACTGATGATCAAGTGGTTGACATACTGACCAATCCATTGTTAGAAAATGTGTTTGAGAAGCATCGATTGAACCTTGGTGTTCAAAAACCTCCTAGTATATGAGGAGGTTTCAAACATCCCATCTACCTAGTTGTATTAACAGTTTTAATCTATTTGTGAAAGTTTTGTAGGTTTAGGGGGGAGAAACAATCCAGAGGGAGTGTTCTTTGAGCTCAACAAGTCAAAATTTTATTCTTTGTATTTATTTCCAATGGGGGAATGGATAAATTCAATGTTTTGTGGTTTAAAAAAGGAGGATGAAATATGAAATTCTTTTTTGATGGAAAGATGATAGAGAATTTAATAATTCAAAAATGTTACAATGGGGGAGAATAATGAGTTACAAGGAGGAAAAATTTTAAATACAATGAGAATGGATAAGAAATTAGATTTTTTTACCAAGAGAACCAAATTCATTCTTCCCCTATTGTTTTATAAACCAACAATTTCTCACATAGACTTAGAGAGTTGGATGATTTGTTTCTCGATTAACAAGTTTTGGTTGGTGCTTCCTTGAATTTATCTACGGATTTCCAACAAACTCAAAGAGAGATATTTTTAAACCAAGTCTATTATTTTCTGGAAATAGAGTATGATTTTTGTTTATTGTAAATCCACTTTAGGTTGATCAAGAGGTTTTCAAGTCAAGTGATCTTATAATACAGGCTGAAGTATGTGTTTAAGGTAGTGTAGTTTCCTATGTTTGTCAAATTTTTGGGCCTCAAAATCGAGAGTTTATTTTTGGAAAAGGAAGGTATTCCACAAAGGTAGTATGTGGATTGGTATTTTCGGGAACAGTTCATGGATCCAGATAATATGGTATGTGAAATGTTGAATCAAGAACCATATAGTTGGAAAGGTTTTTGGAGCATAAAAAGGTATGTGGACCACACATAAGAACTGGTTCGCGAAGAAAAGGAGGTTCACATGAAGGCCTATCATTCGTGGAATAAATATGGTTCATAGGATAGTGTGTCGTTTGTGATAATGAGGTGGATTTTTGAGAATCCATAAAGGGTGTTTTTTGTGAAAACAATATGGTTATTTGTGCCTTTGTGTAAGGAGAATGTAAGTATGTGGACCCTATAGGGAATAGAGTTTGTGGGAGATACAGGGTATAGGGTAAAGGTAGTTCCGTGTAAAATATTTGTTAAATCTCGGTTTATCATATTATGCAGATCTATTCCACTATATATGGAGAACTAATCCCTTTATTAAGGAGAGTCTCTGAGATTAAAATTTTGAGAGAAATTTGTAAAAATATAGAATTTTTTCATGGAAAGATAACCCCGTAATTAATTTAATTAAAAATATGAAAGGAATTTGGTGGATTCCATAACAGTTTTTGGAAGACAATATGTGTTTAAAGAATGATAGTTTTTAGAATACATTTCATGGGGGAAGAGTTTGTTATGTAGAGAAGAAGCAATATTTGGATGCAGTTTGTGAAGGCAGTATGTGGTCCTGATTTTCATAGGAAGTACGTGGAGGAATCATCGTAGTATGTGGAGCAAGGTAGTATGCAGAATAATCTTTGAAGTATGCAGATCAAGGTAGTACGCAGTGTAAGAAGTGTAGTATCGGTGAAGAAAGATCAGTTCATAGAGGAAGAACTTGTGATACGTGTTGTAGAACAGTTCATGGTGGAAGGAAGTCAGTATGCGAAGTAACAGTTCACAAACCAATAGTGCACAGAAAAATTGAAATACATCTACAGGTGAAAACATGAATTCAATAGAGAATCTATCTATAGTTTAGGATGCATGATTTAATACCAATCTTTTGAAATGACCTTCAAGTCAATAAATTGATTTCAAATTCTTTCCAACACAGTGACAAAGGGGGATTCAATAAAAGTGATCTGAGGGATTCAGTGTGATATCCCTAAATCCTTATAAAGGCAGTTCATCCGGCACAAAGTGTAAATGCTAAAATTTTGTACTTCACAACGAGTGAAGAGTAGTGTAATTTGGTACGACTGACAACCTGTCAGAGTATAATCCTTAGACGTATCCCTTAGTGGTGAACCAAGTAAAATTGTTGTTTCCTCACATTTCATGTGATTGTTTTATTCACATTCTCGTTAGACAGGTTTAACAGGTTCCTATCAAACCGGGAATATGATCTGTTAGATTAAAAGAAAAAGTTGAAACCCTGATTCACCCCTCCCCTCTTAGGTTGTTCTAGGGTTATTTACTATATTTATAGTCATTATGAATAGATATTTTCATTAATTCCTAGAATAATTTTAGTTTTTGTTTATTGATGACATATTTTAGTATTCTAAAATTAAGGAGGAACACGAAAGACACCTAAGGATTCTTTTTCAACCCATAAAAAAGAAACTATATGTGAAATTTAATAAGTGTAAATTTTTGTTGCAATAAACTTCTTTTATTGGATATATTGTTTCTAACTATTTCATAATTATTTCCCAATTTTTTAAAAATGTGAAAAACCCACAAATATCACATATATTTTAAGTTTTTTTAGATTAAAAGTTTAATACTAGGGTTTTATTAAAAACTTTTGTTATTTTTCCTTCCCACTGACTATTCTAACTTGAAAGTAGTTAATTTCGTCTAGAAAAAATATTTTTTTGATTATTTAGGAACTGAAAATAATATTGGTGAATAATACAGTTTGGGTCCTCCCTTCACAAAATGGAAAAACAATCAGTAGTGATTCTTTATAAAAATGACTGGGTTGTGTCCTAATGCCTAATTATTAAGTAATTTCTCATACATCACGCATTTTGAAATCTCACAATCTAAATTACCCTACACATGATCAAGAATTATTTTTTTGGGTTTTTTCTTAAAAATTGTGAGGTATTATTTTTATGGAGTAAATTTAGAAATATATACTTATCATGATAATTTTAATTATATATGCACTCGGAAATATTTGAAGAAGACAAAGAAGATGGTTGGAAATGCTCAAGGATTATGATTTCATGATTAATAACCATCCTGGAAAAGAAATTAAATTTTCTAATACTTTGATTTGAAAAAATAATTATACATTAACCATGTAACATTTATAATGTAACCCTTTGGTAAATTATTTAATTATTTTTTTTATAGAAGTTGTGGATACTTGGAAATCTTCAGTTTTGTTTCAGGTTTCAGTGCAGTCAACTTTGTCAAAAAAAAATATCAATCTTAGAAGGAGGATCATTCTTTGTAGGAAAAGGTAGATTTTTTTTGGGATGGGTAAATTTATAAATTTAAATATTGATGAATAAGGTGTTTAGTGATTTGGAAAAATATTTTTTGTTTATTTTTATTCCTATTTTAAGAAAGAATTATTGAGGGAAGCTAATAATTCTCCATTTTCCATTCATCTGGGAAGTACTAAGATGTACAGATACCTTAAAAAGTATTAATGGTTTTATATAATAAAAAGAGATATTGTTGACATTAAAATGAAGTGTTTAACTTGTCAATAGGTTAAAGCATATTGAAAATTACTAAATCGAATATTTCCACCTTTTCTTGTTTTAGAGTGGAAATGGGAAAATATAATCATGGATTTTATGGTGAGATTACCAAAGAATTATCAAGGAAACAATTTTATTTGGTTTATTGTTGATCAATTAACTAAATCTAAACATTTCATTATCATTTAAGATATTATGTCTACATATCATCTTTCTAAATGGTATCTAAAGGAGATGGTAAGGTTACATGGACTTCCTCTATCTATTGTATCAAATCATCGAAAGGACTTCAAAAATAATTTCATATTAAATTAAATTTTAGTAAATATTTTCATTCTAAAACTGATGGTTAGTTTGAATAGATGATTCAAACCATGGAAGATATGATTCATTCTTGTTAAATATATTGTTAGGGAATTCGGGATGAATATCATTCTTTAGTTGAGTTTTCTTATAATAATCGTTTTCTTTTTAGTATATAGATGGAAATATTTAGGGAGTTATATAGAAATTGGTGTCAAACACCATATTTTTTGAATTAAGTAGGAGAAATGAAATTGATGGGAGTATATATAGAAGAGGAAATGTATAATAAGGTATAGTTGATTCAACAACATTTGAGAACATCTCCGAGTAGGAAGATAAGTTATGTGAATAACTGAAGGAAATATCTTTATTTTGAGGTAGGTGATCATGTATTTCTCAAATTTTCTCCATGTAAAAACATAAATTATTTTTTGTCAGAAAGGTATGTGAAATCCATGTTTCATTGGACAGTTTGAAATGTTGGAGAAAGTTAGATTAGTTTCCTACTGAGTGTTCTTACCTCCAAGTTTATCCCATGTACACAACATTTTTTAGGTCTCAATGTTAAGGAAATATGTGCCAGATTCATATCATTTTTTGATCCCTAAAATAGTTCACTTGAAAGATAATTTTCATTATGATAAATAGTCAGTTCATATTCTTGACCATATAAGGAAATTTTTGTGGAATAAGGTGATTTACTATGTTAAGGTTTTATGGAAAAATATTATGTTTGAAGTGGCGACATGAGAATCTGAAAATGTTATGAGGGAAAGATATCCCCAATTATTTAATAAGTGAACTAAATTTTTCAGATAAAATTTCTAAAAGGGGTAATGATATAAAAACCCAGGTAATTATATAATAAATAACTTCAATGTTTATTAATATAGTTCTATTCATTATAAAAATACATTTTAATTTTTTATTAAAAAGGATATAGTTTTAATTAAACACTTTTATTATAAAGTTTTATTTACATTTTTAATTTCTAAATTTAATAATTTTAATTTGGAAAAACTAATTTAATTTTTGAAATCATCATATCAAAATTTACTTTAGGTAAATTTTTTATATTTTTCAGAAAATATTAATTTTCTATTGAATAGTGAAAATTACCTTTTCATTTTCAATAAATTAAGTAATTTAAAATTCCTAATATGGTTTTAATATAATTTTAAGTAACAAAATTATTTTTTTAATTATATTTAATCCAGTAAAATACTTTTTAATAATTAATATATTGTATTTTATTATAAGTTTGTTTTGGGTTTAAAAATAGGATTTTTCTTAAAACTAATTTAAAATACATAATGTTTCCCCAATTTATTTAATTAAAATAATCCCAAATGAAGAATTATTTAAATTAAATTTATATATTATATATTGATAAATATTAATATATATTAATAAAATTATTATAATTAGTCATATAGTTAATATAAAATCATATTTTTCTCAAAAAATACAATTCATGAAAACCCACTTATTCATCATGTCTGCAGGTTTTGTTTTAAATTTAATTTTTCTACTTATGTTTATTGAATTTGGTGAAATTGATTACATATTATTAATCATAATATTCAATATTTTACAATAATGACAACAAAATTTTTTACCATCTTGAAAAGTGAAAATAGTTAAAATTAATTATCCTCGTTAAGGTAAAAACTGATTTATCATGGGTTAAACTAAAAAATATATGAGTTAAAATGACCTAAAAACTTTTATAAAACATATTTTTGGCCGAATTTCGACCTTATAATGTCTAATTATTAATAATAATTCATTTTTTACCCTTTTTCATGTGTCAAACATTCTTACACCTTTTTCGTTTCAAAAATTACAAGTGTGTCACTCACACCACTTATAAAAGGACACCCCCTCTCCTCTCTTATTCAAACCTTAAAACCCTTTTATTTTATCCATTCCAAAACCCAAATAACTTAACAAAATTAAAACCCCCATTTTATAATCCTTATTTTATAAATCCAGTCTAGGAATACATTAGGTATATTCCTAAAGAGGTGGTGCGAGAAGAGGTAAATTTCCTAACTATGCATTTTTATATTATTTCTTCTTCAACCTAATTCAAATATTGTTAATTTTATATTATATAAAAAAAATTCTTCCATATAATGATATTTTAATATATTAATTTCTTGACCTATATCCATATCCACTCCCCTTAAATAGGAAATAACAACATCGATCATGTGTACGGTGAACTATCGTTACGCGAACCGATATGACTTGTTTTCCCTAAATACCTCTCAATGTTGGGTATTATGATTGATATAAAGTATAAATATTATATTAATAATATAATTATACGTTTTGATTCTTCATATCATTTATTATTTTTTTTATGTTACATTTCTTAAGGAATATGATAGCATCGCTCATCTTTTTGGAAAACTACCACCTCACAAAGCGATGTGATTCGTTTTTCACAAATGATATATATAGAATTTAATAAAAAAAATGTTAATGAATATATGTTATGTAAATAAAATAATTATGATATTCACTAAATATTTATCATTATGAAAAGATAATATATAATTTTATTTCTTATCTTTACACCTACTAAAAAATGATAATATCGTTTGTGTACGTGTGGACTACTGCCTTCACGAAGCGATGTGACTATCTATTCAAAAACAAAAAACATGGATGGAATATATAAGTTTATTAAATAAAATAATATGGTATATATGATATTAGTATCATTCTGTAAAGATAAAACATTACTTACATATTTTCTATAATGATCATTGAAAAATGGAAATGTTACTCATGCGCATGTACGGCCTTCCATCTCCATGATTGTAGCATTGTTCATTTTTCACAACATTATTTCATGAAAGGTATTAAAATTATAATTATGTAAAAATATTATAATTATTTTAGGATTACTTTTTGTTATAAGTTTAAATAATGACCTCATTTACCATATTCATCCTAGAAAATTCATTTTGACACATAAACTGAATATGGTCAGAACATATGATGTAAACTTAATTGATTAAGTAACTATAAATAACAAGGTAAAAAGTAAAACAAAATGAATAATATACTTTGAAATTTTTCTTAAGAAATTAAATAATTAACATAAGTTTTTATTAAGGAATATAAAGAACATATGGTATGAATCAAACCTAAGGTAAGGGACTTCATCTCAATTTCCTTTCGTTGAGGCATTCATTGATGCTATGCACCTATATTATTTTATAAGGTGTATATATATACAATTAGACATTTTATATCATGAATTTTTTTATTCATATGATATTTATGGATTTTTTTAATGTTATTATTTCATGGGGCTTATGATTTAAATATTTTAAAAGTGATAATGTACTTTTCTTTTAAAAAATTATTTTTAATTTTTTTCATTTTAATTAAATTTCTCTACCATGTACGTGTTTTTAAAATAATTTTATGAATGTTATTTATATATTCATAAAAGATTTAGAAAATTAATTTTTTTCTATCTTTTAACTTTATAAAAAAGGTTTTCAAAATAAATATTTTATGTATTTTATACAGAAACTTTTGACAAACGAGAAAAAGAATGTTCAATTTTAACATATATGGTGAAAAATACTTTCTTGTCACCATAAAAATTATTTTAAGTTTGTATTACATTAAAATATTTTATGTTCACTAGTACAAAAAACATTTTTTATGACATAATTTTTTCCATTTGTTATAAATAACCGATGTGAAAAGCCGTATAATTGATTTATAACATCGGTTATAATAAAATCAACGTTAAAAATGCATTATGTTGATTTATCACGTCAGTTATTTTATAACTGAGGTGATAAATCAAATATATCACTTTATCACGTTGGTTATAAAATAACCGACGTGATAAATCCACTATCTTGCTTTATCACATCGGTTATATTATAACTGATGTGATTAAGCCAATTTTTTGTGTCGGTAATATAATAACCGACATAATAAACGAGTTTATCACGTCGGTTTTTTTAAAACCGACATGAAAGTTAAAATTTTGAATCACACCAATAATGAGATCAATTTTTTTACAACGCAGTATTGAAATTTTTATTTTCTGCCTAATATTTTGAATAATCCAAATTTATTTTCAAGTGATTTTTATAATTTTTCACGTCGCTTATATAATAACTGACGTGAGAAATAAATTCTTATGACTTTTTCACAACGGTTATATAAGAACCGAGGTGAAAATACATTTTTATTTACGTTCTCACATCGGTTATTAAATAAATGATGTGAAAACTCGATAACAAACATGTATTTAATTTTCTAATCTTCTATTTGACTGGTCCCAAAGCTCAAACAGAGTTATGGATCAAAATTTATGTCCATTGAAAGTTGATCGCCTCTAAACAAAGTCTTAAAAAATGTCAACTTCTGATAGCCATAAATTTTGATCTGTAACTCCCTTTGATCTCTGTGACAAGTAAAAACCAAGATTGGGAAATTATCTACATTTTTATAAGAATTTTTTAGATCAGTTATTAAAAATCGACGTTAAATATCGAATGAAATATGATTTTTCATGTAGTTTATTAACTAACATGTGTTAAAAGTAATTTTTCACATCGTTTATTAAATAACCGACATTAAAAATGTTTACAAACATCTAGATAATTTTCCCATCTTTGTTTTGAGTGGTTGTGGAGCTTAAAAAGAGTTACTGATCAAAAGTTATGGCCATTGGAAGTTGACATTGTTTAAGACTTTGTTTAGAGGTGATTAAATTTTGATGGCTATAACTTTTGATCCATAACTCTGTTTGAGCTCTGGGACCAGTGAACTAGAAGATTAGGAAATTAACTACATGTTTGTTCTTGATTTTCCATGTTGGTTATTTATTAACCGATGTGAAGAATAAATTTTCCATCAATTTTTCACATCGGTTATTAAATAACCGACGTTAAAATGAATTTTTCACATCGGTTATTAAATAAACAACGTGAAAAATAGATGGAAATTTTCTTTATATCCTAAAAACATGGGAATTTTAATATATTTTTATGACGATTATTATAAAACTGATGTGAATGGTATGTTTTATATCCCGCCAACGCAAAATTTCAATTTTTTACAACGCGACATCGATATTTTTGATTGCCACCTAAAACTTTTAATATAGAATTTTCTTTTACCATATAATTTATATGTTTTCATTATACACATATGGTTAAAATATTATGATCATTTCTTTCAACCATCACCATCCAACCGAGTCGACTCATTTGATCTTCAACATAAATCCATTATTTCTTCTTTTTGTGATCTTATCAAGGTATTTGTTATTATTTTTCCATGATTTATGTTTTTTATGATTATTTTTCTTAATTATAATACCATTTAATGATTATTATTTTATTATACTAAATAATAATGTTTCATATCATGGTAAAACTAAAATTCATCCTTCAGATTCAAAAAAATATTTTAAGATGAAGTTCTTCACTCTGCGATCTCATCAAGGCATTCGTTATTATTTTTCCATGATTTTTGTTTTTTAGGATTAGTTTTATTAATTCATATATGATTTAATTATTCATATTTTATTATAATAAATAATTATGTTTCTTATCAGGGTAAAACTACAAATCCTTCTTCGGATTCAAAAAATCCTTTTAGGATGAAGCTTTCATTGGCTCATTCGATGTTTCCTCGGAAAAAAATATCAATCTTTTGATTGTCATACCCTTTGAAATGTAACTCTTTTTGAGCTCTACGACCTAACAAATCAAATATCGAAAAATTATCTACGATATGGTTAAAAATTTTCATGTCAATTTTTAAAAAATCAATGTAAAAAAGGCCTTTTAATGACAGTTGTTTAAAAACCAGCATGAAAAATAGAATTCAATCATTATTTTTTAAAAATGAATGATCTTTCACGTCGTTTTTTAAATAACCGAGGTGAAAAATAAAAAAAAAGATTTTCAGGTCGGTTATTTAATAACCGAAGTGAAAAGGTTTTCTTTTTGATTTTCACATCGGTTATTTAAAAACCGAGGTGAAAAATATAGTTTCAACATCATTTTTTTTAAATGGACGGTCTTTCACATCTATTTTTAAATAACTGACGTGAAAATCATGAAAAAAATATTTATAATGTCGCTTAATAAATAATTGATGTTAAAAAATATTTTTAACATCGCTCGCAAACACGTCAGTTCAAAACCGACTTGAAAAATATAAAATAACCGATGTAAAAAACTATTTTTGTACTAGGGGTTTTATTAAAATAAAAAAAATATTCCCATTATTTTAGGTATTTGGTAATTTAAAATGGTTTTTTAAAATAAAATGGTACTTTAGTATTGAGTTTGTGTTTTTAAAAGAAAAGGCTATTTTGATATCTGCAAGTTATTTGTTATGAGATTATAATATTAGTCAAATGTTTTATTATGGAAATGTTTAATAATAATAATTTTTTATTCACTATATAGTATGTGATAATTATAATGATAAATGGGTGCACCCAGATAGCATCGGGTGACCCTGTTACATCTTATATGACGAGTGCTCTCAAGTTTCACTCCAATTCACTCAACAATTATTATGTTCCCCATAGAATTATATTATAAGTTAGTCATATGGTTATTCCAATTTGTAAGGATTATTTAAGGTTTCTTTAAGAGGATGTCTCAAGGCACTTAAAAGCATTTTATCTTATTTTTGATGATTTTTCAAAGAAATAATTTGTTTTTAAAAGGTAATATTAATAACCTTTTTAAAATAATGAAATTTATTGTTCTGGTTAAAATTTTTAATTTTTAACAATTAAAAAAATCATGGGTTTTCATGTTTTTCACTATAATAGTGGTTTTCTTATTTTTATTTCCATTATTAGGCCTTTTGTGCTCATTCTATGTTTTTAAAATATTTTTCACTATATTTAAGGATGTGTAAATGAAATAAATAGTTCAAGTTTAATTTCATGAATATTTTTCATTAAAATAAATCATGATTTGTTTAGAAGTTTTATATGGTGGGAAAATAGATACTGATTGGAAGTGTCCACTTTGTATTATATGGTTTTTAATGTATGATTTATGACCTAATTCACTAAAACTGTAAAGCTAAAAAGATCTTCAAATTTAAGAGAATAAATTCTTCATGTAAACTCATGATTACGTATTGTTTAAGGTCGGTCCCTTATATTTTCACCTCCATCTCCTAAGATCCAAAAACATGTGTACCTGAAGCCTCAAATAAATGCATTTATTTTACCAATATTTGAAAAAATGATGTCCAAATACACCCATCGAGTGTATATAAGGGGTGTCCACAACTAACCTACTAGGTTCACCCCATGTGTTTCATTAATAACAATTTTTAAGAGAAAAAAACATGAGAGTTTGAAGGAATCTTAAACCAAAACATGAATTTAAAATATAAATTAAACATATGGATAATTATAAGTATGAAAATCTAAGAACCATTGGACATAACTAGGGTGACTATAGTCTTGGATTTATCATAGGATTCCTATACTCTAAATGACTGAATAATTCATACTTTTTCCTAGGCATGAGCCACTAGGGAGGAACATACTAAAATCCAAGTGGTAACTAAATCCACGTCATCGTCTTTTTATTTAGTTGTACAGCACAGAATAAATTACGGAGAGGGTATAAATTTCCTAGTGGTAATTTTCTAAGTCTTAAAATCTAGGTACCTAGGGTTCCCATGTTTTATCCCCTTTATAGTCAATTCAAATTCCGCTTTCAATTTATTCAATAAATCAAACATTCCAACCTAAATCCATTTCCACATAAATAAAAAAGGAAGGAATATTTAATCAACTAGAAAACACAATAGGTCCTTAGAATGCTCCATTTTTTATCAAAGTAGATAAAAAATAATTTTAAATTTTGGTCAACTATATTTTGTCCATCATGAAATGTTATATCATGAAACCACCTACCTCAATAACATGGAATCACCAAAAATAAATTGGAATCCAAAATCTAAATAGAGGAAAAAACCCTATTTATATAATATAAATTCATAAGTGTAACACCCCAAAATTATAGTTTAAAAATAATTTTGTATTCTATTTAGTTTATCGCATATAATACCGAACATAAAATGAACTATACTATACAATTAATATATTATTATTTAAATATCCAAGTTATAACCTAGTAATTGTATTAGAGGGTATAAAATAGAATAATGGAAATATGAAATATATAAAGAAAATTATTTCTTAATAAAAATGTACTGGATAATTCCTTGGAAATAATAACTCAATATTATATTAGATCATATTTTAAAGGAAATATTTTTTATAAAACTGATTTATAAACACAAAATATTTTATTATCAATATAAATTTAGCTAATATATATAAATAAATTATTTTTTGAATTTTATAGATCAAATTTTTAATCAAATAAATTCAAATTCATCTCTAAATGGGGTTACTAGATAAGTAATGTGTATAAATTCATTTTATACTTTGAAAATATTTTTTTTCAAAATTGCTTTTTATTTCATTTATAAAAAGATATTATTATTAATTTATACTAATATTAAAAAATTTGTAACACCCTGAGCTTCCACGATACGCTTCTCATTCAATAATGAAATAGCTTGCATTGTACGCAACTTCGAGTTCTAAAACACCGCGACTAATCAAAGTAGCCATTATGAATAGTAATAACCACTTTTTAAAATTATAGAAATTTTATATTTCAAAATGGACTTCATTTTTGTATTCGTAATATCAAAATTATCCTAAGTTGAATTTTTTGTAACTTTCTGAGAACTTCCAATTTTTTTATGAATAGTGAAAAATACTTAAAAACAACTTTTTAAATCAAAATAATTTATAGTGAAAAATTATACTATTTAGTGGTTTTAAAGTATAATTATAATATATTTTTACCATTTTATCAAATGGTGGTCATTAGAATGAATTTAACATTGAAATCGGACATAAACAATTGCCAATCTTTTGATATAAATTGTTTCTTAGAAACACGCCATTTTTTGTAACAGCGGGAATTGATTATAAAATTAATTAATGCAACTTATATGTTTGGAATTTTGTAAAATAGACATCATTTTTTAATTCGGAATATCAATTATAGCTTAGGGTGAAATTTTGGCCTTGTTCTGAAAAACTTCAATTTTTTATGAATAGTGAAACCACTAAGTGGTAGTTAAATAACTGATTTTTTGTTTAAATGAAATATTACCACTTCTGTGATTTAATTTTCAAAAATCCGACATACATGGTTGTCATTAAGAAGTAAAATGTGGTTCAATGAGATTAAAATAATTTTTTGGTGAATAGTAACTTTTAAGTTCTTAATCGCGATTAGAGGTAATTAGTGTAGTTTAAGGTACAAATAATGTTTTAATAATATGAGATGAGCATGACACTTGTCCTACTCCTATTGGATTAGTCATGGCCGACCAAGAAAACTCATGGGTCAACTTGGAGACCCCATGGAGCCACTTTAGTTGGAAAATGACATTAATATATATTTATTTAATGTTAAAATTAAATTGACACAAACATGAGTTATTTTACTAAAACAGTTTTTAAGTGGGGTTACACAAGTCAAAATTTAGACTATAAATATTCATTAGAAAGCTAAAAATATTTTCTACATCATAGTATTTTTTTTATAATTTTTAGACATTACATAAATTAAATTATTTATGACATCATGATGATGCAGCGATGACCTCATTATTTAACGATTTAAATAAAATGAGAAGATAATGTAAAATACAAGGCTTACACTTGTCCAAAGCCTATTGGATGAGGGTATTTCTAACCCTTATCACCTTATCCACGAATTATATAAGTGTGGGACCTTTAAAATCCGAAACGCATTGTAAAATAATGTAACATTTCAATCTTTCCAAAAGAGCCCCTCCTCTCCACTTATAAAAGGCCCCCACCACTCCCACCTTATTCACACCTTCAAGCCATTTGGCTCGGACAAACTCTGCCCAAATACTCTCCCAACATCCCTCACTTACTCCTAGAATCCTCACTTTGGGCAGAATTCTTCCCAAGAAAGTCTTTGTCTCAAATCAAAAAGAGATACCCGATTTTTTTTAGGTAATGTCTTCTCTATTGTTGTTTTGTTTTATTTTGCTTCTCCAACCCCTTAAACTCTTTTCATTCCTTTATTTTGTAACAACACCAGTATCTAAAATATACTAGGATGTTTTTATGATATTTATTTGGTTTACACTTACACACACCTTCGTCTAATGGTTAAAGAACATACTGTTTCTGTGGGTGGCGAAATACTGCCTCACGAAACGATGATTGTTCAAATTCTTTTAACACCTATAATGGTGGCCATTTTGATGACACTATTTTCATATATGATATATATATTATGTTTAGTTTTTCCTTATGCTTCTGTATTTCTCATTTATGGCATACTTTATGATTTCCATTATGGGTAAACGCGATAATTTCATTTTAGGAAGTGCGGACTACCGCCCCTCAAAGTGATGTGAATCGTTAATGCCATATATGGGATGTATAAAGGATGGAGTAAATGATATTATATATGATATTATACTGGAACTATATTATACCTTTATATAATTATGATTTCATTCCATTAAATACAAAATAGAAATGAAAGTAGCGTTCATGTGTACGTACGGCTTACCGTCTCCATGAACGGTGCATTTCATTTCTTACCTCTAAATGTTACATAATATTATGAATGAATGTATATACTGGATATATATGATATATATGACATCTAAATCATGAATATAATTCTGTAGATAATGGATATTCTACCACAAAAACAACTTGTAATTATAAGAAGTTTATTGTTTACTCAAGTACCAAAGATCGACAAAACGACCGTTATTAACTTAAATAATTACATAATGTTCATAACATGGTAATAAGTGATATAAAAGGAATAATGAACATGAAAAAGGTTCTTAAGTAAATAGAAATTAACTCTAGTTTATTATTCAGGAGGTTAAAGGACGGTCGAGTCAGGACAAGACGCAAGGTAAGGGAACTTCTTAACCCAATTTCCATTCTTTGGGTTAATCTCCTACTTTCAAATTATGTCATGATATTATTATGTCTTATTTTGTATTCTTTATGTGTACCTATAGTGAATACACATAATAGATCTATTTTACTTTAAAAATGATCTTTTTAAGGACTTCGTCTCAATCTCCTTTCATTGAGACATATTTGGTTTTATACACAACTTCCTTTTATACGGTGTATAAACCCCTTTGACTTTTACGTTTATTCAAAAGGAATATTTTCTATACGAATCGTTTTACTAAACGACAAAAAGGGAATGTTTTTCTTTCCGTACATATGCGGCGACAACGACTTCTCCACCGCCGTGACCATTATTTGAGTTTCGGTTTCCTCTACAAGCCATCTTTTTTTTTATGAAAAATAAATACAAAGGTTTAACTTTATTTTATTTTGGTATTGAAAATGGTTTTTAAAGAGTTTTTATTATATCAATGTGTTGTATTGATATCTTGTGATTGAAATGTGGAAATGTTATGTTTCCTTTATGCATGTTTTATGTGATACGATTATGTTATGGTTTATGATATGTTTAAACCTATTCATATGAGGAATGCATTGGACTTAATAAGTGACGGGTGGAGCCCGCTATAGCTCCTCGATGCATCGGCAGGTCTCATGAGACAAAATAGTGTCTTGGCACAAGGCCTTGGAAAAATCTTATTTGTGGTCTTGGCACGAGGCCTTGGCTACGTGGTTATGATAGTCTGGCATTATGCATTCCATAATTATGAAAGTGGTTATTGTTATTTCATGTGATTATTCGACCAGTAGAATATCCATGTGAAGAAGTGAATGGCATTATCTCATTTTACTTTTCCCATATTATGTTGATGTTCAAGTTTAAAAGGCTTTTGTTTTAGTTATACATTGCCTTAAATTTTTATGTTTATTTATGAAAGCTTTGGCAATATTGTTATCCTTACTGAGCATCTGAGCTCACCCCTTTCAATGTTTTAATATTTTCCAGGATGTGAAGAAGTATTTTATGAATGGCCTGCAGGGATAGTCAGAAGAGGATATGAGTGTGGACTATGAAGACTTTGTTATTAGTTTTTCACTTTATGATGTAATGTAAGACTTATGAATGAATCTAGTGTTTCCAAGGCTACTAAACTAATCGGTCTTTCGAGACTTGATCTTTTGTGATCTTGCCAATGTTACGAAGTAATGCACCGACTCTGGGTAGCTGGGGTCGGGGCGTTACAGTTGGTATCAGAGGAAGTTTAGTACTAACCTTGGAATCTAGATTTAGATAAACTCTGATTAGAGCACATAGCCCAAAGATAGACTTTAAGGATTAGTATAGAAGAACTTCCTAGAATTTTGGTATTGTAGAGATGTTGTGAGTTTTCCGAGCAATACATCCCTGTCTGGATACGAGCAGGTAGAGGCGGCTCTGGCACAGATGTACCTAGGGGTAAAACCTGAAAACACTACTTTGAGCTAGACTCGAATGGGAACTGGTTCACGACAACGGGCCTTGCTGCACTCTTGGTTACGACACTCTCAGGGGCTATGCTTAGGATAATTCTCATTTCTTTACAAACCACTATGAAGGGTTATGAGTATATACTTCCTCAAAGAAAACTTTTTTTTAAGATTATGGATTATATCCATAAAATAGTTCAATTAGTGTTAAGTGTTTTACAAGTACGGAATTATGTATTTTGATTCATAAACTAATCTAGTTTATGCAATTGTATAGAAATGGCGCCTAGTGGAAGGAATGGAAACCATATCAATGCACGAACTCCGTGTAGGGATTGCCCTCCTGCTCAAGATAATTATTGTGGATCTGGAGATACAACTGGTGCTGATCAACTTATTACCATACTGGGACAACTCACTCAGGTTATGAATAATAACCTTACTCGTATGGGGCACCCTGATCCGCAACGTGGAGGATCAATGTTAGACCGCTTCATGAGGCAACAACCACCAACATTTAATGGGGGTACAAATCTGTTAGTAGCTGAGCAATGGATAAACTCCTTAGAGAAAATATTACACGCCTTGGGGAGTAGAAAAAGGGAGAAGGTTGTCATGGCAGTTTACCGCCTCACTGGAGATGCCGATCAGTGGTGGTTGCTGATTCAAAACACAAATGAAGATGATGACGTATCGAATATGGAATGGAGGGAGTTCAAAGAGCTTTTCTTAGAAAAATACTTTCCTCGTGACCATCGAGCTGATATGGAAAGGCAATTTCTGAGTCTGAGGCAGAAGGAGGATGAGAATGTCGCAAAGTATGAGGCTAACTTTACAAGGTTAGCGAGTCATGCTGCCGATTATATACATAACCCAAGGAGTAAGATTGATCGTTTCTTTGATGGGTTAAAACCATTTCTCCGTCGAGCTTTAGTATCACAATCCTTCTCATCATACGAAGATATTGTCTCGTGTGCTATCAAGACAGAAAAGGAATTCTCTAAGTCTTATGACAACAAAGTAAAGCAAGAGAAGAAGAGAACGGGGGAACAAGAGACAGATAAAGGGAAAAAGGGAAAGAAGGATTTTCCATTATGTGATAATTGTGGGAAGAATCACCCTGGTACGTGCCTAAAAGGAATGGGAGTTTGTTATAAATGTGGAGAAAAGGATCACCAGGCTCGTGATTTCAAGGGAAAGAAAGAGGCTGTCAAAGTTGAATGCTATAATTGTAGGGAAATGGGGCATTATGCAAATGAATGTCCTAAGCGTCAAGGAAACTTACCTCAGAAAAGGCCAAGGGATCAAGGCCAATCTTATGCTGTGACTACAGTTGAAGCGGAATAATTAATGTATTGGTGCTTTTGGACTCAAGGATTATATTCTGGTTATTAGCATAATGTGATATATATATATATAAGGATTGTACTGCAGTACTTGTTGATTTCAGTAAGGTTTTAATATGATGAAGGTAATTATATTTTTAGTTTGTGACAATAAGAGAAACTTTACTTTGTTTGGGGAATCTGATAAATTGATTTTGGAATTAAGAGACCTTTTAGATAAAGTCTGGACATAGGTATTTTGGATAACTATAAAGGTTGGAGTGGATTAAGTTGATCTTTGGATAGTATTGTTTAAGGTTAAAAAATTTATGAAGATTGTTTTTGGAATATTATGATACTATAGTTTTAGGAAAAGGACAACCTGCAGGGTGGGGCATAACCCGTCGCGTCGGACAAAGCTGCAGGAATCGAACTCACAACCATAGTGCGACAGGCCTTTATTTCCTACCACTAGCCTACAGGAAGTCCCTGGTTATTACAAAATAGTTTTACTAATCTAAATGGTATGTGTTAATATTTGGAACCTTATACAATTAGGATAAAAAGAATATTTTTGAGTTCCGTTACCATTTGAAGTAAAAGTTGGGTTTGTGGTAAAAAATTATTAATGAATGAAAGTATACATAACAAGTATGTATATTCCCTTACGTTCTTAGTAAATCTCCTAAATAAATTCCTCAACATTATAAAAGGTAACTTAAAACAAAAATGTTGTCGGTTAACTTTTCCAACTGGGGATTCAATGACCGTTTAACCAATCACAAGTTTGTGATTTTCTTGTGGTTAAACTTTCTCCTAATCCTGTTTTCTATAACTCTCCATCAGACCTTGATGGTTTTTTTCTCCTCCATATCCATATTTTCATAAAATCCTAGAATGGGCTATATCGGGTGACCATTGTACTTATCTTGCTTTCTTTTAATGTTATATATTTATTAACCTTATTTCCGATGTGGGTTTTCCTCAAAGGTATTTTCTCTTTTCAACCTTTTTTTTTCAAAGAAAAATTTCAAATTGCGAGGACGCAATTTATTGAAGGAGGGGCGAATGTAACACCCTGAGCTTCCACGATACGCTTCTCATTCAATAATGAAATATCTTGCAGTGTACGCAAATTCGAATTCTAAAACACCGCAACTAATCATAGTAGCCGTTATGAATAGTAATAACCACTTTTAAAATTATAGAAATTTTATATTTCAAAATGGACTTCATTTTTGTATTCGTAATATCAAAATTATCCTAAGTTGAATTTTTTGTAACTTTCTGAGAACTTCCAATTTTTTTATGAATAGTGAAAAATACTTAAAAACAACTTTTTAAATCAAAATAATTTATAGTGAAAAATTATACTATTTAGTGGTTTTAAAGTATAATTATAATATATTTTTACCATTTTATCCAATGGTGGTCATTAAAATTAATTTAACATTGAAATCGGACATAAACAATTGCCAATCTTTTGATATAAATTGTTTCTTAGAAACACGCCATTTTTTGTAACAGTGGGAATTGACTATAAAATTAATTAATGCAACTTATATGTTTGGAATTTTGTAAAATAGACATCATTTTTGAATTCGGAATATCAATTATAGCTTAGGGTGAAATTTTGGCCTTGTTCTGAAAAACTTCAATTTTTGATGAATAGTGAAACCACTAAGTGGTAGTTAAATAACTGATTTTTCGTTTAAATGAAATATTACCACTTCTGTGATTTAATTTTCAAAAATCTGACATACATGGTTGTCATTAAGAAGTAAAATGTGGTTCAATGAGATTAAAATAATTTTTTGGTGAATAGTAACTTTTAAGTTCTTAATCACGATTTGAGGTAATTAGTGTAGTTTAAGGTATAAATAATGTTTTAATAATATGAGATGAGCATGACACTTGTCCTACTCCTATTGGATGATTCATGGGTGACCAATAAAACCCATGGGTAAACTTGGGGACCCCATGGAGCAACTTTAGTTGGAAAATGACATTAATATATATTTATTTAATGTTAAAATTAAATTGACACAAACATGAGTTATTTTACTAAAACAGTTTTTAAGTGGGGTTACACAAGTCCAAATTTTGACTATAAATATCAATTAGAAAGATACAAATATTTCCTACATCATAGTATTTTTTTTATAATTTTTAGACATTAAATAAATTAAATTATTTATGACATCATGATGATGCAGCGATGACCTCATTATTTAACGATTTAAATAAAATGAGAAGATAATGTAAAATCCAAGGCTTACACTTGTCCAAAGCCTATTGGATGAGGGGATTTAGAACCCTTATCACCTTATCCACGAATTATATAAGTGTGGGACCTTTATAATCCTAAAATCATTGTAAAATAATGTAACATTTCAATCTTTCCAAAAGAGCCCCTCCTCTCCACTTATAAAAGGCCCCCACCACTCCCACCTTATTCACACCTTCAAGACATTTGGCTCGGCCAAACTCTGCCCAAATACTCTCCCAACATCCCTCACTTACTCCTAGAAGCCTCACTTTGGGCATAATTCTTCCCAATAAAGCCTTTGTCTCAAATCAAAAAGAGATACCCGATTTTTTTAGGTAATGTCTTCTCTATTGTTGTTTTGTTTTATTTTGCTTCTCCAACCCCTTAAACTCTTTTCATTCCTTTATTTTGTAACAACACCAGTATCTAAAATATACTAGGATGTTGTTATAATAATTATTTGGTTTACACTTACACACACCTTCGTCTAATGGTTAAAGAACATACTGTTTCTGTGGGTGGCGAAATACTGCCTCACGAAACGATTATTGTTCAAATTCTTTTAACACCTATAATGGTGGCCATTTTGATGACACTATTTTCATATATGATATATATATTATGTTTATGTTTTCATTATGCTTCTGTATTTCTCATTTATGGCATACTTTATGATTTCCATTATGGGTAAACGCGATAATTTCATTTTAGGAAGTGCGGACTACCACCCCCTCAAAGTGATGTGAATCGTTAATGCCATATATGGGATGTATAAAAGAAGGAGTAAATGATATTATATATTATATTATACTGGAACTATATTATACCTTTATATAATTATGATTTCATTCCATTAAATACGAAATATAAATGAAAGTAGCGTTCATGCGTACGTACGGCTTACCGTCTCCATGAACGGTGCATTTCATTTCTTACCTCTAAATGTTACGTAATATTATGAATGAATATATATACTGGATATATATGATATATATGACATCTAAATCATGAATATAATTCTGGAGAGAATGGATATTCTACCACAAAAACAACTTGTAATTATAAGAAGTTTATTGTTGACTCAAGTACCAAAGATCGACAAAACGACCGTTATTAACTTAAATAATTACATAATGTTCATAACATGGTAATAAGTGATATAAAAGGAATAATGAACATGAAAAAGGTTCTTAAGTAAATAGAAATTAACTCTAGTTTATTATTCAGGAGGTTAAATGACGGTCGAGTCAAGACAAGACGCAAGGTAAGGGAACTTCTTAACCCAATTTCCATTCTTTGGGTTAATCTCCTACTTTCAAATTATGTCATGATATTATTATGTCTTATTTTGTATTATTTATGTGTACCTATAGTGAATACACATAATAGATCTATTTTATTTTAAAACTGATCTTTTTAAGGACTTCGTCTCAATCTCCTTTCATTGAGACATATTTGGTTTTATACACAACTTCCTTTTATACGGTGTATAAACCCCTTTGACTTTTACGTTTATTCAAAAGGAATATTTTCTATACAAATCGTTTTACTAAACGACAAAAAGGGAATGTTTTTCTTTCCTTAAATATGCGGCGACAACGACTTCTCCACCGTCGTGACCATTATTTGAGTTTCGGCTTCCTCTACAAGCCATCTTTTTTTTATGAAAAATAAATACAAAGGTTTAACTTTCTTTTATTTTGGTATTGAAAATGGTTTTTAAAGAGTTTTTATTATATCAATGTGTTGTATTGATATCTTGTGATTGAAATGTGGAAATGTTATGTTTCCTTTATGCATGTTTTATGTGATAAGATTATGTTATGGTTTATGATATGTTTAAACCTATTCATATGAGGAATGCATTGGACTTAATAAGTGACGGGTGGAGCCCGCTATAGCTCCTTGATGCATCGGCAGGTCTCATGAGACAAAATAGTGTCTTGGCACAAGGCCTTGGAAAAATCTTATTTGTGGTCTTGGCACGAGGCCTTGGCTACGTGGTTATGATAGTCCGGCATTATGCATTCCATAATTATGAAAGTGGTTATTGTTATTTCATGTGATTATTCGACCAGTAGAATATCCATGTGAAGAAGTGAATGGCATTATCTCATTTTACTTTTTCCATATTATGTTGATGTTCAAGTTTAAAAGGCTTTTTTTTAGTTATACATTGCCTTAAATTTTTATGTTTATTTATGAAAGCTTCCGCAATATTGTTATCCTTACTGAGCATCTGAGCTCACCCCTTTCAATGTTTTAATATTTTCCAGGATGTGAAGAAGTATTTTATGAATGACCTGCAGGGATAGTCAGAAGAGGATATGAGTGTGTACTATGAAGACTTTGTTATTAGTTTTTCACTTTATGATGTAATGTAAGACTTATGAATGTATCTAGTGTTTCCAAGGCTACTAAACTAATAGGTCTTTCGAGACTTGATCTTTTGTGATCATGCCAATGTTACGAAGTAATGCACCGACTCTGGGTAGCTGGGGTCGGGGCGTTACAAAATTTATATGATAAAATTTAAATAATTTTTGAAAACCATCATGTTAATATAATCTAATTAAAAAAATTGGGTTTTTCAAAAAATAATGGGTTTTGGGAAAATTGTCAAAAAAATATAAATTTTTACAAAAAACTATCATTTTTATTATTTAAATAAAATTAATTTTAATGTTATATTTGGGTTGGGATTTTTTTTCAAAGTCACATAAGTTTAATTTTATTAATACTATTCCAATTAATTTTAGGGGAATCAAAATTATATATGATTTTGGAATAAAATCACATTTGTTCTAAAAGGGGGTATTTTTCTAAAAAAACTATTTTTCCATTACTTTTTACACCCTTAAATTAAATTTTTTTTAAAAAATTTATAGAAATTAAATCATATAAAATTGAGTAAATATTTTAAATTATAATATTCAAATTATTTATTAAGGTCCATTTCATTTTTAATGATAATGAATAGTAACCCTAGTAACAACACATCACAATTGTAAAGGGTACAATGGGTTAAACTGGGTCAAAATTATGAGATATGTTATATGAATCAATGAAAAATATTCCATTAATTAGTTTTATTTTTTTTATTTATATAATAAACATACTATATTTGAAAATGTGAAATTTTGGTCGCACCTTACTTTGATTACAACCATTATATTATTTTAACTGAAGGATAATTCCAAAATGTCACTCCCATTATTTTAATATGTATAATATATTTTCATAGAGATACATAAAAGTTAAGGATTTTATAATTGTTTATTTTAAATTTTAATAAATTATTTTTATTATTCTAATTTATTTTTATATTTTAGTGATGGTATAATTACCCTGAACGCTTACACAACGCTAATTCAATGCTTGTACCAGCAATAGAAAAATTGAGTTAATAATTTGACAAACATTAAAAGTAATATTTTTTGGATTAATTATGGTGTTTCAAGAATTTTATAGATAATTAAAAACAATATGTTATGGTGAATTATTTATATTCAAATTCCATTGTTATCATAATTCCATTAAAATCAAGATATATAAATAGTCATAAAGATAAATTTAAATGATATTTATTATTTAAAAATTATTTTTAAATAATTGTAAAATAATAAATATCCTATATTAACTTAAAGGGATGGTAAATAATTTATAATATTATTAATGGTTCATTTATGAGAAACTTTTCATTTTAAAAATCACTTTCATGACCTATAAAGAGTTCAATGTTGTGCAAATTCCATTGAATTTTTCATAAAAATTGAGTCACTTAAACCTTTTGAAAACATAACTCTTGTTTGGCTATATGAAAAAAAATTACTCAAACCCCTCTATAAAAATCCATTACCATTTCTTGAATACCCTTTAGTGATCATAAACCTCTACTTCAATGGTCTTGATCTCAACCAAAAGGAGGATATCAAAAGAGAAGGTATAAGTCCAAACTGATTTCTTCTAAGATTATAAATTCTTCTACCTCATTCGAAACAATAATTACCCCTATTTTAAAATAAATTTAGTATATATAATATACTAAAATTTTATTTTTCTAATAGTGAAACCCTTTCCCATCACCTTTTCCCTCTAATGGAAAAGGAACACTTCACTCGTGTGTACGTATAGACCACCCCCAACATTAAGAAATGTGTTTTGTTTTCATCACCAGATCATATTACTAATATAAATAATGAATATATATTATATTTATAACATAATTATGATCCTAGAAATATAATACATTACCTATCATTTTACCCTTTCCATCTATTGGAATATAAAAATGTCGCTCATGCGTACCTCTGGATTACCACCACCAGAAAGCGATGTGATTAATTTCCACCTTACGTATATTATCATAAGGATAAAACAAATGAATAAATATGAAATTTATAATTGAGATATAATTATTTAAAAGAAAAATATTGTCAAATTTATTTCTTTTTTACCTAGTATAAAAATTAAAATGCCATCCATGAATACGTACAAACTATCATCCCTATGAAATAATATAATTAATTTTCATTGAATGACTTACATGGATGGTTATAAAGGTATATTAATTGTATAAACGTGATAATTATAAAATTTTTAATATTTTTTAGATGATGGAACCATGAACCCTTTGACCACAATCAACACACCGGTGTAATTTTGATGTTATAAACCAAACAACCCCAAAATAACTCATGTGAATTTAACTGATTTAGTAACTATATAATAAAAGGTAATAAATTAAATAAATGAGATAATGATATGGGAATAAAACATATAAATTTTCTCAATATAGTATAAAATTAAAAAAAATTAGGAAATTAAACTATGTACATAGGGAGTAAGGAGACAAGGTAAGTGATTTATCTTCTCAAATTCCTTTCGTTGGGACTTAAGAAATTTTCACCACATGTTTTATTTTTTGTGATGTGTATTATTAAATATGGATGTATTTTATAATTAATAACCTAAATTTAAATTGTTTTAAAAATAATTTTAATGTTTTCTTCTCCGATGTTCTTTTTATTCAAAAGTTATTAAAGTTGTACAAGATTTTATTTAAAACCTTGTTTTACAATTATCTAATGAAAATATTTCTCCTCCATTTCCATGTTCTTTATAATGTTTAAAGAATATTCTTAGAATATTTTTAAAAATAATTTTTAACTATCCTTAAGACTTTAAAAAAGGTTTCATAAAAGAATCTTTTAAATTATTTTTAAATAGTTCACGTTTCACTATTTTTACTAGTGAAAAAAATGTTTTAACAAACGTTGCATCATGAAGGTATTTTACCACCATTATATAATTTATTCATTATCAATATTCCTATAAATTTTTTTCATATTATTTCAATAAACAAACTTTTCTCATTATTTTAGAAATTTTAAGTTTATAATTTGTTTCAAAATAAATAGATACTTCTTCTCATTTTTATAAGATAATATAAAATAGTTTTTCTTATGAGATAAAATTCCAATTTATGGTTTATATAATGAAAATTTAAGTTTATCAGGTAATAGTGAAAAGATGATGTTATTAAATGCTTTGATTTTAAAACATGGCCCTTTAGGAGTTATAAATGAAATTGGTGATGGGAGTGAACTTAAATGCTTGTTATACTTTTTCCATTAGGTGATGGGTGGTTATGTTAAAGCCCTATAATGAATTTGGTAAAGTGATGGAGTTAACTAATGTGAGTTAATTATAATAGAATTTAGAAAAAATCAATTTCTTATATGAATTGAAAACTTTTACTGACATAAGTTACTCCTAAGAGAATTTGGATGGGGTTAAATTTTAATAAGTTTCTCCTATGAAGTAAAAATGTTAAAATTATATATGTTAATCCAAGGTGAATGTTTTAATTATCCTGTTTATTAATTACAAGATAAAATTTTAATGCCCCTTGTTTCTTATATGTTTTTTATATGCTTTAGAATGGGTTTTCATGGAAATATTTTGATTTCAAAAGGTAAATATTGATTATATAATTTAAAGGATTGTTTATGATATACTAAAGGTAAAAGGTTTTTTATGGTAAATTATTCGTGAATTATTATTTTTCATTTATAATTTATTAAAGAATGTTTTAAAAAACTTTGGGAATTTATGTTTATTTCATATGTATGTAAATTATTATTTTTAACTCAAAAGTTTATTATGTAAAAAATGAAAACTTACTTATGGGTTTTCATTAATTTAAAATGTATTAATGAGTTTATATTATTTTTATATCCCTTAATGTGCCTTTTCTCTCATCCAATGTTTTTCAAATGATTTTTATGGGACTTAAAGATGTTTAAGAATTATTTCAAGGGCAATGGTTACATGTCTTAAATGAAAAAAACGTTTCTTGAATGAAATAGGAGCATAAAAATAAGCACCTTTTATGGGAAAGGGGAATTGAGTGGAATTTTACACTTTCTACTGTATCTATTTGATATGTAATAGTTTTTCTTAATTCTCTAAAACTATAAACCAAAAAAATCCTCAAAATATAATAAATTGAAACCCTTATTATAAATCATGTAATTATGTATTATTTATGTTAGGGGGTGTTATATTTGGTATTAAAGGAAAAGATTAGATAACTTTAAAATATAGGATAATTCAAATGAAAATATTTTTAGTAATTTAGATACCATCATGTGTTAATAAATCTAACGTTGATTATAATTTAAAAGTCATAGATACTCATTTTGAGGTTTTTTATGATAGTATTTTGATATGATTAAGGATATTTTGGAAGATATTTATGGGAATAAAACACTTGGGTTTAATATTCATTTTAGTGAAATTTTTATTTTAGGAAGAATGTTTTTTTGTATAGATGTTGATGGAATTAATAATTTTTAGGGTTAATACACTCATTAATGTTGAGGTAATTATGGTTAATTTGGATAAATGGTTAATGCATCTAGAGAATATTTTTTTTATCATATAGATATCTAGGGATTCAAAATTGATTTGTTGACTAAGTGAAAATAGTTATTTTTAATGAATTTAACTATATTTGGTTGAACATTATATGAATCAAGGTAAATGGGATATTTTTTATATCATGATATTTGTTGACAAACCGGTTAATATTAATTATGGAATAAATATCGAGTCAACTTTTTTATGCATATATTTGTTTATGGTGACTTAGGTTATTTATAAAAAAGATTCTCATGTTTTATATAATATATTATTAGTGAATATAAATTTTTGGTATGAGTATTTGTGATTTATTAAATTTATTTGGTCATAAATTTTAAGATGATCTTAGAAGAATATTTCTTATTATTTTGGGGTTTTAAATTTTTACTATCATATTTTGAATAGTTTTAAGGATAGTTATTTATGGTGGGATTTATATTAAAAGTTGGGTGTTATTGTTAATTCATTAGATGTTAATTTAGTATTTTATTATATGAAGGATTATTCATATTTAATATTATAATAACTTTTACTAACCATTTTTTATTAATGGATAGAAACATGAGATATAAATTTTCATCCTTCTATGGATCTTGTGATATAATAGATGTTGAATTGAGTGATTCATAAAAGAAAAATTCATCTTTAATATTCACTTCTAAAAACAATTCATGATATTTAACTAGAAATTTATTGAATCCCAAACAAAGGATGAAATCCCAATTATCTAGAGGAAATAAATCAAGTAATTATATTTTCTAAAAAATCATTATCTTAGTGGTAAAATAATTTCTCGAATATATCAATTCTTATCTGAAAGGTTACACTAAAATATCAAGGAATGGTTTTAGAAACACATCATTAAGAATGAGTCTAATAGTGGAACATTATTTTATAAAATAATATTTTTCTTGGTCTCGAACTATAAATTAAAGTTCATGATAAAATTTATATTCCATTTTATTATTATGTTATCATAAATTCATTTCAAGAGAATCATATTAAAATTGTGATGATAAAATTTATTTGGGGATAGAATTTTTCACCATAATATTTTATATTAAAAATAATAATATGCCTTATTATGTGTACTAAACACAATACCATCCATAAAACAAATTGTGATATAATAATAAAATATTATTATTTAAATGTCTTAATTAAAATCTAGTCATTGGATTAGTGGGTTTGAAGTAGAGTAACTGAGTTATTTAATATATATATATATATATATATATATATATATTATTTCCCTTATAAAAACGTACTAATTTATTCTTATAAAATAATAAATCAACTTTAAATAAGATCATATAATACTAAAGAAGATGCTTTTTGAAAAACTTCTTTATATGCACAGAGTATTTTTTATCAAATATATATTAAGTTAATATATATATATATATATAATTAATTTTTATAAAATTTGTAGATAATGAATTTAATATATTAAATTAACCTTCATTTAATGGTGTTTACTAGATAAGGAATTAGTATAAATTCATTCATACTTCAAAAATACATTTTTTTCAAAAAACAAATTGACAGTATTTCGAACATGGATATTATGATTAATATCTAAAACTTTTAGAAATTTTATTTTATAATATAGAAATAATTTTTAAAATAATCATATAAAATATAATCTTAGGATAAATATTTTAAATTATCTAAAACGGTTTATTTTTTTCCTGAATAGTGAAAATATCAATTTTTGAAGAAAAAAAATTCATTTTTTTCTATTAATAAAAAATTTTAATTTCCCAATTTGGTTTTTTATTTGTTTTAAATTAAAATTAGTTTTATTTTATAAAAAATAACAAATTAATTCCATGGGGATCAAAAATATACATGATTTAATTATAGAATCATTTTTATGTTTAAAACATGTATTTTTATAAAAACTATTTTTCATTGTGTTTCATACACTTATATTAAAATTAATTTTTTCCACTAATTAAAATTAAAAATAGGAAAATTAATTTCATATTTTAAATAAAAAATATTAAAATTATGTAATTTTTTCCGTTTCATTTTTTATCAGAATGAATAGTAACCATGGTAGCAGTTTATCACCATAGTAAAGGGTAAAATGGGATAAACTTGGTTAAAACTGTGGGATAAGATCTAAATATCAACCCAAACAATAATTTATTTCATTGAATGAATTTATTTCCACTATAATCATCATGTATTTTAAAATATTTCTTTTTGGGGGCACTTTTTGTTGATTATAACCATTATATTATTTTAACTAAATGATAATTACAAATTCTCACTCTCTTTCTTTTAATATAACTAATAAATTTTCGTAGGAATAAAAAAGTAATAAATTATTCTAAATGGTTTTTTTAAGATTTATAAAAAAAAAATATTAGTAATTTATTTTTAATTTTTATTGATGGTATAATTGCCTTGAATTCTTAGCCAATAGCGATATAGTGCTTGTGCAAGTAATAGAGAAATCAAGAAAATTATTTTAAAAAAAATTAAAAGTATTTTGTATATTTAATTATAGTTTTCCGTGAATTTCATCACTACTTTAAAATTATAAGTGAATTTTAAAAATTTTATATTATAATTACATTGATATCTTGATGCCTTTAATGTCATGATATGTGAATAGTTATGCAAATGACTTTAAACTATATTTGGTGTTTAAAAATTATTTTTAAATCAATATAGAATAATAAAATCATATTTTAACTCAATTATATGGGAAATGTTTTATACTATCATTCATGTTTCATTTATGTTCCAATTTTCATTTTTAAAATTGCATTTATGACCCTTAAAGATTGATAAATTTTGAAAATACCATTACTTTTTTTCTATAAAAATTATCTCACTTCCTCATTTTCAAAACACAACACAAGTTAGGTTTTAAAAAAATATTACATGAATCCCTCTATAATATTACATTCACATGTCTCCAATCCCCTTTTTTGATCATAAACATCTCATGTGAATGTCTAAGTATCATTTTAAAGGAGTATATCAATGGAGAAGGTATAAGTCTTAACCGATTTCTTATCATATTATTTCCTATTATACCTCCTTAAAACATATCATAACCATTATTATAAATTAACATATCTATTTAAAATATTATAAAATTTTATTATTTTAATGGTAAAACCCTTTTCCATCACCTTGTCCATCCAATGGATAAGGAACACTTTGCTCATGTGTACATATGGACTACCGCATCCACGAAACAATGTGATTCATTTTTCATCATCGACTCGTATGGATGATTAAAATTATAGATGAAATTAGTATTTATTAGACTTATTATGAAATTATGATTCAAAAAAAGATAATATATTACAAACTGTATTACCATACACATCATATGTAAGACAATAACATCACTCGTGCATACATATGGACTACCACCTTCATGAAGTGATGTGATTCATTTACACCTTACATAGATGGTCATAAGAATAGAAATAATGAATAAATATGACATTTATAACATATTTATTATTATTATAAAGTAAAATGTTATATACGTTGTTTCTTTTCCCCCCTTAGAAAAATGAAAATGTTATTCATGTGTACAAATGGATTACCATCTATATGAAACTATGTGTGTCATTTTACATGACGGTCTAACATGGATAGTTATAAAATTATAATTAATGAATAAACATGATAATTATAACATGTTTATGATTATTGAGATAATGTAACCATGAACCCTTTAACCATGATCAATACACTGATTTAATTTTTAGGTTATAAACTAAAGGACCCCAAAACAACTTATATGAACATAACCTATTTAGTAGACATATAATACATGTGAATAAATGAAATAAGAGGGATTATGATAATAAAATAAATATAAAAAATTATCCTAAGAAAGTATAAAATTAATATAATTTTATTTTTCAATGAAGTAAAGGATTTACTTGGTGTGTCAGGAGATGAGGTATGGGATTTCTCATCTCAATTTAATTTATTTTATACATATATCATTTTCACCATGTGTTTTATTTTATGTGGGATATATATGATAATATGGATCTATTTTATCATTTTTCTACTGAAATTAATGTTTTTTAAAAATAATTTTGATGTTTTATTCTTTAATAACATTTTGATTAAAATTAAACAAAGTGGTTATATCTTTTATTTAAAAATTTGTTTTAAATTTATCTTATCAAAGCCTTCAAATTCCATGTCCATATTCATTAAAAATGTTTTAATAATGTTCTTAAATTATTTTAAAAGTACTTTTTAAACAATCCTTGACTCTTTAAAAATATTTTAAAAATGAATCATTCAATTTTTTTAAATAGTTCACTTTTACCCTTTTTACCATGGTGAAAAATATTTTTTTAAAATATATGGCATGAATGGATTTTCCCACCATCATATCCTTTATTCATTATCAGTATTCCTCTACAAGGTTACATGGTTTACCAAAAAAGATACTTTTCCCATCTTTATGGGAATTTTTTGTTTAAAATGTTTTTAAAAGAAAAGCTTATTTATTCTCTTTTTTATGATATAACAAAAATTGTATTTTATTGGGGATGAAATGCTAATTTTTTGGGTTTTTTTTAAAAGCGAAATTTATAAAATGTTTTATTTTTTTGGAATGGTGAAAATTAAACTTATTAAATTTTTTGTCCTAAAACATGAAACTTTGGAATCATTAATGAAAATGGGAATAGGGAGTGAACCCAGACCCTTTGGGGACAATGAACACTATGTGATAGAATATCCATTAAATATCTTCAATGAATTGGGTGAAAAGACAGAGATAAATGTTGTAATTTAATCCTATTATAATGTATACATAGATAATTACTTCAATGCGGTGATAGATTTAACTAATAAAACTAAATCCTAAGAAAATTTGGATGAGTTTAACATGTAATATGTTTCTACTATGAAGTGGTAGAGTTAAATGATATAATTTATTCCTATGAGTATATTGGAATTATATTTTTAGGGTATTCCTTGATTAATGTATGATTCCTGAGGTTTATTACATTTTTTCTCTATGATTTCACGTAGATTTTCATGGAAATATTTCCATTTCAAAAGGTAAAAAATGAGTTTATGATTTAAAGGATACTTTATGTTCTTTCAAAGGTGAAAGGTTTGTTTTCAAGGTAACGACTTCATATAATACAATTATTCATTTATGATGTATTAAAAAATGTATCACAAAAACATTTGGACATTGTAGTTAATTTAAAGTGTAGTTAAATGATTTTTTTGAGTTTAAAATTTTATTTTATATAAATGAAAAATTCCTTATGGGTTTTCATAAATTTCAAATAATTTAAAGAGTTTCCTTTATTTTTATATCCATTGCTAAGCTTTTTTTATCATTGAAAATTTTTATATTTTTTATAGGGATTTAGGATTTCTAGGGATTAGATAATGTTCAATGGTGAAACATACTAAATGAATTAATTGTGTCATTAATGAAATGGGTTTGTAACTATAAGAATTTATTTTTTTGGAAAAATAAATATTTATTAGAAGTGACCACTTTATATTGTATGGGTTAGATATTTAATAGTTTTTACTTATTCTATAAAAATATAAAATGAAAATAACCTCAAAATATATTAAAGTTCAACCCTTTTATAAATCATGTAATTATGGGTTGTTTATGGTATGGTGTATTATAATAAACATCAAGGCTCCTACCATTAGGTAATAATTTTTCCAATCACAGGCCTCCATGGCCATGGGGAAGAGATAAATATAAGATATAAAGGAATGAAGATATAATATAAATAATTACAGGGCATTACATGAATATATCTTAAATAAAATGAAGAGGATCCCACTTGAAATCTACTCAATTAGAGGGAGAGAATGGGGATCATGTGTGAGGGTTGTAAAAAATGGGTGGGGAAGGGAGGTAAGGAGGGATTAAAACAATTAAGGGTAGTCTAGGTATTTATAATTTTTAAATAACTTGGAAGATGAAATGGTTTAGACATACCATTTAACTAACCATGTGCCCACTATGTATATTATTACTACTTTATTTGGGAATAAACAAATTGGGCTACAAAGTTAAGTAAAATTTACACTAAACATGAAAATCTACGTAGTCAAAAACTATATACCTATTATATAGTTGGATCAAATTTACTCCTAACTATGAAACATCATCATTTTTTTCAAATTTAAATAATTTAAAAGGAAATATATTTTAAAAATAAAAAACAAGAGACAATAAATAGACAATACATACTATAAAATTATATTGTGGGAGTAAAAATTAACATCTTCGCATCACTTTCTTCCCCAAGAAAGTTAACATGGATCATTATTAATGAATATATGAGTAAAATACTTCTAAATAATTGATTTATGCTCCCATGTTTTATGATAATCACTTTGGGTCTTCCACAATAATCAGACCCATGGAATAGAATTCCCATGTAACATTTTATCTGAGGTATCAGTAATCAAATAGGTTCATTAGTCACTAATGAATTTGTTTCTAATTAATCATATCTCCAATTATATACATTATAGTGGTTCAAACTATAATTCTTAAATTTGTAAATATATAAGACATCATGGATTGATGTTATTTTAGAAGAAAACTTTAATTGATATGCCATCTTCCCAATACTCCCAAACATTTCAAAGGGCCAAAAAAAACTCATAACATGCTTCCCCTTATTCCCTGGATGATGGTGACCCAACTAAGGAAAAACCTATAAAAACACTCTATAACCAACTAATAATTCCAATGTGAAACATAGAAGATCAAAATAAGCCTTATGATTGCTATGAATAGTTGTTAGTCATTATCGATTAGATTAAATCAAGTTAGTTATATCTTGCATTACACTCATCCCTATAGATATGTTTCACCCACTTTGCTCTATAAGAGAGGAGATCAGTAAGTTTAACTATATGATTATTCAAATGGATCCATTCTAATCAAGTAATAGTGAGTATTATTATATGTAAATTCAACCAGAGAAATATGGGTGTCCCAAGACCCTCTAAAGTATAAAATTCACACATAAATAATATCTTCCATGATTTAGATCACTCATTACATCTTAACGTCTTTCTACGGATGATGGGTTGTAATCATCCTCACCTAGTACACCATCATAGCATGGACACTACTCTAGAATTGGGAGGTAAAATAGGGGTCTCTTTGGAAATAATATCATCAGAAACCCTCAATAACCTCATGGTCTCTTGAATATATAACTTACCAAGATTTCCTCCCTTAGTGGTGTCATTGATATGAATAAAATAATCATAATTGGTGATTCAATCAATAATTTACCATATATAATTCCTTCCTAGAGGAGTACAAGGAAATATAATGATGAAATCCACAAACACCTAATCCTACTTCTAGGTAGGTGTGGGAAGACTCTAGAGTAAACATAAGGGATTCATGTGTTCATGATTTATCTACTGATATGCGAACACTGAGGCACCAAATATATTATGCCAAGCCTCATTATTTCTCACTAATATCAATATTTTATATCATAGTACATCATGGTGGTTCCGGATTGAATATCCCACCAATATCTATGGTAGTCTTCCATTAGTGGATCTTCTCATTAACATAGGATCCATGCTATAGTTTTTAAATAAATTGGTTCCATATAGATATATATAACACTCACTGGTGGACTACCCAATATATATAACATTCTAGATATTCCATAAATCGTCTTCTTATTTCTACCCCTGGGGAATAAGTTTAAGAACATCAGGTTTCAATATAATACTATCAAAGGATACACTCCCTTATTCATATTTTATAGCCAGGTGCATATAATAAAATAGTCCCATTATATCCCATTCATCAAAAAATCATTGATGTACTTAGAGTAAAACTTCCAAGTGATCACATCACCAATTCCATTTTCCTTTCATAGTGTATAAGTGATTTCAAAATAAAATCCCTTGAGATATTCCACTCATCATCACTGCTGAATATTGAGTTCCTTCTCACAGAATATGTAGATAAAACTTTCATGATATAAATATATCATGAATAATTCCCTATAAAGATAAAATCACTAACACTTAAGGTAATTCACCCTAATTGTGAGTTCAAGGTCATTGGTTGGGTATTTTATTTCATATAGTGAGATTTGGTGAAAGTTATACCCTAACACATGATTTATTTATATAAGAACCCACCTCAAAACCATATATGATGCATTATGGTAAAAACATTACCTTAACTAGCCTCAATTAAAATCAAAATAGGGTCTAAATTAAGATACTTCATTAAAACATTTAAATAATAATAAAACTCTGAATTCAACTAGAATATCACCCCTTTCTGGATGAGTGTTCTTTGGGGTGATGCAGGTTAGGATAAGTCATTCATAAATCATTTGTATTAACATTCCAGACCTAAGAAGGTCCAAATTTTTAAAACATTTATAGGATCCTATAAATATATCGCATCCCTAGCATTCTTATGATCAATTAAGATACCCTATTTTGATACCAAATTCCCAAGGAACTTAGTCTCATTGATCCAGATGCTATAAATGGATAATTTAATAGAGAGGTGGTGATCGTGAAAGGTTTCAAGAAAAATTTTCAAAAGAATTTCATGATCCTCCATTCTGATAGAGTAAAATATAATATAATACTAAAATACCATGAATAAGGTGTTGAAAAGATGTTGGAATATTTAATTCATGAGTGTCATCAAGACTACAGGAGAATTGGTGAACTTGAATAGTATCATTATTATAAGGCCCCAGCCTTAAACCTTACTTAATCTTGAGTTATTACAAGATTACACATTGAGGATCTTTTCAGGTTTAGAGTTTTAGAGAATTAGATCATGAAACTTGCATTACATTCCACATTTAAACAAAGTGGTTACATAAAAGTCAGCATTCATTCTTCCCATCAACGGGAACATATTTAAAATATAACACGGATTCTTTCTTGACACATCCTTGACACTATCATCACATCATGTACCTTTCCCTTGACCTGTGAAAAACATTTCAAAAACTTGGGATGAGCATAAAAAGCTCAGTAAGAGTTATAAAAATATGGAAAGGAAACATGAGTTCATATATACATAAGAATGAAATCATACTTTACCCATAAAACAAAGGCACTTTAACATACCTCATCAAACCATGAATAAATCATAGAAATCATAAGACATAAAGGTAACTTGAGGCATTCATAACATTCTTATGTAGGGAGTAACCCTCTTGGTTACGTTTGGAATACCCATCACAGTATATTCCCTAAATCTCTTCGGAGAAACCTTAACGTTTCACTCCTTCGCGTTACCCAATGCATTGGAGAGCTATATCGGGCTCACCCGCCCTTAGTTTATCACGGAACCACCCGTTCTTCATAACAATGCCCAAGAACCATAACATAATTTTATCACATAAACGTGAATAAAGGAAACATAACATTTCCACATTTCAATCACAATATAACATTTTAGGATATTGAAATAATGAATCCAAAAAAGAAACCATTTCCAAAACCATTTAAAACATTTAATAAAGAGATTTTTGAATCAAAGTGTCCCATACCACCTTGAAGCTTTTAACATTTTAAACCATTAATATCCATATAAATAAATCCTTAAAACCATTTTGAAAACATGGATATTAATAAGAACAAATAACTAAAACATTTAAAACGATATTTTGGTTAAAGGGGTTTTACCAAAATTAGAGACACTTGAATACAATAATCAAGGAATAACATTTAGTCAGAACTTTATAATATCATGAGAATAAAAGGATTCATGATATAATACTCCAAAGGACAGTATATACACCATATAAGAGTGAATTGGTGCATAACAACAATGAACCCTCAATAGAAATGTCAAATGTGATGAAATACCTTATAAAGAAGGTATCCTTAAATTAAGGACAAATAAATCTCAAAAAATATGTGTGACAAATATATAGACACCCAATATAAGTGGATATTAAGTGTAAAACAATAAAAGGTCATTCACACATATTCAATGGATGACATATTTAATGACTACAAGTTGAACCCAAAGAAATCGAAATTGGGTTAAGAAGTTCCCTTGACAGCCTAACGGCGTCACATCAAAATGAGTTGATGAGAGATAAAAAGAGTATCTCATCACTTGGACACAAAATTTACATCATTAAGGATATATGAGAACATATCCCAACATAACAATATGTAAATTAAAAGACCCAATAAAAGAAGTCTTTTAAAAAGAGGAAGGGTGAAAGGTTCCCTTACCGAATTGGGTATCTTTCAAAACATACACCCCATGAAAGAAGGGAAATAAATCATTGATGTAAATACTCATAAACGAAAGTATATTACACAAAGAGTAGAATAATGGGCAGTACATACACCACTCAAAGGAAATTGTGGCAAATGTAGCATAAATCTCACGGGGATAAAAGTGAGATGAAAAATCCCTTACGAAAACTCGGCAGCCTAACGGCGCCACATAAAACTTCCAAAAGGATTGATGAGAGAGAATAGGGTCTCTCATCACATGAACATAAAAATTACAGTAGGAGTAATATAAAATAACATCCCAATCATAATAAAGATGAGCTTAAAAGAAATTACATAAAAGAATGTACTTAAAAAGAAAGAGAGTTGTAGGATCCCTTACCTCGGGTCCGACTTGACTCGATCATTCTTTAATCTCCTGAATAATAAACTTGAGTTAATTTCTAATTCCTTAAGAACCCTTTTCAAGTTCATTATTACTTTTATACCACTTATTACCTTGTCATAAACATTATGTAATCATTTAAGTTAATAATATTTGTTTTGCTGATATTTGGTTCTTAAGTCGAAAGTGGTCTTCTTACAATTACATGTTGTTCGTGTGGCCAAATGTTTATTATATCCAGAATTGTATTCATTATGTAGATATCATATATTTCATATATATCCAGTACATGCATGCATTTATAACATTACATAATCATTTAGAGGTAAGAAATGAAATGCACCGTTCATGGAGACGGTAAGCCGTACGTACGCATGAACGCTACTTTCATTTCTATTTCGTATTTTATAGAATGGAATAATAATGATATAAAGGTATATTATAATTCCAGTATAATATCATATATAATATCATATTTCCATCCTTTATACATCCCACATATGGTATTTAACGAATCAAATCACTTTGAGGGGGCGGTAGTCCGCACTTCCTTAAATGAAGATATCGCGTATACCCATAATGGAAGCCACAAAGGTAAGACAAAAATGAAAAATACAGAAGCATAAATAAAACATAAACATATTATATATCATATATAAAAATAGTGACATCATAATGGCCACCTTTGAAGGTGTTAAATGAGTATTGAACAATCATCGTTTCGGGAGGCAGAATTTCACCGTCCACGGAAACCGTATGTTCTTTAACCATTTGATGTAGTTGTGTGAGAGTGTAGCTAAAATAAATCTTGTAACAACATCCTAGTATATTGAAGATACTGGTGTTGTTACAAAAGAAGTAAATAAAAAGAGATTATAGGTTTGGAGAAGCAAAATAAAACAAATGAACAAGAGAGAATGAGTTACCTTTAAAAGTGTAATCTCCTTTTGATTTGAGCCTAAAGGCTTCCTTTGAAAGGATTCTGCCCAAAGGGGATCCTCTAGGATGAGTAGAGGGATGTTGAGAGAGTAAATGGGCAGGGGTTGGCCGAGCCAAAGGCTTGAGGGGTGTGGGAAAAGAGGTAGAGGTGGGGGCCTTTTATAAGAGGAGAGGAGGGGCACTTTTGGAAAGCAATGAAATATTACATTATTTGAAAATGATTTTCGGTTCTAAAGGGTCCCACATTGATAGAATTCGTGGATAAGGTGATAAGGCATCGAAATCCACTCATCCAATTGGTTTTGTCCATGTGTATATTGTAGATTTCTCATTATCTTTCCATTTTAATTAAATTGTCAAATAATGATGTCATCGCTGCATCATTATTATGTCATAAATAATTTAATTTCTTTAATGTCTAAAAATTATAAAAAAAATACTATGATATAGGAAATCTTTTTATCTTTCCAATGACTATTTATAATCAAAATTTGGACTTGTATAACCCCACTTAAAAATTGTTTTAGTAAAACATACTATGTTAGTGTCATTTTCACTTTAACATTAAATAAAAAGTATTCTATGTTATTTCCCAACAAAAGTGGATCCATGGGGTCCCCAAGTTAGGCCATGGCTTGTCTTGGTCGGCCATGACATAACCAATAGGGTTGGGACATGTGTCTAGGTCATTTTATATTATTAAAGCATTATTTATACCTTAAACTACCCTAATTACCACTAATCGCGATTAAGAACTTAATGAGTTACTATTCACCAAAAAATTATTATAATCCCATTGAACCACATTTTACTTCTTAATGACAACCATGTATGTCGGATTTTCAAAATTCAATACACATTAGTGGTAAAATTTCATTTAACTGAAAAATCAGTTTGCTTGATTACCACTTAGTGGTTTCACTATTCATCAAAAATTGATGTTTTTCAGAAAATTACCAAAAATTCACCCTAAGCTATATTTGATATTCTGAATTCAAAAATGAAGTCCGTTTTACAAAATTCAAAACATATTAGTCACATTAATTAATTTAATAATTAATTCCCGCTGTCAGAGCAAATAGCGTGTTTTTATAAAACAAAAAGTATCAAAAGATTGACACTAGTTTAAGTCTAATTTCAAAGTGAAATTAATTCCAATGACCACCATTGGATTAAATGGTAAAAATATTTTCTAATTTAACTTTAAAAACAATTCAAAATATTATCTAATCATATAAATAAATTAGATTAAAAAGAGGTTTTGAATTAAAACACAACATTTTACACTATTCATTAAAAAAATGAACTTTATCAGAAAAATACCAAAAATTTACACAAAGTAAAAATTTGATGTCCCGATTCTTAATAAGAGTTTTATTTGGTCCAAAAGAATGTATAAGAGTGATCAAAACTATATTTAATGACAGTTCGCCATCAAAAGGCGATAAGTGAACCTTTAGTGAAAACTAGGGCATATATGCCTAAAATCGAATTCTTTCCGTATTTTAAGCCTCTATCCTTTATTGGATAATTGTAAAAACATTTAAAAACATATATAATCATATTTCAGTTTTTTCTATCCATTCCCGCCATTACAACGGCTACAAGTTAACTACCATTTAAAATAATATTATTTTATTATTAGAGTGCAACGTAAGATTCCCAAGAAACTCGTTGTTGCGTGTTGGGTACGCCATCGAGCATAGCGTCCCCTTTAAAGTCATTTAAATATTTTATTCACAAATATGGATAAATATGAAATGTCATATTCTTTATTTACCTGGGATGTTACATCCTTCCCCCCTTTTGGGAATTGCGTCCTCGCAATTTTAAAATTGCGCTTGGAAACATCCTTGAAAGTCCCACATCGGAACAAAAGTCGGTAAAACAAACACTTTAAAATAAAGAAAGATAAGTACAAAGGTCACTCGTGTTAACCCATACTAGGATTCCAAGTATGAAAATATGGACATGGAGGAGAAAACATAGGTTCACGTTCTTATGGAGAGTGATAGAAAACATGTTTAGGAGAAAGTTAACAATGAGAAAATCACAAACTTGTGATGGGTTAAACGGTATTCGATTCCCCAGTAGGAAAAGTTAATATACAACATTTTTGTTTTAAGTTACTTTTTATTGAGGAATTTATTCATAAGGAAACATAATCACTTATCATATTGACTTTCAACTTTTATTATATTCCTTTCACAAACTCATATTTTCTCCAAAAGACGAGTATTTAGGAAGACTTGTTCACATTAAGAGTACTATAATCAACTTCTAGAGAATCACCTAATCCACAAAAGAGAACTATGTACATCCTATGTCTTTAGGCTTAAACCAGAGCCAAAACCAAAAAGTTTAGTACAAGATCAGATAATCCAGAAAAGGATAACCCCTTATAAAAAGAAAATCTATTCTTAATCTCCAAAATTTGTCCAACAAAACCCAAAGTTCAACGAGGACCATCCGATAAACAATTTGTCCATAAAATTCTTCAAAGTAAACCTAATATAATATTGAAACCCAAATATTTGAAGGATTTAGTCACACAGTCTTCCATGTTAAATCGTAACATTTATCTCCAAACAACATTAGTTGCTCCTAAAGTCTAGTATTGAAAAGTAATTAACCTAATCACATATCCTCCATGATAGGTTAATCATTTTTATAAATAACCCAAAATCAACTTACTCTTAATTCATAAAATCATATAACCAAAAATAATCAGTCAAACTAACCAGGGACTTCACGTAGTCCAGTGGTAGGCGATAAATACCAGTCGCACTTTGGTTGTGGGTTCGATTCCCGCAGCTTTGTCCGACGCGACGGGATGTCACACGGTCTGCGTGTTGTCCTTTTTCCAAAACTATATAATTCTCAAAACATTCCCCAAAATGAGATAAAATCTTCAAAAATATTCATAACATATTTTAACCTCAAGTTTATCTCATTCCATTCCTTTTCCATCATATCATAGAGTAACCCATAATTACCTAAAAAGTAAGGATCATATAAACCCTAATGGTTACCTTAATAATTATTACCTGAATTTCCACATCGAGTTGGCCATCTCGTAAATGATGCATTAGAGAACTCACGAAGGTTTAAGTGATTGATCATGGATCCTTGATAGTTGGTTTAGAACAACTATGAGATTCCTCATTGAATCCCCTATCTCATCTAGTATCATAATCAGAGAACCACCACAGTTTCCTTCAAACCCATTGTCACTTTGGTGCCTGCTAGATCCATCCATTCACTAAAAACATAAATGTCAGTGTGAGTATATCAACAAAAACATCATGTACTAATGAGGAAGGTAGACTCTAAGATATACTTACTCATTCACATTATCTAAAATTAGGACTCTTTCTGAAATTCTAACCATTATGGTAATGTCACTTATGCTTAAAGAATACCCTAACCTCTAAAGTTATCTAAACCGACCTCTGATACCAACTATAAGGCCCCAGCCTTAAACCTTACTTAATCTTGAGTTATTACAAGATTACACATTGAGGATCTTTTCAGGTTTAGAGTTTTAGAGAATTAGATCATGAAACTTGCATTACATTCCACATTTAAACAAAGTGGTTACATAAAAGTCAGCATTCATTCTTCCCATCAACGGGAACATATTTAAAATATAACACGGATTCTTTCTTGACACATCCTTGACACTATCATCACATCATGTACCTTTCCCTTGACCTGTGAAAAACATTTCAAAAACTTGGGATGAGCATAAAAAGCTCAGTAAGAGTTATAAAAATATGGAAAGGAAACATGAGTTCATATATACATAAGAATGAAATCATACTTTACCCATAAAACAAAGGCACTTTAACATACCTCATCAAACCATGAATAAATCATAGAAATCATAAGACATAAAGGTAACTTGAGGAATTCATAACATTCTTATGTAGGGAGTAACCCTCTTGGTTACGTTTGGAATACCCATCACAGTATATTCCCTAAATCTCTTCGGAGAAACCTTAACGTTTCACTCCTTCGCGTTACCCAATGCATTGGAGAGCTATATCGGGCTCACCCGCCCTTAGTTTATCACGGAACCACCCGTTCTTCATAACAATGCCCAAGAACCATAACATAATTTTATCACATAAACGTGAATAAAGGAAACATAACATTTCCACATTTCAATCACAATATAACATTTTAGGATATTGAAATAATGAATCCAAAAAAGAAACCATTTCCAAAACCATTTAAAACATTTAATAAAGAGATTTTTGAATCAAAGTGTCCCATACCACCTTGAAGCTTTTAACATTTTAAACCATTAATATCCATATAAATAAATCCTTAAAACCATTTTGAAAACATGGATATTAATAAGAACAAATAACTAAAACATTTAAAACGATATTTTGGTTAAAGGGGTTTTACCAAAATTAGAGACACTTGAATACAATAATCAAGGAATAACATTTAGTCAGAACTTTATAATATCATGAGAATAAAAGGATTCATGATATAATACTCCAAAGGACAGTATATACACCATATAAGAGTGAATTGGTGCATAACAACAATGAACCCTCAATAGAAATGTCAAATGTGATGAAATACCTTATAAAGAAGGTATCCTTAAATTAAGGACAAATAAATCTCAAAAAATATGTGTGACAAATATATAGACACCCAATATAAGTGGATATTAAGTGTAAAACAATAAAAGGTCATTCACACATATTCAATGGATGACATATTTAATGACTACAAGTTGAACCCAAAGAAATCGAAATTGGGTTAAGAAGTTCCCTTGACAGCCTAACGGCGTCACATCAAAATGAGTTGATGAGAGATAAAAAGAGTATCTCATCACTTGGACACAAAATTTACATCATTAAGGATATATGAGAACATATCCCAACATAACAATATGTAAATTAAAAGACCCAATAAAAGAAGTCTTTTAAAAAGAGGAAGGGTGAAAGGTTCCCTTACCGAATTGGGTATCTTTCAAAACATACACCCCATGAAAGAAGGGAAATAAATCATTGATGTAAATACTCATAAACGAAAGTATATTACACAAAGAGTAGAATAATGGGCAGTACATACACCACTCAAAGGAAATTTTGGCAAATGTAGCATAAATCTCACGGGGATAAAAGTGAGATGAAAAATCCCTTACGAAAACTCGGCAGCCTAACGGCGCCACATAAAACTTCCAAAAGGATTGATGAGAGAGAATAGGGTCTCTCATCACATGAACATAAAAATTACAGTAGGAGTAATATAAAATAACATCCCAATCATAATAAAGATGAGCTTAAAAGAAATTACATAAAAGAATGTACTTAAAAAGAAAGAGAGTTGTAGGATCCCTTACCTCGGGTCCGACTTGACTCGATCATTCTTTAATCTCCTGAATAATAAACTTGAGTTAATTTCTAATTCCTTAAGAACCCTTTTCAAGTTCATTATTACTTTTATACCACTTATTACCTTGTCATAAACATTATGTAATCATTTAAGTTAATAATATTTGTTTTGCCGATATTTGGTTCTTAAGTCGAAAGTGGTCTTCTTACAATTACATGTTGTTCGTGTGGCCAAATGTTTATTATATCCAGAATTGTATTCATTATGTAGATATCATATATTTCATATATATCCAGTACATGCATGCATTTATAACATTACATAATCATTTAGAGGTAAGAAATGAAATGCACCGTTCATGGAGACGGTAAGCCGTACGTACGCATGAACGCTACTTTCATTTCTATTTCGTATTTTATAGAATGGAATAATAATGATATAAAGGTATATTATAATTCCAGTATAATATCATATATAATATCATATTTCCATCCTTTATACATCCCACATATGGTATTTAACGAATCAAATCACTTTGAGGGGGCGGTAGTCCGCACTTCCTTAAATGAAGATATCGCGTATACCCATAATGGAAGCCACAAAGGTAAGACAAAAATGAAAAATACAGAAGCATAAATAAAACATAAACATATTATATATCATATATAAAAATAGTGACATCATAATGGCCACCTTTGAAGGTGTTAAATGAGTATTGAACAATCATCGTTTCGGGAGGCAGAATTTCACCGTCCACGGAAACCGTATGTTCTTTAACCATTTGATGTAGTTGTGTGAGAGTGTAGCTAAAATAAATCTTGTAACAACATCCTAGTATATTGAAGATACTGGTGTTGTTACAAAAGAAGTAAATAAAAAGAGATTATAGGTTTGGAGAAGCAAAATAAAACAAATGAACAAGAGAGAATGAGTTACCTTTAAAAGTGTAATCTCCTTTTGATTTGAGCCTAAAGGCTTCCTTTGAAAGGATTCTGCCCAAAGGGGATCCTCTAGGATGAGGAGAGGGATGTTGAGAGATTAAATGGGCAGGGGTTGGCCGAGCCAAAGGCTTGAGGGGTGTGGGAAAAGAGGTAGAGGTGGGGGCCTTTTATAAGAGGAGAGGAGGGGCACTTTTGGAAAGCAATGAAATATTACATTATTTGAAAATGATTTTCGGTTCTAAAGGGTCCCACATTGATAGAATTCGTGGATAAGGTGATAAGGCATCGAAATCCACTCATCCAATTGGTTTTGTCCATGTGTATATTGTAGATTTCTCATTATCTTTCCATTTTAATTAAATTGTCAAATAATGATGTCATCGCTGCATCATTATTATGTCATAAATAATTTAATTTCTTTAATGTCTAAAAATTATAAAAAAAATACTATGATATAGGAAATCTTTTTATCTTTCCAATTACTATTTATAATCAAAATTTGGACTTGTATAACCCCACTTAAAAATTGTTTTAGTAAAACATACTATGTTAGTGTCATTTTCACTTTAACATTAAATAAAAAGTATTCTATGTTATTTCCCAACAAAAGTGGATCCATGGGGTCCCCAAGTTAGGCCATGGCTTGTCTTGGTCGGCCATGACATAACCAATAGGGTTGGGACATGTGTCTAGGTCATTTTATATTATTAAAGCATTATTTATACCATAAACTACCCTAATTACCACTAATCGCGATTAAGAACTTAATGAGTTACTATTCACCAAAAAATTATTATAATCCCATTGAACCACATTTTACTTCTTAATGACAACCATGTATGTCGGATTTTCAAAATTCAATACACATTAGTGGTAAAATTTCATTTAACTGAAAAATCAGTTTGCTTGATTACCACTTAGTGGTTTCACTATTCATCAAAAATTGATGTTTTTCAGAAAATTACCAAAAATTCACCCTAAGCTATATTTGATATTCTGAATTCAAAAATGAAGTCCGTTTTACAAAATTCAAAACATATTAGTCACATTAATTAATTTAATAATTAATTCCCGCTGTCAGAGCAAATAGCGTGTTTTTATAAAACAAAAAGTATCAAAAGATTGACACTAGTTTAAGTCTAATTTCAAAGTGAAATTAATTCCAATGACCACCATTGGATTAAATGGTAAAAATATTTTCTAATTTAACTTTAAAAACAATTCAAAATATTATCTAATCATATAAATAAATTAGATTAAAAAGAGGTTTTGAATTAAAACACAACATTTTACACTATTCATTAAAAAAATGAACTTTATCAGAAAAATACCAAAAATTTACACAAAGTAAAAATTTGATGTCCCGATTCTTAATAAGAGTTTTATTTGGTCCAAAAGAATGTATAAGAGTGATCAAAACTATATTTAATGACAGTTCGCCATCAAAAGGCGATAAGTGAACCTTTAGTGAAAACTAGGGCATATATGCCTAAAATCGAATTCTTTCCGTATTTTAAGCCTCTATCCTTTATTGGATAATTGTAAAAACATTTAAAAACATATATAATCATATTTCAGTTATTTCTATCCATTCCCGCCATTACAACGGCTACAAGTTAACTACCATTTAAAATAATATTATTTTATTATTAGAGTGCAACGTAAGATTCCCAAGAAACTCGTTGTTGCGTGTTGGGTACGCCATCGAGCATAGCGTCCCCTTTAAAGTCATTTAAATATTTTATTCACAAATATGGATAAATATGAAATGTCATATTCTTTATTTACCTGGGATGTTACAATTATGTACTCGCAATGGAAGTACCTACTTCAAATAGTAGTATTAGAAACATTAGAAACTATAAAATTGAGTTGGAGATAGCTTAAGAAAGTATCAATATTATAAAAACACCTTTCTATTTTTATCTAAATAAAGGGTTCATCAATGTATATAAATGTATATTTATTCATTACCATAATCCAATTTAATTTCTAAATTCTAATACAAAAATAGAGGGTCCCATTTTCCATTTAATCAAAGAGATTTGGGGTTTATCATAATGATACCCTAAGGTGAATAAATCCTTCAACTTTTAAAGTCATCCATTTGAATATTTTAATATTTTAACCCTACGACGGCTATAATATATAAAGGGTGAGATATTAGTTGAGTCCCCGACACTTGATCAATAGTAAACCCCACTTTGATCTCCTAGGGTAAACCTAATAAAACATCTTGTAATACCTTATGTAATTACATATCCATAGGATATAATTAACTCCCATAACTTTCCTCTTCATCTTATAATAGAAGATAAGACACCTGATAATAGAGCTTCCTCGGTTTTAGAAGAGAAAGACCCACTCGACTAGATCACAGGTCCCACTCTCCCTTGAATACTCAAGTGATCCCCTATAGGATAGAAAAATTAACTTTCATAAGGCTAAAATAGAAATAATAATTATAGTAAATCATCTAGTTTATCCTAAGTATTTCATAAAAATACCTATTTCTAGGATAATAAAATCCTACACTAGTTGTGCTGGAAAAATGGAAACTATACATGAAGTGTAAAGAAAGCCTTTCTATTTCATTCTCACAAGAGGCATGACTATATCCATAACATAGGTAATTAACATGTTATATATAATAAAAACTCCCTGGTATAATAAAATATAATAGAATGATAGGTTATTATATAAAATAAATTAGTTTCCATAGACAGATAAATAGGAATTGTGCATATCACTATCACAGGACCTGCCTTAGATTCCATTGGTTATTGATATAATTCATGTTACTTCTTTAGATATCAACGATCCTAAGTTATTTCACATGTGTGGGTCTATACTTTAGCTGATGCTTCCCATAAAATTAAATATCCCTGCCCCCATTCACATTAGGACAATGTCCTACTAACTAGGAGGCAATAGATATCATAGTGGATCCCCTAGGGGTTAAAGAGACTATATGGAGGGATGGTGTATTAGAATAATCTCTATATATAGGAAAAACTTATACTTGAGTGAAATTCATTATGCTCTACCAAAAATTAAGATCAAAAAATAATGGTCATTCTAAACTAGTGTAAGATAACCAATCTACCACTTATAGTGGATAATGGTGATGATCGATGTGGGTACATGGAACTGATTCCACCTCTTTTCCATTTCTCTATATGTTTCCTCTTATTATATAAAGAATATACTCCACCTTAACTTGGAATAAAAGGAAATCCAATCAACCTAGACTTATCTATATGTTCCATATATAGCATTGAGTCTTGATCAATAGACTCAGAATCAGTCTTTAGCTTCAATAAGATGACCTTGGACCAAATATTAGATCGTGGCCCCAACTCCAAGCATCAAGAATTCATCTATTCATTAAAAATGATATCAATAGAAAATTTCACCAATTAAGTAAATCAGTTCATATATTCTATTAAATATTGATTTCTTTATGAGATGAATACTAATTCTTAATATTTAACCAATTCCATGGTGTCAGGGTAAAACCTTCAATTGAAGTCACCTTGAAATCCTTCCACTCCAAAATCTCAAGAATAGTTTACTGAATAACTTATACCCACAACATTTAACTCAAGACTTAAATAATTAAGGATGTACACTTAACCATAAAAGATTCATTGGTCCTAATAAAATAAAATATCCACTCATTTTTTCTCCAACCAATCCTTTTCCTCATAAGTATCATAGCTTACTATAAGGAAGGAGGCTTATTATTGAGAAATTATTGATATCGATCCTTTTATAGAGCTGATTTAGCATATTTTTCTAAACTAGGATCATATACTTCACCTTGTCCTATAGCATGAATAGATCGAACTACTACCTCAATAAGGATCTAATAGGCTGGTGAGTTTTTTCATAAGAATTTATATGCATCCACCCCTAGTAGGTTCACCATATTATTTCTAGGAGTCATGTTACTAAAAAATAATGGAGTAAAACCATAAAAAAAATCCAAAAAAATAAAACTAATAGAATTTATAAGAAAATTAACTAAATCATAAAAAGATATAGAAATAATTAAACTTTTCCCTGCCATTCATATAAAATTATTAATCAGTATCTTATCTACCAAACCCAATGAAAAAGTTACACAAAAAAAAGAAATTTCAAAAGGATCACAACATCCCATGGAGAATCAAGGATCATCATAATGAGTAATAGAAAAAACACCCCCGTAACAACACCCTTAAGTCTTAATAGTCATATATCTAGTCTATCATGATTCCGCAAATAATGTAAAAGTTGATACAAGGCTATGATACCATTTTTTAATAAATAAACTTAGGTTACCCCTAACCTGGGAACCTTAGTGGGTCTATGGAATGGCATGAAATGTGTTCCCAATCTATGAGTGTTGAAAACTAGTTCCTTGAATCAAGAATGTGACTTGGCTATGGTTTTTCCAATAAATATATCAAAAAAACATAAATGAAACCTCCTATAAATCCATAAAATTATATATATAGAATAAACATTCAAACATGGAACAAAATATCTTCCATAATACATAGTCACAAGATGATATGGGGAACCAAGAGACCAAACAAAATAGGGTTAAGTTGTTATAACCAATACTCAAAATAAAACAAACAGATATCTACCCTTATCTACTTGACATGAGGGTCAAAATCCCACCATGTCACCTCCATCTCAAAATATCTACTAGTATGAGTATCAAAAGCCTCTAAATGATGCCTTAATTTTACTTATATCTTAAAAAACAAAGTCTATATGCATCAATTAGGTGAATATGGGGTCTAAACATAACTATCATAATAGGGAACCACCATGTGTTCCATAAATAACCATGGGGAAACATAAATAAACATGATAGTGTGAAAACTATTAAAATAAAAAATGATTTTTGAAATTAAATTAAAAGGATAGAGAATGATAAGTAAGAAAATCCAAGCACCATGGGATATACCTAGGGTATTTATGTTCAAGGATTAATCCTCAGATCCTTATACCCTCAGTGATTGAAAATTTCACAATAATTTTGATAAACAAGATACTATATAGGAATATGAAAAAGTCTTAGTGGTCTCTAAATCCATATCATCATTTTTTTAGTTAATGTTGTTGTATAGTCTAAAGGTTAGATGGTAAAACCTTACCAAGTGGTTCAGGTCTAAGTATTCTCACCTCGGCATCTTGAGTTACCATGTGTTATCCTCTTTCCATTTAATTCAAATTTAAATTTAAATTCATTCCATAAAAAAACATGTCATCATCATTCTATTTCCACTTTAACACAAAAGTAAATCATTTTATTTACCAAACACATGTGAGTAGACCTCAAATAAATACATTTTTCATCAAAAAATTAAAACAATACTTTAGAAATTTAGTAAATCAAATTTAGTTCATTATACTCTAGTATTTCATGAAACAATATACATTAATCACTTAAAATCATCAAAAATTGTTGGAATACATAATCCAAATGGAGATAAAACCTTATGGATGAAAGAGGAAACCATAAACAACAATGATCAAATAATTAGTTTTCTATTAACCAAATATAAGGCCACCATTTCTGTGATGAAGAGAGAGAAATAATAGAGATAGTATAAAAGAGATAAAAATGAATTATAGGGCCTTACTTAAGGAAATTTTAATGAAATTAAAGAAGAGACTACTTAAATTCCACCAAGAAAAGGAGGATATTGGGGGATCATGCTTCAAGGAGGGTAAAATTTAGTGTGGGTAGAGTGGAGGAAAATAGTTATTTAAATGAGAAATGGTAGTCTATAAATTTTATATTTCTAAAGTCTTGGATAGACAACATAGTTTTCTATAAGGTTGGCCTAACCATGTTCCAACCATGTGGATCATCACTGCTTCACCTGGTCACATACACAGTTAGGACACATGGTCTGATAAAATTTTCTTCATCCATGTAAAGACACACTATCAAAATATATAGACCTATTGTATGATTTTAAAATTATTACTCCTTACTATGTGAAAATTATCAGTAGATTGGTTTTTAAAAAGTTCCTTAAAATTAAAATAAAACCACCTGGGAAAGAATGAATTAAAAAAATAAAATAAATATAAAATACATAACTAAAAATAACATCTTGGGTGTAAAATTCCAATTTAGTCAACCAATTCTGCCATCTTTTGAAAATCAATGGGGACCCACCATTTTTTGTTTCAACCTCGAATAGCCTCTAACTCCCTCTAATATGGATATAAGCATACTTTATATGTCTAATTCATATTTATATTAAATTTTATGACTTTTATTCTATTCTTTACTAAAGAAAGTAAGACTTTTATATACCATCATTAGAAACCAATATGTATTAACTTCCAAAATTAATCTTTTAGTGAATCAAAACATAAAATATACATCACATTCTTTACAATATATACTTATATTTGGGTGGTGCATGATGGTTTCACTGTGATTGTTTATGTTGTATCTTGATGATAAATAATCATGGTGTGAGGGGAATTAGTCACAGAATAGTGGTTTCTTATATATGGGATTTATTATTTTAAATAGAATATATACCCTTATATATAGATTTTACTCAAATATATTACATTTAATGCTTTTTTAGTAATGGAATGAGGGATGTTTGTTTTTTTTTTTGAATCCTATAAATTATTTTACATGATTTTATCATGCTAGAGATCATTGCACAATGGTGTATAGTTCATGTCATGTTTTTTTGTAGGTTCATATGGTTTAAGAGAGAATATTAGGGGAATGGGCCATGATTCATGAGGGCTTGAACATTATAGTGTGACACCCTTCACCATTCCATGAACCCCTTTATTTTTATTAAAGAAAAAGGTGATTAAAAATTAGATAAATTGGGTTCTATATATAATGATTTATTTATAATGGTCAAATATTATACTGTTATGGTGTGAAAAAACTCTTCTATTCCATGAAACAGTGTCTTCTAGTTTATTCTATAAATTTGGGGTTCCTCATAAGTTTATTATATTTAATCCTCCTCATACCAAACCCTAATTTATTAGGTGAATGTTGTGTATGATTATAGGATTTTATGATTGATTATTATTCCTTTTCTTTGTTAAATGACTACCTTTAATCCAAGCAATCTCCTTCTACCTATACCTTATCTTTTATATTCTCTAATTATTTCTTGATGATCCTTGGAAGTTCTATACTCTCTATTTTATAGGTTCATTATTGATGATTGATGGATAAGAATTATGATTGGATCTTATATATAGGGTATGGGGGTTCATTCTGAGGTTATGTGTTAGTTATCATCATCCATCATTCCATTATAATTCAATGATTTTTAAAGATTCTTAAAAAGATATGGGAGTTGATACTTCTCTATATTTTATGTGTAAAGGTATAATTATCATTATTTATTTTACATGGGTATATAAATGACACTAACCTAAATATGATAATAGTATTACATTATTGTACTGAAAGGGGTGGGGTTGCTTCACACACCATTATGATCTTAGTCATGTTCATTTACTCATGATATTTTATAGATTGTGTGTTATTATGTTGTAATGATTATTTATACCTTAATGTTTATATTTTACATTCATAAAACTGATAAACTAACAAAAATATGGTAAAATAATGATTTTAATGATTAAAATTTTAATAGGGTATCATTATACCTTAGAATTTATTATTATAACAAAGTTTTGCATTCAGAATATTATCTGAATGATTATTATTATTATTAATTATTATTATTATATTAGGTATTATTACCTAAAAAAATTGTTCAAAGGTAAATGAATTAATCAATATTATAATGAAAATATGTTTATTGCTAAAATTAATACTAGTGGTTAGATATGTTCAAACCTTATTTAATATAATCTTTCATACAATGATTGAAGCATTATTGGTTAATAATTAACATCATTTCTGTCAGAATTATTATTTACTATAATATATATATATATATATGTATATATATAAATAAATTTTGTTTATTTTATATGTAACCTAGTATGGTTTGTTGATATGGGGATATTGGGCCTATTGTGATATTATTATAGTGGTGGCTTGATGTGGTTGATAGTGGGATGGCATGGATTGTATGGAAATGTATTAGGACTATTGTTTGGTTAATTGGATTAAGTCAAACACCTTTATTTATTTGTAAAAAGGGATCATATATAGTAAATTAAATATGATTAAACATTTAAATTTTATTAATTGTGAATATAGTGGAAGATTTAAATATTAATAAGAAGAATATATGGATTGGGGTAAATTATTAAAAGATCATAGCCATGAAAACTGAAATTATTATGCTATATTTTTTAAAACCTAGTTCATAGATGATTATATGAAATTTTAGACCAGAATTGATAATGTAATATTATAATGGATTGGTAAATTATTAATGATAATGATTAGAAATAGTATTAAACCATTATTTATTATGTGCTAAAAAATAGTTTCTTAGTCTTAATTAATAAAATATACATTTTCATGTGGGATGTTTGCTAAAGTGTGAGTCTTCGGATAGTTTCGCTTAAGATGGATTTATGATATTTCATCCATTATATTCTATTATTTATTATAATCCTCCAACCAAGATGGATAGTGTATATTATTACCATATTAAGTAATAAGTTCGGGTTGTCTTCCCAATATCTAGGGTTTCAAGGATACATATGGCTAACTCCTTATCTAATCTCACCCTCTCTTCTAGAATAATTATGTATATAGACATAAATAGGATATGGTGGCACAGTGTTATTGTACATATACTCATATATTTAGTGGGTCGTAGATATGACATACATTTATATGCATGTTGTGGTGGAGTATGGTAATATTATGTACATGTATCTAGTCTATGATAGACCATGGTTATTACTTGTCTATTTATACATGGAATATAATAGAATAGGGAGTAGTGTCTATTTAAAAAAAATTGTGACTTATCTCATTCTAAATATATAATTTTTAGGATGTGAGGGTTATATGGTTATGATGTGATGGAACGGATGTGAAATATGACTTATAGATGGAATAGGGGCACCAAGATATAAGATTTCATGGTTTAGAGAAATTGGATAAGTGGGAAGGTTCTAGTGGGATAACTTTGTTCTATAAATACTATTTATATTTTGTTACCTAATTTTGTTCATTATTTTAACAGAAAGTCTTATTGAGGATGGTAATATAGTTTACCTAATTTAGGTAATAAGTTTATTTTATTATTTATTCAATGGGGCTTTATTATACTTCTTACACATTTCCATGAGAGGTTTCGGGGAGGATCCAACTAAGTGTACTTATAAACTCACCCATATAAATATATATATTTCATGTTTGTGAATGAGAATTTATGATCAACCTAGGCATAACTAGCTCATATGGGTTATTCTTGAGTGTCTTATATATCAGTTCACTATTATAGGTGTTGATGAAAAATATTTCTATTTTGGTTTTTCATTATGATAAATTGGATAAAGTGAGATTGGTTTGATCATTATTTTAGAGTTCATTGGTGGTTATTTATCTTTTTTTAGAATCATGGGTTAATTCCTCCCATATGAGTGTATTTCATACCTTTAGTGCATGTTGAAAACTTGTTATCTATTAGAGGAAAGATTCGGGGGTCACACATTCTTCAATAATGACCAAAGAGAGGTACAATATGGGAAAGGATATGATAAAGTGGTATAAATTATTTTGGTAGATATGATAGGATAGAGCCTTTCAATGGGAACTAGTGAATATTACAAGGGTTGGTAGGGAGATAGAATTAGGTAAAATTAATACATGATGTAATAATGGTAAAAAAGGTTGGAAAATGATTAATCCACCCAATGGTTTTAAGAAAAGACCTAAAGTTTACTAAAAATAATAAGTTACATAATATTGATTATAGGGTAAATACCTAGGTAATAATCAAGAATCATCATTGAGTATATATGTGATTTATGTTTTTAGATGACGGGAGTTAGGATGAACCATAATTAATTAATCTTATAAAATTATATTCTGAGTTCAATAAGTCCCTAAAATTATCTATTTTCTTAGGATGGATCCTAATCAATGTCCTCATTAGGATTGTTCTAGTGAATTTCATAAAGATGCATTATAAGATCCCTATAAAGTTTATGTTAATGAAGACAACACTTCGATAAATATGTTTCATGACTTCTTGTGTTAAGGCCTATAGAATTATAAGGGTCGTGTTTCTAATTAAGAGATTGTTTCATTGTTAGGGAAGTTGGATATTTATTTTAGGTTGATATATTACAAGAGATATAATTGGATTCCATTCGCTATCAATATGTTGTGAGGGAATTCTCATCAGTGGTGGGTTTTATTCCATGGTGATCTCCAGGAGTCGAAAGTTTTTTAGTAGAAATTTGGTTATCTATTTTAGTATAAGATCATTTATCTGACTATAAATATGGAACATCATAGAGAGGTCATTTCTATTACCCGTGGAGGTTCTATTATGAATGATTTCATTATCCAGTTCTAAAACAAAATTTTGTTATGATTGTGGATCCTGAAACTCACTTAAGGATAATCCAGTGAAGTAGTATTATCTGAGGCGATAGTAGTTGGGTGATCTATGTTTCATACTTCCAAAAGGTGACAGAGTGGGATAATTAAAATACCATTATGTATATCATACTCACGTATACAGAGAAAATCATGTATGAGGGTTGTGATGACATTAGATCTATAGAGATCATGGATAAGTATATAGTCAAATGCATGTCATAGATTTTCTACCTCTTGGTGTTCCAAATGTCATGTAAGGTAACATATATATATATATATATATTATATCATATTGTATTATTTTTTTATTCAGTAAATATAAACTCTTTCAATGAACCTACTATAGTCTAATATCTACTGCATAAGGTTGGGTGGTTTTTAGCTCCATTATCATTGACTGTACCAGTTGAAGGTCATGTTATCTTATATAATGTGTGTAAATATTATGAGAACATGTTGTGGAATAATTAGTCTTCAAAAAAATTACAATGTTTATGGTTGAAGTCATATGATTTCAGAATCAACATGGATTATATGTATTTCAGGAAATATTTCATTGGTTTCTATAGGCGGAAAGTTATATTTATTTATGATGATGGTGAGTATAAAATTCTCATTACTGAGTGAGACTATTAGATGGGTTAGAGATGTGATGATCCATTTTCCTATATGATATTCAAGTTGATGTTGAGTTTAGTATAGGTTTATCTGGGGGTGTTTCCAATGGTTATACAATAATTCCCTAATGTTTTATATGATTTTTTAAAAAAATACCCCATCTAAATCAAATCATGTTTGGGAAAGAATTATTACTTAATGTCTCTATAATATCAATGTCTCTATATAGGATGGTGCCCTATGAGTTTTGTGAGTTTCTAATTCAGAATGATTCCTTTCAACATAGATTATTTATTTAGCTTAGTGTTTTTCCTTAGAGTTGTCCAGTCTTATTTTAAAATAAAGTGGATGGGTGTCTAAAATAGTGTATCGATTATCATCTCTTGAATCAGGTCAAAGTAAATTATTGTTATCCCTTTCCATTTATGTATGATCTATTTGATCAGCTGAAAGGAGGATATCTAGTTTCTAATGATTAATTAGTTGTTCTAATATCATTCGATGTAGCTAATGGTTGATGATATTCTAATAATTATAATCATGTGTCATTATAGGAACTATGATTTCATGGTAATTCCATTCAATGTCATGAATTTTATATCTTTTTCATGGGATTGATGAATAGTATGTTAAGTGAGTTTCTTGAACAATTTATGGTGGTGTTTACTAATGTCATAGTTGTATATTTTGAGCCTAAGGAAGAGCATGAAAGACATATATAAGCCATTTTGGAGGTTCTTTTATGTAAATAGATAATTTAGAATAAGTATATGTCTTTTTTTTAGGCTTTTGGGGTTCATTTTATTAAACATGTTTTTTCTCTATGTTGAGTAGATATAGATCCTTCAAATAACATAGGGGTTGTTTCTTGGGTATCCCTCAATAATAATGTGAATATTTTTAGTTTCCTTGGTCTTGTAAGCAATTAAAATAGGTTTGATCCCAATTTTATTGGTTTGTAAGTCCATTAATTTCCATGATTAGGAATGATCAGGATTTGTATAGACTATCCAATGTCAACCTTCTTTTGAATATCTAAAAGTGAAATTGGTTATTGATTTTGTTTTTTTTCAAATAACGGGGTTATGTTTGTGTTATTTGGTAATTTTTTCACCTTATATTTAATTGAATTCTGATGAATTAGAGGGTAGTCATTTATTATGGGTCTTGGTAGTTATGAAACCATGAATATAACTATGTTAATAATGATTATGAGATTTCTATAGTTGTGTTTTCCTTGATGTTTTGGTGACACTATCTCAATGATGATCACATTTTGTTCTTCATGGATCATAAAAGTTTGAGATGTATCTTTTCACTATATGATTTAAACATATGATAGTGGTGGTGGAATGAATTCTTACAATATTACAACTTTTATATTTCCCATACAAGGGAAGTGGAATGTTATTTATCACTTACTAATCAAGAAATCATATAGTGGTGATGTTATTATTAAATTTGGTTTTGTAGAACCAATTGACTTATACATTAGATTAAATGTATATTCATAGCATGGAATATTAATAAATACATTATCAAATAATGATTATTCTTCTATATAACATTTTTTTTATAATTTTATAGAGTATCTTTTGCATTGATATGTTAATTGATGGTTTTCACTATGATGAGAAACATTAAATTCCAAGATACATTCTTGAACTCTATGTCCTATGATCATATAAAATCATATAATGGGACAAAAATGATGCAAAATATCATGTGTTGGATAATCATAATAGTACAGGACTTCATTTCATAAATTTCACACTTTGTAATCTCAATTATGGGAGATTATGAGGCTAGACCCTCAAGTAGAAATTATTTATGATGTGTGTCTTTAGATATTCATATTTTTGAATGTGTCTAATGATCTATAAACATTTGTATTATTATTATAGAAAATAAAGACTCGTGAAAAATTATAATGAAGTACCATTGGGTTGAATTCTTATTTTTTTTCAATTTTCTTTATTGTCAAGTGCTTGTCAATATAAATACAAAGGTCATGTTTTGGACATGGATTGTGTATCCAACCAAAAGGATGTGAGGAATCTACCCATAAGTGTTGGTTAATGAAGATACTACCCTTGAATACCCATCTAGACATATTCAAAGGATATCCCAAATATCCAAGGATTGGAGAGATGATCCTAAATTCAAATAAAGGTTCTGAAACTAGAGAAACATTGTCTATATTAGTTGAATTTTAAGTGAAAAGATAAAGGATTAGTTTTCCATTGAACCTATACTAGAAAACATGTATATGAAATATTTTAGAAATGTTTGACATGTTAAAATTATGGAAAAATCTATCTAAAGTTATTGAGAAACCAACTAAGTGTTAAAAAAAGTTGATTATTAGAATTGATGTTTTACAACACTTGATAAAGGTTTTATAATGTTAGATTTTCACTAAAGATTATGTCAATTAATTTGAATAAAATCAAAAAAGTCATTATTTTATTGAATTCTATATATTTATATAAGGATGATCTAGAGATAAGGATGATTTCTTTGAGGATCATATTCCTAATGGAATGAGGTTAAGTAATCATGATCCTAGTATTGTGTAAACATAGTTATGTGTCACTATTGGGATCATAAATCATTAATGAATATAATAATGATGGTCTATATAAACATGATCACCAATAATCATGAATTCAAATGTAAGGATAATTTGGATAAACATAATCCATGTAAGCATCTATACTATAAGTATGATTCCCTTAAGGGTCATTCATCTTTATGAACTAGTTGTTGAAGTGCTCTATGTTAGCATCAATAATCACACTGTAAAGATAATTTATGTCTGCATAAAAATAATTTACACTATTTAATAATTAATATATAAACACTAAGGTTTATCCACCATCTTTGTAAACATCAACACTTAAAGAAAATATAAAATTAGGTAGATTGAAAACATGAGTTTCCAAATTTGATTTATAATGAAGAAAAATAATTTTGATGATTACAAAGCTTATATTCATGGTTTTAATAATTAAAAACACCTAAAATTTTTTGTGATCCAAAAAAATTATTTAATTAGGATATGATATTAAATAAATTAAGAATAAAATAAAATCTAGAGTAATTTTTATAGGCTTTTTAATTTTTGAGTACTTGAGATTCCAAAATTTCATATTCTGATGAAAATAAATTTTAGAGATATTGAATTTATTATCTCAAGTTCTAAAAATCGTGATTCTATTTATATCCATGATTCTAGAATGATTTTTATATGGTAATTTGGGTGGGTTACTTGATAAATAAAAATAAACTCCATGGTTTTTCAAGAAAAATAATGATAAATATGAGTTAAATAATGGGTTATACATTAGAATTTACGTCAATGTAATATAAGATACTTGAGTATGTTATGATCTGATATTCATCACTGTTTCATGAATGATCAAATATAAATGTGATTAAAGATATTTAATTTACCCAATCCTAAAATTATAGGCCTTCTATATTTATAAATTTGGAAAGGTAAAATCCATTGAGGAAAGTGTTGATATCCATTGATTTAAATAACCAAAAATGATTTTTTTATTTATACCTATTTATATAATAGAGGAAAGTATGGGTTAATAAACTAGTTTTTGTGTAGATCTAAGATATAATTTATATAAGCTTCTGAGAATCACTCATTCCAAATAAACTATCCATGCTATCGGCTTCACATAGTGTGCTACTGTATTTTATACAACGTTGAAGAATATTTAAATGGAGCTATTATAAGTTTATTTTAAGGAATATGAATCCAATACTAATGAATAATAAAATAAAAATATATATGACCATATTATATGAATTAAATAAGTGTATTTTTGGAATATCCTTTGAGTTAAAAATGGGTGCATGAAATATCATGGAGGCCCAAAGTTGATATTTTATGATAGTTATTTTTGGTTAGAAATGAGAAACACTCCATGTATTCCATAAATAGATATTGAAAATAAAAGGATTAATTTAATTTAGTTTCATGTGAAGGATAGAAAATGGATAAATAAGTAAAATAATAAAATTGAGAAATTTATTTATGGTATGTGAATTTTAACTATGTAAGAAGAGAAAAAAAAAGATCCTAAAGGAAGAAGAAGATAGAGAGTAATCAAGGGAGATAAAGATCCCTCTTAAAAACATTATAAGAAATTATGAACCAATGTAGAATAAAAAACCCAATTGTGTTTCAAATAAGAACTAGAGAATGAGAATGGGAGGAAGATAACAACTGGGTCTTCTAGAGTTGATCTAGTGATTTGAGCTAAGTTTAGAAAAAATAGAAGATGAAGTGATTAAGAAAGAACAAGCCCCATGATTTAGAGTGTAATATTTTTATTCATGATTATATGTCTATGTATTTATTTATATATTCTCCATGTAATATATATTATGGGGATATAAATTTTGAGGCACTGATTTGAGAGTTTCAAAAAAATCTGAACAAAACTAATAATTTGTGGATAGAACAAAGAAATATTTGTTGGATTAATTCTTGAATATCAATATGTAGTTGAATAATCTAAATGAAAAACATTATTGAAATCTTGTATATAGATACACCCTTTAATTATTGGGATATAAATCAAAGAGGATATAGATATTTTGAGGATACTAGCTGGTGTGATTTTAATTTAATAACTGTGGGATATAAAATAATGATAAATTCACTGTTTAATATAGTGAAGGAATTTCACCGATGTAATATGTAAATACTGGATTTGGTATAATTATTTTCTAACCCAATATCATTTAGGATGATATTATTATTGGTGAATTAGTTTCTCAATGTGATTTGAACCCCAAAATGAGTAGGTTTCCCATTTTGGGGATGAACCATGGAAAAAATGTTATTCCAAATTTATTTAAATATATATATTACATATAATTGTATTCCATTATAACTAATGTATTTACATTTATATCCTAATAGTTGAAATAGGTTCAAAACCAAAGGAGTTTTAGATATCAAAAGAAGAATTAGTTTTTGGTAAATGATTTTAACAACACTTAATTCATCCCCCCCCCCTCTAAGATGTGTTTACACTCTCCTATGAGAATATAAATTAGTAAATAATCATAATTACCTATGATTGGATATATTATTCTATCACAACATAAATTATTTCACTATTTTCTATCTTTTATTATCTTTTAAAATTTTTCCGCCCTTGTGTTTTATATGACAGACATGAAGTACATATTTGATGAGACTTTGGAAAAATCATGGATGGATAATGTGGTTTCCATCACTATTAAGAATGATTTGAATGTTTCTACTAAGAGCCAACAAAACTAGAAGAATAAATAGGATAAAAATAAATTAAAATTCTTAATTAAGGAAGAGTATCGACCAATATCTAAATGTTTTCAAAGTGGAATGTGTCCGAATAAATTCATTGATCATGATTCCTCTAATATTCAAATACAATCTGTTCTAATGGTTTCAATGAGACTATAGAAGACCTATTCCTTGAAGGTGGGTATTATTTAAATAATTTAATAATTTAATTTTTTAAATATATATTGAAATTTATTTAGGAACTATATAATAAAAATTCATAGCTAGAGTTAAAATCTGATTTGATGGAACAATTGTTGGCTAAGAAGCAATGAAATTATAGAACGATAAAAAACTAATTTGTAAAAATGAATATTCTATTTAATATTAAATTAAAATAATTTTAGATATTTGTGAATAATTTAAAATGTATGAATGTGGGAAATAATTTGTTAAGAAATTAAGGAATTCCTCCATTCTTTGGGGAAATTACACAAAATTTCAATGAGTGCCAAGAATGTGTAACTGGATAATGATTCTCAGAAGTTAATAGACCTTGGTAATTATTTAAAATAAAGTAAAATGATAAATGGGATTAATTTTTAAGGATGAAAATAAAATGGTAATAATTATTGAGTTTAGTTCAGGTTAATAAATATACTCTCAATAATAAGTGCTTAGATTAAGAAGTGAAACTGAAAGATCTAGAATAAACACAATCTTGATCTTCCCAATCTATTAAAATGAGAAGTGCTTCCACAAAAACATTGGAAATGATTATATATTATATAAAGACACAATATAGTGTCTAAAAGATATTGAGTTCATATATAGAAGCTTTCATATCAAGAAAAAATAAAAAGTTAACCCACTATATAGTTAATTCTAGTTGAATGGAATCTATTTTGAGTAATAATATATGACTAAATTAAAAATCTATAAAACCTTAGAAGGTAAAAAAATACAAAACGAAATACCATATAATCAAGAGTGAAAGTAGGAATTTTCAAGAAAAGATACCCTCCCAAAATAAATAAAATAAAGTTGAGATATTACCTAAAACAATAACTATATAAATCTATTCATACTAAAAGAATAAGAAAAATATAAAAATTAATTTTTAGTGGTTGTTGTTATTGGAGATATGGGAAAATATCATTGATTTATATCATAATATATTAGTATTTATAAGTCGTATAAGGCCAATAGTAAGTGGTGTTAGAGATGAAGTTAAAGAAAAACCTACTATAAAGTAACAAACTTCACTAATGGAATAAAATTATCTATGAAGAACAAATTTATTTTTTGAAGAACTTTTGTCAGTTTTTTAATAAATTTGGACATTATTATAGAGATTTTTTATACATAATAAACCATTAAAACCCTCATGTTGATCTAAAAAAATGTATATTATAAATTAAAAAATATTTTATTAAAAATTAAAAGTATACCTAGGGAAATAGAAGAAAGAAGAATGTTGAACCAAAGCTACCCAAGAAGACATTATAGAAATATAAATGATATTTAATTTATAGTGAGAATATTCTTTTATTATGGAAATATATTACACATCATGGAACATTAAAAAATTTCCATGAACATCAAGGTGAAAGGGAGAAAATTTGAATCCAAAAGACAATCCATTAAAGTGAGTTGTAGTAGTATGGGATTATTGGTTCACAGCCCTTGTAAATAAATTGAAAAGATTTCAAAATGGGAAGCTTGAAGGTGATTAAGGAATAGTGTGAAAGTTTCCAATGTGTTAGATATAAATAAATAAATTTTATGATTATTTTTCCTAGTAAAATAATTAATAAGGTAAGATTTTAAATGACTCTAAGATCTAAGAAAGTTATTATCAACAAGTAGTTTGCCCAAAAAAAGATAGATGAGCATGTTCCAAATGAAAATATTATCAAATATATAGATCAAGTGGAAAAGTACAAAAAAGAAATAGAAAATGGAAAAAAATAAAGGTTCTCTACAAAAAACAGTTACAATGACCATTCCATTTAGTATGGAAGTTGATATATTAGATAAATCCATGAATCCCAATGGTGAATAGATTTGTAATATTAAAGTTGAAGTAATAATTATGAGGTTTAGATACTTTAGACTTTTAATAAATGGATCTTCTATGTTTAGAAAAAACTTTTTACACTATTTCTAAAACTAAGGAGTATATGAAAATACACCTTATTCCTTTTTTGATAATTTTGAATCGCTGTATAGAAAATTGATGGTGAACCATGAATGAATAGAAATGATGATAACTGTAATTTTTAGATAGATTAAATTATTATTTATCATGGGGTATCTCAATTAGAATTCATCTCATAATTAGTATCATTCATCTCAATTGATATCATATATTCTAAAAAAACTATTATGATGAAAGTAAAGAATACATTGATGGGGATTTGTCCAATAAGTCAAGGATTCTAGAGATAAATTAAATTTATTTGAATTCATAATTATAGATATCCCTTTTAAAATATGAAGGTGGAGGTATGATTTTAATTCAATCATCACTTATTTGACTTCTATTTATGATATTTATCATATGGGGTTAAATACATTGCACGTGATTTTTTTTATGTGTGTATTAAAGCGAGTTCAAGTTCGTAAATATTTAAGAAAATATATGTAAATAGCCATTGTGATTTGAATATTAGATGTGGTATCACATTGAGGTTAGTTAGTGGAAAACATTAATTTCATAATTAGTCGCTCATATTTTTTAGAAAAAATTATCCCATTTATAATTAGAGTTAATTAAGTTATGGAGAATTACTAAGAAAACATGTGATTACACCCTTATCTCATGGAATTATAGCGAACATTGGATGTCTAGAAAATATAAAGAATATATTTTTTCATAAAATTAAAATAGTTTGATATGAGAAAACCTTACCTTGTTAGTGTTTATATAAATAAGGGCTGAATATTTTCCCATTTTGTATTTATTTTCAATTATATGGATAATAATTATATTTACTCTTAAGTAAATTTAGAATTTATAACAAATACAAATTGTGGATTAAAGTTCCCTTGGTTTGAAGTTGTATATTATGTCAAAAATATTTGTTGTCAAGTTTTTTTTAATATAAGTTCAAAGGTTATATATTCAATGATAGATTGAGTATCTACCCAAAAGGAAGTTAAGGAGATACAAATAAGTTTTTTTTAATGATTTTGTTTCCCTTGAATACCTATCTAAAAATATTTAAAGTTAAGATAAAATATCTAATAATTGGAGAGATAATACTAATTTCAAATAAAAGTGAAAAAAATAGATAATCATTATCTATATCAATTACATTGTATGTGAAGGGATAAAATAGGAGATCGATCTTGAACCTATACTAGACAACATATGTAAGATGTATTTAACTAGTTCTTAACATGATAAATGATTGGAGAAAGATAGTTGAAGTTTTTGAGAAACCACCCATGTGTTATTATTTTTATTGGATGATTGAATCAGTGTTATAAAAAAATTGTTGAAGGTTTATGAAAGTTGTAATTATATTAAAAATACTAGAATTAGTTTTAAGGAAATCAAAAAAGTGATTGTGTTTTTAAATTCAATATATATTTATAAGGATCATATATATATATATATATTAATTCTATAGGTATCATCCTCCCATAGAAATTAATCCCATTAATCATGATCCAATTGTTTCATAAACATAATCATGTGACACCATAAGAATCATCCATCTCTAAGGCACATAAGAATGATGGCCCACATAAGAGTGATAATTCATAATCATGAATTAATGAATAAGGATCATTTTGTTGTATATGGATCATCCTCATAATCATTATAACTATAAGGTTGGTTTTTATAAGGATCATTCATCCATATAAACTATTTACTAAAGTGATCTTCATAATTATCAATAATCATATTGTAAGGATCTTATATATCTATGTAAACATTATTGCCTATGCATAAGTAATAATTTATAGACAATAAGAGTCATATATCATAAATGTAAGTATCAATTCTTAGATAAAATATAAAAAATTATAGACTAGAAAATATTAATTTCTATATTTAATTTCGGAATAATAAAAAAATTTATGATTCCAAATCCAATATTAAGGTTTTTAAACATAAAAAAACCTCAAAAATAGTTTTATCCAATAATTTAATTTAATAGGATCGAATTTTCAAGACTTAAAGATGAATAAAAAATCATGAGGACTGATAAAGTCTTAAAATTAGAGGTTCTAGAAATGTACATCCAAATGAAAATAAAATTTTGAGATATTGATGTTGTACTTTCACATTCCAAACACTGTGATTCTATCTATATCCATGATTCAATCACAAGTTTTAGAAGATAAATTGGATGAGTTGCTTGATAAGGAAAAATAACCTTCATATATTTTAAAGAATAATTATATTTAAGTTGAGTAAAATATCATGTTATACATTAAAGATTAATTCCTTATAAACCAAAGTTATTAAGTGATTTAAAATAATTTCTTCATGAATTTTTCAAGGGATATCAAATATAAATGAGATTGAAGACATATAATTTACCGAATCCTAAAACAAGAGGACATCCAAATTTGTAAAATTTTAAAATTTAAAATCAATTAATGAATATAATGATCTTGATTGATTTAAATTTCATAGAAGATATATCATTTATATTGTTTTGTTTGAGAGAGAAAATTAAGTTTTGATCTGTTACTATTGAGAATAGTTCCAAGATTGAATCTTTATAGGTTCTAGGAGTCACATATGATGCATGACCTTTCTACACTTCAAGATCCACATGATGTTTTTTTATATATTAAACATCATTGATTAAAAATAAAAAAAAATTGTTTTTGAATTTATATTTATGAATATGATGATGATCCCATTAAATAATAAAATAATAATATATTTAGAAATGTCAAATGAATAAAATAAGGGTATTTCATGAATATCCTTTAGGTAGAAAATGGGTATCTAAAATATCATGGGAGGCCTAAAGTGAATATTTTATGATAGTTATTTTTAGCTAGTAGGGATAAATTCTTCATGAATTTCATAAATATATATTTAAAATGAAAGGAGTAACTTAATTTAACCACATGTGAAGTCTATAAAATCAAGAAAGAGATAAAATAGATAAGGAATGGGATTTATTAATGAAAATTGTGTTGTAACTGAGTAATCTAAGAGAAATAATAATTTCACCAAAGAAGAAGAATATAGATAAGAACTCAGTGAGAATAAGTCAAATCTTGAAGATTTCATAAGATTTAAAAAACCAGTGTAGACCAGAAAAACTAGTTGATTTTTTAATAGAAGAAGATAATGAAGAATATAGAGAGAGAATATGATGATGATGTCGACCTGATATTCTTGATTTGAAATAGGGAGTGGAGCTAGGTTGAGAAACAAGATAATATTAATTGATTTAGAAAAAAAAACAAAACATTAGATTTATTGTGTTATATTATGAGTAATGATTCTGGAGTTGTACATTTTCATATAAATTCACTATGTAAGATATATTTTGGGATTTTATTCTTGAAGTAATAAGTTGTGAGTGTCCAGTAAAATGATTCTAAAAAGTAATAAGATGTTATAAACATAATAGAGACTAGGTTTCATGATAACTTATTTTTTATAAATTGGTAGTTAAATTATTTTTATAAGGAAATAGATTAACATTATCAATGATGAGAAATATCTAGATAGATTATGATATACTTCAAAGATTATAAGTGTTTATAATACTAGTTCGTTCTATGAAATTTTAAATACTATAAGATAAATTATAAATATCATTTCACTTGTATTATATAGTGAATACATGTCACCTATTTAATATGGTGATCCCTTTCCATGTAATACAGAAAGATAGGTTTTATTATAATCCCAGAATAACCCATTGTAATTGATAATAAATTATTATGTGAGAATCTATGTCTTAATAGGAGTTTATCATGATTATAGTTAATTATATATCTTGTAGAAAAACATTGGTGAAACACATATAAAAAATTTACATTCAGTAAATTCATTACATATAGGTTTATTCCAGATAAAAACCCAATATATCCATTTACATCCTAATGGGTGATAGAAAATAAAAACCAACAAGTCTTTAGGTATCAAAATAACAATCAAATTTTGGTAAAATAATTTGACCACATATGATTTCCCCCCCCCCCTAATGTGTGTATTTATGATACACTTAGACTCTTATATGAATTTTCATAAACCATAATTAAAAATGTTAATAGAAAATTTGGGTACTTTTGATGCATCATGAGTGGTATGTTATTACTGAATAGGTTAAGGAAGGAACTGTCTCACCCATCTTTATAAAATTTAATTTCCCAGACCTCCGATTAAAATGCAACTAATATTTTAAATTATATACCCATGGTGATGGTTGGGTTCATTTTATAAATTCAAGGAAATATGTATCAAGATTATAGATTGATGTCACAAGTATGGTAATTTCATGATGAGATATTGAGGAAAAATGGATTATATTACATGGTGAGCATTCATATATAGTTTTCATCATTTCAATATTAACTTCATCTTCTATGGGTGAATTTCTGTATTATTAGATTTTGATATTAGACTTTAGGAATTTATTCATAATGCTACTAATTTAGAGGCCTAGAGGGTCATGAACTTATTGTTTTCATTGATATTAATTAAATTATATTCGAATTTAATTATTAAAATAAATATTATTCTTCATACCATATAAATATATTTTCTTAATACTTATTAATTATATGTATTTAGTCATTATTTTATATTATTTGAGTATTAAAATAAATATTTATTTTCAAAAACATGAATATTATATTTATTTATTTTTCATATGAATAATATTTGTTATTTGAGATTCGGTAAACATCAATAAATGTAGATAGGCTAAATATAGTGCTTGGAAATGGAAATGATGTAGTAAATATCATGTAAATAGATATAAATTTATTTATTAATATTTATATTATTTGTGATAAATTCACACATAAAATAAATATTATTATTATTATTACTAGACATGAAGTTATCTTTGGATTAAGTGACTGGATAAATACCTTTATACATTTTCCAATTTTCAAACCCTGAAATTATAAATTCATGATTATATCATTCCTATGATTTGTATGTGAATGAATTTTTGTCAAAAAAAATTGTCTTATCTTGATAATTCTCTCCTTGAGGAGATTCTCTAGGTTTTCTCTCAAGATAAATATAATTTATTCATAATTCTTCCTCCTCTCAAGAATAATAGAATAATAATAAATAAATCAAATCAGAAATATTGTGTGGTGATCAAATAGAGCTACATAATATGATCAGTACTTCCACACTGTCACTCAGAGTGCTATTGTAAACACATCGATGGGAAAGGATCATATTTGGATTAATACTTGAGGGATTATACTTTGAATACTCTCAATATAATTATAGTACAAACTATATAGATGTTTGATCAATCAACACCTAGTTCAAATAAATTACTTAAGTTTGAAGTAATTTTTTATTATTAAATTTATTTTATATTTAACATAAAAAATATAATATCTCTGGTTTAAGGATTATTTAATAATTATTATTCATATATAATCTTCATTAATTTAGTTCTTCATCATTTTATTATCATTTATTCATTGGATTTATTGAATAACTATCATTAGTTATGGGATCAATTGATTTCTATTATTCCAAGAACCTATATTTTTTGTGTTTGTAGATACTTGAAGAGTAATGAAGTATCTTGTATTGATGAACCTTGATTTTGAGGATGGTGATAGTATATGGTGTCTCTACCACATTACCATGTAGTAATCCTTTGTTCAATTATTTATTGAATCTCATTTGGGTGATTGTAAGGTATAATATTAGTGGGATTGTATGGTTTGTGGTTATAACATAGATGGATGGCATGAGGATGATAAGTATCAGTTTTTGTTTTATGTGAGATTATTTGTTCCCATGGTGATATTGGATGTGATTCTTTATGAGTTTTATGGATCAACCTTATAAGTGAATCTTTGTGTGGCTAATATGTATTGTTAACTAATTATCATATCTTGATGTTTATGGATGAAGAGATAAGTTGTAGAATTCATATTCTGGTGTTCAATTTACTAGATAGTGGAATTTAAAGATCATTTTTCTTATTAGTTTCTATAGCCACTAAATATTCCATAATGAAAATAGGAGGACATTTAAATGATTTTTTTTTTATTTGTATATATCAATATTAGGTAGGATATGATGTCATTTGGGTGATTATGGGCTATTTCAAAAAATAAACTCACATCATGGAGATTGAGTAGTTGATCATGTAAGTTTTGTAGTCAAGGTCATATTTGGAGGTTATTGACAAGATTCATGAGGTTCCAAGGATTATTATATTGGATAAATATCATTTTTTCACCTCTCATGTATACAGAATCCTCAAACATTCTTTTCAATCTCAACAACTCATTAGAACATCCTTTCTTCCATTGATGGATAGTTAGATGGAGTGTACTACCTATACATTTAAATAGAGATTGCATTATTGTGTTATAGAGTTTGATATTTCACTGGTAAATAACCAACCCTTGGTTGATATTTCTTGTAATAATACCTATCACTCAATCATTGGTATGAAATCATTTGAATCATTGAATGGACAACCTTATAGTTTTCCATTCTGTTTTTTAATGTCTGGAGAGTCAATAATTCTAAGACCTTAATTGGTATTGAGAAAAATAGAGATTTTATAAGTAATTCATGAGTGGATAAAGGAAGATTTATACTATCAAAAATAATTTTAAAATCATAGGAAGAGAACTTTGTAGTTTGACATTGGAGATCATGTTTTCTTGAAGATACCTCTTCATTGTGGGTAGTGGAGGTTCTGTTATGAGAGTAAGCCTTCTACCCAATTTATTATACCTTAAAGGTGTTATAACACTTTTGGGAAATTAAATATAAATTCATCCTTACTCCATCTATGGATTAGATACATTACATCTTCCATGTATCACTATTTCAATTGTATCATCATAATGAAACTTCTGTCATTGACTGGAGCAAGTTGGATTTTAAAGATGATGTAAAATTCAAGGAATGAATTATAGAGATATAATACTATTATGAGAAGGTGTGTTGTAGGAACTATATTCCTCTAGTTCATGACATGTTGTGACATTGTGGATTATAATAGTGTACATGAGAATATAATTCACTGATATTCACTCAATATCCAAAGTTATTTAATGATTGATTTTTTTGGATGGTATATATGACCTTGTATTGATATATGATATGATTGTTGATGTTTTGAGATTTTATGTCTTTTACATATATTTTTTTAGTTTTTTTATTACTATAGAGATATCCTTATTTTAGAGGAACCTATTGGGGTGTTTGTTTTATAACCCTCTATATTTTCTTCTAAGGGTTTGGTTTTGATTCTCAAGAATGATAATCATTTTTTTGGTAACTGATTTAAGGACCACAATCTTCTTAAATCCTTCTTTTATCATTTATAATTTATAATGTATTTTGAGGTTTTTTAGTGGTAGTATTATTGGTGGGTAAAGTGTTTTGGATTTTTTTCCTAGGTAATCATTCCATGAAGGTTATGTTGCAACATGATGGTTTCATTTCAAAATGAGAATGTATCATGTATTGGGTTTTTAAAATATGAGAGTTAAGTATTCCTATATTTTATTTGTCTTAATAGTTTCACTTTTATTATTCAGTTTGCGGTTCAATGATTTCTCATCACAGTTTGATGGGATTTGGTGGTTGTGGGGTTGTTTCTTATGTATTTTTTCTCTCTTTCTAGAAACGTATACACACTTATGTATGGATTTCACACTTATCTATCGAATTTTATATTTTACAATAATTTTTTTGAGATTTTTTTATCATGTTATGAAGTATAGAGGTTATGTTATTTAGCTATTCAATGCTACATATCATTTTTTTCATGGTACATAGACCACACAGTGGTTTTTCTCTAGGGTTGAGTTGGTTGAAAGAGAAGGATGGGGGAGTATTCCTTTATTCCTAAGGGGTTTAAAAGTTATGATATGAGACTATTTTCCATGATATGAACCTGTTTTTTAATTAAATAAATGGAAACTAACCTTGAGATAAAGTGGGAGCTGCATGTGGGGATCATGTCATAAAGTAAAAATCTTGGCCCATTACAGCATGAAAAATACCTATAATTCCATACTATAGTGATTTCCTAATATTTTTATAATTTTAAGTTTCCTATTGAATTCATTATATTACCCCCTTATCCTCTCAAAAATTAGGTAGTTTTAGGTGAATTGTGGATGATATTGGGCCTTTTTTATTGATCCTTTCTCTTTTACTTTGTTCAATTTCTACCTTTAATACAAGGTATCTCCTTCTGCCTATTCCTTCTCATTTTTCACTTATCATTAATTCTAATAAAACTATGGTAGTTTTATCCTCTTTATTTTATATGATTATTATTGATTATTTTTAGAGGATTCATGGTGGATTTATTTATTTATGATTCATGGGTTTATCATGAGGTTTTATATTGGTGTTCTTCATCCATCATTCCATTATAGTTCGGTGATCATTGATTCGTTTTATCAAGGTAGATTATTCGAGACTTGCCCTTATATTTTTTTTGTTAATTTGGGATTATTGTGAAATTTTTTTCAAATGGGTAAATATATGAGATTGATCTAAATAACGTAAAAATTCAAAATTAAATAATTGAAAGGGATGTTGAAGCTTCACATGAGATTATATTATTCTTTGGGTTAAATTTCTCATGATATTTAATAGATAGTGTGATGTTCTTTTTTGTGGTTATCTATGTTGTACTTTACATATTTTATATGCATAAAAATGATTAAATAACTTAAATATGAAATTTTAAGGAATTTAATGAACTACACATTCAGGAGGTTTTCAATATTCCTTATAATAGATTACCATACAAAAGCTTTTCTTTGATCATATTATTTGAATGATTTTCCCTAGTATTAGTTCCGATTATATTATGTCTTATTTCATAATAAACCACTATATGATGAATTGAATTAATTAGTAGGGTAATGAAAAGATGTTGATTTCAAGAATTAATACTAGTTGTTGGCTATGTTGGAACCTTGTTTTTTAAAAGCTTTCATGCCTTGATTGATGAAATATTGATTTATCATTGACATAATTACATATGGAATTATGATTTTTTTCTATATAAATATATTATAATATCAACCCCTTGAGTTTATTTTATATAGAACCTGGTTTGGTTGGTTAATATTGTGAGGGTGGAGATATTGTGATACTATTGTAGTGAAGGCTTGATGTGGATGATAGTGGGATGGTATAGAAGGAATGGAAAGGTGTTGGGAATTTTTTTGGGATAGTTGGATCAATTTGGAAGAATTTATTATTTATAATATACTTATTTAATATTTGTTTGTATTCCATTTCATGTATATTTTTCTTGGCAGTAATTGTAGTTGTGTTTTCATACTCCGGATTATGGAATGATAAATAATTAATGGTTTAACTAGAGGGGCGATTTATAGAAAATATTGATATATAGTAATTATAATATTATTAAACATTCAATGTTGATTAATAATCAATGTATTTAAGAATAATTTATTAATAATTAGAATATATGTATTTGGTTAAATGATTAGAATATCATGGTTATGAAAACTATAATTATAGTGCGTAATTTTTAAAACACCTTTTCCTTGGATGATTAATGTGAACTTTTAAACCAAAACTAATGATTAGATATTATAAAGGACTTGTGAATAATTAATTGTAAATTTTTATTAATAGTATTTAACCTATGATTATTGGGTGCTTATGAAATTATTAGCTTCCATGTCCTTGGTAATGGAAGTTCGGTTTTCATGTAGGTTGTAAACTAAATTTCAAGTATTATGATATTTTTTTCTTAAAAAAATTGTGTGTTTTCATATCCATTATATTCTTTTATTTCATATACTTAACAACCTTTTCAAATGGGGAGACTAATACCCATACATAGCCTTGTATTATGGGAGTTTTATCAATATATTTTGTGTCAATGATACAGATGGTTTATTCCTCAAACCCTACTCTCTCATTTAGATATAGTATGTATGTTGGAATATCTAGGATATAGTGTCTTTTAGTTGTAGTATATGTACTCATGTGGATATTAGTGGCTTAAATATATTACATATATGTATAGGCAAGATTTATTATCTTTTGATTAAATTATGTACATGTTTTAAGGATGTGATATACTATTGTTAATATATGTGTATTTACACAGGGGTAGTGATGGATAAGGGGTAGTGTATATTTACACTAATTATAATGTCTCTCAATCATAATATATGATTTTTGGTATGTGATGGTGATATGGATATGATGTGATTAAATGAATGTGTGCTAAGGATTATGGAGGGGATGAGAGCACCAAGACATAAAAAGTTGGGATTTATGGTGAATGGTTCAGTGGGAAGGCCTTATAGGGGTATATTTCTCCTATATATTATTTTAATATTATTTAACCTACTTACATTCATTACTTGGTGAGAAAACCATGATGGGTATTGGAATATAGTTTTCCTGGTTGAGGTAACACATTTATGTTAATATTTATTCACCAGGGATTTATAATATGTCTTCCACATTTTCTTGAGAGGTTTTTTAGTGGATTATACTGAGTATACTGGATACTCTCCCCTATATATATGTGTATATATATATTTATATTTGTGTGCGTGTGTATTATTTTCTGGTCCGTAAGAGATTGTTGATGTTTTAATTCAGCATGACTAGCTCTTTGAGGTTTTTTATGAGTGGATGGTGTTCGTGATCACTTTCATAGATTTTTCTATGGTATATTTCTTTTTGTTTTTTCATTTTATGACATTACATAAACTGGTATTGTTTTATTAATTATTATAGAGTTTATTGGTAGTTCCATATCATTTCCAGGTATCCTGAGAGTAATTTCTCCTATATTATTATCTTTATGCCCTATGTGCTTGACACCAACTTGTTATCTATTGGAGGTGGTATTTGGGGTTTATTCTTGTCTTCACAAATGACTCGTAAGGTGTACTATTGGGGTTTTTTATGATAGTTTCATCTATTTTCAATTAATTATAAATTTAAACATCCCATACATATCTCTATTATCACTTACCTTTCCTTGGTGACCTTAAATTATAAATATATCTGCTTTAGTGGCCTTTGAATTATCTTTTGTCAATTTTGAGTTCTTTCAACATGATATCGATTCAACATGAGTAAAGTTATTCATCCCCTTGATCCTTTTTCTAATATTTTATTCATTTAACTTCAAGTCTATCCATGAGAATTGATTTATGTATTAATGTATGTGAGTTTTAATGTTGATGTATCATATATTCATTGAATATTTCTTTTACTATTATGGGGATTAGAGCCTTGGATCCTTGAGGACTTGATAATTCAAGAATCATTTTAAGGTTTTTGATTCAAGTAAAAAACTTTATATTATTATTGATGTATATTTATAATGCATTATATTCATTGGGAAAAATTATAATATTGGTTAATTATATAAATTTAATTAAAAACATATAAGTTTATGAAGATATTTTTCTATTTGTAATTTATTAAATTCATTTAGGTAACTTAGCTATGATTTTTATCATGGGTGGAAGGATATCCCCCGCTTTCAGGATTTCTTTCTAGGTAACGTGTTCCTCCTCAAAATCCTCTCTAATTCTTCCCTTCTCCTGGTCTTCCATGTTTCTATGTTTCCAAGAACACTATGCCAAATTATTTACCATAGGCCACTATACTTGATCAAGATTATCAATTTTTTATAGTGACTCAATACCATAAATCCAATCCTAGAGGATTTTATGGCGTTAGAGACTTACTTAAATCTATAGAGGGTGATCTTATGTACTTTGGTAATCATTCTAGATCTATAACCATTCAAATTATCTCAATTTTTGTTCTGATGTGTTCTAGATTGTCCTTCTCTTCCCCCCTAGTTTTAGATTCCCTCAATGGAAAAGATCTATGAGGATTTCATCTGGTAGTCATTAATAATTTTATGAGCATCATTCATCTCAAAATTTCTTTTCCATGGATATATTTGGAACATTATTTTCGAACTACATTTATTCCAAGAAAGAAAATTTTATTCTCTTGGAGTTACCACCATAGTTTTATGGAATTGTAGTCCATGGAGGGTCCCTCTCTAATTTTCTATGATGTTTCTATTGGTGAGTTAGTCCTCATGATATCCTCTACTCAAGATCACCAAATGAGAAATTTATGAGATAAAGTCTAGATAATTATAATACCCCAAAACCTGATAGTCATATATCATCTTTGTCATGTTAGAATGATGTTTCTAAACCAAAAAACATATATTTAATTTTACTATCATAGTATATCAATTTTTTCATTACAGTTAGGAACTGTTATAACATTTTGATATGAAAAATAATATAAGGGAATTACCATGTAAATAATTTATGTAGAAGTATTATCATTATTATGGTAACACAAAATCATGTATAATTCTCTATATACATGATATGGTAATCAAAAATAACTACTCAAGTTGGGTCTTGGGCACTGAAATTTTCAACATGATACACTTGGCGGAGGTAGAAGAAAAAAATTTAAAGTGAGAGGGGTGAATTTTTTCTAAATATTAATTTTTTAATATAAAAATGATTTTTATACTATAGTAAATAGGATCAAAAATTGATAATTATTGTGGAAAATATAATTTAAAGTCATTTAATCCCTCATCCACCCATCAATAGATGAGGTTTTGTGATATTTTGTGACTTTACCTCTATATTTAACTCTTTTACCTCATTTTTTCCTTTATCATTTTCAATAATATTTACATTTCTATCTTATTTTAATTCCCTCAAATTATCAAGACCCATCCCCCGAGGCCTGTTTTGGGACTACCCCAAGCTCACCTCCCATAGGCCAAGGGATAGTGACTAGAGCCGAGTAGGCATATCCCACAAGTGGGAGGAATTTTCCAAAGTACCTGTACGCATGCACCTGTCTCCAAGAAAAAGTTGAAACTGAAAACACTAAGTAAACATGGATGCAAACCAATAAGAAAACCCACTTAGAGTAAGGTATAAAACTGAAAGAAAAAGGGGATAGAATACAAGACCAATTGAAAAGGAAAGTACAAGCTCTTAGATCTCATTTGCAGAAAACCCTACCTGAAGGGTAGGTATCGTAATTTTTTTGAATGTCACTAAAGTGTATCGCCTCCATTAGGTCACCCTGAAGAACCACCATTCTCCATCCCACCAATTACTCCATTAAAGTCTTTGATCATCTGCACCAGACACGACACGTGCGAGCGAAGCCCATGTAGGGGTGAGTAAAATAATACTCAGTAGGGACCCCCAACCACAATGGAATTACACAAAGTAAACCACAATGAATCACATGAAGTATACCACAAAGAATATCAGTAATAAATACACCAAGTACACTATCAAAGATGCACACTAATTATATCCTCTAAGAGGTATAGTCAAGACAGTCACTAGATTTAGCTCACATTAAGTATAGGTCTATGGTACATAAAGAGTATTATCATAATAATTCATAGTAACCTCAAGTAATAACACACAGATCGTTGGTAACACACAAAGTATAGGTAACACACAAAGTGTCGGTAACACATGGAGTGTTGGTAACACATGGAGTGTAGATAACACACGGAGTTTTTGTAACACATGGAGTGTAGATGACACACGAAGCGTCATAAAACACTAGAGGGATCGCACCCTAGTGGGATAGGGAAATACCAACTCAGTCTTAGTAAGAACCAAAGTCTATATAAGACACATAGTTTAGGTAATCACATAACTTCTAGGACACAACCATCCATAGGATTCCATCCTTAGAATGCTCATTCTGGGATTTCCTCCTCCTCCAGACAATAGGTTGTCAGAGTTGGTGTCCTGAGAACCAACTGTTTATACTTTGATTGCATGAATGTACACTTATTATATATTGTTCATTGTTCTGCATAACTATAATATAATAATGTCCTAGAATATTTGTTAAATTAATGAGGTCATGGAAGATCCCCGTTATGATGAAAACCTTGAAATGTTATAACAATATTATGAAATAAAGTTCTATGTTTGGATGACATATTATGATATGACAGATAGTATACAGACCATCATGTGTGAGTACTCGTGAGAAGACAAGACTCTATCTCATGGATTTCACACTTGGTAATCTCCAAGATGGGAGATTATGAGAATAGACCCGATAGTAGTAATTCCGCATTTCATGGTGTTATTGGACATTGTTATCTATGAGCATGTGTAATGGTCCTTAGACTGGAATATTATCATTAAATCATGTCATGACTTGCGCACTTAGATTTGCTAACAAAAACCATCACGAAGACAGTTGGCATGAAGTAGGGTACGTTGGGTGCGTCACGAATGACACGTTGTTAATGGATAAGTCAAGGAAGGATTTGTACCTTCCATATTTATGGAATTAGATATCTCAAACCCTTTGATTGAAATATAAATTTCGCCCAAATTTCATGGCCATGGTGTCACGACGAGTTTATTTCTCGAAGTCAAAGAATTATGGATCAAGAATATAGGTTTATGAAACTACCATGAAACCTGATTGATGATATATTGAGACCAAGGGATTAAATTGCATGTTAAGAATTCATATGAGGTGACATGTCAATGTGGCATCAAATTATTTCTCTTGGGTGCCTTGGCTCATTGCTAAACAGTAATCTTGGACATTAGGCACGCCCACCTAATGCCAATGAGAAAGAGGCCTAGAGGGTCACACAATAAGTTTGTCCATGTATCTCAAGTAGAATAAAGATTATTATCATATGTGGTTTAATAATTATTCAAGGAAGCCTAAATTGTTTTAATGTTGGAGGAAGAATAAAATGAAAAAACGATATACACGCCATGTACATTAAATGTACAGACCATGTAGTTTTCATTTTGGAAAGGAAATGAAAAATGAGTACACGTTGTGTATTAATGATTACACACCGTGTAGTTTTCATTTTGGAAAGGAAATGAAAAATGATTACACATCGTGTATTAATTATTACACACCATGTAGTTTTCATTTCAATGAGTACGTGCCATTTATTAATGATTACACGCCGTGTAGTAAATCCAGTTGGGATTTTGAGGAAATAATATCATTTTATTAAATGATATTTATTATAATCAGCATGGGTATATGTTAAGGAATTAATGATTTGACATGGGGTTTTCAATAATAGTTAATGAAATAAATAAAACACGTAACACGTTTATTTATTATCATAACTCTATAACCTCAAACCCAATTAAAAATATCCTAACAACCCCAACACATTTCCCTAATCGTTGTGCACAACAATTCTGGAGAATTCTATCAAGGACAAAATAACTCCTTCCTCCAAGAATACTCTCAAGACCGAGATATATCCTCCTCCATTAGATCAAGGCAATCTAAGGAGGACAATGCAAGCAAAGGATTTTCCACGCTAGCACCTATAGATTCCTTTGGCGACACCTAGAGATACATGGTGCATGTGTGGATCACCATAGTTAAGTACCAACTACCCATTCCTCCCTATCCCTGTCTATTGTTGCCAAATAGTAAGGAAATATAAAAGAAAGAAAACATGTCTCTGATACCACTTTGTAATGACCTGAATCTGAAGCCACACAACTGGCGCCCCGTACCCAATTCACCACATGACCTCAAGCATGTTTCCCCAAACGCCAGAGGCTGCTGACTAGCAGTGAGGGCCTTGATGAGTCAGTGGGGAAATTATGCCCTCATTTTGTAAAGTATGCAGCGGAAGGAAATAATAAACAATAGCAGAACCAGTAAACAGCACAGGACAACTAAAACTAAATAGTGGAAGCCATTTATAATATAATAATGATGCAGCATGGCATATGTTTCTATGGAAAGCAGTAAACAAAACAATGTACTGAAATACAATTGAAACCCAAGTAGTAAAAGTAAACAGTTACTCCAGCAGCATCGCAAGCCTAATCTCGGTCCCATGCTCTCTAGCTCTAACCAGAAATCAATCACCTGAGGTAGAAGGTCCAAAATCCCTATCCACACCTACAACCATATAACCTGTTTGGGCTGAAAAATAGGACCCAAACAGGGTGTGAGACTAATCCCAGTAGGCAACCACCAAAATATCTGTGCCCAACTATCAATGAGCAATATAGAAAAAGTAGTGGAAATAAATGAAGCAGAGAAAACAGGGGTACACTAAAGTAAAAAATCCTACAATTATCCATTAACATTTATTTATTAACATAATTCAATAATTTAATCATCAACAAAATAATCTAGCAAAAATCCCTATAGTCTAAAGTCATAACAAGTAACACAACAGGTATCACAACAGACTACCTAAACTACAAGAAGTACAAACCCAAGCTTGTTCTTTGGCTTGGTGGACTCGTCACAACCAACCAACAAAATTTATTACACTGACCCTCTGGGTGGATCATGTGGGTAGGCCCTTATGGTCAAGAATTTAGACAAAGGCAAAGACACTCTGAGGAAGAACTCAACATCAATTCCCCCTATGGTCTTGCAGCAATACTACAGACTCTCTAAGGAAGCACTTATGTCTAATTCCCCCTTTAGTCTCTATTCGATAATTATCAAACCCTCTGAGAGAGCACAAAGTCAATCCCCCTTATTGTCTTGTAACGGTAATAATTAAACAGGCCCTCTAAGGAAGCACTCAACGTCAATTCCCCCTATGGTCTAACTACACCAGGTTCCCGCAGCCCTGAGTAAAAGCAATCATACGTAAATGATTCATACCAGCCCTAAGTATGTTCAGCAAACTACTTGGCCAATAGATACAATGAATCAAATGAATATAAACATTAGGCAATACATGAAATCAACTATATCAAGGAAAGAAAGCAAAGCAACAAGGTCTGCCTCATAGGCAACCTAAGCCAAACGGCGATAAATGGCCAAAACAAGGGACACACCCATGGGGTGATCCTTAAACATGATAACAAGAAATTATTAATTATCTAGTAACCTCAAGAATACATTCAATCTAAGGTAGATAAAAAACAGGATCATAACCCTAACCCAAGATACCCGATACATGGATATTCGGTACTTTTGCACAAAAACTCAAGGACATTCAATGTACGGAATCAAACCACCTACCTTGATCCTCATATATTGATATACCTGAACCTCGGCCTATGAATTGGCCTAGGACAGAGTAGATCTGCAAAAACGTTTAAAACATTCAACCTCAGATAACTCACGTGAGAGGAAGAATCAAGAAATGAGGCCAAAGAAGAACCAAGAACTCACCGCTGCGATTCTATTGCAAATGAAGGTGTTTGATTCAGATAGTCGGTGACAGATCGGTGGCTCGGAGAAGATTTGGCCTCCTTGGATGCTCTAGTTGGAAATAGGTGGAGAAGAAGATCAAAATAGGGTTAAGACGTGACCCCGGTCTGATTAATGAAATATAAAGAGAAGCATACAGTGTGTACTTAATGAATACATGGCGTGTACTCACCCTTTTCGTACACCGCATTAAGTAGACTCCACATCACCGTTACACACCGTGTGTGTGGCCCAGACACGGCCAGCACATGGCATGTACTCATAAAGTACACGGCGTGTACTTAGAAAATTTCCAGATTTTCCCCTTTTCCTCAAAAACGACCAGAAACGAAAAAAATACCTAAAACAAAGATCTTGATTCTTAAAAACTACCCCCCGTAAAGAAATTTGTCCCTGAATTTCCCTAATGAGGCATAGAAGAATAATCCTCAAATAACTCTATCCACTGTGATCGCATGTCGGTCTCCCTTTCCCAAGTCTCATCCTATACACGGTCGTGCTGCCATAGCACCCGTACCAGAGGGACAGACTGGCCACGGAGTACCTTCGCACTACGATCAAAAATCCTGATAGGATTCTCCTCAAACGATGTATCCTGCTATAGCTCAACCTCCTTGGGTTGAAAAACATGATACGGGTCTGAGAAATACCGCCGAAGCTGAGAAACATAGAAGATGTCGTGCATAGCCTAATACCTCTGAGGTAACTGCAACTTGTAAGAAACCATCCCAACTCTCTCCAGGACCTCAAATGGCCCGACATATCTCGGTGAAAGCATTCCCTATCTTCGGATCCTCTTATGTCCCAACCTCGGGGTAACACGCAAGAAAACCAGATCTCCGACCTTAAACTCTAAAGTTCTTCTCCGCTGATCATCATAAGATTTATGCCGAGACTATTCAGCAGCCATCCTCCTTCGAATCAACTCCACCTGCTCTGTGGTCTCCTAAACAAGACGAGGTCCCAGCACAGCTGCCTCTCCTGCCTCCAACCAACACAAGGGTGATCGGCATGGCCAACCGTACAAAGCCTTGTAAGGTGCCATCTGAATAGTTTCTTGAAAACTATTATTATATAAAAACTACACTAGAGGTATATGTCTCTCCCAAGAACCTCCAAAATCAAGGACGCATGATCGTATCATGTCCTCCAGCACCTAAATTGTGCGCTCTGACTAGCCATCTGTCTGGGGATGGTAAGTTGTACTCAGAAGTACCTGTGTACCCAAATCCCTCTGTATCCCCTGCCAGAAATGCAAAGTAAAGCGGGCGTCCCTGTCAGAAACGATAGAAATCGGAACCCCATGCAAGCGTAAAATCCCCCAGATGTACAACCTCCCAAGATCATCCACACCGAATGTCTCCTTGATCGGTAAGAAATGAGAAACCTTTGTGAGCCTGTCAATGACAACCCATACCACATCATTTCCTCGAGGTGATCTCGGTAACCCTGTCATGAAGACCATAGTGACATCATTCCATTTCCACTCAGTAATGGGTAATTGTTGTAGAAGCCATACTGGTCGCTGATGCTCTGTCTTCACCTGCTGACAGGTGGAGCACCTCATAACAAAACCATCCACATCCTTCTTCATACCTGGCCACCAATATTGACGACGTAAGTCTCAATACATCTTTTTGACACTGGGATGAACTACCCAAGATGAAGAATGAAACTCCCACATCATCTCCTCACGTATGTCTGTTGAAACCCATATGTGACCATGAAAACGTAACACCTCATCATCACCTACTGTCCACCCTGGAGTAGGTTCTCCATCTGACACACCCTCTCATAGGACTAGGCCTTCTGGGTATGATAGCTTCCTCATTCGAACTCGATCCAGAAGAGTGGAGGTAACAACTATAGAAGAAAGAACTGTCTATCCCTATCTGTCTTGCACCTCCAAATGCATCTCAGAGAACAGGGCATTAAGCTGCCACTCACTGCTGGCCTCCCGAACTGCCTGTAACTGAGTTCTCTTGCTCAGTGCATCTACCACAGCATTGCCTTTCCCAGGCATATAAGCAATCTTGAAGTAAAAAGACTGTAGGTACTCGACCCATATCCACTGTCTCAAATTTAATTCACGATGCATGAACATATACTTGAGGCTCTTGTGGTTAGTATATACCACAAAATGCTCTCCCAGAAGATCGTGTCTCCAACAACGCAAAGCATGGAAAATAGCATCCAACTCCAGGTCGTGCGTAGGATAGTTATTCTCATGTGACCTCAACTGTCGATATCCATATGCAACAACACGATCCTCCTGCATAAGCACTACTCCAAGCCCGATGCCAGATGCATCATAGAAAACTGTATAACTCTTGCTCGGTTCTGGTAGAACTAGAATCAATGTTGAAGTCAATCTCTCCTTCATCTCCTGAAAGGAAGAATCGCAGGTTTCTGACAAAACATACTTCACACCTTCCTTATTCAAGCCCATCAACAGCGCTTCCAAGCGTGAGAAGTCCTGAATAAACCTCCTGTAGTAATCAGCCAGTCCAAAGAAACTCCATTACTCGAAGACATTATTCGGTTTCTCCCAGGTCACTACCGCTCTCACCTTCTCTGGGTCTACTGATACTCCTATCTCTGAGATGACATGACCCATGAAGTGAATCTCGTCCATCTAGAAGTGGCACTTAGAGAGCTTAGCATATAACTGATTCTCTCTTAGTGTACTCAATATGATCTCAAGATGGGTATCATGGTCGTGTCGAGTGTGAGAGTACACCAAGATATCATCCATGAAAATCACCAAGAAGGAATCCAAGTAAGGATGGAAAACTCTGTTCATCAGTTCCATGAAGACTGCTGGCGCGTTTGTGAGACCGAACGGCATAACCAAATACTCGTACAGACCATACCTACTATGGAAGGCTGTCAGAGGTATATCTGATGGTTTGACACACAACTGATGATAGTTAGATCTCAAGTCAATCTTTGAGAACAACCTTGATCCTCGAAGATGATCAAAAATATCATCAATCATCGTTAAGGGATATCAATTCTTGACCGTTAACTGGTTCAGCATCCGATAATCTACACAAAGCCGTAAAGTACCATCTACCTTCTTCACAAACAAAACTGTTGAACCCCAAGGGGAAGTAATGGGTTGTATAAAACCCTTTTCCTGCAACTCCTCCAACTGCTTCTTGAGCTCTTGAAACTCAGGCATAGCCATCCTATAAGGAGGTATGGATACCGGTGCTGCTCCTGGCACAAGCTCAATAGAGAAGAATACCTCACACTCCAGAGGAAACCCTAAAAAGTCTTTTGGAAAGAAATCCGGAAAACGATCAACCACTGGAGGATAATCCATATGAGAAGTCCCCTGATCATCCAAATATAAACTAGCAATCTGAGCTGTAACACCGCCCAACCCATGATGCTCTGGTCCAGCTCTTCTTTCCTAGACATCCCATTCGCCCTTGTGAAGAAATGACATGCCCTTTGGTGACGTGAAACTCACATTGTGGTGATAGAAATCAATAAGGTCCTAAAAAGGAACTATCCAGTCCATTCTGAGAATGAAATCATAACCTGTCATCTCTAGGACATAAAGATCCCACAAGAAGTGACACCCACCAACCTCAAGGGGGCACTCCTTGCACTGACACACACTAGCAGTTCTAAGTCCCAAGGGAGTGTCTAGTGTCATCATATCCTCAGAAGTAAAGATTGTAAGTCAAAGGCTCTCCACAGTGTGTACAGAAATATATCTATGAGAAGCTCCTATATTGAAAAGTGAAAAAGATAAAACTGAGGCTACTAAGATCGTACCTCACACTGTGGAAGGTCTAGGATCCTGCTCCTAATGAATCTTCTCTACCGCAAATGTCTTGCCAGTACCACGGCCCTATGTAGCAGCCTGAGATCCCTGAGCTGATCCTTATTGAGCCTGACCAATGTGTCCACTGCCTCTACCTTGGCCTGAACGACCTGTAGAGCTCCATCCCCTAGTCTTCTATAGAACAGGTAAACTTGCTCCTGTACGCGGAGTCGAAACTGATCCTCCTTTGCTAGCCTCTGGAAAAAGAACCTTGAAAAACCGCTGAAGATGACCCATCTTTCCACAAGATCGGCACTCTACTGGGTCCCTCGGTCACAGTGGCTTCTTATTCCCATCCTTCCCACACTGGTAGCACACAACCTTTCTACCTGAAGGAACATCTCACTTCCTCAAGTCACCTCGTGTAGACTCTCGGTGGCGCTTCCTGCTGTCAGCAGAAAGAGTACTGACTCTGGATGCTGAACCGCCCTAGCTCACTGCTCTAGTATCCCTCAGATTCCTATCCATGATCATATCCTTCTTGACTATCAAAGAAATATAAGTCAAATGGAAGACATTTACCTACGATCTGATCTCCGGTCTGAGGCCCTCCTCAAACTTCCTTTCTAAGAACAGCTCGTCATTTCCCATAACGGGAGTCAAGCGTTGTAACATAGTGAAAAAGGAGGAATACTCCATAACTAATAGAGTACCCTACTGTAGGTTCATGAACTCTTTGTCTCTATCATCCTTGAGCCTCGCTGGGTAGTATTATTCATAGAACGTACGCTGAAACTCATCCCAAGAAACTATCTGCTGACACCCTGCCTGAGAGACTACGTCCCACCATCTCTTGGAGGAATCTTGCAGCATGTAAGTCTCAAGCTTCACCCTTCTGTCTGGGGGTGTCTCAAGATGATAAAAGATATAAAAATTAGCTTTTAACCAAGATTCAGTAGCTTGAGGTCCTCCATCCCCTAAGAACATGGGAGGATTCTACTACTGGAAGACTCGCGTAAGTTCTGCCATAGACTGGGCAGGTTGCTAAGCTCCCTGAAAGGTATGTATGAGCCTCATGAATCCCTCATGGAACTGTGCATCTACACCAGTATCTGGGATAACTGCCTATTCCATATCTAGAATACGATCATTGTCAGATCCCTGACCTGCAATGGTAGGACATCTTGGCGGCATGACTCTGCAAGGTCAAAAGCACACCTTTATTAACAACGAGCACAGTTGCAAGCTCAAAAGAGCGAAAACGGAACAGAAGAGGAAAAATTTTAAAAATGAAAAAAAAAATATGGTTACATGGCGTGTAGTACCTATACACAGCGTGTTCCATAAGGATTTTACTTAGGCGTTTACACCTACCAAGCTGGCTGTGTAAACCCAAACTACACGGCGTGTTCTTACATATACAAGGCGTGTACCGCCCTTTTTCCTCATGCCAAGTTACTCCTACATGATTAAGTCACACGGACTTTCCCAGACAAGAACTACACGGAGTGTCTATTCACTACACAACGTGTCTTTAAGGTTTTTCCCCTGTCTGTGTCGTTAGTCACACGGACTGGTACACGGGCCAAAACTACACGGCGTGTCGACAACGTACACGACGTGTTGTCCCCAAGATTTTCCAACCCATGTATTCAACTACACGGCTAGGTCATACGGACCATTACTACACGGCGTGTAAACATGGTACACGGTGTGTTGTTCCTGAGATTTTCCATCCCATGTGTTCAACTACACATTTAGATCACACGGAAGAAGAGTACACGGCGTGTACTTCAAAGTACATGGTGTGTAACCATTAAAAGTAATTCTTCCCAAACAGAAGAACACATGGAGTGTGTTCACAAGGCCACACGCTGTGTTGTCTGGGTTTCTAGGCAGTAGGCATACAAAACTCCCCAAAACCACTGAAAAACACTAAAAACCAGCACCTATGTGTCAAATTCCGATCCGTGGGGGCCCATACTCCCCACGAATCAAAGTTTGACATCATAACAATACATATAACAAGTAAATAGTATGATAATTCCATGATCTGCCAAATTCCGAACCTCAAGGGCCCATAACACCTCTAAGATCAAAGCTTGGCGTTCATGCTAAATAAGCTGTAAAATAAACAATACCCTATCAGCATAGCAGGTATCTCTATCACAGCAACTATCACAACATCATGCATAATCTCTCACGACATCTATCACAACAGCATGAAATTTCTAATGCACCCTATACGGCATGGTAAAATGCATGACATGTGATTTTCTAACTAGTACCTATATGATGCATGAGATGGCATACCCTCATCACATTGGGTTGCAACAAAATATAACCACAATCATATAAACTATAACAGTACAAAACAAGTGCATCACCCAACGGTGAAATATAATCAACTATAGCACTTTCAAAAACTAAAAAGAGAAATTGCGAGGTAGTTCTGCTTTTCCATGTACACAGGTTCATTACTCCCAGGCATAGTTAAGTAACAACTACCCATTTCTTCCTATCCCAGTCTATTTTCACCAAATAGTAAGGAAATAGAAAAGAATGAAAACATGCCTCTGATACCACTTTGTAACAACCTGAATCTGGAGCCACTCAACTAGCGCACCGTACCTGATTCACCACATGACCTCAAGCATCTTTCCCCAAACTCTAGAGGCTTCCGACTAGCAGTGAGGGCCTTGATGAGTCAGTGGGGAAACTATGCCCTCATTTGGTAATGTATGCAGTGGAAGGAAATAATAAACAATAGCGGAAGTAGTATACAGCACACGACAATTGAAACTAAACAATGGAAGCAATGTATAAAATAATAATGATGCATCATGGCATATGTTTCTATAGAAAATAGTAAACAAAACAATGTGATGAAATACAACTGAAACCCAAGTAGAAAAAGTAAACAGTAACTCCAACAGCATCGCAAGCCTAAGCTCGGTCCCAATCTCTCCAGCTCTAACCAGCAATCAAGCACCTGAGGTAGAAGGGCCACAATCCCTATCCACACCTGCAACCATATAACCTGTTTGGGGTGAAAAGCATGACCCAAACAGGGTGTGAGACTAATCCCAGTAGGAAACCACCAAAATATCTATGCCCTACTATTAGTGAGCAATATAGAAAAAGTAATGGAAATAAATGCAGCAAAGAAAATAGGGGTACACTAAAGTAACAATCCTACAATTATCCATTCACATTTATTTATTAACTTGATTTAATCATTTAATCATCAACCAAAGAATCTAGCAAAAATCCTTATGTTCCAAAGGCATATCAAGTAACACAACAGGTATCTCAACAGACTACCTAAACTACAAGCAGTACAAACCCAAGATTATTCTTTGTCTTGGTGGACTCATCACAACCAACCAACAAAATTTATTACACTGAACCTCTGGGTGGCTCACGTGGGTAGGCCCTTATGGTCAAGAATTCGAATAAGGCCAAAGACACTCTAAGGAAGCACTCAATTTCAATTCCCCCTATGGTCTTGCAGTGATACTACAGACTCTCTGAGGAAGAACTTACATCTAATTCCCCCTTTAGTATCGATTTGATTATTATCAGACCCTCTGAGAGAGCACAAATTCAATCCCCCTTATGGTCTCATAACGGTAATAATTAAACAATCCCTCTGATGAAGCACTCAACGTCAATTCCCCCTATGGTTTAACTACACTAGGTTTGCACAACCCTGAATAAAAGCAATTGTACGTAAACGATTCATAGTTGCCCTAAGTATGTTCAGAAAACTATTAGTATAATAGATACAATGCATCAAATGCATATAAATAGTAGGTAATACATGCAATCAACTATATCAAGTCAAGCAAGCATAGCAACAAGGTCTGCCTCACAGGCAAGCTAAGCCAAATGGTGATAAATATCCAAAACATGGGAAAAACCATGGGGTGATCCTCAAACATGCTAATAAGAAATTATTAATTATCTAAAAACCTCAAGCATACATGAAATCTAAGGTAGATAACAAAACCGGATCAGAACCCTAACCTGAGATACCTGATACATGGATATCTGGTACTTTTGCACAAAAACTCAAGGACATTCAACATAGGGAATCAAACCACCTATCTCGATCCTCGTAGATTGATATACTTGAACCTCAGCCTGTGAATCGGCCTAGGATGGAGTAGATCTGCAAAAACGTCTAAAATTTTCAACCTCAGATAACTCATGTGAGAGGAAGAATCAGGAAATGAGGCCAAAGAAGAACTAAGAACTCAGCACTGCGATTTTATTGCAACCGACAGTGTTCGATTTGGTTAGCCGGTGATGGATCGGTGGCTCAGAGAAGATTCAGCCTCCTCGGACGATCTAGGTGGAAATAGACAGAGAAGAAGACAAAAACACGGTTAAGGCGTGACCCCGGTCTGATTAATGAAATAAAAAAAGTACACGGCGTGTACTCTCCCTTTCAGTACACCTCATTAAGCAGCCTCCACATCACCGCTACACAACGTGTGTGTGGCCCGGACATGACCAGCACACGACCATGTGTGTGAGAAAATTACACGACATGTGCTCATAAAGTACACAGCGTGTACTTAGAAAATTTCCAGATTTTCCCCTTTTCCTCAAAAATGACCAGAAACGGAAAAACATACCTGAAACGAAGATCTAGGTTCTTACAGGTTTTGGGAAAATTCTTCTTCTTTTTCTATTTCTGTGATTCAATCTATGGAGTCTATAATTTATCATCATATTGATCTCGGATTGATCATTGGTAATGACAAAAAGCCAAGTGGGAACATCCACCCATGAGCTTCTGCTGCGCTTGGAACCTTCAAGTGGTATCAAAGGAAGGTTACAAAATTGATTATAGTTATTTAATTTTCATTGATAATTTATGCATTTATATTTGATTAAATTAAAGATAAATCATTTTATAAAACTGAATGAATGAGATCTTTTCTTCCTCTTTCGTTTCTCGATTCACATCACAGAAACAACCTTTTAATTTTAATTTCTATTAAAATAAAAATGAGAAACTCGTCTGGAGGAGCTTCTCATTTTGTATGTACAACATAGGAATACATGGTGTGTAGTGAAATATACACATCGTGTATTTAGGTTCAATGAACCAGTACTGGTCCTCCAAACCATTCTATTTGAATTGAGCATACCTAAGTTTTTTAATACACCGTGTTTACTAAAACTAAACAGCACGTGGAAACCGGAATACACGGTGTGTATGTTGAATCAACAGGCAAGGAGAAGTCGTGTAACCACGTACATGGGATTGTCAGGACGATAACTGTTTAATAAGGAAGTACATGTTTTGTTAGATTAATCTACATTCCATGTACTCCAAAATTTCCAAAGTATAGAAAACATTCCAAAGCCTCGGCGTGTACTTTGGATAAAGGGTGAAAACAAATACACGCTATGTAATATAGCCTAAACGTCGTGTACTTTCCAGCAATGGAATTTCACCAGGTTTCCTCCAAAGTAAAAAAGACACATACAAGGAATATGGATGAGAAGAATCTCAAGGAAATTCAAAAAGGAATTTAAGATAAAGAATTGATTAATTATATGATCATAATTAATTGAATTCAAGTGCGACTTATCTTGAATAAAAGAATGATTAAAATAATTTTAATACTAAATATGCGTAAATTTCGTTGCATGCTATGGATGATCATGAGCTAGACCAAAGACCCTTTGTGTGTGTATGGTTTTATTTAAATTTATTTAATTTAAATTCATTGTCTTGTGAGCCTTCTTCCAATAAAATGTAGGGCCTGCGCGCCCATGGTTTCTTTAATGTAAACCTCATGTAATGGAGGATCTCCCAAGCCAGAGGAGATAGATCAAAATCCAAAGCTAAGGAAAAACCAACCCAATAATATACAAATGTGGACCGGTGGGAGCTGAAAACACAAACCATTGGGTTCAAGGTGTTTTTCCCTAGGTTAGGGTCAGCTTATCAAAAATTATAGATAATCTAAACAATAGAATATCATGATCATGGCATCTTATTTTATTTATGTCTTATTGCATGGTTTATTTATTATGTATGCTTTGTCGCAATCACATAGTTAATGAAATAAAAAAGCATGCAATGATGGAATGAAATAAAAAACGAACTATGCGTAAACATTATCAGAACATGCTTAATCACTTAATCAAGCATCACTTAATATTAATAAGCATGTGATAATTAGAAACTATGCATAAAGGATTGAAATACCTCAAATACCATATTAAGTTAAACCAAACCTTTCGTTACTTGATTAAGTGAAAGACTCAATAAAACTATGTGTTTGACCAACCCTTGTTGGGGAACATACTTATATAAAGGAATCTCTTACAAAATTTTTGGGTTGACTTAAACATTTTACATCATGAGGAGTAGCCCTTGCTAGACTTGTTGTAAAATGGAGACAAGTGTTGAGGAAATCCAAGTCAGAATTTCAGGATTGGGGAGTCCACTCAACAGATCAAGGAACTTTAAGCTCACAGTTGGCAAAGACCTACCTACCTAAATACCTTTAAATAGCTTGACCAACCCTTGTTGGGGTTATTCAAAGGGGAATATGGATCCTTGACACTAGAATGTCAAAGCAACTAGGCATTACAAGTTCAATGGTGGGGGTCATTGGGACTTGATAAAATTGTGGGAGACTTAATAAAATTTATTATTTCTCATAAAATGTAATCAAGAAAGTAATAATGATCTTCTCTTTTAATTGTAGAATAAAAATAAAAAACTCGTAGACTAAATTTTCTTTGTGATCAATTCTAGATAAAGACAATATCTTCACCGGCAGTAACTTTTACGAATGGTTTATGAACCTTTGGGTAATCCTACACCATGAACGAAAGTTTTACATGTTGGAGTCCTCACTTCCTGATTCGCCTTCCCAAGGGGTGAGTGATGAAGATTTCCGGGTCTATGATCAACATTTGAGTGATGCACTTGACATTCAATGTTTGGTGTTGTCATCAATGTCTAATGAGCTCATGAAGTCTCTTGAAGACATGGATGCCTATAACATGCTTGATCACCTCTGTGGTCTATACCAGGAGAGAGAAAGACTGGAAATGTTTGAGAACTTTAAGGATCTATTTTAGAGCAAGCTTGGAGAGGGTTCCCTAGAAGGGCCTCATGTAGTCAATCTCATTAGCTACATTGAGCAGTTAGAGGTTTTAGGGTTTAAACTCCCCGAATAACTGGGTACCAATCTCATTCATTCATCACTCCCCCAGAGCTTCTCTAACTTTGTTGTAAATTTCAACATGAACAACATTGATAATTCTCTATCTAATCTTCTTATCCTCATTCTCCAAGTGGAAAATGATATGAAGCATGAAAAGCCTTATGTCCTTATGGTGAATAAAAGGGAAGGGAAGGAGAATATATTTAATCCCAAATCTTCTTCAAGGCCTTCCAAGAAAAGTAAGATCAAAGTGGAGGTAAGAGAATATGAGGCTGTTTGTTTCACATGTGGCAAGAAAGGCCACTGGAAGAAGAATTACACCCAACCTAAGAAGAAAGGTTAATCTTCAGGTGTGTTTGTTATCGAATGAAATCTATGTATTTCTACAAAAATGGGTATTAGATTCATCTTGTGGTGCTCACATATGTATCCAAATATAGGAACCAATTAGATTCGGGAAGATTGATTGAGGGGAGGTAGATCTATAAGCATTAAATAGAGCTAGACTTGTTGTTGTAGCTGTCAGGGACTACCACCTCACGTTGACAACTGGGATGATCTTGGTGTTAAAGGATTTTTATTATGTGCCTTCTATTAATAAAAAAAATTATTTTAGTAACCAAATTAGATACTGATAGATTTATCTTCAAGTTTTGAAATAAATGTTGCTACTTTTATAAAGATAGCATTCATTTTGGTAGGGCACATTTATATAACGGCCTTTATGTGTTAGACTACACAAACCAAGTAATGGAAATTGATGACAAAGTTAATTCACATGACTCATACCACACCGATATTTGGCATCACGGGATAGGTTATGTCAATGAGAAACATTTGACAAAATTACATCAAGGTGGGTATTTAGATTCTTTCGAACTAAAACCACTTAGGGTATGTCATGTGTGTCTATAAGGCAAAATGACCAAAGCCCCATTTAGTGGTAACGATGAAAGGGCTAAATAAATTATAGAATTAGTTCACACATATGTGTGTAGACCATTTCCAATTGAAGCAAGGGGTGGGTTCTTGTACTTCATAACTTTTACTAATGATTTTAGTAGATATGGATATATTTACTTAATGAGGTATAAGTCATATTCTTTTGAATGGTTCAAAGAATACAAGAATGAAGTTCAGAACCATCTTGGTAAGAAGATTAAGAAACTCCACTTAGAGAGAGGAGGACAATATCTTAATTAGGACTTCATTGATTTCTTACAGGAGTTTGGGATTCTATCTCAACTCACTCCTCCTTACATGCCTCAGTGGAATGGTGTAAGTGAAAGGAGTAACCGCACCTTGTTGGACATGGTGAGATCAATGATGAGTCATGCAAGTATTCCATTATACTTTTGGGTATATGCATTAGAAACATAAGCACACATAATAAACCAAGTACCAACTAAATCGATAAATGGTATTCCATACGACTTATGGAGTGGACGCAAATCCATGATATCAAATTTACATGTGTGGGGTAGCGAAGCAATTGTTAAGGCCTCTTCAGGTAACAAACTTGCACCTCAAGGCATAAAGTGTACCTTTATAGGATATCTCAAGGAAACAAGGGGATATTAACTATAAAACCCCTCATATAAAAAGGTTACAGTGGTAAGACATTCCATATTCCTTGAGAGGGAGCACATCTCCAAAAGAGATAGTGGGAGCGAGATAGACTTCGATGAAGTCAAGGCTCAAGATATACAGGAGTTGGTACAAGAACAGATTCCACAAATCCCCATGGAAGAACAATCTCTTCCAGAGACACAAGAACTGTGTAAGAGCATGAGAGAGGTGAGAGAACTAGAATGATATGTTTTTCTTGTCACCGAGGATGGTGAATCATTATTGGTTGACAATGATGATCATCTTACTTACAAGGAAGCAGTTTAAGGCACATACATTGCCAAGTGGAAAGAAGCCATGAATTCTGAAATGTAGTCCATGAAACAAAACCATGTCTAGATTTTGGTAGATCCCCAAGTTTATATAAATACTGTTGGTAAAAAAATGGGTATTCAAGAAGAAATTAGGCATACAGGGACAAGTAAACACCTATAAGGAATGACTGGTTGCAAAAGGTTTTAGACAGCATCAAGGAATTGACAATGATGAAACTTTTTCACTGGTTTTGAGGATGAAATCCATCAAAATCCTATTGTCCATTTCTGCTTACCATGACTATGAAATTTGGAAAATGGAAGTCAAAATAGAATTCCATAATGGGAAACTCCAGGAAGATGTCTACATGACACAACCTGAAGGTTTTGTGACTCCAAAGGATGCCAATAAGGTAAGAAAGTTTCAGAAATCCATTTATGGATTAAATCGAGCATCAAGGTCATGGAACATTCATTTTGATGAAGTCATAATGGAATTTGGATTTGTTAAGAACCAATGTGAGCCTTGTGTATACAAAATGTTTAGTGGAAGTGTAGTCATTTTTCTAATAGTATATGTTGATGACATATTACTAATTGGAAACGAAGTACCTGTCTTACAGTTAGTTAAGGCATGGTTGGATAAATGCTTCTCTATGAAATACCTGGCTGAGGTAGCATATATTCTTGGGATCAAGATCCATCATGATATATCAAAGAGAATGTTAGTCCGGAGTCAAAGTACATGCATTAACAAGATACTAAAGAGATTCAGTATGGAATAGTCCAAGAGGGGATTGTTTCTAGTGTCACATGGCATTCATCTTTCTAAGAAAATGTGTCCTCAAACACATGAGAAAAGAAATAAAATGTAAAGGATCCCTTACGCATCTGCGATTGGGTTAGTCATGTATGTTATTCTATGTACAAGGTTGTATGTTGCTTACGCATTAAGTGTGGTAGGAAGATATCAAGCTGATCTAGGAGACCGCCATTGGATGATAGTCAAGACTATCCTTAAGTATCTGAGACGTACTAAGGTTATGTTTCTGGTTTATGGAGGAGATGAGGAATTAGTCATCAGAGGACATGTAGATACTAGTTTCAAGACTGGTCAAGATGACATGAAGTCATAGACTGGATACATCTTCAGTTTAAATGGAGGTGCAGTGAGGTGGAAGAGCTCAAAGCAAGGTGTGGTCGTAGATTCTACAGCAGAGTTCGGGTATATCTCAACTTCTGAGGTAGCTAAAGAATCAGTATGGATGTGAAGCTTCATCTAAGAGATGGATGTAGTACCTAGCAGTAAAGATCCTATCGCAATCTATTGTGATAATACGGCAGTGGTGGCACTTGAAAAAGAGCCAAGTTCATATCATCGTACAAATCACAAACTTCATAAGTATCATCTCTTGAGGGATCTTTCTCAGAGAGGTGAAGTTGCAGTGAGTAGTATTTCCACGGAAGACAATGTGGTGGACCCCTTGACTAAAGCCTTGACTCAGCATAAACATGAACATTATGTGAGGTATAGTGGAATAAAAGTTGTAGTTAGTTGGCTCTAGTCCAAGTGGGAGTTTGTTAGAGTTAGTGTCCAGAGAACCAATTGTTTATACTTTGATTACATGAATGTACACTTATTATATATTGTTTAATGTTCTGCATGATTATAATATAATAATGTCCTGGAATATTTGTTGCATTAATGAGGTCATGGAAGATCCCCTCTATGATTATAACCTTGAAATGCTATAGCAATATTCTTAAATAAATTTCTATGGTTGGATGACATACTATGATAGGACACATAGTATACAGACCATTATGTGTGAGTACTTGTAAGAAGATGAGACTCTCTCTCATGGAGTTCGCACTTGGTAATCTCAAAGACGAGAGATTATAAGAATAGACCTGCTAATAGTAATTCTTCATGTCTTGGTGTCATCATACATTGCTATCTACGAGCATGTGTAATGGTCCTTAGACTGGAAGATTATCATTAACTTATTCCATGACACGTGCACTTAGATTTGCTGACGAAAACCATCATAAAGACAGTTGACTGGAAGTAGGGTATGTTGGGTGCGTCACAAATGACATGTTGTTAATGGATAAGTCAAGGAAGGATTTTTCCATTCCATATTTATGGAAGTATATATCTCAGGCCCTTTGATTGAAATATAACTATCACCCAAATTCCATGGCCATGGTGTCACGACGAGTTTATTTCTGGAAGTAAAAGAATGATGGATCAAGCATATTGGTTTATGACACTACCATGAAATCTACTTGATGAGATATTGAGACAAAGGGATTAAATTTCATGGTAAGCATTCGTATGAGGTGACATATCAATGCGGCATCAACTTCTTTCTCTTGGGTGCCTTGACTCATTGCTAGATAGTAATCTTGGACTTTAGGAAAACCCACCTAATTTCAATGAGAAAGGGGCCTAGACAGTCACACACTAAGTGTATCCAAGTATCTCAAGTAGAATAAAGATTATTCCCATATGTGGTTTAATAATTATTCAAGGAAGCCTAAATTGTTTTAATTTTGGAGGAAGAATAAAATGAAAACAAGATATACACGCCATGTACATTGAATGTACATGTCATGTAGTTTTCATTTTGGAAAGGAAATGAAAAAAAAAAAGACTACACGCCGTGTATTAATGATTACACACCATGTAGTTTTCATTTTGGAAAGGAAATGAAAAACAAGTACATGTCGTGTATTAATGATTACATGCCGTGTAGTTTTTCAAGTCTGGATTTTGAGGAAATAATATTGTTTTATTAAATGATATTTATTATGATCAGTGTGGGAACATGTCAAGGATTTAATGATTCGACATGAGGTTTTCAATAAGATTTAATTAAATAAATAAAACGCGTAACGTGTTTATTTATTGTCATAACTATATAACCTAAAACCCAATTATAAATATCCTCAAAACCCCAAAAAATTTCCCTATTCATTGTGGACAATAATTCTGTAGAATTCTATCAAGGCCGAAAGAACTCCTTCCTCCAAGAACACTCTCAAGACCGAGAGAGATCCTCCTCCATCGGATCAAGGAAATCTAAGGCAGATAATGTAAGAAAAGGCTTCTAGATGCAAGCACCCTGAGATTCCTTTGACGACGTCCAAAGATACGTGGTTCACGTGTGGATCACCACTAGAGGAACTCTACACTTGTATTCTGTGACGCAATAATGAATCACATCGGAACATGATCATAAATATCAATGAAGAAAGAATTCCAAATAAGGTACTTCTTTTCAATTAATTAAATTAATTATAATCAACTTGTGATGATCCTCCTTTGTGGTTCTAGGACTATTCTTATTCTCTGTCTATTTTTGTGATTCGATCTATGTAGTCTGGAATTTATCGTCATATTGATCCTGGATTGATCATTGTTAATAACACAAATCCAAGTGGGAACATCCACCCACGAGCTTGTGCTGCACCTCGAACCTTCATAGTTCTTATTAAAACTTCAATATAAACTCACCTAGACTATCTAAAAAGGTCTATCTCGTCGTAAGGGTCACAACACCGCAAACGGAACATCAAACGAACACATGGTTTGAGAGTTATGGGGTTTTAAGTAAAAATGGGTGGATAGGGTCTGGGTCCAGTCTAACCCAATCGGACTGAGCTGAACCAGGTCTCGCCATATCCAGCTCGGCCCAGACATGGAGGCTTCTGCATCCACTCCCTGTCAACACATAGAATCAACTACATTTGATGTTGTGTCCCACCGCATGACCACCCTAAGGTTGTTGTTGTGGGGTCCCACCACCACTGCCCAGCTAGACTACGGCCTCCAACCATATCCACTGAGGCCCGCTAGTGACTTTTGTCTGTTGCCCCACGACAACCATGCCATGGGTTTTTCCCGCTGGGTGGCTGCACTACCACGTGAAACCACCAGTTGCTCCCTCTTCTGCAGGCGGCCACTGATGCTATGGTGGTCTGTTCCTTAAACCAAAAGGTGTCACGTGATCCTTAGGTCACCATCTTCACTACTGCAGTCTCCAAATCTATGAATCATCGCTCTAGGGGTCTAGTCACATTTTGAACCACCTGGAAAAACATTTCATGACCATGAGGGTTATGTAACGAAGAATGTAAGAACAGGGAAGATAGATAAACACAAGAACACCCATAAAATAAACCTTTGCCTTGTTTTTGTTGGCCTTGGTCTATTCATGTTAGCATAAATATGAAATAGGAACAAAATAATATTTATTAATGTTCATCCCCTTTAATCCCGGGTTTTTAACCATCCTGCAAGAACGAGCGATCTGCTGGTCAACCTATTCGAGGATTGATCTATGTTCATCGTTAAACTTAATAATAGTGAAAGAAATCACTCTGACAATAAACCCCATACCTATAAGTTTGGATCCATCATTGGAGAAGAACGGTGTTGCACCACTGTCATTCATAGATCATCAATTCTTGGTTATTGATCCACGATCCTTCAACGTTCTTCGGTGTTCATCATTTTTTAATAGGAGGAAATCACCAAGATCTCCTCCGACGTTCATAGGGAAGGATAAATAATCCTAATCTTGAATCCCTACAAAGGATAAAGATGTGTTTTAACATTAATATTTTGCTTTTAAACAGTGTCACCACGATGTTTCATTTATGAAAGGAAACAGTTGATTTGTTGTTGTGTCGCAGCATTTATGTGTCGTCACGAAATGCTAAAAGAAAAATAAAATAAACTTTTTAATTTTTTTTATTCTTCTTTAAAACATCCAAAAAATATTTTCCATAGTTGACCTGCACCGTTTGAAGTTAGGTCCTGCTTAAGAAAAACCCACTGCTCTGAACACAATGGTGCCCTTAGATTTCAAATATTAGTAATCATTTACAAGTTACTAAAACCAATAACATGTGTTATTTTTAATAAAATTAAAAACAGTTCAAAAAATATTTCCAGTCACCCCAGGACTTGGAATCACATGCCGTCTTAGTTCCTGGTCTCAAAATAATCCCATATAATTTTCCAAAAAAATACATGCAAAATACGGTACATTACATTCTCCCCACCTTAGGGCATTACATCCCCAAAATCCAAACCAATGGCTAAACAAACAAATGGGGATACTAATCATGAATCTGAGCCTCCTACTCCCAAGCTCTCTCTTAGATATTCTAGTGCTACCACCGAATGAACACCAGAGGAATTGACCATCTATGAAGGATCATATCTTGTCGATCCTGGATCTCCATCAGGTACTCCGTGAAAGTTTTCATGTCATCAATGTCTAGCTCACCCTAGTTTATGATGTGTGAAGGGTCATGTTTGTATTTCCTCAGCTGGGATACGTGAAAGATGTAGCAACCCATGTATTTATAGAATAATATTTTTTTCATTTTTATTAATATTTATGAATAAGATATTATTTTTCCGATAGCGTAATCAACACGCAACAATGGGTTTTTTGAAATCTTGTTCCACACACAACTTTGAGTAATACCAAAAAATAATATATTATTATTATTATTTTAAATGGTAGTAAATGCCTAGCCTTTGTATTGGAGGGAATGAACATAATTAACTACAATATAATTATACATGTTTGTTAAATGTTTTCAAATTTATCCAATGAATATTAGAGTCTTAAAATTAGAATGAACCCAATTTTAAGGACAAAATACTATAATATTTTTAAAAGGGAATTTTACCACCTTTTGATGGAGAACCCTTTTTAAATCTAGTTTTTGTCTCTTTTATATATTCTATTTAATAAAATAAAATTCTTATTTATAATAATAACATTAAAATTTACATTGTATAAAATTTTGGTATTTTTCTGATAAAATTCATATTTTTATTAATAGTGAAAAACACTGCATTTTAATTCAAAATTGTCTTTCCATCTAATTTATTTATATAGTTAGATTGTAATTTTAATTGGTTTTAAAGTTAAATTGAATTATATATTTATCATTTAATCTAATTTTGGTCATTTAAAGTAATTTAACTTTTAAATTGGACATAAACACATGTCAATCGTTTGATAGATATTACTTCTTAAAAACCCGCTTTTTGGTTTTGACAACGGGAATTAATTTTAAATTAATTACTGAAACTTATGTGTTTTGAATTTTGAAAAATTGATTCCATATTTGGAATCAATAGGTAAAAATTGTTTAAATATGTAACTTTTATTTTTAGACATTATGAATAGTAACTTCAGTAATTATTTTATTTTACCATGGTTAAAGGGTAAATCTGGTAAATAAGGGTAAAAAATAATATTATAATAATATTAAACTACCATAACATGTCTTCTGGTCTTATTTTATGAGATATGTCTGACCATGGTCATCCTTGGGTTGATTTTGGGACCCCATGAAGCCACTTTGATGTGAAAATGACATTTTATAAAAATTAATTTAAAAGTAAGGGAAAATATAACATAAACATATATCTTTTATTAAAAAATTATATGGGATTATATAAGTTATCTCTTCGACTATAAATATTCATTATAAATATAAAAATATTTCATATATCATGGTATTTTATTTATAATTTGTAAATATCATATAAGTAAATTTATTTATGACCCAATGATGATGTAGTGATTGCCATATTAATGAAAGATTTAAATAAATGAGATTATAAAAATTAAAATAAATTTATTTTCAAAATTTTTATTCCATACATGAGTTTTATGGATGAGTATGGATTTTTATATTTTAATTAATGAAGTTTTCTAGAAATAATCAAGTTGTTATGTATTTTTTAAAAGTTATGATATGAATAGTATAAAAATTGACATAAATGAGTTTTTAAAACAAATACTATTTTATTAAATGATATAATAGTCCTAAAAATATAATATTCAGCCAAATTAATTAGATAAGTCTTAAAATTTCATTAATTAACCACTTTAGGTTCAATTGGAATTTTATAGTAACTATATTGACCATATAGTATGAATATACAAGAAGACATGGTAAGAGTTAAATTTGTCAACTAAGGGTTAAAGCTAAAAGATAATGTTAAAATTGTGACTTATAGACCCAACAGCATATTATAATTGAAATAAATAACTTTGGGATCATTTGAAACCAAAAATCATTTTATAATAAAATAATACTTCAAAACATCCCTAAAGTGCCCCTCCTCCCTCTTATAAAAGGGAATCACCTCTAACCCTTACTCACACCCATAAATCCACTTGTATCATCTAACCTCTACCCAGATAATCTCCCAATATCCATATATTCATCCTATAAGCCTCACCTTGGGAATAAGTCAATTTAAGAAATCCTTTTAGCTTAAATCAAAAGGAGTTACCCAATTTGAGGAAATGTCTTCTCTCGAGATTCTTTCATTTATCTTCCTTCCCCAACACACTAAACTCTCTTTATTGCATTATTTAATAACAAAACCAGTATATTAAATATACTAGGATGTTTTTATGAGAATTATTCGAACTAAACTTACACACACCTATATATAACAGATACAAACATACTATTTCTGTGTACGGAGAACTCCTGCCTCACGAAACGATGATTATTCGATTTTCCCCTACCACCACTCATGGTGGCCATTATAACAGAAATGTATTTAAATATGATATATATTATATTTAAATTTTCTATATTATACTATAATTTTTATTTACAAACATACCTTTATGCTTTTCATGATGTGTAAATACGATAATTTCATTTGAGGAAGTGCGGACTACCGCCCCTCAAAGTGATATGACTCGTTCATGCCATACATGGAACATATAAAGGATGTAATTAATGAACTTATGTAACATATATATTATATTATGTTTTAATTATAATATACCTATGTATCATTTAGTTTTCATTTTGTTAATATGACAAATAAATGAAAGTAGCGTTCATGTGTACGTATGCATTACCATCTCCATGAACGGTGCATTTCATTTCTTATCTCCAAATGTTATGGAGTATTATAAATACATATATACTAGATCTAAATACATATATAAATTATATATATTATATTTAAATCATGAATACAATTCCATAGATAATGGACTTTTGACGACACGGACAATTTGTAATTATAACAAGTTCATTTTTTACTCAAGTACCGAATATCGACAAAATGAATGATTTGAACTTGAATAATTATATGATTTTTATATAAAATTAATAAGTGATATAAAAGAAATAATAAATTTAAAAAGTTTATGAATCAATTAGAAATTAACTTAAGTTTATTATTTAGGAATATAAATAACAAACAAGACAAGTTGGACTCAAGGTAAGGGACCATTTCACCCTCCTCTTTTAATCAAAGAATTATTTTATGTAATTTATTTTTATTTAAATTTTATTATGTTGGTATATGTTATTATATATACTTATTTATTTCCACTTTATATCCAAGTTATGATAGATCCTTTTCTCTCTCATCATCTCATTTTCTGAATTTTTATGTGATGTTGTTAGGCTGCCAAAATTTCGTAAGGGAACTTTTTAACCCAATTTATATTATTTTGGGTTAATCTTATCCTTCTTGATTATGTCATTCTATGATTATTTGAGAAATTAATTTTGATATATTAACTTGTATTTATACTTTATTTATGTGTATTTGATTAACAAAATGATCTTTGTCTCGAATAATTCACCAGTGTCCGAGGATTTCACAACCCTAATCGCATATCCTTTTCAGCTCTTTGACCCAAGCGTGCCATGTCTCGAGTCAATCGCCTGTGTTTGAGGACTTTTGTTCCCTTTTTTTCCTTTCATTCCTGTTCCGCAAATTCAAGAGGTGGCTCGCGGGTGGATCTGTCTCCACGTTTGTGCGAAATCTCCGCCGGTTGTGGTTGATTTGCGTAGCACTATCCGTGAAGATTCATCACGTTGTGCATTCCTGAAGTGTTCGTTGTGGTTTGTCTGATCCGAGAAGAACTGTCACAAAGCCTCAGTCGTGTTGCGTTTCTGCGATGTCTCTGTCATGGGGTGGTGCTCCGCGATGACTCGGCGTGCGCTGTGGGATCACGAAGAGGTTTGATTCGCAAAGCACTTCCCTTGAAGGTTTGACGCATTGTGAGTTCACGTAGGGGCCGGCGCAACAGGTCTGGTTCTCAGGGTGCCTTCGCCAAGAGTCAGCAGTGTTGGAAGCCACGAAGTCCCACCGCGGGGTGTTGCTCTGCGAAGTCTGGGGGGTGCGACACAGATTCCTTGGGCGCAACCACTCAAGAGGAAGTGATAAGCGTGAAGGTTGTGGTGCCTGCCTCAGTTGAGTGGACCACGTAAAGAGGCCAAGAAGAGGTTTCCAATGCTTTGACCCAGTTCCTTTGTTAAGTGTCTCAGGGCCGTGGGGATTTCCAGGGCGCGAGTCCTTAAAGAGGTTGGCGAATTCAACTTTTGGATCTTCCCTATGGATACTAACTTAGTAAATCAATGGAAGAGGTTGTCCATTATGGACAAGGAAAAGGTGGAGGCACATAGAAATGAAGGCCCGCTATTGTAAAAATGCATGTCTCTGCTCGTTGTGGTAAAGTTCATGGAAAACATTTCAGTAAATCAGGGGTCCCTCAAAAACACTTTACAGAACATCTGGAAACTTGATGCAGGAGTCACTATTCGAGAAGCGGAGACCAATCGCCTCATCATTGAGTTCATTAACGAGAGGGATAGAGACAAAATCTTGCATGGTAGACTGTGTTCCTTCGATAATCAACTCCTCCTCATGGAAGAATTAAAAGGGGGAGACGATATCCATCAAGTGAATTTAAACCGCTCCACCTTCTGGATACAAATTAAAGGAATCCCCTTTCATGCAAGAATAGAATGAATCATGGGAGAAATTGGGGATAGACTTGGCCACTTTCTTGACTGGGATTACTCAGACCCAATACAATGTTCCCCCGGCGTTCGGATCAAGGAGGAAATTGAATTTTTAGATCCCCTAATGAGGGGAATGTTCCTGAAAATCGAAGACACCATTGCTTGGATATCATTCGAGTTCTATAATCTTCCAATCTTATGCTTTTTTTGTGGTCGCCTTGGACTTCTGGAAAGAATGTGCACCCTAAAACATAAGAGTGTATCAGGAAACATAATCCTTCAATATGGCCCTTGGCTCCAATCCAAAACGAACAAATATTCCTTCATTCCTGAGACAGAAAAACAAAAGGACCGTGAACGTCTCACGTTGGAACATACCAGTCAGGTGGAACCCATACAGGTAAAAGCCCTTACGCTGGGACCACTGGATTTCCCTAATACTGACTTTACCACCCAAAGAGAAGTGGGAATCAATCCTTACCCCCTGAAGGACAACACTCAAATATCCACAAGGTCGGAGAAGAAGCAAAAAGAACCACCAAGACAATGCTCAAAGCCAATGTCGATGCACAGAGAACCACCAGATCTGGACCCTGACCCACAATCGCCTGCAACAGGCATTATAATGATGGAGGCCCCTGGATTGACGGGAACCCCAATGTTGGTCCCAATCACCCATCGAACGTGGAAAAGGGTGCAACGAGGATAAAGGGATGGTCATGTGGAAGATTATAACCCCGAGGTCAGGAAAATACAAAATGAAATAGGCCAATCAGGGAGGAACCCCACCAAAAGATGGAAGACGACAGGTGGAGAAACAATATCAGAGGAACCAAAGGCGGTGACGAGCGATACCCAGCCCCGCCTAGAGCAATGATTGTGTTATGATGGAACTGTCGTGGGCTTGGGAACCCACGAACGGTTCACATGCTTCAATGAAATTGCACTCAAAGTCACCCTGATATGGTTTTCCTGTCTGAAACCATACTAGAAAACAAGGACACCAATGGTATTTACCTAAAGTTCGGATTCCATGGCTGCTTCCTGGTTCCTAGACAAGGCCATTCTGGGGGCCTCTATCTCTATTGTAAGAACAATATCGACGTCAAAATTTTTCCTTTCTCATTGCACCAGGTGGTAGTGACTATTCAAATGGGCTTTCACCCACCCTGGACTTTTGTGGACTTCTATGGCTGGCCATCTCATAATGACAAGGTGAAGTCATGGTATCTTCTAAGAAAGTTGTGACATGACTTACCGAGCCCTATTCTCTTCGGAGGTGATTTCAATGAGATTATGTTTCATAAGGAAAAGAAAGTGGGAATCATCAGACACTCAGCCTGGATGTCAAACTTCAATGACATTGTATTGAGGGTGAACTTGGTCGATCTGGGGTACACAGGTAATCCTTTTACTTGGTTCCGAGGCAACACTGAAGGCGCCTGTATCACTGAGCATCTTGATAGATTTTTGGGATCTTCTGACTAGATTAATCAGTTCAACATGTTCCATGTTAGCCACATTGCCCTCAAATGTTCATACCATTGCCCAATTCTCATTAATTGTATGCGAGGCAAATGAAATCGACAACTCAGCAGACCCTTTGGATTTGAAATATTTTGGTCAAAATACCATGAATGTAAAGAGGTGGTCCGATCAAGATGGAAGAGTTCTCACAATAATGTTTGCCTCAATCTCCAACAGGTTTCACACGATCTGAGATCTTGGAGCAATAATGAATTACACCACCCTGATAGGAATTGTGATTTCTTTGAAAATAAATTGCACAACTTACTCAGGAAACCCCAATCCAATTGCAATCTCTCCAGGATTGGTTCCACTCAAACAGAACTGGACGGGGCCCTGCGCATTAAGGAAAGATTCTAGGCTATGCGGGCATGGGATATCCAAATTAAAGAGGGAGATGCTAATACAAGGTATTCCCACCTGAAAGCTTCAACTAGACGTCAGAAAAATTCTATCATGTGTATATCACAACCGTATGGCCGCAAAGTTTCTGACACCAGTGGTATTCACGAAGCTTTGATATGCTATTTCTAGAAACTTTTCTCTATAGGAACTCTTGTCATGTCTGCTGAAGTGGAAGAATGCATCAGACCTGTGATCTCCGACGAGATCAATCAACAACTTACCAAAAATGTGACAAATGATGAGATACGCCTGGATCTGAAACATATCCACCCCACTAAGGCCCCAGGACCGAACGGATTCCACGCACTTTTTTTAAACAATAATAGCACATCATCGGTCCCAATATATGCAAAATGATTAAAAGTATCTGGGCAGGGAATAAAAGAATTTCCTCCATCAACTAAACTATCCTCGTCCTCATTCCCAAAATCAAGAAACCTTTGGCTATCCCTGATTTTAGACCTATCAGCCTCTACAATGTCTCTTATAAGATCTTATCAAAAATCCTTATCAATCGGCTACGCCCTTGGCTTCCTGATATTATTTCTGAAAACCAGAGCGCTTTCATGGACAAGAGACTAATTACTGATAATTCAATCGTGGCCCATAAAGTTTTCCACTCTATGAAAACTCTCTCCACCACGAAAAGAGGAACCATGGCCTGGAAACATGATATGAGAAAAGCCTATGATAAAGTGGAATGGCAATTCCTAAGAGTTGTGATGCTAAAAATGAGTTTTTGAACTAAAGGGACAGATATTATCATGCACTGCATCTCGACTGTATCCTTTAGAATCAAGGTCAATGGGTAGATTACCAGAGGATTCACCCCAACTCGAGGCCTGCGCCGGGGAGATCCCCTCTCCCCTTTTCTTTTCATCTTGGTTGCTGATGTTTTCTCTAACCTTATTTCTAGGGATGCTTCCTCTAAATATATTCATGGGGAAAAGTTCAACCGTGAAATCCCACCAGTGTCACATCTCTTCTTCACCGAAGACTGCCTCCTTTTCTCCAGAGCAACTTTGAATTAATGTCGGGTGATCAGCCAAGCGATCCAGCAGTATGAGTGGGTGTTTGGATAGTCTATCAATCACAAAAAATCGGAAATCTCTATTAGTGAAGGGGTGCATCTTGCCAAGAGAAATGAACTTTGTGAATCAGTAGGCATCCACATGGTCGATAAACACCAGAAGTATCTCGGGCTTCCAATGGTGATTGGCCGGTCCAAAAAAGAAATCTTTGATTCTCTGGTAAACAGGATTGAGAAAACAATTCAAGTATAGACCCAAAAAAACATCTCCAAAGATGGAAAAGAAACCCTTATTAAAGCTGTCATCTAGTCTATCCCTAACTATTTTATGTCACTATTTAAGCTCCTGATGGCCATCTTCAATCAAATCCATTCACATACTGCCAACTTCTGGTGGGGGAAAAATGATGAAAGGAATAGACCCCACTGGATGGCCTGGGAGAAAATCTACAAACCCAAGTCGAATGGAGGGATGGGATTCTGGAATATTCTTCTCTTAAATGATGCATTGTTGGCCATGAATGGACGGTGCATCATTAATCTCCCATATTCTCTCTGTGTGTGGGTACTCTGAGCTAAATACTTTCCACACACGGATTTCCATGTTTCCTCTCTTGGCCCTCGACCTAGCTTCCTCTGGAGAAGCATTTAGGGGCCCGAAATCTTCTGTAAAAAGGGTTGGGCTGGACAATTGGGAATGGCTCATCTGTCAACATCTGGACCGATCCATGGCTTGTTGATAAGGATGGTATGAGGGATACATCCCCCACCCAACCAGGTCTTGAAGATGCCACCGTCAACTGCCTCCTTTCAGACCAGGGCCTGGGGTGGTGTTTGGAAAAGATCCATGGATGGTTTAGCGAAAGAGACCAAAGAATAATCCTGAGCATCCCCTAGGTCCCCGATGCAGGCCCCGACTATCTTTTCTGGACCAATGACATTTCAGGCGAATACACGGTGAGATCTGGGTACAGAATGGCTCTTGGCATACACTCTATCAACCAGGATGATAGATCATGGAAATTTCTTTGGAAGCTCAATGTCCCCCAAAAAATACGCCAATTTTGGTGGAAGGTGTGCACAGGCACTCTTCCTACCATGAGCCTTCTTATTTACCGACAGATGGCTAGTGTTGATTCCTTCCCTTTATGCCTGAATATTCTAGAATCACCTTTACACGCCATCATTCACTGCCCGAGAGCTAAGGAAATTTGGAATTTATGGGGCCTAGTTTCAGATGCTTCTCTGGACATTGCCTCTGACCTCCCTGGTCTTCTGATGCGTTGGTGTTCCTTTCTTTCATCGATTAAGGTAGGTTCTCTTTGCACCTCAGCCTAGATCATTTGGGTTCGGCGTAATGATTCTGTTTTTCACCACGTTCATAAACATCCTGAATTTTGGATTGAATGGTCCATCTCATGGATTGAGGGCTGGAAGGACCATAAAGAACACTCTATGCCAGGTGTAACCCCCTCTTCTCCCCCTCATTGGAACCCCCCAATGGAAGGGACTCTTAAGCTTAATGTGGACACATATCTACCCAAGGATAGGCTTGGTGCTCTCAGTCTCCTGGACTGAAATCATCTGGGGAAAATCATTACAGAAAAATATGAATCACATCACGCCTTCTGGGGACCTATAGTTGCTAAGGCCTTATCCATACTTGCAGGTATGATGCTCGTTGTGGAACATGGATGGGTTGATATCATCGTTGAGTCTGATTGCCTCACCTTGGTCAATGCTATTAACCACAACGATGCAGGACTCCAGTCATTTGGCCTCATTATCATGAGAATTGGATCGCTTCTCCAAGGCTTTTCTTGATTCACCTTATCCTTTACCAAAAGGGAAGGAAAAAAGGTGGCTCATCAGCTGGCGGCCTCAAGCCCCTTTGATGACAACCAGCTCTAGCTGGACAATTTTCCTCCATGGCTTTGCTTATGTACAGATGAAGATCTTCGTCATTAATGGTATATGTCCTTCTTTTTAAAAAAAAATCTTGATTTTATGCACTTTTATTATCCTATAATGTGTGAACACAACCCTTTTGACTAATTATATAATGAATTAGTATATTATCATGATATTTAATATTTTTTTAATTTTATTCCTTAATTATTTCTATTCAAGTGTTTCTCATGTTGTAAGGGGATCTTTATTTAAAACACCATTTTAAATGTTTTAAATATTTATTCTTCAAAATCCTTCTATTTCATGTCCATGTTTTCAAAATGGTTTTAAGAATTTATTTATATGGAAATGAATGTTTTAAAATGATAATTTATTTCAAAAGTTTCAATGTGGTATGGTACACTTTGAATCAAAACTCTCTTTATTAAATGTTTTAAATGGTTTTGGAAATGGGTTGAATGGTTATATATCTTAAAATGAACTCTTGTGGTTGTATTTTGGAAATTTTATTTTCCCTTTATGCTTGTTTTATGTGTTATAATTATATAATGGTACTTGTACATTTGGTAGGTGGTTACGTGATAAACTAATGATGGGTGGTTACATGATAAACTAAATGATGGGTGGTTCCATGATAAACCAAAGACGGGTGGTTACATTATAACCTTTAATGCATTGGGTATGGAAGCCAACCGTATGGTTATTCGATTTAGTGATATCTGTGGAAGTTGACTGTATGGTTACTCCATTTAAGTGTATTTATGTCCAAAATTACCTTTATATGTTATATGTTTCTTTCTATGGGATTTAAGGTAATATTTTGGTTACAAAAAGGGTAAGAAATGAGCTTATATTCAGTGAAGTGTTTTTGATACTTATTAAAGGTGATAAGTATTAATTTATGATAAAGTTTTCATGGTTTACATGTTTTTAGAAGACAAAAAAATTTCATTCATTATGTATCCCTTAATGATATTTTTTTGTTCATCCTGAGTTTTTGAAAAAAAATTCATAGGTTATAAGGAAGGGTAAGATAAAGGAAGAATTCAAGAAGATTTTATATCAACAAAAGAATTATTATTTTATTTAAGGAGTTTTATTTTTGTGAAAATATAGATAGTGAGTAGAAGTTTGTACTATAATATTCAAGTTGTTAGGTATAAGTTATGACCTATTTCTCTAAGTCTCTAAATCTAAAAAGATCATTGATGTGAATTAAAAGTCAAATTATTGACTTATCTCAAGATTAAGTAATGTTTAAGGTTGGGGACTTAAAAATGATTTCATGCAACCTCTCTGACTGCGAAGGTAGAGCCAAGTGGTATACCACCTCACCCATTCTATGCAGTATCAGAAAAGGTTAGATAAACCTTAGAGATTACTTTCTACTGTGGAGAAATCTATGTAACTCATGTCAATGAGATACCTGAATGAACACATAGTCTCCCTCCTTGAACTCCAAGGGTCTCCATTTCCTATTATCATAGGAATTATGATGACTCTATGCGGTCTTTATCCACTCCCTGATGACCTCACCTTCTCCATAGTAGCTTGTACCAACTCTGGGTCCATGAGTGCTGACTCTCCAGGGTCAGTCCAATAAAGTGGCGACCTACAGGGTCACCCGTACAAGGCTTCAAATGGTACCGTTTCAATGGTGGAGTGGTAGTTTTTGTTGTACTCAAACTCCACCAGGGGTAGGTGATCCTCCCAACTACAACCAAAATCAAGGAATCAAGCATGTAGAATATCCTCTAGGACCTGAATGGTCCACTCCATTTGGTCATCTGTTTATGGGTGGAAAGTTATGATCAAGTGCAGATGAGTCCCAAATTGCTCCTATAATCCCTTTCACAGTCAGGATTAAAGACTGCATCTCGATCTGTGACTATAGTTGATGGGAATACATGGATTCTAACTATATCCTTCATATAGAGGCATCCCAAACTCTCTATAAGACTCTAGTCCCAAATCTCTAGGAAGTGGGTCGACTTGGTGAGTCAGTCAATGATCACCCTTAGGATATTATTATCCCTAGATGTACATGGTAAACCCTTCATAAATTACATCTATATTCCATCCCACTTCGACTATGGTTCCTCAAGGGGTTGAGTCAAACCCGTGAAAACCTGATGCTCTGCCTTCACTTTCTAGAAAATGAGTCATCTTGAAACAAACTCTACCATCGTCTTTTTCATTCTAAGCCACTAGAACTGACATCGGAGGTCTTGGTACATCTTTGATACACCTAAATGCACCACCAAAGGAGATGTATGGAACTCCCTCAATACATCCTCCTACAACTCTACTGGTACAACTATGTGCCATCTAAAGAGAACAATGTGCTCCCCACCTTTTCAATATCAATCAAGAGAATTCTCTATTAACATGTAAGAACGTATGGCCTCATAGTCAGTCTCTTTGAGTTGTGCCTCCCTAAATCGCTATAAAAGTGGAGGGCTGGAAACCATCGACTAGATATAAGCTACTCTATAACACCTCTCCTCTACCTCATTGGCTTGAGGAGGCAGTGAGGGTTACTTGGCCTTAAGCGATGTTCCCAAGGTGCTAAAGGCTGGCAATAAATGTTGAGGCCTCTGAGAACAATTGGGGAATGATTTTCCCATGAGACAAAACCAACCAAAAAACCACAACTAAATTATTCATGTCAAAAAAACCAAACCCATACATTACCAAAGACAACTAGATAATCTATCATCTCACATTCCAACACAACCCAATACAACATTAGAGTACAATGCGGAAGACTCAACAAGAACACTATGATCCATGAAACCACCACAGCTCCACACCAAGCTCCAAGCTCCAAGTTCCACCAAGACATTAAAATGCACCACTAAAGTAGGTTGATGTTTTACCTTTGCCCACGTCACGGTACACAACATCTGCAAAGACACCAACATGCCAAAGCAGGGGGTGAGTACTAAAACTCAGTAGGATTTCCCCAAATTACTTCCCTACACATGCCACTAGGATAAAACTGTTAGTACATTTATTTAAAACAATTTATATAAAATAATCACAAGCGCAACCATTGCCATAAGCCAACCACACCCTTACCAAGCCATTCCACCCAAACCAAACCACCAAGGGAAATCCAAACAAACATTCCATAATACATTCTATTACTCACATATTAGCACAAAAATTCCATCTTGAAACACAATGCACAACAACAACCAAAACAACCAAATGGTGCCGCTTCCGTCCAACCCGTTCACCCATTCACAATTAGTGGCACTTCACGTCCATTTATAATTTGATGGTGGCCCTTCCATCTACTATCCATCCCCTTAATTATAGTGGTACTTCCCGCCCACTTCCACATAACATTTCAAACAAGCCAAACCAAGATCACAACACCATGAAATCATCCAATTCCATTTCATATCAATCTCATTCAATAAATCAACCATTTATTGAAAAATCATTTTCCATGCCAAAGCCCCATTTCAATAAAAAGACCTCTTTATTGAAACTCATTTTTCATCAACCATTTTCCAAAATCAATCTCATCAATCCCATTTTAAAATCTCCATTTTAAAATGCACAATAAAAAAATTTCACCATGAAACCCCCTTTTTCCCCAAAAACCCCCAAATGGATTTCCAACCAAAATCACACATCATATCACAATTAATTTCCATCACAACAAATAAATTGTAACATGTAACTATTAGTTAAGCCCAAGTGGAGTCAGGAGAGAAGACACCTACCTTTAAGGTTTTGGTGAACTTGGCCCACAACCAACCGCGCCTCCAATCCGGCGAACACACCACCGAAACCTCTCTAGATCCCTTCCCCTAAAATTCACAAGTCCTAAAAACATCATCCAATGAAACCCCAACCATATATCTACAAGCCACAAGTGTAGATCTAGAAAACCAAGAAAGATAGGGATGTAGATCTAGATGAGAACACAAGAGAAACAAGAGGAGAGACTTACCCGGAGCAATCACCTTTAAACAACCTTGAATCCTCTTCAAAATCCTTCCAAACTGAGTGGGAGAACACCCTAAACCCCTGAGAACCCAAAACCTGGTTTAAGGCTCGAGTGAGAGGAAGAGAGGAGTGAAATGAGGCAATTCCAAGTGATCCCGGGTTTTATAACCCTAATTTTAAGTGGTCGCACGGTTAGCCCGCACGGTTTGTCAATATGTGCACTAATTGTGCGCACGACATTGCCTCGAGAGCTAGGGTATGCAAGGTTTCCTCGCACGGTTTGGAAAACCGTGCGTAGGTTGTGTGAGGCCTACTGTCTCGAGAACAAGGGTCTACATGGTTTATTGGGGAACCCTCATGGTTTCCACTAACCGTGCTCAAACTGTGCACCCATTTAGAAGCCTCCAAACTCATCCAAAACCATTCCAAACTCTCCCAACCTATTCCCACCTAATTCCATGCACTTTAAAAACATAAAAATGCATAAACAAAGGACACATGCCTCAAACCGGGGGTGCTACATTCTCCCCACCATTGGACTTTCTGTCCTCAGAAAGTAGTGAACTCGCCCTTTGCCGAAAGAGCTCGGGCCACTGCTCGACCATCTCTTTCTCCTGCTCCCAAGTCTCCTCTTGAATCTGATTGTGTTGCCACAAAACACGAACTAAACCGATGCTTTTACCACAAAAGACTTTCTATTTCCTATCCACAACCCGCACTGGCACGTGCACCAACGAAGCTTCTGGTTCTAGCTCAACATGATCCCATCAAATCACATGGTCACGATCCAGATGATACTTTTTCAACTGTGACACATGAAACACATTATGCACCTCACTAAACTGTGGTGGAAAATACAAACAATAAGTCACCTCACCAACCTGCTCAAGAACATCAAAAGGTCCAATATACCTTGGAGATAGCTTTCCCTGCTTCCCAAACCGACGATGTCCCAACCTAGGAGAGATCCTCAAGAACACATGATCACTCACCTGGAATGACAATGGTCATCGACGATGATCCGTATACGATTTATGAAGAATCTAAGCCATTTCCATTATCTTCCTGATCAAATTGATCTTCTCTGTAGTCTCCTAGATAATATTCGGTCCAACCATCGAAGACTCACTTGCTTCCACCCAACATAGTGGAGAACGACACGGCCACCCATACAATGCTTCAAACGGAGCCATCTGTATGGATTCCTGGTAACTGTTATTATATAAGAACTCAACCAATGACAAGTGCTCCTCCCACGAGCCACTAAAATCCATGACACAAGCCTGCAACATATCCTCCGTAGTTTGTATCGTCCTCTCGGATTGACCATTCGTCTGAGGGTGATACGTCATGCTCATCGTCAACTACATCCCAAGGGATTGCTGAAAGGACTTCTAGAAACGAGATGTAAACCTTGGATCTCTATCTGATACAATCGAAACTGGAACACCATGCCTCTTTACCACCTCCTGGATATAGATTTTGGACAGATCCTCCACTATATGAGATTCACGAATCGGGATGAAATGGGCTGACTTCGTTAGCCGATCCACTATCACCCAAATGGTATCGTGCTTCTTGACCATTCTTTGGAGAGTTGTGACAAAATCCATCGCTATCTGCTCCCATTTCCAAATAGGGATTGGTAAAGACTACAACATTCCTGCTAGCCTCTGATGCTCTACCTTGACCTGCTGACAAGTCAAGCATCTCGAAACAAACTCAACCATGCTTCTTTTCATACCAGCCCACCAGAACTGCGCCTTCAACGCTTTATACATCTTCTGAATTCCAGGATGAACAGCCCACCAGGAAGGATGATACACCCTGAGAAGATCTTCCTAACAAGAAACTGGTAAAACCATCTGATTCTGAAAAAACAAATCTGAATCTCCATTCACTTGCCAAACCTCAATGGTCTCCCCACCATTGAGTCTTGACCCCACAATGACACACTCAGAATCGGATATCTGTGCCTCTCTTACCAGCCCAACCAAGTCAAGAATCAACAAAACCGGAAAGAAGACCACTCTATCGCACAGTTCCTCACATTCTAACCTCATATCATCTATAACCGACATCAACTTCCACTGGTCTGATGCCTGTTTCACCACCTGAGCATATGATTTCCTACTTAATGCATCCGCCACCGAATTTCTCTTACCCAGTGTATAAATCAAGTCAAAATCAAATATCTGTAGATATTTGATCCATCTCCTTTTCCTCAAGTTCAAATCCCTTTGTGAGAAAATGTGTTTCAAGCTCTTATGATCTGTATATACCGTGAATTTCTCACCAAAGAGATAATGATGCTGCACTTTCAAATCATGGACCACTGCTGCCAACTCCAAATCATGAGTTGGGTAGTTCTTCTCATGCACTCTCAACTGTCATGATCCATATGCAACCACATGATTCCCTTTCATGAGAACTCACCCCAACCCAGATCCCAATGCATTGCAATACACCACGTACCCTTTTCCTGATTCTGTAAAAACCAAGATTGGTGCTGATTTAAGACGACCCTTTAGCTCTTTGAAACACTGTTGACACTTTTCATTCCACTAGAATGGAACATTCTTTCTTGTCAATGATGTCATTGGCAAAGACAAACGTGAAAAATCATGAACAAAACACCGATAATACCTAGCTAGACTAAGAAAATTGTGTATCTCAAACACATTCTTTGGTGGTTGACACAAGATAACAGCCTCTATCTTTTCTGGATCCACTAAGACACCCCTTTCAGAAATCACATGGCCAAGAAAACAAACTTTCTATATCCAAAAGTCACACTTTGACAATTTTTCATACAACCAATGATCCCTCAAGATTCCCAGCACTATCGCTAAGTGCTGCTCATGCTCCACCCTTGTCTTTGAATACACGAGAATATTGTTGACAAACAATACCACAAATGAATCCGAATATCTCTGAAATATCTGATTTATCAATTCCATAAACACCACTGGCGCATTCGTTAGACTAAAGGGCATAACCACATATTCATAATGGCCATATCTACTTCTGAAAGCTGTTTTAGAAATATCCTCCTTCCTCACCCGCAATTGATGATATCCCGACCTCAGGTCGATCTTGTAGAACCACTGGGCTCCCCTCAATTGGTAGAACAAATAATCAATTCATGGAAGTTGATATCTATTTTTACTGTAACTTGGTTAAGTCTACGATAATCAACACATAGACTCAAGGTTTCATATGCCTTTTTCACAAACAACACTGGCACTTCCAACGGAGACGTGCTAGGCAAGATAAACCCTTTGTTTTCTAACTCTTCCAACTGAATTTTCAATTCCCTCAATTCAGCTGGTGCCATCCGATAAGACGGAAGTGAGATAGGACTGGTTCTTGGAAGGAGATCAATCGTAAACTCCACTTCTCTTATGAGAGGTAACCCATAGAATTCGTCAGGAAAAACATCCATGAACTGATCCACCACTGCCGGAGGAACACTCTGCTCAACACCATCTACTGATTCCAACGACAACACCACCAACTGATATGATAACATACCCACTGCTGGTGCCAATAGACATGTTTCACCCTGCCTTTCATGCTTCTCTACTCTAAATAGATGTCGATCGCCATCGTGTGTCGTAAAATCCACTATCTGCGCATCACAGTCGATGTGGGACTTAAAAGCCACCAGCCAATCCATTACCAGGATTACATCATAAACATCCATCTCAAGAATTGAGAAATTCCACACTATCTCAACCCTGCCAACAACGATACAACATTCTCTACACAAGAAAGCTCGACACCCTCTTCGACCAAGAGGAGTTTGAAGTTTCAAAACCAAGGGAATAATTTCAACCCTTAAACCCAGCAAATCAACCACGCGTGCAGCAATAAAAGAGTGTGAAGCACTCGTATCAAAAAACACTTGCATCAAGGTAGAATTTAAAAGAATAGTACCTCACACTGTGGATGGTCCCGACTAATCATCCACCACAACCTGCTTAGCTCCAAACACATTTTTGTTTGCCACATTTTGTTCTTTATTGCCATGTTGAGGCGTTGTGGTATTCTGAGAATCACCATGACCCACTTTACTCTTCTGCCGAGGGGTATGTTGCTTCCCCCGTCCCTTCGACGCATACGACGTATGCGATCCCTGAGGAGTGTCACGCGCACCCAAACTTGGAGCATTCTGATAATAAGGCTACAGATGACCCATCTGCTTACAATTATGACATTCTCGAGATTGTTCTCTACAATCCCGATTGATGTGGCCTGTAGAACCACACTGAAAACATCTCATCTTTCTCTGGGGCTTCGGAGGAAGATTCCCCAATCATGTCGTCGGATTATATGTTATATTCCCTCCCTGGGAATAATTGTACCTCTTCCACTTGAACCTAGTGATAGAGTTCCCACTATTCTCTATGGATACCACCATGCTTCCCCCGCCTGGAGCGCCCAACAAATCCCGCTCAGCCACCGAGGCTCTATTCACCATCTCCGTGTAATCATCTATACACAGCACCGCTATCTTTGAACAGATTTCTTGCCTCAACCCCGCTTCAAAGATGCTTGCCTTCAACGACGTGCTACCCGCCACTTTGGGTGCAAAACACACTAAGTTCATAAACTTAGCTGGATACTCCGTCACCGACATTAACTCTTGCTTAAAACTAAATAAATCATTAGTACGTTGAATTCTAAACGTGTGTGGGTAGAATTGTTTGTTAAAAAATTCCTCAAAGCCTTACCGCGTCATACCTTGGTCCGTCCCAGCTTGGACTACCAACTCCCACCACTGAAGGGAAAGATCTTCCAACATATATGTGGCCAACTTCACTTTTAACTCTACCAGTGTTCCCAAGAACTCAAAGATCTTGTTTATTATATTCAACCATGCTTTTTCCCTCTCTGGCTCTGAATCACCCTTGAAGATGGCTGGATTCTGCTTTTGAAACTGAACCACATGATCCACATGCCATGGTTCATCCCCTCTATTTCCACTTCCCACGTCTTGGAAAGCTTGCACTATACTTTGCACTAGCTTCTAGTTCACCTGAGGCTCTGGTGCAACCACATTCTCAGCAGCCTCCTCCAGTTGGTCTCTACGATGCCTACCCGGTGCCACTTCTATAAACAGGAAACAAACAACCATAAGTCTCACTTCTGTAGACATCATGAAATCCGATTTCAAATCACATTACACAACATTATCACAACAAGGCTTTCCACTAGTTCACATCTTTCCACATGTGCCATGTTTCACTATTTTGAAAACCAAACCATTTTCAAAATTCCAATTTATTCACATTAAAATATCGCACTACATCATAAATCATTATACCCTAATGAAATATGCATCCTAGAGAGAAGTCATTTCTACCATGCATGTCATGCTCATCTCATTGGCTACACCCACGACAATGAGATATCCAATGCCTATAAGTGTCTTCAAAACACATATGTACCCAACTCCCTGGTAACATGAATTTCAGCATAAAAGGGTTAGCTACATCCTTTTATGCTATAAATTCCAAGTTCTAACAATACTACGCCTTGCTACCATCCGGAATCAAGGAGTATACCACAACTAATTTCAACACCAAATCCGATAATCAATTCCAAAGTACCAAACAAACTGATACCACATGTAACACCCCACCCCTACCTCATTGGCTTGAGGAGGCGGTGAGGGTTACTTGGCCTTAAGTGACGTTCCCAAGGTGCTAAAGGCTGGAAATAAATGCTGAGGGATCTGAGAACAATTGGGGAACTATTTTCCCATGAGACAAAACCAACCAAACAACCACAACTAAATGATGCATGTCAACAAAACCAAACCCATACATTACCAAAGACAACCAGATAATCCATCATCTCACATGCCAACACAACCCAATACAACATCAGATTACAATGCAGAAGACTCAATAAGAACACTATGAGCCATCACACAACCACAGCTCCACACTAAGATCCAAGCTCCAAGTTCCACCAAGACATCACAACACACCACTAAAGGAGGTTGATGCCTTACCTTTTCCCATGTCACGGTACACAACATCTGCAAAGACACCAACGTGCCAAAGCAAGGGGTGAGTATTAAAACTCTGTAGGATTTTCCCAAATTACTTCCATATACACACCACTAGGATAAAACTGTTAGCACATTTATATAAAACAATTTATATAAAATAATCACAAGTGAAACCATTACCATGAGCCAACCACACCCTTACCAAGCCATTCCACCCAAACCAAACCACCAACAGAAAGCCAAAAAAACATGCAATAAGCCATTATATTACCCACATATTATCACAACAATTCCATCTTGCAACACAATGCACAATGACAACAAAAACAACCAAACAGTGGCGCTTCTGTCCAACCCGTTCACCCATTCACAATTAGTGGCACTTCCCATACACTTATACTTTGATGATGGCCCTTACGTCCACTATCCATCCCCTTCATTATAGTGGTACTTCCCTCCCACTTCCACACAACATTTCAAACAAGCCAAACCAAGATCACAACATCATGAAATCAACCAATTCCATTTCATATCAATATCATTCAATAAATCAACTATTTATTGAAAAGTCATTTTCCATGCCAAAGCCCCATTTAAATAAAATGACCTATTTATTGAAACCCATTTTTCATCAACCATTTTCCCAAATCAAGTTCATCAATCCCATTTTAAAATATCCATTTTAAAATGCATAATAAAAACATTTCACCATGAAACCCCCTTTTTCCCAAATACCCCCAAATGGATTTCCACCCAAAATCACACATCATAGAATAATTAATTTCCATCACAACAAATTAATTGTAACATGTAACTATTAGTTAAACCCAAGTGGATTCGGGAGAGAATCCACCTACCTTTAGGGTTTTGGTGAACTTGGCCCACAACCAACCACACCTCCAATCCGGTGAACGCACCACCTAAACCTCTCTACATCCCTTCCCCCACCATTCACAAGTCTTAAAAACATCATCCAATGAAACCCCAACCTTAGATCTACACGCCACAAGTGTAGATATAGAAAACCAAGAAAGATAGGGATGTAGATCTAGAGGATAACACAAGAGAAAAAATAGGAGAGAGTTACCTGGAGCAATCACCTTCAAACCACCTTTAATCCCCTTCAAAATCCTTCCAAGTCGAATGGGAGAGAACTCTAAACCCCTGAGAACCCAAAAACCCATGTAAGTCTCAAGTGGGAGGAATAGAGGAGTGAAATGAGGCAATCTTGAGTGAGCCTGGGTTTTATAACCCTAATTTTAAGTGGCCTCACAGTTATCCTGCACATTTTGTCAAACTGTGCGCTAACCGTGCGCACACCACTGCCCCAAGAGCCAGGGTCCTCATGGTTTCCTAGCACGGTTTGGAAAACCATGCACAGGCCATGAGAGGCCTACTGTCTCAAGAACAAGGGTGTGCACGGTTTCCTGGGGAACCTGCACGATTTCCACTAACCGTTCTCAAACCGTGCACCCATTTAGAAGCCTCCAAACTCATATAAAACCATTCTGAACTCTCCCAACCTCTTACCACCTCATTCCATGCACTTTAAAAACATAAAAATTCATAAATAAAGGCCACATACATCAAACAAGGGGTGAAACGTACTCCATCTCCATCTATGAAGGATATATATGCAATGGGGATAACTATTCTGACACATCATTCAGTATCTAATAACTCTATTTCCTACTGAGCGCATTTTTCACCATGTTCCCCTTCCATTGAGTATAGACTGTTTTGAATCCATAGTCCTGGAGGCACTCCAGGCATCGTCTCTATCTCAAGTTAAAATCCTTCTAAGAGAATATATACTTGAGACTCTTGTGGTAAGATAAGATGAAAAATCATTCACCCATAAGGTAGTGTCACCACATCTTAAATACGAAGACTACCACTACCAACTCAAGTAAGAGGGTCACATAGTTCTACTCATGTAGTCTCAACTACTAAGAACCATAGGAAATCACTACTTTCCATAGCATCAGGACACAACCAAGCCTGGCTCTTGATGTGTCACAAAACACTACGTACTCAACACCCTCCTCTAGAAATATTAGGATGGGAGGTATCGTCAATCTATGTCTCATATACTAAAAACTCTACTGGAACCCTTCCTTCCATATAAAAGATTTCCCTTTCTTTTTCAAAGTAGTCATGGGTGCTGATACTCAAAAGAATTTGGGTAAAAACCTCTGATAGTACCCAACCAATCCAAGGAAACATCACACCTCGATAATGCTCTTGGGTGGATTCCAAGAAAGAACAGCCTCAATATTCACTGGATCCACTACAAATCCATCCACTAAGATAACATGTCCTAGAAATTGAAACTCTAAAATCTAGAACTAACACTTTGAGAGCTTCCCATAAAGCTATTTCTCTTAGAGTAAGTCTAGGACCATCCTTAAGTGTATTGTGTGCTCCTCTTCAGATGTTGAATACACTAGAATTTCATCAATGAAGACCACTATAAATCGGTCCAAGTATGGTTGTAAGATCCTATTCATGAGTCCCAGAAACACCGCTGGGGAGTTCACCATTCCAAAAAGCGTCACTAAGTACTCATAGTGATCGTACTAACATCTGAAATCCGTCTTTGGGATGTCCTCATATCGTACATGAAGTTGTTGATAGCTTGATCTGAGATCTATCTTCAAGAACCATCTCTCTCCCTTAAACAAAGAGGTCATTAATCCTTGGTGGTAGATACTTATTCTTCAAGATCACCTGATTAAAGTGTTGAATGTCCACAGATAACCCTAATACCAAATCTTACTTCTTGGAAAACAATACTGGGGATACCCATGGTGAAACACTGGGTCTCATGAATCCCTTCCTCTACAAATCCTCCGACTGTACCCTCATCTCTCAGAGCTCCGTGGGATCCATCTGATATGAAGGTGTAGATATTGGTGTCATCCTGGGATACAAATCAATGTATAAATCTACCTACCTGTGAGGAGGTAATCCTGGGACATCATCAAGGAAGCCATACTCATACTCATCCACCACCACAAGAAACTTAGGAATCCTCTGCTCCACTACACTGATGTTCATTCCATCCAACTAGTGTGTGATCAGATTCACCCTCTTACATGTGATCACATCCTACACTACATGCATTTCCTTTTTATCAGTAAAGGAAAACCTGATCCCATCTCCACAGAAACACCGCACACTATGCCTAAAACATTAAATATAAGCATGGAATATAGATAACTAGTCCATACCCATAATGTTGTCATAAGGACTCAACACTAATACTAGGAAATCCCAGAAAAAGCTCTTTCCCCCAAGAGTAAGCTCACACTTTCGGAACTAGTGTGTGGTCATTGAATCCCCTCTCGTATGAGTATCTAAACATAAGGATTGATACAACGACTCCACCTAAATCTATGAGCTCCAAACAAGGTCCATGGAAAGGAAAGAGTGTCTAGAACCTATGTCTATAAGAACTACATCTAGGGTGGATAATACACATATCATACCTCTAATCATATCTGAAGCATCTAAAACGTATGCCTCTATCGTTCGAAGCTAGTCCTACCCCTATCCACTAGCTCCCAGAGCCCGTGGTGGACCGCCTGGGGGTGGTGGTAGTGGTACCTCAAACCTCCACTCACTGATCGTTGCTCGACCTACTCCCCTTCCACATCTGCCACCCTATGGACTACCCTGCTTGAACCTCTTCTATTGTCATAGAAATCCCTCAACCATCTCTTGGTCGATCGTACAACGGGTTGGGAAATCTCTAGCCAGATGACCATGATCATCGCACGAGTAACACAATCTATACTTCAACTGACTCACTCTGTCCTCAGATGTTCGCACTACTGATCTTGTATCCTAGGGTCATCCCCTAAATTGATTGACCTACTTGGGTCCCTGTATCATATGTCAGCTACCTGCTGCCAAAGACTCCGCTACCTATCGCCCTCTGGTAGCTCCCACTGCTGGTACCTGCTTTACAAGAAATATCTCTAAAAGTAGAGCTTGATCTATCACCCCATCATGTGTAGGGATGCTAATGTATATCATTGAGGCCTTGATCTCTTGGTGTAGTCCTTGGTCAATGGTACGAACCTTGAAGAATGGGTCCCACACCATTTATGTAGAGTAATGAAAAAGATCTGTGAATCTCGCTGAGTACTCTATTACCATCAGGTTTCCCTGTTGTAGGTGCAGTAACTCTTGTATACACACAGATCATAATGTTGCTGGAAATAAATACTCCCTGAAGAGGCGCTCAAAGTCTATCTAGGATAGTGTCACCTCCCCATGCATCTAAGTCATCAAGCTCCACCATCTCCCCACCGAGCCCTAAATAAGGCTCACGGTTAGGACTTCCATCTGTTCAATAGGTTCCCTCACTAAGCGAAAGACTCACGTAAATACCTCCAACCAGTCCTCAACTACCTGATGATCTATATCACCTCAGAACTTGGGATGTTGCTGCCTCTGGAACTCATGGAATGCGTTAAGCCTGCGTGAATCCTCTATCGATAATGTTGTAAGGAACTACTACTCTTCCGGTGGTGGTATTTCTGGTACACCACCTAGAGGTTCAATCTCTGGAAACAGTCCCTACACTGATGCCTCATTGCTCAGTGGATCATCCTCATGGTCACACCCTGAAATCTTTGATGGTTGCCTATGTGGAAGCATCCTGAAATAGAACAAGATATACCACAATCAATAGAGTATACCTGGGGAGATGAATCTAACTCAATAAAGACATGAGAACACACACAATTCCTATATGATGCACATTCAAATAGTGTTTTCATGTATCGAGTCGGAAAGCAAAATTCAAGGTCCTAGTGTATGCATACGTCAGCCGCTACACCAAGACTGGGTTCCCTGGACTAAAAGCCAAACTCAAAACACTTAACACTATTTCCCAAAAATAAGAGTAAAACTGACCTCCTCTAATACCACTCTGTCATGACCCATCCCTTGGGGCCCGTTCCGTGAGTACCCCATGCCCACCTCCCATAGGCCAAGGGCTGGAGAATAGCGCCGAGTAGAAATATCCCAAAAGTGGGAGGCATTTTCCCGAGTACTTGTACACATGCACTCATCTCTATTAAAATTATGAAACTGAAAACACTAAGTAAACATGGATGCAAACCACAAAGAAAACCCACTCAGAGTAAGGTAAAAAACTAAAAGAAAAGGGGGCCAAAAAACAAGATCAATTGAAAAGGAAAGTAAAATCTCCTAGATCTCATATATAGAAAACCCTACCAAAAGGGTAGGTACAATAAGCTATCTAAATGTCATTGAAGCGTACCACATCCGTCGGGTCAACCTGAAGCACCACCTATCTTTGGCCCACCAAGGACTCCATCAAAGTTGTCGATCATCTGCACAAGACACGACACATGCACACAAATCCTGTATAGGGTTGAGTAAAAAAATACTCAATATGGACCCAAAACAACAATGGAATTAGACAAAGTAAACCACAAGGAATCACAAAAAGTATCCTAAAAATAAGATCACTATGAAATACATCAATTAGACTAACAAAGAGGCACACAAAGTGTAGCCTCTAATAGGTACAATCAAGAGAGTTACTAAAGTCACCTCACACCAAGTATAGGTATATGGTACGAAAATAGGATTTTCATAAGAATCCATAGTACCCTCAAGTAGTAACACAAGGATCATTGGTAACACACGGAGTGTAGGTAACACACAGAGTTTCATTAACACACGAAGTGTTGGTAACACATGGAGTGTAGATAACATAAGAAGTGTTGGTAACACATAGAGTGTAGGTGACACACAGAGTGTCGTCAAAGACTAGAGGACCCACACCCTGGTGGGATAGGGTAAAACCTACTCATTCTTGGTAAGACACGTAATCTAGGTAATCACATAGCTTCTAGGTCACAGCTAGCCGTAGGATTCCATCCTTAGCATGCTCGTTCTGGGAGCACCTCCTCCTCGATCCAATAGGTCATACTCAAACTTCCATGGAAACTTTATTATATTATCCTAAAAGGGCCCCCTCATCTCAAGGGTCCCAGTGCTGTAAATAGCTTGTCAAACGGGCACATGGTTTGAGAGTTATGGGATTTTAAGTAAAAAAAGGGGACGGTTGGGTTCGGGTCTGGTCTGACCCAGTCAGACTGACCCAACCTGACCTAACCTGGGTATGGCCTAACCCAACTAATTGGGTTCGTCCCTGTTGGGCCCATCCCAGAGGCTCCAACCCATCCTGCTCAAGATGGTCAGTTTTTCCGCTCCCCATCAACGCGGGGTGACCACCACGTTTGACGCAGTGGACCGCCGCATGACCATTCCATTGTCATTGTCACAAGGTCCTTCCACCACGGTCCAGTAAGACTGAAACCTCCTACCATGTCCACCATTTGATGACTTCCAGCATCTCCTATCTTCTGCCTCACAACAACCATTCTACAGGTTCCGCCCACCGGGTGGTCGTGCCACCGCCACACGCTGCTGGCAGCTCCCTCTTCTGGGGGGCCCCCACTGATTCTATGGTGGTCCATTCTTCAAAACAAAAGGTTTTTTGTGATCCTAAAGTCATTTTCTTCAATATCGTGGTCTCCAAATATTCTCTTCATCACTCTGAGGGTCTGGTCATGTTTGGAACCACCTGGAAAAACACGTCACAACCATAAGGGTCTGTTGATGAAGAATGCAAGAACGAGGAAGAGAGATAAGTAAAATAACACCCATAGAGAAAACCTTGGCCTTTTTTATGTCGACCTTGGTATATTCATGTCATCATAAATATGAAATAGGAACAAAAGAATGTTTATTAAGGTTCATCCTTTTTAATCATACATTTTTAACCATCTCACAAGAATGAGAAATCTGTGATTCAAACTATTCCTGGGTTGATCCGTATTCATCATTAAACTTAAGAACATAGAAAGAAACCACTCAGACAATAAACCCCATACCTGGAAGTTTGGATTTATCATTGGAGAATAATAGAGTTCCACCGCCATCGTTCGCTAATCCTCAGTTCGTGATCCATGATCTGTCAGCATTCATCAGCATTCATCATTTTCCAAAAGGAGAAAATCACCAATCTCTCCTCCAATGATCACAAGGAAGGATAAATAATCCTAATCTTGAATCCCTTCCAAATGTTAAAGACGTGTTTTAGGGTTACTGTTTCTCTTTGAAATAGCATCGCCACACAGTTACATTTACGAGAGGAAATATCCGCTTTGTCATTGTGTCACAGCATTTATGCATCGTCAAGAAATGCTAAAAGAAAACTAAAATAAAATTTTTAAGTTTATTTTTATTCTTCTTTAAAATGTCAGAAAAAAAATTTCCACAGTCGACCTGTGCTGGTCAAAGTTAGGACTTCCCTAAGAAACACACACTACTCTAAACACAAGGGTGCCCAGAGATTTCAAATCAGAGAACTCATTTAAAAGTTACTAAAACCGAGCATGCGTGATATTTATAATAAACATAAAAATATTTCAAACATTTATTTTGGGCACCTCATGCCTCAGAATCATGTGTTTTATCAGCGCCTTGTCTTGAAATAATCCCATATAATTTTCAAAAAAATTACATGGAAAATCTAGGACATTATAAAAATTAAATTAACCTTATTACATAATTTTTATTATGATAATTCCATATATAAAATTTATTTTATTGAAATCAATTTCTATAGTTTATAAAAATTAACTTCAATATAAGTACGCATAACCCAATATAAATAATTTTTAGAAAAATGAATTTTTATTTACAAAAAATTTACATAGTCCAAGGATTTTGAATAAAATTAATATCCATGATAATTATTTATATATAATTAAATAAATAATTTTTATTTAATTTTCAAACCTATCAAAAACTGACTAAAATCATTTAAATATTTAATTGAAGGGAAAGGGACGAAAATGAATTATTTGTATAAAATATCACTTGACTTCTAAAATCTCAAACATGGTTTCTAAATTAAAAAAAATATTTTTAAATGGTTTATTTTACTCCTAAAATTCATATTTGTTCAAAAAAAAGGTTTCATAAATTTTTAATTAATTCTTATATCATTATGGTGTCATAAATGTTGTGGTATTTGTAAAAAATGCATTTAGTACTATTCACATAAAAATCATCTTTTTCAAAAAAATAGAAAAAATAGATCATAAGAAAATATTTATATTCAAAATCCAAAAATTAATTTCAACTTATCAAATTCTAATTTTAAATTTAATAATTTTACTTTTAAATGGAAATAGAAAATACACTAAAAAAAGTATTTAAAAAATAACTTTGTAGACTTTATTTTTTCTTAATGTTATTTTATATAAATTACTAACTAAATGAAATTTAATTTTTATGTAAATTTAATCATTTCAATATAATAATACTTTATAAGTGATCAATTTTATTTAATATAAAATTACACAACACTTAAAAACAGTTCTTTAAGAAAATGTCCCTTTTTAACTGTTGGACTACTAATGTTATTCCAACATATCTCATGTGATTTAAGTATTAATGATCTCAAAACCCCATTATATTTTTCTAAATATTTTAATTTTAATTGTATTCAATAGTTTTTATCACTATTTATTCAATAGTTTTTATCACTATTTATTCAATAGTTTTTATTCTGCAACTATGGAAATTTTTTCTAAAATATTCCCATGTATGGAAAGTCAAATACATGGGGCAATCAGCTACATTAACAAATTATATATGTAAATAAGATATGTGAAGTAAAAAACAATTTAAATCAGATACAATATGAAATTTAGTACATGGAAATTGGGTTTTTTAGTGAATCACTTGTGTGAGCAAACAACTACATCGATGAATGGCTACACAAATCGCCTACATGGAGTTATAGGCTACATAAATTGGATCTATTGTAAAATTATCTACATAGTTCCAAATGGATATGTTATTAATTAATCTATTACAAATCTAGATATATGATTGAAATGGATATTTTAAGAAAATCAACTATGTGAAGAAATGATATGTGGATCAATTCTACATGAATTCAAACTTGTGGAGTTGGGCTATGTGTTGATTAAGAATCGACTATGTCATTTTACATCTTGTATATTTATTATATATGGTATAATTTAAGTGTTATTTAATGTCTAAATAGATTCATTAAATGTTTTATTTCTTCTTTAGTGGTAAAATTTATTATAAAATTGTTATAACTTCTGAAATAAGAAAAGAGTACATGAATAATTTAATGTTATATACTGTTGTCAACGTACTTACAAGAAAAATGAAATATGGAATTTAATTTCATGACTAGATTGTATGGGATATCATATTTTTCATTATTAATAGAATTTATTATTATATTCTTCAAATAATGATAAATATTCATATAAAATACACAAGAATATAAGTAAACTTGTGAAATCTCAACTCTCTCTCTCTCTTCAATCTTTGTATATAGCTACTATTTTTCTATTAAATAGAATAAGAAGATTCAATTTATATATTCATTCATAAAATATTAATATTTTTTAATTTTGTAAGACTCTACTTGATCTTAATTTCATTATTATATTCTCTCCAAGAGAACTCTACACTTCTGTCAGTTGCATCTTGCAACTGTAATCTTTATTTGTAATCCTTAAATATTCTTTGTAACAAACCAATATTTTAAAAAGAAGAAAATCATGTTCAATAGAATATATGAAACTGAATACCTATATTAGATGAGAATTTAACACCCTAATACTATATATATATATATATATATATTTAAAAGAATCAATCTCTTCGATAGATTTCAATTCATGCAACACTGGGTTTGAACGAAACATAATACTCTATTAAAATATTATTATTTAAACATTAACATTATAACATAAAAATTAAGTTAGTGGGTATAGATAGTAATAAATAAATTATGAAAATTTTATTTTTTACATTTATATAAAAAAATCAAAGGTTATGTATTTATTAAAAAAATAAGAATGATTTTAAAGTGAAAGAAATGTTTTCTGAAAAAAATGTATTTTTCTGAAACGCAAATTACTCGTGCATTTTCCAAATAATTTAAAATTAAAATTTTAAAATTTTAAAATATTTATTTTAAAAAATAAATTAAATTTTTTAAATAATCATATCAAAATTATCTTAGGTTGAATTTACGGTATTTTTATGAAATGTTTCAATTTTTAATGAATAGTGAAAAATATTGAGTTTTATTTGAAAATTGCCTTTTGGTTTAAATTATTTAGAGAGATAAATTGTATTTTAAATTAGTTTTTAATAAAATTTAGTTCAATTATATATCTATTAGTACAATTTATTTCATTGGAATAATTTTCATATAAAATTTTGATCTAAATACACTGTAAAATTCTGAACATTTTCTTATTAAAAACTCACTTTCTCATCACATCTAAAAGATTAATTTTAAATTAAATTTTATAAATTTTGTTAATGGGATTTTGAAAAATGGATTATATATATATTATCAGAATAATTTATACTATCTAATAAGGTAAATTTAATTTTTTACCATAATGAATAGTAAAAATAGTAAAAATTATTTACCACACTTAAGGTAAAGTTTTTTTTATCAGAGGTTAAAATAAAAAGATAAGGGCTAAAATGACCTAAAACCTTTTCCGAAATATATTTTATAAACATATTTAAACCTTATAATGTATAATTATCTATATTAATCCATTTTTTCCTTGTTTCATGTGAAAAATGTGGGTACACCTTTTACTTTTCAACAAATACAACCCTGTCACTCACCTCACTTATAAAAGGCCACCCACTCTCCTCTATTCTTCAAATCTTCAAAACCTTTTGGTTTGGCCAATCCCTAAAAAATTCACTTTCCAAAATCCATCCCCTAATCCTATAATCAATTTTTTTGTCATAAATCTATTCTAGGAATACTTTAGTTATAAGTCTAAAGAGGTAGTCCGAGAAGAGGTAAAATTCATAACTGTGCGTTTTTAATTTATTTCTTAATAAACTTCCTTAAATTATTATTAAAACATGATGATATAGTAAACTTGATATATTTCACATAATAATATTTTTTTATATTACTTTTATGACCTAAAACCATCTCCGCTTTCATCAAATGGGTTATGAAATCATCATTCATGTGGATGGTGGACTACCGCCTCACGTATCGATGTTATTCATTTTTTCATCACCACCTCTCATAGTTGGGTATGATTATGGATATAAAATATATATATGATAATTATAACATAATTATACCTTTGGAGTCATTATATCATATATAAATTTCTAATTTTCATTCCATAATGGATATGATAATGTCATTTATGTGTATGGTGGAATACCGCCTCACGAAGCGGTGTGATTCATTTTTCACTAATTATTTAAATGGAAGGAAATAAGTATAAATTTTTTGAATTTATGTTATATAAATGAAATAATTATGATATTCATGGCATATTTATCTTTACTAAAATATAATATTTATTATTTTCTTTCTTACACTGAAAAATATTGACGTCATTCATGTACATTTTGACAACCACCTTCACAAAGCGATGCAGATATCTTGTCATAACCAAACCACATGGATGATATATATATAAGTATATTTTAAGAAATGATATTTTATACATTTTATTATGATCATTTTTTAAAAATAAAATATTACTTACCTTATTTCCATAATGATCATTAGAAAATGGAAACATTACTCATGTGTACGTACGGGATATCATCTCTACGATTGAAACGTAGTTCATTTTTCATAACTATATTACATTATTGGTTTTAAAATTATAACTAATGTATAAATATGATAATTATTTCGTTATTAGAATTCTGTATATGTTTAAATAATGATTTTTTGACTATATTCAACCTACCAAAATCATTTTAGACACATATGAAAAATATCATTGAAACATCTGACATAATTTTAATTAATTATGTAATCATATTAAAATAGTAATAAGTTAAATAAAAGTAATAATAAACCTTAAAAAGGTTCTTAATAAATTTAATAATCAAAATAATTTATGTGATGATTCAGACACAAGGTAATGGTTTCTTGTCTCACTTGTACCTATATAATACATATGCGATATTCACCACTTATTTCTTAAGTGTGGTGTGTATAATTACATTTTTGAATGTTATATAATGAATTAATTTATATTCATGGTATTTAAAGTTTCATTTAAAGTTATTTATTTCATGGTGTTTATGATTCAAGATTTACCAAAGTGGTAAGGGTTTATTTCACAATCTCATCATTATTCAAGATTGTTTTTGTTTAAGTCTCCCTTGGGGGAATTATTTTATATTTATATATTAAAATAAATATATTTTATTCTCCAATGGTTATTCAAAAACTTTTTCAAGTAATATTACCATTTTTTCTCTCTTTGGTACTTAAAATGATTAAGAAAATGTTTTTAATAAAATATGACTTTATTTCTATTTTCAGTTGAAAATCCTTTTTCTTCCAAAACCATGTTTTCTAAAAATGTTTTCAATTTTTTTTAGTATTATCAAAATGATTTATTAAATAAAATTTTACCCATGTTTAAAATTTTTAAAAAATTGTTTAAAAGGAATCTTCTTATCATTTTCTAGACGAGGAACTTTTCTAATCTTTTTATAATAAAAATGGAATGTTCTTTTAAACTTATATGGAATGTATGAAATTACCTACCATCATGACCATCATTTATTTAAAGCTTTATTTTCAATTTTACAAAGTTATTTTTAAATATAGTTTTTTTCATAATATTTTGTAAATTCTTATTTTTTTAAATTATTTTAAAATAAAATTACTTCAAAAATATTTTTGAATTTTCTAGTTTAAAAATAAAAAGGGTGGTTTTTAAAGAATGGTTATTTTCCTAAATAAATATTCCAATTGATATTTCAAAAAAAAATCATATAAGATGAAATTATTTAATGTTACTTATGATTTAATGGGGATATAATATAATGATACTATCCATATTATTTTTCTAGATGGTTTATGATTTTTTTTATTGATTAGGGTATGTTAAAATTTCATATGTTATCTTTTCAACATGAATGTTTAAGTTGATTATGTTTCACCCATTTCATATGACAAATTCATTGGACTTAGTAAGTGATTTTTGGGGCCCTCTAAAACCCATCTATGCATCGGTATGTCTCATGAGACAAACTAGATTTGGTTTTGCCTGAGGCCTTACTAATTTATATAGATGTATTGGAACAAGGAATCAACGGTATTAGATGTCTGGGCACAAAGACTTGATGATATATTTTAGATATTTGGTATTATTTATTTCATCATTATGAATTAAATTATTGATATTCAATGTAATTATTCAATTAGTTAGAATATACATGGTTAAGCTTCATGATCATGTGATTATTTATATGTAATTATTTTATCATTATTTATTCTTTCTATATTATGCACAACTTATTGATTAAATGATATGTGTTTCTTTTATTTACATTTCCATATTGATTATGCCTTATTAATTCATAGATTCCACTATATTCTTACCCTTACTGATCATCTGATCTCACCCATTTCTTATTTTTTATTTTCTCTAGGATACCAAGAACTATTTTGTGATTGATATGAATGGATACTCTAAGTATAATAATGGTGTTATCAAAGAAAAAAAATTGTGTATTTTATGTTTTCAATTTTAATAATAATTTCAAGTATGTGTCTAGTTTACCAAGACTACCAAACTATTCGGTCATTCAGTATGTTATTCCTTATATATTATGACAATGTAATAAAGTAGAAACTAGTTCCAGGATACTAGCTTTGAGGGTGATACATTTTTTACTTCTTTTGGAAGTTTCAGCTTTTTATACTAAGTTATAAAGGTTCTTGTTAAAATAACCTTAAAAGATAGTGTTTTGTACATCCTTTTAAGAGCCTAGTAAAATTGCTTAGTTTTCTACTAATTTTTTTACTTCTTTCACTAAGTTGTGTGGTATTTGGGAAAAGGACAGTAATTCCCTGCAAAAAGTATTGTTACTTGTGAAAATCACCTAACACTATGAGTTGAGCATTATTGGAGTAGATTAGCGGATTTTTGTTTCTAAAACCTCTATAAATAACCAGTGAAGGAATATAAGTGTTCAATTATACATAAATAATTATTAAACTACATCTGCAAATAATATTTATTCAAATTTCTAAATAATATAAAATAATTTATTATTTAACTGAGATTCTGGATACATTTAGTGTGTGACCCTCTAGGCCTCTTTCTCAGTGACATTAGGAAAAGTAGCCTAAATCCAAGGTTAGTGTCTAGAAACATACAAAGGCGCCCATAGAGAAATAATTTAATGTCACAACAACATGTTACCTCATACATATTCTTACTATGTAATATAATCCCTTTATCATCATATCTCAAATCTAGCAGGTTGCATGCTTGTGTCGTCAACCTATGCGCTCGATGTCTCTTTCTTTGAATTCCTAGAAATTGATCTTGCCTATAAAAAACTATGTCCATTGATATATATAATCTATATTATTTCCATCAAATATCCTAACATATCAACTTTGATTAATGAAGATAAAGGAAAAATCCTTTCTCACATTATTCATTAATGTAATATTACTCATGATGCACCCAACATATCCTTCCTCGCTAAAAAAAATTGTTATCACAGTTTTCATTGATACATCTAAGTGTGAAACTCATAATAATCATTAATAATAATCTTAATGTATAAGTACCAATACATATATTTGTATATACTAACATTCAATGACACATAGAAATGTGTATTTCCTACCAACGGGTCTCATTCTCATAGTATCCTACTGGATATTACTAAGGGAATACAAAATAAGAAGGTGCCTCAAAGTCCTGCGAGTCTTCATACCTGATAGAATGTATCGTTTATGTCTCTCAAAAGATATCATTTGGATATATAACATATATTAAATAATAGTTTTGTATCACTTTTGGTTTCTCATCATAGCGGGGAACTGTTATGACCTTTTAGTGAGACAACTACTCTTAGAACATTATCACATACAATGTTACATAGAAGAACAATAATGATGTGATAATTAGTTTATTAATATTCAAAATGATGAATATATTTTATCATAAATTACATTAAATTTTGTTCTTGGGAACTAACTCCAATAGACCCCCACTTACACTATATCCAACTACTAACAACCTTCAGTCTGTTAGCTCTCACATGATACTCATTCTTGTTATAAGATAGGCCTTTATTATAGGGGTCTAACATGTTCTCTTTCATGGGTACTCTTCTTACTACAACTTCAACCTTATGATATAAATCCTTTAAGAGGTTATACTTCCAAAGTATGTTATTTATCTATTGGTGTGACCTTGGATCTTTTATAAGATCCACCAATATAGTATTATCACAATACAATGAGATAGGTTCTTTAATTCTAGGTACCATATCAAGATCTTGTAAAAAGTTTAAAATAAAAACATATTCCTTAGATACATCATAATATTCTATATACTTAGAATCTACTATAGAATCAGCAACAACTACCTGCTTTGAACTCTTCTAGCTCATAGATCCTCTATTGAGATAGAAAACATGTCCTAATTTCGATTTCATATCACTCTGATCTGTCTAAAAACTAATATCAGTATAATCTCTGATGAACATCTCCTCATCTCCTCCATACACTAGGAACATATCCTTAGTTTTTCTCAGATACTTAAGGATAACCTTAATAGTTGTCCAATGTTTTTCTCCTCGATCTCCTTGATATCTATCTACCATGATCAATGTATAGGAAACATCAAGTCTATTACATAACATGGAATACATGATTGATCATAACACTAAAGATTATAGGATATTACTCATTCTCTCTTTCTCATGTTCTGTCTAAGGAAACATTTTATTAGAAAGATGTAAACCATGTGACACTAGAAAAAATACCCTATTGTATTGTTCTATACTACATATCTTGAGTATCTAGTCAACATATATACTTTGACTTAGTCTAATCATCCTCTTGAATCTATCATGAATGATCTTTATCCCTGTAATATAGTCTGCTTCACCTAAGTCCTTTATGTAGAAACATTTGTTTAACCATTCCTTAACAGACTGTAACATTGTTATTACATTTCCAATAAGTAATATGTCATAAACATATATTACTCTAATAATTACTACATTTTTATTAAACCTCTTGTAAACAAACATCTCACATTCATTCTTAATGAAACCAAATTCTTTTATGGTTTCATTGAATTGAATGTTCCATGACCCAGATGATTGATTTAATCCATAAATGTATCTCTACAATTTTTAAATCCATTTGGCATCACTTGGAGTTAGAAACCCTTTTTTGTGTCATATAGACATCTTCCTGAAGGTTCTAATTAAGGAATGAAGTTTTTAAATCCATATTTCAAATATCATATTCATGGTAAGATATAATAGCCAGTAGAATTATTATAGATTTAAAAATGAAAACTAGAGAAAATGTTAAATCATAGTCAATTCCTTGGGGTTGTTTAAACCCTTTATCCACTAGCCTTGCTTTGTAGGTATTTACTTTGCCTTCCATGTCTAACTTTTTCTTGAATACCCATATCCATCCAATGGTCTTTACATTAACCGGTGCATCATCCAAAACCCAAACTTGGTTCTGATACATGGAATCAATTTTGGAATTCATGCCTTCTTTTCATCTTACATCTTCTGAGATTTCTACTACCTATTTGTAGAATATAGGTTAATCATTGTCAACCAATAATTAGTAACCATTTTCAGTGACTAGAAAACCATATCATTCTATTTCTCTTACCTATTTGATGATCCTACGCAGTACTTGTGTTTTAGGAAATACTTCTTCCATGAGTACCTATGGAATATATTCCTATTCAAACACTTGTGTATCTTGATCATCAACTTCATCGAAGTCAATATTTCTCCTACTATCCTTTTTGGTGATGTGATCCCTATCAAGAAAGATAGCTTGTCTAATGATAGTGACTTTCTTGTTTGAGGGTTTTTATAGGTATTATACCTTTGTTTCCTTTAGATACCCTATAAAGATACCATTTGTGCCTCAGGGTGATACTTTGTTTCCTAAGAAGGCCTTAAAAATGTATCACAACCCCATACATGTGTATGCGACAAAACATGTTTCTTTTTACTCCTTAACTTGAATGGAATTTCATTTTCTTCTTTAGTTGGAACTCAGTTTAATGTATATGTCATAGTTTTTCAGGCATATCCCCAAAAGGATAATAAAAGATCTACATGAATCATCATCTACCTTACCATGTATAAAAAGGTATGGTTCCACATTTCACTAACACCATTCCACTGTGGTGTATAAGGTGTAGTGAGTTAATATAGAATCACAACTCCTGTAGAAGGTCGATGAAATTTTGGTTAAGATATTCAGCACCTCAATATGATCGAAACTTTTTTATCTTCTTACCAATTTGATTAACTAATTAATTCTTGAATTTATTGAATTTCTCAATGGACCCAGACTTATACCTCATCAAGTACACATAGCCATATCTACTCAAGTCATCAGTAAAATTTATGAAGTAGGAATATCCACCTCTATCTTCTACTATAAATGGCCTAAACACACCAGTGTATATCAATCCTAGAAGATCTATGGACCTTTCACCATGTCCACTAAATGGTGGTTTGTTCATTTTTCCTTGTAAAAAATCATGAAATATTTCAAGTGTTTTTAGATTAGAAGGTTCTAAATAACCATCTTGATCGAGATTTTTCAAATGATTCTCATTTACATGACCTAGACGGTGATGCCACAGCTGAATGTTATATGAGTCATGTGAACATGATTCATTAACAATTTCCAACACTTGTATTTAATAATTTAATACATAAAAACCATTATTTAAATGTGGCGTACCATAATATATGTTGTTCTTTTAAAAGAAAATTTTATTTCCAAACTTGAAAATAAACCCATCAGCATCTAGGCATGATAAAGAAATCATGTTCTTGGTAACCATAGGTACATAATAGTAATATTTTAAAACCAAAATTATTTCTACTGTAAATGAGAGGTGTTAGTCACCAATGGAAAGGGAATACGACCTTACTCCATTAGAACCTCTCTGATCCACCTATCCTCTATAAGTATTTCCAAATATACTTGGTTCTTGTGTTTAGATACAGATGTGAGCACCACAAGTTGAATATAATATCCAATGTATAGATATTTAAAGATTACACTTGATAAATAATGCACCATTAGATTCCCCTTTATTCTAGGTGCAGTTCCTCTTCTATTGGATTAGCTTTCCACATAAAAAACATACTACCTTCTTTTCCTTTCCTTTCCTCTGGATATTCATTTTCTTTGAAAGAAAATGATCAGGAGCTTTAGACTTTTTATAGGTCTTTGTCCCCTTTTCCTTGTTCTTCTTTTTCTTATACACCATAAGTACTATAGGTATATCATTCCCTATATCCTTATTCACTTTTTTAATCAACATAAGAAGTTCTAAAAGACTCTTCTCATTATTTCTTATATTGTAGTTAATAATAAATATGGATAAGGTCTTGGGTAGTTATGAAAGGATGAGATATATAAAAAAATTATTGGGGAATTTAATCCCTAAGATGTTTAGGCATTAAATGAAGCTAATAATCTTGACTACATGAGGACTAGCTGTAATAGACTCTCCAAGATTAGTTTTAAAAAATCATTGGCGATCCCATACCTCTCTTGTCTCTCCTTCTCTCGATAGATATTTTAAAGGTGAGAAATCATGTTATAGGTATCCATATCCTCATATTACATCAAAATATCATTATACATGTATTATTGAATGAAACATTGAACATGTGTAGCATCATTCAGATGTTTCTCATATAGAGATATCTTTTCATTACTTTCCTCATTACTAAGTGCTTTAGGAAAATTTTCTTCTAACACATATAATTTCCTTTCATAGTGAAGGATGACTCATATGCGCCTTTTACATTGTGCCAGTGAGAAGGTTTTCCTTCTCAAGTATGGATCTCAATGATATGTTTGATGTCATTTTATTGTTTTTATACAAATAAAATGAGTATATATTTTTAGTAATTTGTCTGATAAATTTAGACAAATAAATAAATATTATATTTATTAGTCTCCCACTATTTTATCAAAACCCAATAGCCCTCACCATTGGCTTCAGAATATACTATATCTTGGACATATAAGTGTCAAGGATCCATATTACCCTTATCATTACCTCGAATTTGGTTGGTCAAGAAACTTGAATGGTTTTAGGTAGGCATTCTAAATTCCAACAAAATTAAATCATGGTTCCTTGATCCACTGAGTGGACTCCCCAATCCCAAAATCCTTACATTTTATTTACTCAATATTTTCCTCCTAGATACACCATATACTACTTTGGTAGTCAACCCTTGATATTAACTAAGTTAAATTAACCCAAAACATCAAGTTAGAATTCCCTGATAATTAAAGTCACCCCAACATTAGTTGTTCATGAACTTTGAACTATGGTTTGATTTTAACTGAATTAGTGGAAGGTTATACTGACTTAATATATATAATTAATGTATGTTATCATGTTATGAATAAATTACCAATTATTATATTTATCACAGGCCTGTTAATATTAATTTTACTTTCTTAAGTGATTAACCAGAACATAGATAATATTTATGTATAAGCCAATTTATTTTAATTTTATCTTGAATGCTCGTTAATTTCATTAAATTATGTGATCAAGACAAAACCTACATAGTGAATTAACCATACAACATGATAGAAATAAAATAATAAAGTGTTATGATCATGAACTTATACTAATGGTTATTTTATCTAGCGATTGATAAACTAACCCCTAATTTAGGGGGGAAACACCTTGAATTGATTAATGTTCATGTTATAGATTTCCACCTTTTCACCTATGTATCTCCTTTGATTGGTTTTTCCTTGGATATGAAATTGAACTACCTCCACTATCTTAGGAGATACATACATTACATATTCCTTTTACTCACACACAGGTGAGGGGAAATGGGGTTTATATAAAAGAGACCATCGGCATGCAGGCCCTACTTAATAAGAGGAAAGAAGGAATGCAGGACAATAATTTAATTTAATAATAAATTGAATGAAACTAATCAAATACAAAGGTATGGTCTATTATCATGATCATACACATGCATGCAATAAATTATGTATTTAATAAAACTAACATTCAATTCTTAATCGTTATTATTTAAGATAAATTGCACTTGAATAAATTAATTATTATCGTTAATTAAACAATTATTTTATCTTAATTATTATCCAAATATCCTTAAGATTTAAATCCATTATAATTTTAAATAAATTAATTTAAAATTAATTGTGTGCATAATTGTACCTTTGAGGAAACATGGTGAATACCCATCTGAATCTACCCAACATGTATTATACTCGTATATAGTTTTACTTTTCTGATATATGGAATACAAAAATTATAACATACTTTCATGATGTGTAAAATTACATGAATTACATTATTTTTTGGTCACATGTTTGGATTCAACACATGTAGAGTAACAACTGTAATACGACTCATGCACGATATATAGATCTAAACATTACGCAAATATTAAATTAATCATTTATATATAAAAATATTAAAACCCATCCAATAGAATGTCCTACCAACTTAATAACCACATGAAAGCACATGTATCAAGGTTTAAATAACATAATAAATAAATTTTAAATCTATGTAATTTGGTATAAGTATATGGTGTTTATAGAAAATCTACATAGTGTGTGCATCTATCGTCATCTATTTGAGGTACATGCCCAGGGACTCAGCGTGTATATCATACCTAAAAAACTGGTGTGCACAGTATGCATCATGGACTACATGTCATGTTAACTCTGAGTTACATGGTCACCAATCAGGTAGGTCATGTATTAAATACATGTATTTTTTGTGACTCAAAGGGACTAAACATTGTGTATGTAGTCTACAAGGTGTATAATCCTACTAACCATCTTCCATTCTATCTTGATCAACATGCAGTGTAATAACTAACTACACCATGTTTCATCAATGCACATGGATTGAGTAATTTTTGAATTAACTCCTAATGAATTAAACATAACTATATGGCATGTAAATCCAATTACATGGAGTGTACTACTGTGTTATCTAGGAAGAATCCTTGACACCTTCAGATAAGTTCCTTGATTTTATTTTAATCATAAAATTAATAATTTCGATTAGATCTATGAGAAATGATGAAGGAAGAGAAAGATCTCACAATTTAGATTAAAATAATGATTAAAATTGAATTGAAAAACTAAATTACAAATGCATAAATCACCAATGATCTTTAAATAGTTATAAATAATTATGTGATATTTTTTATGCCACTTGATGGTTTTGTGAATAGCGAAAGCATGTGATGGGTGACACCCAACTTTTCATTCTTTTTCATGATAAGTGATTAATTTGAGATTTTACACAATGTTGAATGTAGTGATAAATAGAATTAAATCAAAGAATTAGAAAATAGAAATCATGTCAGAACTAAAGGGAGGATCATCACATATTATTTATAATTAATTTAATTAATTAAAGAATTACCTTTTTGGAATTATTTATTTATTTAAGAATATGGTGATAGATCTATGTTGCACCATCATTTCATTGTAAGAATCAAGTGCATATTTCCTCTAGTAGTGATCCACACATGATCTGTAAATTATAGACATCATTAAAGGAGTATTCAGGTGCTAGAATAGAAAACCCTTATGTTTGTGTCATCCTCCTTTGATCACTTTAAGAACAACTACCAAAGAGTTCTCCTTGATCTAGTGGATGAGGATTGATCTCTGATCTTGGGATAATTCTTAGATAAGGGAGCACTCTAGGTCTTAATAGAGTTTTCCAAATCTGTTGTGCACAACCAAACAAAAATTAATTTTCTCATTGAGAAAATAATATAAATGGGTTTATATACTAAAATGGTTAAAATAAAGTAATAGCAAAAGTTCCCTTCATTATTTATTTAATCATTTCCAAACCCTATATCAAATATTATTATTATTATTATTTCTCAACATGCGCTTGACTTTTGAATTATATTAAATATTAGTTAATTAAATAATATTCAATATTTATTATTTCTCATTGGATCATTAAACTGAATCCTTTATTCCTCTATAATATTTATTGGGCCTTGAATAATGAAATTTTATTTATTAAAAATAAATCACTACATTATTCACCAATAAATAAATAAATATTATATTCACTAAATAGAAAATAAAAATTTATTAAATATTACACTCACATTATATTCTCTCAAATAATTAGTGATAGAATATATAAGATCAAGCATACATTAATAATTATTAAACCACATCGAGGAATAATATTTATTTAACTTGTTAAATAATAAATAATAAAATATTATTTAACTAATATTCTAGACACACTTGGTGTGTGGCCCTCTAGGCCTCTTTATTAGTTTCATTAGGCGATGAAGCCTAAAGTCCAAGGTTAGTGTATATCAACATGTCAATTCACCCATAGAGAAAAAAGTTAATTCTAAAATGAAATGTTACCTCATATGGATGCTTACTGTGATATATAGTCCCTTTATTATGATATCTCAAATCAAGCAGGTTTCATGTTGGTTCCATCAACCAATGTGCTCGATATCTCTCTCTTTGACTTCCAAAAAATTGAACTTCCCTATAGAACACCATAGCCCTGGATTTATTTAGGCTATATAATTTCCATCAAAAGTCCTAAGATATCAACTTCCATTAATGAACAGAAGGGAAAAATCCTTTCTCATATTATTCATTAATGAAATATTACATGTGACACACCCAACGCATCCTACCTCACAATGAACATCTATCATCATGATTTTTGTAAATACATCAAAGTGCATGAATCATAATACTTATTAATAATAATCTTAATGTCTAATGACCAATACACATGTTTGTAGATAGGAACATCCAATGACACATAGAAAGGCAGATTTCCTATTGGCGGTTCTCATTCTCATAATATCCTATTGGATATTACCAAGGGAGTACACTATGAGAAGGTGCCTCAAAGTCATATGGGTCTCCACCCTTGATAGCCTATATCATTTTTGTCCCTCAAATTATATCATACTTCTATAGAACATATATTCAAGAATAGTTTTGTAGCACTTTAGCATTCTCATCACAGCGGGGAACTACTATGACCTTTTAGTGCGACAGCTACTCTTAGATCATTATCACATACTATGTCATCTAGAAGAATATTCATGATGTGATAAGTAATTTATTAATATTAAAAAACATGATTAAATGTTATCATAAAGTACATAGAAGTTGATTCTGGGGAACCAATTCCAAAAGTTTCCAATAGAGAAGGTATGTTTATGGTAAGAGAATCCAACTTAAATAGAGATAATTATAACTACTTGAAGTCACGAATTATCTTCTATCTTAAGAAACTTAGTCTAAAAGTTTATTTTAAATTCATGAAGCATTATATTATTCCTAAAGAAGATCTAGAAAAGTGGTATCTTACTACTAAAGGAGAATATGATCTAAAATCAAAATCTAGGAAAGATATAATATGTGGATTGGGTCTTAATGAGTTCAATAGAGTTTCACAATGTAAAATTGCTCATGATATGTGGACTACCATATTTGTGGCATATGAAGGAACTAAAAATTTGGGATCTCTTTGATAAATTACTATCAATAATAAGTTCAATACTTTTAGAATAATGAAAGGAGATAGAATCACTCAGTTAATGTAATATTTACTAAGGTTGTAAATAATGTTGAAAATTTAGGATCTCCTATTCCAGTTTCAAATCAAGATCTAAAAAACATCATAAGTAAACTGTCCAAATTTAGTGGTATTTTATCTTCCATGAGGAAATTTATAATTTTAAAATATTTTTAAATAAAATATCTTATTAGTAAACTTATGATGTGTGAAAAAGAAATGGAAGATGATACTAGTGAGTATAAGCTTATAAAAATGGAAAATATTTCCTTTTAGATTTAAACTTATAAAGATAAATAGAATAAAAATTGTATACAAATTTATGAATCATCTAGAGAAGAATATATCTAAAGAAATTTATAATCAAGTGATGACTTTTCTCAGTTTTCTAGGAATTTTAAAAAAAAATTAAAAAAATAGAAAAAAAATTTGGAAACCATTCAATAAGTATAAAAACATGGGGAAAACTATAAATAGGTTAGATAATACAAGTGTAAGAAACTAAGGAGCATTAATATAGACTACTCTCAATTTTAAGAAAACAAGAAATATAAGAAAAATTATTTCAATAGGTTTATTTATAAAAATAAAGTCATAAAAGTATCGTAGGTAACTTATAAAGACACTAGTGACGATACATCTTCAGGATTGGAAGATGAAATATCTAATCAAAAGGATAATATGTGCTTTATGGAACACTCATATGAGGTACATTCTTTTTATTATAATGATTATAAATCTAATTTAGAAAATGAAAACTACTCTTTGGAAGAGTTAAATTCCTATAGTAACATGATTGAAACTAAATATTAAATCTTGAAGAAGAAGAATAAAGTCCTCAATAATTCTTACAATACTATTTCTAGTGAAAAGGAGGAATTGAATAAACAAATTTTAGATCTTAAATTCAAAATAAAAAATTCATTTGCATCCTATATTGAACATGGTAACAATATTGATGGATTACAAAAAAATTCAAGATCTTAAATATTTTCAAGTGTATTTAAAAAAAGGTAAAAATTACTTAAACCAAATTCTTGGAATTAAAATCTAGAAAACTAAATTTGGAATATGAAGCCAAGGTGAAAAACCAAAGTTTTATAAAAATTATTTTGTTCCTAGCTCCAATAATAAATCCTTTCCAATGTAATTTTTTCATTATGGAGAACCAGGAAACTATTCTAATAGTTTTAGTTTAAGAAACACACATTTTTGTTGATTAAATCATGATTTTATTTCAAAAAACATTTCAAAATCTAGTGTTGGATCTACTTGATAGAAAAAATAATTTGGGTTCCCAAATCATAAGTTGTTAACAATTCTTGGCCCAATAAAATATGGGTACCCAAAAAATATCTTATATAATTTATTTTTTTAGATAAAAAGGTCTAATAACATCAATGAGAAATTGTATATGGATAGTGAATGCTCAAGACACATGAGTAGATATTTCTTTTATTTCCACTCCACATCTAAAATCGACGGAATCTATGTTACTTTTAGTTTCAATGTTGGAGTAAAAAATTATGATAGTTGGATCATTTTATAATCCATGATTATTCATAATCAACAAAGTTTTATACATGGAAATATTGAATCATAATATGGTAATTATTTCCTAAGTTAGTGATGAAGGTTATTTTATTGATTTTTCAAATAATTCATGTTCTATTTTCAAAAATAAAATTCTTATATTTAAGGCACTTATAATGTAGAATATATTTACTCTATATCTTAATTATTTGAGTAGATAAAATTTGAACATTTTAAATGCTGTAAAAATGAATCTTAGATTTAGCGTATAAGTTTAGGACATTGTAATGTTTATTCTTTGAGAAAATTATCTAAAAAAATTAGTTTTATTTTTACCAAAACATAAATTGAAAAAATAGATGTTATGTGATACATAAAAAATGGGAGATAAATAGAATTTATATTTTAAATTAATTAAAGTGGTTTCTACAACTCTTCCATGAGAACTTATCCATATGGATTTTTTCGTCCATCTAGATTGGAAATCCTAAGATGAAAATCTTTTGTTCGTGGGTTAGTTGTTGATTTATCTAGGTTTAATTGGGTTTTATTTTTGAGTGTTAAAATTTAATCTTGTTCTATTATTATAAGCTTTTCTAAATTTTTTAAAAAGATAAAGATTCCAAAATCATTTCTTTAAGAAGTTACCATGGGGAATAATTTGAAAACCATGAGTTCAATTCTTATTATTCACATCATGGAATAAAATATAATTTTTCTACCCCAATACACCTCAAAAAATAGTGTTGTTGAAAGGAGGAATAGGACATTGTAATAAATTTATAAGACTGTGTTATGTGAATATAACTTTCCCACACATTTTTGGGTGGAATATATAAATATAGAATGTTATTTCATTAATAGATTTCTAATTAGGCCTATTTTTTAAGAAAACACCATCAGAACTATGGAGTAATATAATGTAAAAAGTTGGATACTTCAAAGTTTTTTATGCAAAGTTTTCATCACCAAGGTTAATCTTGGTAAATTCAATCCAAACGATGATAAAGGAATAATTGTTTTATATTCTACTACTTATAAGGCTTATAGATTTTTTTTAAAAAAAGCTCAAAGATTATTAAATAATAAACATATTTAATATTTTGTGGAAGTGTTCTGATTGATCATAAATTGACTCAAGTTGAGGAGATAAGTGATTCTTTGAAAAGACGAGACATAAACCTCTCTTTGATAATAAAAATGATGATTATTTCTAACTTGAATTTGGTAAACAAAATCCTAAAATTATGTATTCTATTGAACCTTAAAGTGTTCTTCCTAGACATCCTAGAACCTTGAAAACCCATCCCTTATAAATTGTTATAGGAATATTAGATGGAAGTAATATGGCTAGAAGAAGTGTAGGAAGCCTTGTAGAATTTTCTGTATTTTTATCTCAGCTAGAACCTAAAACCTTATAAGAATACTTAGTAGATGAGAGTTGGGTTTTAGATATGTAAGAATATTTAATCTAGTTCAAGTGGAATAAGGTATAAGAATTTGTCAATAGACCCTCTGACCATCCTATTATAAGAATAGAATGGGTTTTTAGAAATAAACAGGATGATCGTGGTGTGATCACTTGAATTAGGGATGGACTAGTTGCTAAAGTTCATGACCAAAAAGAAGGTATAGATTAATAATATACTTTGAACCCATAACTATATTAGAATCCATTAAGATTCTCATAGCCTATGAATAACACATGAATTTCAAATTATGTCATATGGATGCAAAATATTCATTTTTAAATGGTTTTATTAGGAAGTAATTTTGTGTTGAACAACCTCCAGGTTTTGAAAATCCTCATTTTCCAAATACAACTTTTAAATTAAAAAAGATCTTTATGATGAAAAACAAGCACCTTGGGATTGGTAAGAATGTACAAGTTCTTTTATTTTATCTAACAGATATTTAGTAGGAGTTAAAGATCATACTCTTTTCAAGAAAACTTCACCTTCATATATTTTTTTAGTTCAATTGTATGTTGATGATGTAATTTTTATATCTATGAACAAAAAACTATGTAATGAATTTTCAAAACTCATGAAAAAAATTAAAATGAGAATGATAGGTAAGTTAAATTATATTCTGGGTTCACATATCTACAAACAGACTTGTGGAATGTGTAAAATCAGAGTAAATAAATCATTTACTAACTTAAGAGGTTTGGAATTAAAAAAATTAAAATAAATGTAACTCCAATAAATTATAGTAGAAAGAATTATTTTAATAAATCTGGGAAACTAGTTGAAAATAATATATATAGAGGAATAATTGGGAGTCTACTATATTTAATTTCATGTAGAATAAATGTTTATGTGATAAATTTCTATCTAATCCCAATTAATATAATCTGAAAGATACCATAATAATTTTAAGTTATTTAAAAGGAATAAATTATCTTTGTTTATATTTTCTAAAAACTTATGATTTTTATTTGAATTCTTATTTTTATGCCAACTTTGGTGGTTATAGATTAGATATGAGCAGTAATTTAATAACCTACCACTTTGTAAGAAAATATATGGTATCCTAGTCGATTAAGAAATAGCACTATGTTACATTATTTGCTACTGAAGAAGAATATATTTTTATATGTAGTTATCGTGCACAAATGTTTTGTATGAGACACACCTTAATAGATTTTGGATTTAATTATAATCAAGTCTCAATTAAATGTGATGACTCTAGTGCTATCAAAATTTCAAAGAATTTGAAAACCCTTCAAGAAAAAAGCTATAGATATAAGGCATTATTTCTTGATAGATCACATTCAAATAGGTTATATCACTCTTGAATTTATCTCTATTATGAAACAATTAATGTATATTTTTACTAAGCTCCTTTATTTTGAATGTTTTGATTTTATTAAGTGGTTATTATGTGTATTTAAATTTAAATGATTCTAATTTATTTTATTCCTTGTTATTATAATTATGTTTTAATTTATTAATTTATTATCAATAAATTCCTTAATATTTTAATGTATTGTGTAAATTTAATGAATATTTTCTTCTTTTATATTTATTTATGCTTGATTTAATTTTAAAAAATAAGATACATTTTCTTTATTTTCCTTTTATTCTATTTTATTTCAATATTTATTAATTTGGATAGACCCTGAAACCTAATTGGATATGTAACCCTTTTCTGAATTGGGTACATGACCTAAAACCAAATCATGCCTCTCCACCCTTACCATTCACCATTGTCTTTTCACCTCTTGAAACCAAACAGTCACCCTGATCAACTCAAACTCCAACTGACCTTTCAGCAATGAGGAATTCAAAGAAAGGATATAGTTATGGTTATTCATATTTTAAGAAATTGTAGATAGTGGTGCGTCGTGTTTTTTTATTGGAGGAAAATTCATGGATATGGCGTGGCTGAAAGGAACATACATTGTTTTAAAGAAATTTTTTCAATTGCAAGGATGGAAATTAATTTTTGATAAAAAGAAATCAAGTTTTCTATTTGTGGAAGATGTTAAAGAGTTTATGAAAAATAATAAGTTTCATTTTGGACAAAAAAAGGTTGTCCCGTCATCAAATATAAATGGTAAGACCTTGCTAGTTTTGTCTGGGGATATGAAAAGAGTTTTTCATTGCCCTTGTAATGGTGAGTATAGCTTTAGTAAAACCTTAGTAGGAATGAGTTATGTAGTTCTTGATAAAGTTTTCAATTTTATTTTTAGTTCCTTTTATTTTGAGAAGAAAACTATAAAAATATGGAATCTAGGTGTAAAGTTATTTATAATTTTATCCGAACTGATATCATGCAAAGAGTTGCTAAGATAGAGAAAGTTTTGTTTCAGGACATGTACATATTATATCTCATCATCAATAATATTAAGGAAAATATTTCTCAGTACATAATATGTTTCTTACACCACTAATCCCAAAGAAAAGGTAAGTTCAACTATTATCCCTATGGAAGGATCATCTCCCTATTCCTAAAGAAGAATGTGGTGGATTTAAATAAAATAGAATTTGTGAAGTGTCACAAGATTAACACCCTTTCAACAATTCTTTTGAAACCCTTTGGTTACAACTATGATGATTCCTCTAGTTATATAATACCTATTGGACTAGAAGTTGGAGCTTAGGTGGTTATTCCACCTTTAACGTCAACTCGGGGGGAGTCATCCACTACCTTAACTCCTAGGGATACATCACTTGGTGAGACAGTTCCATCTAGGGAAGTAAATGAGTGAGTTATTGAGATAATAGAGCCTCTAGTACCATAATTTAGATTAGTGGTAGAAGAATCTCAGATATGGGATATTATAGTGGTTAGTTATTCTAAATCAGTTCAACCGATTGTGTTATCAATTGAGATAGTTTCTAAAGTTAAATTTTAAGAGGTTAGTCTAGTAGATACTATGTTAGGTGTTCTTGAATTTGATGTTATAGAGGAACCTTAGTTTGAGAAAAATGAGGTTGATCCAATAATTTGATCATTTACTAATGATAGAGATAGATCTTTGTATATAGTTATGGAGACTAATAATCATTCCCATACCCCATTACTCATTCCATGACCTCCTCATGTGTAAGATGATTCACCTTCTATAAGAAAGTGTTCTAAACATTATGATGTTGAAAGGAATATTTATGCATTTTCCTCCATGGTTATAAAAGAATTTTATAATATCAAGGAAGATTATGTTAAGTTGAAAAAACATCTGGTGTCTTCTAAATTTAAAATTAGAAATCTCAAGGATGATTCTTTATCCAAAATTGATTTTAATGATGTTTTCGGGATATTGGATTCCCAAAAAACCTCGATCCAAAACCTCCATCTTATGCATCCCATTTCCTCTAGTGTGTATGAATAGAAAATTAAGGCAATGAAATCTCATTTGAATCATCTCAAAAAAAAATTATGTTATCATGGTTGAGATAAATTAACTAGGAGTAATTATGGAATCTTAAATGGAAATGGTTCAAAATATACCATTAGTTTTGTCAGATGTTTCAATGGATTCTCTTGATGAGATCTAAAGTTTCAATACTAAGATGAAGGACATCATTCCCACTTTGAAGAGTGTAGTTATGAGTAAATTTAAATTCCTTGAAAGTCTTTTACTAACTAACATATATACTTTTCAACCTTCTATAGATTTAGATATCAAGGATTAATTTTATTGGGTGTTTTCTCATTTGAATTTAATAACCTATCAGATCCAATCATTAAAGTGTGACATGTTCACACATGTTCTCATGAAATAGTTCAAAGGGGATATATTAGATAAATTTTAGGACACCAAATAATCTATTATAAATCTTGGTATTCAAACTCATGTGTCTATAAATGACATGGTTGGTTGTATTTGAGATTCAGTTGGTTTTATAGTAGAAGAGACCTTGGGATTAATCAAGAAAATAAGAAATATGGTTTCTTACATGATTGGCCCAATCAACTAAAATAATCATCATTTTACATCTATATGGACTCATATTTATAATTTAATTTTATATTAATATTCAAACTCTTCATAAGAGTTTTCTAGTTCCTCCAAGTCTAAGGAATAAATTGTTGTTCCTGCTACAGCTACAGAAAAAGTGCTTGTGGTATACACACATTTTCATCATGTTGTTCCAATTCCACCTACAACTAGAGTTATTATACTATCTAGTTATCTTAGTATTATAATAAATCATCCTCCATCTAGTTATTTTAATGATATTGGTTAGATTTTGATAGAAATTTAGTGAACCTAGACTAAAACTTTCTTTCTTTGGAAGGTATATTGATTGGTTTTCAAGTTTTGGCTAATAAAATTCAAAAATATATATTTTTAGAGATAGCATAAGATCCATCTAATTCTCAAATTTATTAAATATTCATTAATCCTACTATGAAGTTATAATATTTTAAAGGGATTTTGGGTAATGGTCTAGAAATAGTTTCCCAAATGCATATGCAAGCCTCCACTTCTATTCTTGATTTCTGAAAATTAGATATGATTAAGAGAATATATATGTGTGTTGATGCCCTATTTTCTCTAATAGGAAGAAGATATTTGTTACAAACACCACCCAATACCGTAAAGGTGCCAAGAAGAGAGTGGATATTGTTTTTAACCCAGGAGAGATTTATCAGAAAGAACATTTCAAGGTTGTTGCTGTATTTATTGTCGAGTTTTCTGAATAAGGATCAACTTCTTTAGAGCCTATCAAAAAGTTACTATTCATCTGTGCTAGTTCAAATGATTTTAGAATAGATTTTGAAAACCTTGAGAATTTTATTAGTACAACTAGATAAAAATCATGGGAATGGTCAGGTTTTGAGATAGAATTTGGTTTTTCTATATATATTAAGAGTGAAATTCTACCTCCAGAAGTTGACCCTCCAACTACCTCTCAATCCTATCATACATTCAAGAACCCTTCATCTCAATTTAATCCTATTCATAATCCAATGTTGGATAAATAATGTCTTGTATATGTACTTTTTTTATCATTGTAATTTTGTACATGTATACATGATTAATGAAATTACTCTTTATCACTTTTTTGTGTTTCAAATAGATTATTTTCATTTAATGTATTTTATCTTTTTTTTATTAAGTGGTTTTTTAATTTAATGAGATTCAAAGTGATTTTTTTTCATTTAATGTTTCTTTCATAATTTTGAATGTTTTATTTTAAATAATTTTCTAAAATCCAGTCCTTCCATAATTCAAATTCAGAATCAACACTTTACATAAATATTTCATCAGTCAAATTTCTATATTAAATATGTTTTTCCTCTCCTTACCCTTCCTTTTTCATGAAACAAAAAGGGTGATAAGTATAATAAAGTAGGAGAATTTTGATTAAGGGTAAGAATAAATGATAAACACATCATTTTAAAATAAAAATATATAATATATATCTCTTCTATAAAATCCTATAGAATTTTTTGTTTATTGTTTAATGGGTTTTCTGATCATCAAAAAGGGGGATATTGTTGGAATACTACAAATTTTCCAACATATCTCGTGTGTTTTATGTTTTTTTATCTCAAAGGACCCTCATATTTTTATAACTATTTTTTTAAGTGTGTTCTTTAGGTTTTATCGCTATTTAATTCATTTAGTTGTTATTCTGTAATTCTGGATGTTTTTTCTAAAATTTTCCTTAGAATAGAAAAGCAGCTACATGAGGAAATCAACTACATTAATATTTGAATATAATGAGAAATAATCTATGTAAATGAAAATATAAAGTAAATCAGCTATGTTTCAAGATCGATTATGTTGAAAACATTTATGTCAATGAATCTTTTATGTGATCAAATTACTACATCAATAAAATGGCTATGTGAACTGTCTATGTGGAGTAATCATCTATGTAAATTTAATATGTAGTAAAATCAGCTACATAGTTCTAAATGGTGATGTAGTTATTTCAGATACATTAAATTAAGATACATGAGTGAAAGGATACATGAAGTAAATCAGCTACCTGAATAATGGCTACATGGATCAATTCATCTCTGTGAATTAAAATTTGAGGAATATGGATTTATAGTGATTCAAAATCTTTTATGTCATTCTTCAACCTGCATATTTATTACTGTTGGTGTGCTTTAACTGTAATTTCATGTTTTTTTATATGCATAAAATGTTGTATTGACTATTTATAGAAAAACCAATTATAAAAAGGTTTCAAGTGATGAGAGAAGAAAAAAGTATAAGAATAATTTAATTCTCGGTACTATTTTTGAGGTATTTTTAAGATAAATGGAATTTTGGATTTAATTAAAATATTGGATTTTATGATATATCATGTAATTAATTAATAAATTAGTTTTTTAATAGATAATTAAAATAATGAGAAATATTCATAGAAAGTACAAAATAAAAGAAGTAATATCTTTAACTCTCTCTCCCTCTCTCTCTATCACTCAAAGCTCTATGTGATGCTACTATGTTCTATGAAATGTATGAAGAATATTCAAGTTCTAAAAAAATTCCAAAAAGATCAATCTTGTTTTATTTTTTAATACTCTCCTCAAGATGCATTTAATTCTTATATTATTCCCTAGAGAACTCTTCACTTTTTTCTGTTGCCTCTTGAAAATATGAGCTTCATTTATAATCCTTAAATATTATTTCCTTATGTTGGAAGTGTCGTCTTTTTATACTAAGTTGTGATAGTTTATGATAAAATTACATTAAATGTTAATGTTTTGAAAATCCTTCTAGGATCCTGATAAAATATCCTATTTTTTACTAAATTTGGACTACTTGCACTCAGTCATGAAGTCCCTGGGAAATGGATTGGAAGTCCCTATAAAAGTAACTGAAACTAGTGAAAATAACCAAGATCTAGTATTTTATCGTTTATGGAGTGGAATTGAGGATTTTTGTTCCTCAAACCACTATAAAAATATGATGTTCAATATTTTTATTTATACTTTTATTTATTTTAATTACACATGATAAGAAAATATCAAAAAAATAATCCCTTAAAGATAATGGTTTTTAAACCAAGAAAATTTCAAGAACAAAATTCACCCCCACTTGAGTCTTAGTATAGCAGGTATCCAACCAACATTGACATTAATTAATATTAATTAAATCTAATTAATTATTTATCTTCTAACCATTAAATCTTCATTAATGTAGTGGTACTACAACACATCAAAAAATAATAGTAATAAAATGTAAGGAATTATAATACATGTTTTTATAATAAATAATTTTAATTAATTATTATTTTTTATTTATTTGAGAATTTATCCTTCTTTTAATTTTCTTAATGATATTTTATTCTTATGATGTATTAATATTTATATTTTATTTTAAAATATACCATGGTTAGTTTTATGTTAAATATGAAATAGTCTTTTTAACAAAGTATTTATTTAAATGAAAAAACCAACTAAAATCTAAGGGTGTTATAGTAACATCCATTACTTTTGGTACATATTTAATTGATTAAATTTAATTTTTCATATTTATTGATTTCAAAATAAAAATGTAGTTTTGAGTTGGACAAGGTAGGGTGGGATAATGAATATAAAATTGAAACAATACTAGATTTATTGGGCAATAATTGACCCTAATGAAGTTTCAACCAGTTACCAATAGAGTTCTAGTGGGTAGAATAGTAGGTTTGTTATTATATTAAACCAAAAATGTTTTGATAGTATCTCATCAATTTTTTTATGGAACATTATAGTTTCAAAAAGAATAATCATAAGTTTAATAGAATACCATAAAAATTTTATCAAATAATAAATTTTTGGACTTTTCTTTCCAAATTAATTTAAAATTATCTTCCCCCTTTTCTCCATTCAACTAATCATGACCACAATGTTGAAAATGAGTTCCTAAGACCCAAATTATTTATAAACATTTATTACTATTACATGTATAAATTTTTATATATACATGTGCTTATCTTACTAGAATATTTTTTATACTTCTGCATCTACTATATTTATAATAATTTCCTTAGATTACATGTCGTGTCAAAAGGTTATAGTAGTTCTCATGCTATAATGATAACCTAAAACTACTACTACATTAATATTAATGATATTTTCTATAGTCCAAATACATCATACTGATATTACAGAGATTATGTATGACCGTTAGTTGTTGGGGGATCATAATCATTGATATTTATTCTTATAAAGTTTATACTTAGTGATCTCAAGTAGATGATATCATAAGGATAGGTATGCCAATAGGAACACCACATGTTTTACATGTCATTCATAGTTATTATCTATGAACATGTGTATTGGTCTTATGAATTGAGATATTTATCAATGTGTACCATTTTATCATGTACTTTGATGCAATGAAAAAATAATGACATTGAAGTTATAGTGAGGTAACTTGTGTTCGTGTGTGTCATTGGTGGCATGGAATTGGTTGAATGATAAAGATATAATTTATTTATTTTGAGTTAAGGAAGAGAAATTTTGGGAACGGTTAATCAATATGGTTGTAACTTCACTAAATCCATGTCCATGGTAGATTATGGAAAGTCTTCCCAATTAGATCAACAAATAATAGAGTAATAACATATAATAATACAAGTTGTGCATCCTACTTTATAATATATTGTGAGATAAATATATTTTATTACATATTGTGTGTTCTTAGGATGGTTGTAGATATTGTGATTATTCTTTATCTCCTTAGGGGCCTTGATGGGTTATGAGACTTCTCTCTAAGTCTATAAATAATATTTACTACTATTGACATAAGGTTCTAGAGGGTCAAACACAATAGTGTATTCTAGAGTCTTCCCTATTCTATTCAATAGGTGTATAGGACATAGTGAGCCCTGCCATGGGGTTGGAGATATTTCTAAGAATAAATGATCATCAATGAATAAATAAATTCATTATTATCCAATTATATAAATGTTTTATTAAATTTATTTAGTTAAAGTATTCATAAGGAATTTTATAGATACATTGAAAAATATTATATGAATGAATATTATTTTAATATTCAATGTTCATTTAATATTGATATAATTAGGAGTTGAGTTAATGGATTAGTTTTATCATATAATATATTTATTGTATATTACAAGTAGGTGATAAAATATAAAAACTTATAATAATATTCACTGTGATTCTTTTGGTTCGGCTACCACATACACTATCCATCGCCTCCTGGTCAAACCATCATTTCCAACCTTTCCCTTAATGGCGCTACTCATGTCACATCCTCCTGAAGGAACCCAGGGCATAGTGGAAGTGTGAATAATGAATAATTTAAAATTTTTTGTTCAGGTTCATGTTTAAAACACTAAAACCACAAAAAACCCTTTCTTCAATTTCTTAAAATATAACATTCCATTCAATTTAATAAAAAAATTCAATAAAAGAATAAATTGTTCCTTAATTTTTTGAAATCTCCAGTTTGACTCATTCATATTTGGCATGTCAAGGTTCAAAGGTTCCAATCTTGGAACCCTATAGATCATACACATGTTCATCACAAATCTTGGATCATCGATCGATTATTTATGGGTTCTAGGATAGTAAATCAATAAACTTTATGACATCCCTTCGATCGCATGAATAATGTGGACTTGATAAAGAAAGTGGGATCGATCTACCTTGTTCTTCAATCAGATTCTCTATCTAAGAACTTAAGAGGATATTAAAGGATATTTTCTCTCACTAAAATTATCTAAATGGTGAATATCACTATTTAAGTAGGAAAAATTATATTTTATACCTAGTTAATACTTTCCAAAATTTCACTTTTGACCCTGAAAATTAATAACCTTCATTTTATACTTTTTCACATGCTTATAAATTAATAAAGTTATAGAAAATGTCAAAAATATTTTATCACTCACTTATAAAACTTTAACATGTTATGTGATAAAATATGAACCATTAACTCATACCGTAAGCTCTCCAAATAATGTAACGAACCTTGAATGTGTTATGTTCATTAAAAACATTATATTTTCTATTATTCAATTTTATGATCAAAAAACTTTTGAATGCCTTGAGAAATAAATTCAATAATAATTATTCTATAATTGAATATTATAATTGAATTATTTTTAAATGTGATTGTTTACACTCAGATGTTCATTGGCCTTTGAAGATGTAGTCCACTTTATCCTAAACTCCTATTCATTCGAATAAGTGGAACTTTTGGATACACTTAGTGTGTGACCCTATATGTCCTTATCTTGATAGAAGTGAGTACAAACCACATACCAAAAGTTTATTATAGCAACCCATCATTCCCCCTAAGGTGATAAAGAATTTTATATCTATGACTACCACCTATGAACACGTTATCTACAATATAATCTCTTTGAATCTAGATATCTTATAAGGAATGATGCACACTTGTGTAATAATCCTTTTGTTGATTTATATATTTTTTGACCTTACTAGATAGACCTACCTTTTTGTGCCATTCCCATGAATTTAATAATGATAATTCTATCCTATTAAACCTATTCCCACAAGATATCTCTTCCTCAACTCAAAATCAATAAATTTTATCTTGATCATTGAACCAATTTCATACCCCTAATGATTCCCCCAACATGAGCTACCTCTACACGACACTAACATCATTGTTTTTTAATTTCATCAAACTATAGTATTGAATGGTAAAAATCAATAATTATCTCAAGTATGGATACTAATACACATGTTCATAGATAGAAACAATTAATGACACCCAAAACATGTGGTGTTCTTATTGGCGAGTCAGTCATCATGATCTCATCTACTCAAAATCACTAAGTGAAAACTTCATAAGAATAAGTCTCAATGTTTATGAGTATCAAACATATAATAGTCATAAATCATCTATGTCCCATTAGTATGGTGTATCTATACCATAGGACATATATTTAATATTATTGACATAGTATCTCAAGGTTATCATTATAGCTAGGAACTTCTATTTTCTTTTTATACGACATGTAATCTAAGGACATTACCAAGTACATAGTGGATGTAGAAGTATGAACAATATTATGGTAAGAATAAACATATATATATATATATATCAAACATTATATATTTAATGTTAATCAAAGTACAAAAAGGAGTTTTCTCTAGCGAATCCACTCACAACACTCCCACTTTTACTAGATAAAACTGCTAACAATTATCAACTTTCTAGATCTAAAATGAGTATCATGATTCTGCAAATATATGTATTTAATCAAGGTGTATACCAAATTACCATCTATGGATACTCTATTAACCACAACTTCACCTCTCTAAGTATAATTCCTCAAGAGATGAAACTTTCAAAGTATATGATTTATCCTCTAGTGTGAACTGGGCTCCTTGGTATGAACCACTACTGCAGTATTATCATAGTATACTATAATAGGATTTTCACTCATAAGTACAATGACAATCTTGAAAACAAGGCTACATATCCAAACTAGTTTCTTAGCTACATCAGATGATGCTATATAGTTGGATTCTGCTATATAATTAGAAACCATGGACTTCATTGAGATCCTCCAGCTCACCACACCACCATTCAGGGAAAATACAAATCCTAACTATGATTTTAGATCATATTGATCTATCCAGAATCTAGCATCAGTCTATCTTCTCATAACTATCTCCTTGTCTTCTTTAAACATCGTGAACACATCCTTTGTATGCCTCAACTATATAAGGATAGTTTTCAAAGTTTCCCAATGCAGCTTTCCTGGATAGGATTGATATCTTCCAACTATACTTAGAGAAAATACAACATCAAACCTAGTACATATCATAGAATACAAGATAGATCTCACTACTAAATAATAAGTTATTCTACTCATTATTTCAATTTATCTAATGTGTCTTTGGACATGTCTTCTTAGAGATATTAATTCCATGGTGTAATAAAAAAATCCTCTCTTGGATTATTCTATATTACACCTTTTGAGTACCTTGTCAATATATGTACTTTTAAATAGCCCAAGAAGACTCTAAGATGTATCTAGACAGATCTTGATCCCTAGAATATAAGATACTTCACCTAATTATTTCATGGGGAAACATTAATTTAATGAATTCTTCATTGACTGTAAGACCTTCACTTCATTTTTCATTCATAATATGTCATCAACATATAAAACTGGTAAAATGATGGAACTTAAACTAACATACTTATAGATACATGGCTCAAATTCATTATTAATGAAACCAAATTCTCTTATGGCCTCAGTAAAATTAACATTCCATGATCATAGTTATTTCTTCAGTCCATAAATGGATCTTTGTAGATTATATAATTTATTGGAAATCTATAACATAATAAAACCTTCGGGTTCTATCCTATAGATGTCTTAAACTAACATCCCATTTAGAAAATTATTTTTGAAATTCATTTTCCAAATTTCATAATCATGTAAGGATGCTATTGAAAGTAATATTCTAATTCATTTCAGAATTTCAAATAGTGAGAAGGTTTCATCATAGTTGATGCCTTAACATTATCTAAAACATTTTTCAACTAGTTGTGCCTTATAAGAGTTTACTTGACCATCTATGTCGAGATTTTTCTTGTTTAACCATTTATACCAAGTAGATTTAACATTATCTTGTGGGTCTACCAAAATCCAAACATTATTTTGGAACATTTATTGGATTTTAGAATACATGCCTTCTTTCCATTTAGTAATATTCTTTCCATCTACTGCTACCTAGTATGTCAGAGATTCACTATTCTCTATGAGTAATGTGTCACATGACTTAGTGATAATAAAACATATGTACCTAGTTATTTAACATCTCTAATATACCTATGTAGTACTTGTATCTCAGGAACATATTTCTCTCCCACTTTCTATGGTGGAGATTATTCCCATACCAAATCATGTTCATTTGGATCCTCGACTTCACTAAAGTCAATCTTACTTCAACTATTTTCATTGGAAATTTGGTCCTTTCTATAAATGTATCAAGTATTTCTAAAATAACCTTTTTATCTAAATGTTTTTATAGGTATTATCCTTTATTCTCCTTATGATAACCTATCAAGATGCAATTCATGCATCGGGAAGCTAATTTTTCACTAGGTATAGTCTTAAAAAAAGACACACATCCTTATACACATATGTGAGAGAGATTGGATTTCTTTATATAAAACAAATCAGGTGGTATCCCATCTAATTATTTAGTTTGTACTTGGTTTAGTGTATATGTCACAGCCTATAGTGCATATCCACAAAAGGATAATGGTAGAGTAAAATGACTCATCATCAATCTAACCATGTCAAGCAGGGTTCGATTCCTCATTTCACTAACACCACTCCATTGAGGTGTATACGGAGGAGTAAGATATGAAACTATATCACACTCCTTTATATGATCAATTAAAAAATGGTTAATATATTATCTACCATGATCTGAATGGAATTTCTTAACATTTTTATCAAGTTTATTCTCTACTTCATTCTAATATTCCATAAACATGCTAAAGGAATATGAATTATACCTTATTAAGTATAAATAAAAATATCTATTATAGTCATCATTAAATGTAATTAAGTAAGAAAAATCACCCCTTTCCTATACTAGAAATGGAACACATACGTCAATATAAACCAATTATAAGAGTTATTTATCTATTTCTCCTTTCCCACAGAAAGGTTTTTTTCTCTACTTACCTTGTAAAAAAAGTGTGGGATATATCCAAGGGTTTTAAATCACTTGAGTGTAAATACCCTTATTGATGTAATTTTATAAAATGATTTTTATTTACATTACCAAGCCTAAAATTCCATAGGTAGTTAGGATATAGGTCAATATCACTTGATTTTTCATTAATTTCCAAAATTTTATTTTTCTAGTTCAAGTATATATAACCCATTATTAGAATGTGTCATATCATAACATATGTTTTCCTTAAACATAAGACAACATTTATTTAAAAACATAAAATAAAATCTCATAGTTTCTAAACATGACAAAAATATAATGTTTCTGGTAATAAATGGTACATAATAATAATTACTTAGTACAAGAATCATTCCAATAATCAAATTAAGATGATGATCTCCCAATATTAATGTTTCTAGTATCACATCAATTTATTCTCAAATATATAATTCAACTTTTGAAATCATATTGAATCTATGTTTCTTCTATATTTCAATAAAAATATGTGAACCACATACAGTATCCAATGCCTAACTTGTAGAAATAGACAGATTTAGTTAAATGAAAAATATACCTAAAGTAGAAGCATGGACTTTCTTCTTTTTCTCAGATGTGAAATTATTTTTCTAGTGGCCTTTATTTCCACATGAAAATAAAAATTCCTCTTGATCATTAATATCCTTATGTATTTTTGTATTTTTAGAAGGGTAGTGCATTAGTGTATTTGACTTATACTTTTCCCTTAAAACCTTATCCTTTTCTTTCCTCCTCTTGTTCACCATAAGTATCAGAGAGTTTTAATTCTTAATATCCTTATTATATTGGTGAACTAAATATAAAAACATATAGGAGTGAATTATTCATTTTATTAATATTATAATTTATATTGAAAGTTTAGAAACTGTGTGATAAAGAGGTTGGAATGATAACAGTTTCAAGTTCTTGGTTTAGTTTTGTTATTCCCAAGTTGTGTTTTTGTGTTTTTTTTTGTCAGTAAATGATATATTTATGAAGTTTATAAAAGTATTTTTTGGATTTTTGGTTTCTAGGTGCAAATTACTAGAATAACTATGAAGATAAATCAGACATAGAGAATCATATGTAAAATCAAAAGGAAACACAGTTCTAGATACAAAACTCCAAACCCCAGATGTTCAGACACAGTTTCCAGTCCAAGAAAATTTGATGATTCTTTTTCAATATTAGAGTTATAATAAATAATGATAGTTCACATGATAAAATATTTTTAAGAATATATTATTCTGAAAAGTATGTTTCATGTTTGAAATATGTTAGAAAATGAAGTTTCTAGTTTTCATTCATACTAATAAGCCACAAAAAATAGATCATTAGACAAGTACAAACACCAAACCATAAGCTTAATTCTCTGTTCAAAAGATAAAAGTCTAGGAGGTTGATCTTATTGAAGCTATATATTTTTCAAAAGTGATGATCAAACGATCCATCTAAATATCCAATCAATTAGATTAATCACCAGTTATAGATAATATGAAATAAAAGAAGTCATTGTATAGACCAATCCACCCATATGACATAGATATAGATCCATCATTTTGAATTTGACAATGATACATTAGAAGGAATGTGAATCTGATCTATAAGATGCATGATGACACAGATAATCAATTATTCATTGGGCTTCATCAAATGCAAGACTATCTATCTGAGTAATTATTGAATGTTTTAAGAAAAGGGGATCTATGTTTGATGAGTTTTTTTAGAGTTTTTTTAAGAGGATTTTTGAATTATAAATTAGTTGAAACAATTTTTATTGTAGAAAAGTTTCAAGAATTCTATTTGGAATAGACTTTGGAAAGAAAATTCATTTATCTTACAAATTTTATGCAGTATAATAATGAGTTGTTTTTTAGTTTGTACGGAGCATTGTAATGAGAATTCTTCAGTTATGATTTTTTTTTAATTTGGTTTAAGAAAATCAGAGTGATGATATATTTTCAACATAATGAGAAAAACATCATAATAACCTTGATATCAAACTAAAGAATTATTAGAAATATTCCTTTACACTAGAGTTCTGAGAAGATTCAAGAATTTTTTAGAATAATCGAGAGGAGTTTGAGAAGTGTTTAATTGGTCAAAGATAAAATAAAAAAGAAGGTGAAATTAGAGTTTTGGTAATTAGGTTGAGCAGGAAAGTGAAAGTGGTTTCCCACCCAAACCTATTCTTGGATGACAATAAATAGAGATCACAATACATTCATACTTGAAACTTTTCATGTGTGCTAAAATCTAAATCTATAATATTTGTGGGATAGGTATTGATATTCCAACCCATGTTTTGTTTTAGGTTGAATCTAAGGAATATCCATTGGAATTATTTCATTGGAGTAAGTTCCATCATAGTTAGATCCATGGGATCGAGCTCTATCATACCAAAATCTATAGAATGGATGAATAGTGAGTTTCCAATTGAGTTTCTACTCAATTTAATTAGTGGAGCAGAAGCAGAATCGAATAGAATCCAATTTTACAAAGACCATAAAACATAGGTTACCTAACTAAGGTGAATTAGACTAATTTTTTATTTAAATTTTACATGGGTGAGGTTGATCTAGCTTTCTTTTGGAGGAAGTGAAGAACTTTTTAAAGTAGATCAGAAAAGAATGAAATTTAAGCTTTTAACTATGGATCCTTACCAGTTACTAAAAAGGATTATTTTCTAGGGTGTATAACCAGCTATAGGAAATTGGATACGAAAAGGATATTTGGGTGGTATAGAAAACTAAAGTAGAAAATTTTATACTAGGATTATAGAATTTTTTTTCTTCATATTACTTTTTATTCCAAAAATAAGATGGTAAAGAAACCCAATTTGGTGGGACTATCTAATATAGAAAGGATTAGGTCTTTATACCAAACACTGTAAATATTTTATATTTATTTCTTTTCTCCTTTTATTAATATAAAAGGTAAGGTTAATAAGTTATATTTGAGTGGATCGTAACTCTAACAAGATTTAGAGGTTAATAAGGTCTCTAAAGAAGTTAAGAAAATTTCTTATGAAATAAAAAGGAACCACTAATTCACCCCCCCCCCCCCCCCCGTATCAGCGGCCTTGATCCTACCTATGAATGACAAGTGGTATTAGAGGAGGTTGCCTCTGAAATATCCATCTGTAAGAATGGATAATTTAAATTCAATGAATAATAGGGGTGTTCCTTTTTTTTGATGGAAAGAACTATCATAGTTGGAATAATAGGATGTTACCTTATCTTCTTTCTCTTGGCATTGAATTTATAGATATAAAAATAGTGGAATTTACTCTCATCAATAAAGTTGTTATGATAATTGTTGATAAGAAGAGTTTAGAAGCTGATGGAAAAGATCAGAATTCTTTTTTGATAACCTTTATTGATAATTTTTATATAAATATTATGGGGTCTCCAATAGATAAAAAAATTTAAGATTATCTAAGAAGTAGTTATAAAGTAAATGGGAAAGTTAAAGAATAAAGGTTAATAATTTGGATAAATGGATTTGAGGATATGAAAATGGATGATGATGAAAGTATTGATGGTTACATTTCAAGATTAAATTAGATTGTGAGTAACATCAAATGTTTTAGATAGAAGTTGGAAGATTATACAATTGTTAAGAAACTGATGAGAAACTATCTAGATATATTTGATGCCAAAGTTTTAGCATTATAAGATTATGAAAATTTATCCATGGATGAACTTTAGAATATTATTATAGCATATGAAATGATAAAATCACCTACTTAAAAGAAACTTTTTGTGATTTAAATAGCCTTAAAATCTTTATTAAAATGGAAAAACAAAGATAAAGAAGTTGAAGAAGAATCAAGTGATTTGGAGGTAAAAGGATAATTTCAAGATTTCAACTTCTCTCTAAGAAATACAATATGGTTAAATGGAAAAGTAAAATTCTTGAATGATAATATTTTGAAGTAAATGGAAATTTTTTTAAAAACTTACCAAAGAATTAAATTGAATATTAGTTGGGGTTTGTCTTAGTGGTAAGCACCTCGTAATCCTACATGAAAAATGGGGGATCAAAACCCATGGGGTGCATGCACTATAGCAGACTGTAGCTGATTGTAGCAGTAGGCGGCACTGTAGCAACGGCGAGCACTGTAGCGGTGGAAGGTCACTGTATAAGTGGCAGGGTACTGTAGTGGTGGAGTATACTGTTTGGTACTATAGTAGGTGGGTATTGTAGCAATACTATTCACATAATAGGCCTTGGGCCAAAAATTTGGGCCTACGGGCCATGTAATGGGCTAAATGCCTACTAGGCCTTTGATCTATGTAATGGGTCTCCCTGTACCTAGTTTAAAGAGGTATTTTATTTATTTTAATAATAAATGAGGCTTCAACCCCAACCTTTTTAAAAAATTGAATAGTATGATTCTGAAGAATATGATAATAAATATTGAAAACAAAAGTGGAAGAAACATAAGGAAACAGATCCTTATAAAAGAAATAAGAAAAGTCATCTAAGTAGATGAAATAAGGATAAAATCTTATCCCATGATGAATATGATCATCAACTAAACTTCATTACTCAATTTTGAAATGGAACTAATTCTTTCGATACTGATGATGATAGTGAAGAGATCACTGAGATGGAGTGGATTCATAAAACAAATTCAGAAAAAGAAATTGAAAACAATACTCAACTTATTAAAGAAATAAATACTTTAAAGACATAAATTTTGAGAATAATGATCGAATTAAGAACGATGATTAAAATATCAATTTTATTATAGCTTAGAAAATTAATATTGGTTATCATGAAAGAAAACAAAAAAAATTGAATAAAAATCAAATGGAAATTTGAATCTTGTCATGATAGAATATATAATTACTGAAGAAAATAATAAAAAAAAGTTGAAGAAAGTTGAATCCAAAAATATGATAGCTTTTTTAAAAAATAAGTTGGCTGAGAAAGAATAATATTTATTAGAAAAAACAATTTTTCTTACATAACAAAGTTAAATAAGAAAAACAAGAGAAAAATTCAACAAGTAAATTGTTGTTAAAGGTGAAACTTCCAAAAAAGGTGAAAAGAAGGGTATACAAAAGAATATTAGCAAGAAAAAAAATTTACCAAGAAAAAAAATAATTCATAAAAGTATCTCCCTGAACAAATTGGTTTATTATTTATGAATAAAAAACAAAAAAAAAGTTCTGAATAATTTTATAATCAGTCTAAAAAATCATGATTTAGAGTTCACTATTGGTGTTTTGGAATTTTTGGACACAAATATTTTTACTATTTTTAATACATATCTCTACCAGGAAACATGTATTAAAAAAAGTGAATATATAGTGAGAAGTTAATACCAATATTTTCTAAGAAACTACTGGAACCAAAAAAGGAAAATCATAAGGTGAAGAATGTTAAAACTACAAAAAAGAAAAATGAGAAGCTGAAGAAAGTTTATTCCATTAAGAAATTTTGGAAAAGTAAACATGATGGGTCCAAAAATAAATAATTATTTTTTATCTAGCTAGAAAAAAATAGACATGTCTATAAAGTTAGAAGAATCACCAAAATCATCTAAAGAAAAAGGAAAGAAATAGGATTTTGAATTTAAGAGAAAAGTTGATAAATTATATCAACATATCATGATTTGAAAGCTTGAAAATGGTGCAAGATATGTGAAAAAGTTCATGTTACTAAAATTTTTATGATTATATTTATAGAATAAGAGGAATTCATGAAGAGTTTTTTATAAAATCACTATATAAAAAAGGACACTAAAGCTGATGAGAAGTTGACAGCTCCATCTAAAGATTCTATTGATGAAAAGAAACTTGTTAAAAATATTATAAGTATGAACATAAGAAATAAATTCCATCCAATGAAAAGTCCAAGAAGAAGAATAAAATGTCAATAGTGATAGATGACTCTCAGTCTGATTTTTTCTTCTAAGAAACAACTAAGGTTCCTACTCATTCTTAAAATATTTGTATATTTTTACTAACTTGTAGGTAATTTAATAATTTTAAGTTACTAAGATAAGGATTGATTCTATTACTTATCTTGAGAAAGAAATTAATGATGTTATGAAAATTGAGTTTTTAAGAAAATTTATGTTCATACACCTAAGCTTTATGATATTTTTGTTGAGATGGATGCAGGTTATTTTTATCTTAATAAATCCTCTTAATATTTCCCCAAAAATGAGAATGGTGAAAAAAACATGAAAATTTAATACATGAAAGTTGTGTAATGGATAACATTGATAACCTTGAATATACACTCTTGTATTCTATAGAGGGTTTTCCCATGTATAATTAGAGATTTTTAGCTAAAGTGTCTTTGTTAAGAAATTCATGTGATACTATTGTTCTTTAGAAGAACATTTTCATGAATGATGAGATATCCCTTTGAATTTGATTATAAATATGGGGTAGAAGACATGATAAGTTATAAATGTAGTGGTAGAAAAGGTTTTGGGGGAGATGAAATGGTGAGAAAACATGATTATTGACAACAAACATAAAGGGGAAGACTTTCATGCCTAGGTTAATTTTTTTGTATTTTTTTAATAGATCGTATATTTTTGAAGTTGAGAAAATGATATTTTATAGTTTTGGTTTCTGGAAAAACTCTACAATACTGACCAAGAATATGCACCAGATATAGATAATCAGATGTAAAATCAAAATGAAATACAATTTTGGACACATAAATCCATACCCCAGATGATCGGACATAGTTTCTGATGCAAGAAAATCTAATGATACTTTTCTGATATTCAAGTTCTAATAAATCATGATAGTTATAATGATAAAATATTTTAAATAATGTAGGTTATTTAAAAGGATTTTTTTTGTTTGAAAAATATGAGAAAATGAAGATTCTATTTTTCAATCATACCAATAAGCCACAGCAAACAGATCATTGGATGAGTAAAAACATTGGACCATTGGATTCATTATCAATTTGAAAGACAAAAGGCTAGGAGGTTGATATTACTGATGTATAATATTTTGAAAAAGAGTTGACCAACCGCTCCATTAGATTGTTTGATCAATCCGATCAATCACCAGTTGTAGAGACTCTGAAATAAAATAAGTCTCTACATAGAATGATCCATCAGTATGAAATATATATCAATTCATCGATATGAATTTAATACTGATTCATCATAAGGAATCAAAAACTGATCCAACATACACATGTTTAAACTAATAATTTATCAAACTCTATATTTCATTGGATGCAGTATTATCTATCTGAGTAGTTTTTAAATGTTTGAAGAAAGGAAGATCTATTTTGAAGATTTTTTCCAATTTGTGGTCAAGGGGATTTATGAATTTTATATGATTTGAAACAATTTTTATAGAAGAATAGTATCAAGGATTTTAGTTAGAACAGGGATCTCGAATGAAAATTCATTTATATTAAAAATTGTATGGAGAATTAGAATAATTGGATTTGTTTATAGTTGGTATGGATCATTTTAATGAGAAATATTCATTTCTAATTTTTTTCTTTTGGGTCAAGAAAATCAGAGTAACCATATGTTTTCATTGTAATGAGAACAACATCGAAATGAACATGGTATTGGACTAAAGAATTTTTAGAAAGTTTTATTCATGATTTAGTTTTGAGAAGAATCAAGAGGAGTTTGACAAGTGATGAATTAGTTAAATATGATATAAAAATGATAGTGAAATTCAAGTTTTGGGAATTTTTTTGAATAGTAAAGTTAAAGTGGTTTCCCACCCATACCTATTTTGGAATACCTATAAATAGAAATCATTGTGCATTAATTATTTCAACTATTCATGTGTCCTCATAGATGAATCTTTAACATTTTTGGGACAGGTATTGAGATTCCAACCTGAGTTTTTTTTTCATGTTGAAGTTGAGGAAGATCCATCGAAATTATTTCATTGGAGTAAGATCTATTAGATTAAGATCCATTGGATTGATCCCCATTATACCAAGTTTCATAATATGGAGAAATATTTAGTTTCTAATTTATTTTATACTCAATTGAAGTAGTGAAATAGAATCATAATTAGATGGAATCCAATCGGATAAAGATCAACCGATAGAGGTTACTAAACTGAGGTGAATCACACTGACTTTTGATAAAATTGTACATAGGTTAGGTTGATCCAGCTTTCTTATATATTAATTTAATAAATTTTCTAATTGGATAAGAAAAGAAGGAAATTGGATCTTGTAACTGTGTATCCTTACTAGTTACTGAAAAAGATTGTTTGTTGGGGTGTATAACCAGTTGTGAGAAAGTGGATGCAAAAAAGAGTAGTTGGGGGTATAACCATCTAAAGTAGAAAATTTTCTACTGGGGTTGTATAATTTTTTTCTACTTGTGTCTTTGTATTTTTAAAATAATATAGTAAAGGAATCCATTTTGGTGGGACTATCTAACATGATAAGTAGTAGGCCTTTGTACCAAACCTTGTAAATATCATTTACTACTTTCTTTTCACTTTTTCCATAAGAAAGGTAATATTAAGAAGTAATATTTGAGTTTATCATAAATCTACCATGATTCAAAGGTTAATAAAGATTTCAAAATTATTTAAGAAAAAATATTATAAAAGAAAATGTAACCATTGATTCACCCTCCGCCCCCCCTCTCAGTGGTCATGATCCTACCTAGGAACAATAAGTTTGAACCCAATGGTCTCTAGTATCTTTATGTACCTAATGATATTGAGTACATGAGTCCCTAATTTATTACCTTTATCTATTATAAATCTATACAAAACACTTGATATCACATAAATTTCTTGTTTAGCTCTCTCCTATTATAACTCTTGGAGATAATATAGTAATTGGAAAGCATCTTTGTCCTCATGAATTTTCCACAAATCACTGGATAATGATGGAAACATGAATCACTAAATATCTAGCACATAATCCATATGATTCATGTATTTATATTTATCTTGATTGCTTGATCTATGATGGGGGTCTACTGGAAGTGGGGATTGCAACACATAATGCTTCCCCTCTTGGAGTAGTACTATGCACAAGCACCTATATCTCTTCTAAAAGTTATGGTCGATCAAGATATTATCTATATAAAATATCATTCATAGTTAAATTAAATTGGTGGTGGTTTCCATTTATTCTACAACAAATAAACTTATCATATTATTACTTTATCTTTATTACTAATAGACATTTTCAAATTATTAATTTTAAATGTATCCCATTATTTTATCAAATCTCAATAACCCTCAACTACTATATTCATAATACTTAGTCTCTTGAGTATTCTAGTATAATGGATCCTTAAACCTATCTTCATAGATTGAGTTATGTAATTGACACTACTCTAAGATTCAAAGGTAGGATTTTGACTGGCCCACCACATTAACTTCAATCTCCTTGAACTGTTGAGTGGGGTCTCATCACCTGTAATGAATTACTCTGCATTACTCAATGATTTGACTCTAAAGTTTTGACAATATATATATATGGATACTCCTTTGATACCATATTTATTTAAGTAAACCCACCTCTCTCATAATAACTTCCTAGTGGTAAGAGGTGCCCTCAACAAGGGATGATTATCATGTCAAACAATCGGTTGTGTCCAAATTCAAGCAATGGAAGGAATTTAATGACTTAATATTTTTTTAAGGAATTTGGTAAGTTAATATTGATGAATAAAATCATTTCCTATTTAACATGCTTTTTCTATGTGATCTCACTCACAACTTAACCATGATTTAAATAGAAATCATTCACTGCACATGTTTACTTTATCTTTGTATTCTCATTTATTATTACACTATGAGATCATGTGTAATAAATACCCATTCACCAAATAATAAACCATGTACATGATAAAATAAATAAATAATGATGTGATCATGATTATTTAATTATTGGTTAATCCATCGATTGAATAATGGATTAACAGATACCCTAGGGTAATTCCTTAAGACAATACCTAACTTGAATTATATTGCCTGCCAATCCTATGAAGTTCATTTTTTTAGTTTACATTGTCTCTCAACTCAACCTACATCACCAAAAACTTTTTTGATATTTTCAATGTATACTCAAATGTAGGTTAGGGGAAATCAGGGTGCAAAAATACATTTTATCATTTAAATGTGGATATGAAAGCCCTTATACAAATTTAAGATAGAGGGGTGATGGGAAGATCATCAAAAATAAAATAATTATTACATTTTAAAACATAAATTAAATAAATAGTAAACCAAACATGCATGGGTTTCTCTCAACTCATGATCAGTCAACACACAATTATATTTCATAAGAAAAGTTAAATTTTCTAAAATTTATCTCAAGTGAATTTTTAATGATTTAACTTGAATTAAAATAATTTTAACTGATTAATGATATTTCCTAAAACATGAAAAATAATTTTACTAAATTCCAGACCATTAAGTTTAATTTTTTAAATTTATACATAATTTTTCATGCCAATTTGTACCTAAAGAATATCCCTAGAAATTAATTTAGGGCTAGTGACGGGTTGGTCTAGTCAAACCCAAACTATACCATATATAATAATATAAAAGGACAAATGGTGCATGAGTCCTTTTATTTATTAATTTAAAAAAACAATATTCTAAGGGAATATTTTTCCCATGCTCTTAAACAAGGTTTCATGGTAATATTTTCCCTTTTTATAAAAAGATTCCAACGTAATATTTGCTTTACCTTTCCTTTTTTATTATTACCAAATTAATTATGCTTTAATAGAAATGTTTTATTTCTAAAATACTACCCCAACTAAATTTTTGTATATTTGGATAACACACAATGTACTTTCTTTGCACTCTATCCAAAAAATATATCACATCAGTAACCATTAAAGTGAAGAAAAAATTAAAACTTTAATTACCGTCACAATTTTATAAAAAACCCATCAATATTCAATAAAATATATATTGGTGATACAAACTCAGATCTACACACCATTAGTTATATTTGGATCATATCAAAACCCTTTTTCTGAATCATAGAAAATTTAATCAAAATTTAAATTTTATAAGTTAAATAATTTCATGTTTTCTTTGATACTAATTGAAGGAACACGGGGTACAACGGAAGTATAAAAAATGTACAATTTAAAATTTTGGTTTGAGATTCATGTTAAAAACAATGAATCCACAAAAACCATTCTCTATATGTATTAAAAGATCATGTGAAATTCAATTTAATCATAAAAAAAATTGAAAAAAAGGTGTAAACTATACCTTATTTGTTTGAAATTGTTTGTTTTCATTCCTTCATTATGGGCATGTCATGATTAAAAGGCACCAAGATAGGAATCCTATAGATAATTCAAATGTTCCCCAAATCTCATACATCTTTGATCTATGTTTCTTGTGTGATAGATTGGGAAATCAAAAAACATTACGATGTCCCTTTGATCATGTGATGAATGCAAACTCGATCAAGAAAGCAGGATCAATCTGACTTTGTTATTCCTTCAGATTCTCTCTCTAAGAAATTTAGATGAGTTTATAGGAGATCTTCTATCAATAAATTCTTCAAAATAGTGGACCTCACTATTCAATAGGATAAAATGAGTTTTTATACCTAGGTGATAATTACCAAAATTGCACTTTGGTTCTTGGAAAGTAATAACCTTCATTTTATAACTTTTTTCACACTTATGACTTAATAAACATTTATTAAATGTCACAAATAGTTTATCAATCACTTGTAACAATTTAGCAAATTATTTGATTAAATAAGAACCATTAACTGAACTGTAAGTTCCCGAAATAATTTATCAAACCTTGAACGCGTTATGTTAGTTCAAAAAATTATATTTTCTCATATTCATTTTTTTGATCAAAAACCTTTTCAGTAACTTGAGAAATAAATTCAATCATAATTATTATATACTTGAACAATTTAATTGAATTATTTTTAAACATGATCAAACTCAATAAAATGGTCACCATCTCCCACACTTGGGGCTCACTTCATCCTAAACTCATATTCATTTGAATGTGTGGAACTTGTGGATACACTTAGTGTGTGACCATATAGGTCCTTATCTCAATAGTAATGAGTCCAACCCATAGACCAAGAGACGATTCTCATAGCCCATCATGGTACCTAAGAAGATAAGTAATTTCATAGCTATGACTACCTCCTACGAACACATTCTATGTAATATAATCTATTTTTCTTGTGATATCTCATAAAATATGATGCACACTAGTATCATCATTATTTTGCTAAATTATATATTTCAGGTCCTTACAGGGTGGACTTACCTTTTTTTACCATAGATATTGATTTAATGAAGGTACTACCATACTAGTTAAACTATCCCATGAGATATCACTTTCTCAACTTGGAATCAAAAAACTCTATCTTAATCATTCAACCAATGTCATACCCCCAATGATGCACCCAACATAAGCTACCTCACCACAACTTCAATGCCATGGTTTTTTCCATTCATCAAAGTATGTGATCAAATGGTACACATCAATAATGAACTCAAGTTCTAAGTCTAAAACACATGTTCATAAATAAGAATGACCAATGACAGCCAAAGCATGTATTGTTCTTATTGGTCATTCAGTCCTCATGATCTCATCTACTCAAGATCACCAAGTTTGAACCACATGAGAAGGGGTATCAATGCTTATGATCTCCCATCATTGATAGTATGAGATCATTTATGTCCTATCAGTATGATGTATCTAGACTATAGTATATATATTTAAGATTATTGTCATATTATATTGAGGTTATCATTATAACTGGGAACTATTATAATATTTTGATAGGACATGTAATCTAAGGAGATTATTATAATGAACCAACCCAGTTAGACCTAATCCATCACCCAAATTGGCCATCCACATGACCCGAAGTGCATTCTTGATCACCACGGGCTAGCGATAATCACCAAAAATAACCAACTAGTACTTTGGAATAGTTTTCAACTAGTAATTAGACCTGGACCATCCATAAAAATGGGATGGGCATGCCAAAAACATCACATTCAGATAAAAAAAGAAACATATACCATATACAATGACATGCATCAAATGAAAATAATTTCTTAATTAAAAATATAAATGGTATCTCAAAATAACCAACCCAAACTCAAAGGAAATTTGTATTATGCCAAACAAGAACTAGGTACAACATAATGGGTACAAAATACCAAAAATTACTCCACAAGAGTTCATCCCTATGAGACCACATCTTCTACAAAAAATATCAGATGACTATAATAAAGAATATCCAGACTGAAACATAGTCCCCTTTACTTTACCTATGTCCTAAAAAAAGAAAATTTCAAACTCCAAAAAGGGACCAAGAAAGGTGTGAGACACATATCCCATTAGGATACCAACATGAATCTATTTAAACATTTTACCTATGAAAACTAATAAACTATCTTGAAAAAAAATTAAAACTAAACCACTTGAAAAAAAAAAGTTTCAAGTAAACCTTTTTATCCCCATTGGTTTTCCTTTTCAAAACAAAACATTGTTTTCCAAAACAATTTCCAAACATGGATCAAATAAAAAAATCTAAAAGGCATAAACATGATCAAAATAAATAAAAAGGAATAAGGGTGAGCATAAAATCAATATCATATGGAAATAAAAATGGAAAATGAATGATGGTCATAATATATATCATCACATCAAAATGGAATTAATCAAATGCATAAATCATATATACCAATCTCGCGTGATTAATGTGCACCTAGGGATATAACCATTAGAACTAATGTGAGTGAGTAAACAAGTGTGTTGGATAGCTAATAAAATGGAATTTATCTTGATATTTCCTATGACCAACAAGGAAGATCACACATTCTTCCTATCTAAAGGCTCACATGGTCCCTTGGTAACTAAATTGGAGGCCCACGCAGTCCTCCCTATAAAGGCTTACATAGTCCCTTGAACAAACCCATCACTCGTACTCTGGTTAACCTATGGGATACTCTATGCCAACATATCATAAACAAGTTCCCATATCAAGTATTCCATAACATAATACATTTCAAAAAAACAAGTCCATTTTACCAAAACACCTTCAACAAGGTAAAACCATTTCTAAACCCATTTTATAAATCCATATAAACCCATAAAACCACTTTGATCCATTTTATCAAACACTTGGTGGGAATACAAGCCATACACCTTTGGAAAACCCCACCTTAAGCACCAAATTTCCAACATAATCCATGAAATACATCAAAAATGGAATATAAACTAATAATAAATCATTTAAGTGGAAATTTAATCAAAAACAAATAAAATTATAAATTTAAAGGTATTCTATGGAAAATTCCCTTAAATAGAGATATCAACCTTAGATTTAGTCTAAATCCCATTTCCCTTCATGAATAAAACAATGAATAAGTAGAAATAATCTTGACACACCTAAGAAATTATAAATCCAATCAAAATCACCATAAAATACTAGATTTGACCAACACTCTCCCTAGGGTTCTACACTTTCACAAAAATGGAAGAATAAATATTGAGGAAGGGAATAATAAATCAAGGGGTAAATAGAATTACCTAAATAAAAAAACTAAAAACCCAAGATAAAATGTACCATGGAAGGAGGGGGAGAGCTCCGTGAGTAATAGAGGATGGTTGTGAATGTTGGAGGAGGAAAAATGAGGACCATATTCTAAAAACCCAATAGGAGGAAATAGTAATTTTACCATTTTTAATGATTTGTATAGGTTTGTAGGGTTTAGTATTATGGTTAGGAAAACTATACACCAATAGTGTGGGTTCCATTTTCTACCCAAACTAACCAATATAGTTTTATCTAGGGTGTCATGCAGTTTGAAAAACCATGCTCAAACCATGTGAAACTGCACTATCAAAAATTTCAACACCCCTCATAGGGTTGTCTCACAATTTCAAAAAACCAAGCTCTAACCATGCACCTTGGTTTGTCACACAAAAAAATCTTAGTTTATACCCTTAAATTCGATAACTCCAAGAATGCACTAAAAGATAAATAAAGCTAAAAAGAGAATGTAATAGAGACCTGTTGGGTGTCACAAACTCCCCACCATGAAACTTTCATCCCCCAAAAAGTCATCAGGCTTCGCTAGAAGGAAACAGGTGAGGCCATTATCCCTCACCCAACCTTCCCACTCCCATTTCCTATGGTTATCGCCACTATGCTTCCAGATCACATAGACCAATGAGATCAATTTCTTTTGGAACATCTGGTTTTGAACATCCATGATATGAACAGTTTTTTCCACAACAGCGACATCAATATCTAACTCCAAATCATCCCACTCCAGTATGTGATATGGGACCGAATGGTATCTCTTCATCGAGGAACATGAAAGATTTCATGGATAGATATCATCAGTGGTGGAAAATACATCCAATATGATACATTTCCCAGATGATCCACAACACAAAATGGCCCAATATAGCGTAGCACCAACTTCCCCTTATTTCTCAAATGGTAATGCCCCAACTGAACTGATACCCTCAAGAACACTAGATTTACCACATGAAACTATAATGGATGATTATGATGGTTTTCATATAACTTATGGAATATATGAGCTGTCACTAACCATTTATGAATCAACCTAATTATCTTAGTAATATCCTAGATAAGGCTTGGTCCAACTAAGGAACGCTCTCCCACCTCAACCCAATATAATGGGGATTGGTATAGCCACCCATATGGTTCCTCAAATGGTACCATAATGATCAGAGGTTGATATCTATTATTATTTGAAAACACATAAAATGGTTGGTTTCTTTTTCATTAACCAATTAAATAAAGCACACATTCTTGCAACATAACTTCAAGAGTCTAGATGGCCCACTTAGACTGAACATCCATCTATGAGTGATATGTGATACTCAACATCAAATAGGTTCCCAAAGCCTCTAATATTCCCTTAAAAATGGTTACATATAAAATGGACATCCTAGTCTAACACTATTTTCAAGGGCACTCCATGAATCTAAAAATCCTCTCAAACATATAGGCATATGAGGTCCTCTGCCTTCTTCGACTCTTTAATGGGAAGAAAATGTGATAATTTTGTCAGCAGATCAAGAACAAACCATATAGAATATTTCCCACTTGGATTATGAGGTATACCAATCATGAAATCCATAAATATATCATCCCATTTACACATTGACATGGGAAGTGACTACAACAACCCGATTGGCCTCTAATGCTCTGCTTTGATCCTCTATCAGGTCAAACATCTGGAAAAAAAGTATGCCACAACATGTCTTATCTTAGGACACCAATATCAGCCTCTCATGGTATAAAAAAATCTTAGCCACCCTGGGTTGAATGTCCCAACCAGAATGATGAGACTCATGCACCACCTCCTACCTCAGACTCAAAGGAACAACCAACCACTTACAGAAGAGAATAGAACCATCAAAAGACCGAGACAAACCACCTAAGGTCTCCCATCCAATTAAGGAAATGTTAACCTATTGTAACTTGGGTTTGTATATTATATTATTTTTAACATGATAAAATAGATATCATATAACTTTAACACTGGCCAAGAATACATGGCATAAATCCGACTACACATCTCGCCTTAGATCAGTAAACAAACGCATTAGACACCACTCCTTCGATGATTCTCAGATGGCCTATACTGGATGATTCCTACTCATGAATTCATCAATGAACACATTTCCCTTCTGGGGTGTGTACACAATCTCAAAATCAATGTTTCAAAGGTATTCAACCAATATCTCTATTTGAGTTTTAGGTATCTCTAAGTGAAATTTTAATTTGCGATCTTTTGATCTGAATACACTATAAAATCATCCCTGAAGATATAGTGTTTCCACATCTTTAGAACATGCATAATATCTACCAATTCCAAGTCATTTGTGGGATAATTATACTCATGTGGGTGTAGTTTTCGTGATTTATAGGCCACCACATGGTAATCCTACATTAGCACACACCATGGACCCATATTAGAAGCATCACAATACATATAATAAGCTCTCCTAGGATCAAGAAGAATAAAAATAGTTTTAGATGATAAATTCATCTACAACTACTCAAAAGCACAATGACACTTCTCATACCACTAAAACCTCTACCTTTTTAGGGTCAATGTAACACCAGAGATTTTTATGAGTAATATTTTGTTTTTATATATCATCAAAGGAATCTTTCACTACACACTTGCTTGGCTTACTTTACACGCAATCACGACCTTCCTCGATAGCTTGCGTCGTACGCAATACCGAGTTTCACTAAACAACGATATGCTATTAAAATATTATTAAAACTAGCCGTTATGAATAGTAATAACCACTTTTTGAAATTTTATAAATTTTATTTTTCAAAATGGACTTCATTTTTGGATTCGGAATACCGAAATTAGCCTAGGGTGAAATTTTGGTATTTTTCTGAAAACTTTCAATTTTTAATGAATAGTGAAACCACTAAGTGGTAGGTTAAAAACTGAATTTTGCATAAAACTTAATTTTACCGCTTCTGTGAATGGAATTTCGAAAATCCGACAGACACGGTTGATATCAGTAAGTAAAATGTGGTTCAATGAGATAAAAATATTTTTTTGGTGAATAGTAACTTTTTACTTTTTTTACCGTGGTTAATAGTAAATAGGGTAACTAAGGGTAAATATGATATTACTATTACCCTAACACATGTACTAATTCTATTGGATAAATTTAATTAGACCAAAAACAAACTTAGGAATAAAATATGACCATTTAGGCCCACTTGGGTTAGATTAGGACATTTATTATTAATTTATTTAAAGAAGGGTTAAAATAGTTAAAATCAAAGTTTAATAAGTAAATCATTTTTAATATGGGGTTATACATAAGATAAATTCGACTATAAATATTCATTAGAAAGATTAAAAAATTTCCTACATAATGGTATTTTATTTATAATTTTTAGACATTAAATAATTTAATTTATTTATGACACAATGATGATGCAGTAATTATCTTATTAATAAAATATTGACATAATTGATGTTACCAACACCAAAATAAATGTAATTTGAGACTTTTTATGAATTACACTAATTTTCTAGGTTACTATGATATATTATTGTTTATTTAATCAACTTGGTTAGAACATATAATTTTGTTATGACTTTCACAAAAATCATATATCAAATAGTGTCAAAATTGACACAAAATAGTTTTTAAATCAAATATTATATTATTAATTGTTATTTTATTCCTAAAAATCTAAGGTTCGGCCAAATGACTTAGATAAGGATATATATATTAATAATAAACAATTTGGGGTTCTTTTGGCATGTTATAGTAATTTTATTAACCATATAGTAAAAGAAAACAAAAAGACACGGTAAAAGTTAAATTATTTAACTTAGAGTTAAATCTAATTGATAAGGTTAAAATAATACCCTAAACTTGTCTAAATCCTATTGGTTGATATTATTTAGACCCATCCCCACTTTAGCTTCGAAATAAAACCCTTTGGAACCATTATAAACCGATTTTGACTTTAATATAAAATAATATTTTGAGATATTCCTAAGATGCCCCTCTCCTCCCTTATAAAAGGGTACCTCCTCCCCCTCCTCCTCACACCAATTTGAGCACTCAAGCTCGGCCAACCCCTGCCATTTTCTCCTCTCCACTTCCCTAGAATAATCCTAGAGGTCATGTTCTTCTTCAAAGACCAATCTTAGTTCCCTAAGTGGAGGATTCAAAGAGGCGTTCCAAAGAAGAGGTAATATCCATTACCGATCTTTTCAATTTCTTTCTTCTTAAACTTCTTCTTCTTTAGTTGTTTCATGATAAAGTAATAACATCAGTATTACTTACATACTGATATGTTATTATAAATATTAAACAACCCTAATTCACCTTCTATCCATCCTACGGAAAAATGAAATCACCGCGCGTGCGTACGTACGGAATACCGTCTCCACGCCGTGGTATAATCTATTTTCCACCATCACCTTACAAGGATGGGTATAATGGTGTAATGATTAACTATTTATGATTATTATAAAGTAATATTGATACTGAAATAATATATATATACTCCAATAGAGTTCCACGATCATAGGAACGATATCATCACTCGTGCGTATGTACGGAATACCGTCTCCACGATGTGATGCAACTCGTTCTACATGATCATCATTACATAGTAATTATGAATTGAATGAATAAATATGAAATATGTTACACTAATACCATTCTGTATATAAGGTATCTATAACCTTAAAAGAAGAATAAGAATTTATTCGGCAAAACACGCATAAGAATAAAAGGCAATAAGGACCCGAGTAACAAGTAACAATGAAATATTACTAACAAGAAGCTAAGAATATGACCATATATGATATCATATCAATATGTATGATTTTGGAATAAGTCAATAACATTATTTAAACCATTATACAGGAGCTTCGGACACGTACAAAGCAAATCGGACCTAAGGTAAGGGAAATATCACAATCTCATTTTTATCCGAGATTGTTTATACTTTGGCATTTACTGGGGTGTATTTTATCATCCACATCCATGTTTCCTCAATATGTAATATTTATATCCTTATACAATATTTTATATTCAATTTTACCCTTCGGTAAATTTTTAGTAAAGGATATGAAAGGAATCTTTTGTCGTTTTTCGTACGAGGTACTTTTTTTTGACTTTTCCGACAAAAGTACGAGAAGAATGTTTTTTTTAACTTATACGGCATGAATGGATTTTTAAAACATTATTTCCAAGAAGCTTCCTTTACAAGTTTTCAAGTTTATTTTTAATCATGTTCTTTTATTTTAAAGTCGTATGACATGTTATGAAAGGAAAAATGTTTTTGAAGTAGAAAGGATATTTTCCTCAAGAATGGAGTTCAAGTATTTTATCAAAATTATTTTCCATCTAAGATAATAAAATGGTTCTGTTTTTATCCCTATTATTACATGGATTTGATTATGTTGTGATGGAAATATTTTTATGAATTCCTTTATCTTATATGAATTTTTGTATGATGTCATGTTGTTTAAGAATTCCATTTTTATTACATGGGTTACGCTATGATGTATGGTTTATGATTATGTGGCACACATAAGAAAGGATTCATTATAAGATGGGTGGGACCTATATCTCCCTCCAATACATTGGGTAAATATTTTATATCTCATGAGATAGACATGGCTGGAACGGTAGGTTATACCGGTTCAGTGAAACAGGACTGGAACGAGGGTGACTCGGTTCAGAAAGGGACTCTGTCCACTAAGATAGTCTTGGAAATGAGTCATGACTAACAAGAAATGATGTTCCATGATTATGTGTGCATGACACAAAGTTTCAAGTTTCATGTTATGATTATGGGGATCTCATTTTCACTTCTATGATTTATTCCATGTTAAGATATTATGATCTCTTTTGCAGGTTATGATTTTCAAAACGATATGATATGATTTTTATTTCCTTTATTTGCCCTTACTGAGCATTTGAGCTCACCCTTTTATGTTTTCTCTTCCCCAGGTCAGGAAGATGGATATTAAGTAGAATATGCTAAAAGGGACCCTAGATATGATGAAATAAATGGGAGACACTGTAGAAGATTTATGAACCAGTTGTTTATGTTTCCCAGTTTCTAAAGACACTATACCTATACGGTCCTTTGTGGTTTTGTAATATGTTGGAATAAGTGTGCTTCAATTTTGAAGTATTAATAATGTATGTAAAGTATGGGTCGTTATAGTTGGTATCAGAGGGAGGTTATAGTCAACCTTTGGAAACTAGGATGTGAAAGCCTTAGTAAGAACCCTAAGGATATGTCTAAGCATAGAACACATTCTTAGTGTTTTAGAAATGGCCATGAATACCCTAGGATAAGACCTTAAGTGTGAAATTTTATTCTTGATTATGTGGTTTTCCTATTATAATTAGTGTTGCTCACACTATTCTTCTTGGTTTTAGTCAATGGCTGGAACCCGAAGGAACCGTGTTAATGCGGAATGCGATGGGAAATGCAATGATTGTCCCCCTGAGCAACCAAACGATATGGGAGCTGGAATGCAAAATCTTGTAGCCATGCTCACACAACTTTCTCAAGCTATGAATCATGCAGGACTTCCAAACGAGCAAAGGAAGGAGCAACATTCTGTTGAATCCTTCATGAGGCAGCGTCCACCTTCTTTCAGCGGGTCTACTGATCCATTAGTTCCTGAACAATGGATTAGTACTACTGAAAAGATATTTTCAGTTCTTTAATGTTCTGAACATGATAAAGCCATCCTAGAAGTGTGTCGTTTGGAAGGAGATACTGATCAATGGTGGAATCTTATTAAGAATATGAGGCAAAGGGATGAAATTGAGTCTATGGAATGGGACGAGTTCAAGAACTTATTTTTCAATAAGTACTTCCCTCATATTCTCCGAACAAAGATGGAGAAAGAGTTTCTTGAAGTGAAGCAAAGGGATGATGAATCTGTTGGTACCTATGAAGCAAATTTTACAAGACTTGCAAGGTACGCTTCTGGTATTATTATCCAACCTGAGAGTAAGATTGATCGATTCTTTAGTGGCTTAAAACCAAGTCTTCGAAGGGTGTTAGCCATAAGGGACTTCAATAGATATGAGGAAATCATTCGATGTGCTCTCAAAGTCGAGATGGAGATTAGAGTAACCCATCAGTCACATGGGTTTGATAAGAAGAGGAAGATGGAATTCAAAGGAAAATCTAAAGAGCACACTGAAAAGAAGATGAGCTTTCCCTTATGCTCAAAGTGTGGAAAGAAACATGGAGGGAGTTGTCTTAAAGGGACAAGTAAATGTTTTAAATGTGGAAAGGAAGGTCATCGGGCATTTGAATGCCGTGATAATGGGAAGAAGATGTCTAATGATGCAAACAAAGGAAGGGATACACAAAATGAACCTACTACACTTCAATGTTTCAAGTGCAAGGAGATGGGGCATTATGCCAATCAATTCCCAAATCCAAGGGTTGATGATGATGGTCGACGTCAACAAAATCTTAAGGCTAAAGACAAAGGAAATTCACATGCAATTTCTATCAGCGATGTGGAGTATGATAACAAAGTGGTGAAAGGTACACTTACCATCCACTCTAAAGTAGCAAATGTTTTATTTGATTCTGGATCCAGCCACTCTTTTATTTCTGAAAAATTTTCTAAGGGTATCACCGTATTACCTCAACAATTAGATGTTGAGTTAGCTGTGACAACACCTAATGGCACAACAGTCGCATCAAAAGTTTATAATTCTTCTCCGATCGAAGTTTGTGGGAAAGTGCTTCCTGCAAATCTTGTGATCATTCTTTTAGTGGAATTTGATGTGATTCTTGTCATGGATTGGATTTCTCTACATGGAGATCATATCAATTTCCAAAGAAGGGAAGTCACATTTCATATTCCAGATCAATCTACGATCGTCTATCGATGCAAGGATGAATATAACCTTCCAGTGGAAATTCCTTCCATCTTATGGGTCTTGATTCCACTAAATGAAGGTTATTTATCTCAAATGGTTGGTGAGAAACTTACGATTAAGAATATGCCCATCGTACGGGAGTTTGATGATGTCTTTCCGGAGGAATTACCGGGTCTTCCACCAAATTGTGAAGTTGAGTTTTCAATAGAACTTGTACCGGGTGCTTTGCCTATTTCAAAGACACCTTATAGAATGGCCCCAATTGAGTTTCAGGAATTGAAGAAGCAACTCCAAGAGAATCTTGATAAGGGATTCATACGCCCTAGTGCGTCACCTTGGGGAGCACCTGTTCTATTTGTTAAGAAGAAAGATGGATCAATGAGACTCTGTATTGATTATCGAGAACTTAACAAGATCACTATCAAGAACAAATATCCTCTCCCATGCATTGATGACTTATTTGACCAACTACGCGGAGCTCAATACTTTTCCAAGATTGATCTTCGTTCAGGGTATCATCAATTAAGGGTCAAAAGGGAGGATATACCAAAGACGGATTTCTGTACAAGGTATGTACACTATGAATTCATAGTGACGCCATTTGGTCTTACTAACGCCCCTGCTATCTTCATGGATCTAATGAATAGAGTATTTAGAGACTATCTTGATCAATTTGTGGTAGTCTTTATAGACGATATTCTTGTCTATTCAAAGAGCAAGGAAGAGCATGAAGATCACTTGAGAATTATATTGAAGACCCTGAGAAATGAGAAGCTTTATTCCAAATATACCAAGTGTGAATTTTGGCTTCAAAAATTTGCATTTTTGGGTCACATAATCTCAAAAGAGGGGATATCTGTGGATCCAGCAAAAACATAGGTTATCGAAAGATGGTCGAGACCAACAACAGTAACTGAGATACGAAGTTTTCTTGGTTTGGATGGATATTATCGACGTTTTGTAAAAGATTTTTCACTATTATCTAATCCACTCACCAAGTTGACTCGAAAAGGAGTTAAGTTTGTTTGGACAGAGGAATGTGAAGAGAATTTCAAGGAGTTGAAAAGAAGGTTATCCAGTGCACCTGTGCTCACACTGCCTTGTAGTGGAGAAAGGTTTGTGATCTACATTGATGCATCCAAGAAGGGATTGGGGTGTGTTCTTATGAAAAATGATATGGTGATAGCTTATGCCTCACGACAGTTGAAAATCCATGAGCAAAATTACCCAACACATGATTTGGAGTTGGCTGTGGTAATCTTTGCATTAAAGATTTGGAGGCATTACCTATATGGTGAAAGGTGTGATATTTATACTGATCATAAAAGTTTAAAGTATATTTTCACACAAAAGGAGCTGAATATACGTCAAATAAGATGGTTGGAGCTGATTAAGGATTATGACTGCTCAATCCATTACCACCCTGGGAAAGCAAACAAGGTGGCAGATGCATTAAGTCGACAAGACCATGCTAGTTTATCCATGATGAGGATCAAAAAAGATCCAATATTTATGGATTTACAAAGGATGGATCTTGGAATTATAATGGAAGGGGAAAAATCTTATATTTATCAAATGAATGTTCAACCATATATACATGTGAAGATTAAAGAGGCACAGAAAGAAGATGTCGAGTTACAAAAGAAGGTGAGAAATGTTCCTGAATTCAACCTTGATTGTGATGGGATAATAAAGTTCAGGAATAGGGTTTATGTTTCTCCCATCCCCGAATTAAAGAAGGAGCTGCTGGATGAGGCTCATAGTTCATCATTCTCTATTCATCCTGGAAGCACGAAGATGTATAGGGACCTGAAGGAGTACTTCTGGTGGGATGGCATGAAAAGAGATGTTGCTGAATATGTCTCTCGATGCTTGGTTTGTCAACAAGTTAAAGCTGAGAGACAGAAGTCTAAGGGGATGTTACAACCATTACCCATACCCGAATGGAAATGGGAAAAAATCACTATGGACTTTGTCATAGGACTTCCTAAAACATCCAAAGGCAATAATGCTATTTGGGTCATAGTTGATCGTCTTACAAAGTCTGCACACTTCATTGCTATTAGAGAGGATTTCTCTCTAGATCAGCTTGCCAGGATATATGTAAAGGAAGTGGTAAGATTGCATGGAGTACCACTTTCTATTATATCTTATCAGGATTTGAGATTTACCTCGAAGTTCTGGCGAAGTCTTCAGCATACTCTGGATACAGAGTTGAGTTTCAGCACTGCTTATCATCCCCAGACAGACGGTCAGTCTAAAAGAACAATTCAAACCCTAAAAGATATGTTGAGAGCTTGCTCTATGGATTTCAAAGGAGGTTGGGATCAACACCTACCTTTGGTGGAATTATCTTATAATAATAGCTTTCACTCCAGTATTCAGATGGCTCCTTATGAAGCTCTCTATGGAAAGAAATGCAGGACTCCAACTTGCTGGGATGAAGTTGGGGAAAGAAAGCTATTAGGACCTGATCTCGTTGATGAAATGGCAGAAAAGGTCAGATCTATTCAACAACACATAAGAGCAGCTCAGAGTCGACAGAAAAGTTATGCCGACAACCGAAGAAAAGACCTAGAGTTTGAAGTGGGTGATAAAGTGTTCTTACGAATATCTCCCTGGAAGAGGGTTATGAGATTTGGAAGGAAGGGGAAGTTGAGCCCTAGATATATCGGTCCTTTCGAAATACTGGATCGTGTTGGGAAGGTAGCTTACCGATTGGCGCTTCCACCGAATCTCTCTCAAGTTCACGATGTGTTCCATGTATCTCTCCTGAGAAAGTACATACCTGATCCTGCACATGTACTCAGCTCAGAAGTTGTACCGCTGGAGCAAGATCTTTCTTATGAAGAACAACTGATAGAGATTCTGGATCGTAGCGAAAAAGTCCTACGAAACAAGACCACTCGATTGGTGAAAGTTTTATGGAGGAACCACCAACTTGAAGAAGCTACATGGGAGCTTGAGGATATGATGAGGGAGAAGTATCCTCATCTGTTTGTTACAAAGTGACGAATTTCGAGGGCGAAATTCTTTTTAAGGGGGGTAGAATGTAACACCCGAGATTTTTATGAGTAATATTTTGTTTTTATATATCATCAAAGAAATCTTTCACTACACACTTGCTTGGCTTACTTTACACGCAATCACGACCTTCCTCGATAGCTTGCGTCGTACGCAATACCGAGTTTCACTAAACAACGATATGCTATTAAAATATTATTAAAACTAGCCGTTATGAATAGTAATAACCACTTTTTGAAATTTTATAAATTTTATTTTTCAAAATGGACTTCATTTTTGGATTCGGAATACTGAAATTATCCTAGGGTAAAATTTTGGTATTTTTCTGAAAACTTTCAATTTTTGATGAATAGTGAAACCATTAAGTGGTAGGTTAAAAACTGAATTTTGCATAAAACTTAATTTTACCGTTTCTGTGAATGAAATTTCAAAAATCCGACAGACACGGTTGATATCAGTAAGTAAAATGTGGTTCAATGAGATAAAAATAATTTTTTGGTGAATAGTAAATTTTTACTTTTTTTACCGCGGTTAATAGTAAATAGGGTAACTAAGGGTAAATATGATATTACTATTACCCTAACACATGTCCTAATTCTATTGGATAAGTTTAATTCGTCCAAAAACAAACTTAGGAATAAAATATGACCATTTAGGCCCACTTGGATTAGATTAGGACATTTATCATTAATTTATTTAAAGAAGGGTTAAAATAGTTAAAATCAAAGTTTAATAAGTAAATCATTTTTAATATGGGGTTATACATAAGATAAATTCGACTATAAATATTCATTAGAAAGCTTAAAAAATTTCCTACATAATGGTATTTTATTTATAATTTTTAGACATTAAATAATTTAATTTATTTATGACACAATGATGATGTAGTAATTATCTTATTAATAAAATATTGACATAATTGATGTTATAAACACCAAAATAAATGTAATTTGAGACTTTTTATGAGTTCCACTAATTTTCTAGGTTACTATGATATATTATTGTTTATTTAATCAACTTGGTTCGAACATATAATTCTGTTATGACTTTCACAAAAATCATATATCAAATAGTGTCAAAATTGACACAAAATAGTTTTTAAATCAAATATTATATTATTAATTGTTATTTTATTCCTAAAAATCTATGGTTCGGAAAAATGACTTAGATAAGGATATATATATTAATAATAAACAATTTGGGGTTCTTTTGGCATGTTATAGTAAGTGTATTAACCATATAGTGAAAGAAAACAAAAAGACACGGTAAAAGTTAAATTATTTAACTTAGAGTTAAATCTAATTGATAAGGTTAAAATAATACCCTAAACTTGTCTAAATCCTATTGGTTGATATTATTTCGACCCATCACCACTTTAGCTTCGAAATAAAACCCTTTGGAACCATTATAAACCGATTTTGACTTTAATATAAAATAATATTTTGAGATATTCCTAAGGTGCCCCTCTCCTCCCTTATAAAAGGGCACCTCCTCCCCCTCCTCCTCACACCAATTTGAGCACTCAAGCTCGGACAACCCCTGCCATTTTCTCCTATCTACTTCCCTAGAATAATCCTAGAGGTCATGGTCTTCTTCAAAGACCAATCTTAGTTCCCTAAGTGGAGGATTCAAAGAGGCGTTCCAAAGAAGAGGTAATATCCATTACCGATCTTTTCAATTTCTTTCTTCTTCAACTTCTTCTTCTTTAGTTGTTTTATGATAAAGTAATAACATCAGTATTACTTACATACTGATATGTTATTATAAATATGAAACAACCCTAATTCACCTTCTATCCATCCTACGGAAAAATAAAATCACCGTGCGTGCGTACGTACGGAATACCGTCTCCACGCCGTGGAATAATCTATTTTCCACCATCACCTTACAAGGATGGGTATAATGGTGTAATGAGTAAATATTTATGATTATTATAAAGTAATATTGATACTGAAATAATATATATATACTCCAATACAGTTCCACGATCATAGGAACGATATCATCACTCGTGCGTACGTACGGAATACCGTCTCCACGATGTGATGCGACTCCTTCTACATGATCATCATTACATAGTAATTATGAATTGAATGAATAAATATGATATATGTTACACTAATACCATTCTGGATATAAGGTATCTATAACCTTAAAATAAGAATAAGAATTTATTCGGCAAAACACGCATAAGAACAAAAGGCAATAAGGACCCGAGTAACAAGTAACAATGAAATTTTACTAACAAGAAGCTAAGAATATGACCATATATGATATCATATCAGTATGTATGATTCTGGAATAAGTCAATAACATTATTTAAGCCATTATACAGGAGCTTCGGACACATACAAAGCAAATCGGACCTAAGGTAAGGGAATTATCACAATCTCATTTTTATCCGAGATTGTTTATACTTTGGCATTTACTGGGGTGTATTTTATCATCCACATCCATGTTTCCTCAATATGTAATATTTATATCCTTATACAATATTTTATATTCAATTTTACCCTTCGGTAAATTTTTAGTAAAGGATATGAAAGGAATATTTTGTCATTTTTCGTACGAGGTACTTTTTTTGACTTTTCCGACAAAAGTACGAGAAGAATGTTTTTTTTAACTTATACGGAATGAATGGATTTTTAAAACATTATTTCCAAGAAGCTTCCTTTACAAGTTTTCAAGTTTATTTTTAATCATCTTCTTTTATTTTAAAGTCGTATGACATGTTATGAAAGGAAAAATGTTTTTGAAGTAGAAAGGATATTTTCCTCAAGAATGGAGTTCAAGTATTTTATCAAAATTATTTTCCATCTAAGATAATAAAAGGGTTCTGTTTTTATCCCTATTATTACATGGATTTGATTATGTTGTGATGGGAATATTTTTATGAATTCCTTTATCTTATATGAATTGTTTTATGATGTCATGTTTTTTAAGAATTCCATTTTTATTACATGGGTTACGCTATAATGTATGGTTTATGATTATGTGGCACACATAAGAAAGGATTAATTATAAGATGGGTGGGACCTATATCTCCCTCCAATGCATTGGGTAAAGATTTTATATCTCATGAGACAGACATGGCTGGAATGGTAGGTTATACCGGTTCAGTGAAACAGGACTGGAACGAGGGTGACTCGGTTCAGAAAGGGACTCTGTCCACTAAGATAGTCTTGGCAATGAGTCATGACTAACAAGAAATGATGTTCCATGATTATGTGTGCATGCCACATAGTTTCAAGTTTCATGTTATGATTATGGGGATCTCATTTTCACTTCTATGATTTATTCCATGTTAAGATATTATGATCTCTTTTGCAGGTTATGATTTTCAAAAAGATATGATATGATTTTTATTTCCTTCATTTGCCCTTGATGAGCATTTGAGCTCACCCTTTTATGTTTTCTTTTCCCCAGGTCAGGAAGATGGATATTAAGTAGAATATGCTAAAAGGGACCCTAGATATGATGAAATAAATGGGAGACACTGTAGAATATTTATGAACTAGTTGTTTATGTTTCCCAGTTTCTAAAGACACTATACCTATACGGTCCTTTGTGGTTTTGTCATATGTTTTAATAAGTGTGCTTCAATTTTGAAGTATTAACAATGTATGTAAAGTATGGGTCGTTATAGTTGGTATCAGAGGGAGGTTATAGTCAACCTTTGGAAACTAGGATGTGAAAGCCTTAGTAAGAACCCTAAGGATAAGTCTTAGCATAGAACACATTCTTAGTGTTTTAAAAATGGCCATGAATACCCTAGGATAAGACCTTAAGTGTGAAATTTTATTCTTGATTATGTGGTTTTCCTATTATAATTAGTGTTGCTCACACTATTCTTCTTGGTTTTAGTCAATGGCTGGAACCCGAAGGAACCGTGTTAATGCGGAATGCAATGGGCAATGCAATGATTGTCCCCCTGAGTAACCAAACGATATGGGAGCTGGAATGAAAAATCTTGTAGCCATGCTCACACAACTTTATCAAGCTATGAAACATGCAGGACTTCCAAACGAGCAAAGGAAGGAGCAACATTCTGCTGAATCCTTCATGAGGCAGCGTCCACCTTCTTTCAGCGGGTCTACTGATCCATTAGTTGCTGAACAATGGATTAGTACTACTGAAAAGATATTTTTAGTTCTTCAATGTTCTAGACATGATAAAGTCATCCTAGCAGTGTATCGTTTGGAAGGAGATGCTGATCAATGGTGGAATCTTATTAAGAATACGAGGCAAAGGGATGAAATTGAGTCTATGGAATGGGACGAGTTCAAGAACTTATTTTTCAATAAGTACTTCCCTCATATTCTCCGAAAAAAGATGGAGAAAGAGTTTCTTGAACTGAAGCAAAGGTATGATGAATCTGTTGGTACCTATGAAGCAAATTTTACAAGACTTGCAAGGTACGCTTCTGGTATTATTATCCAACCTGAGAGTAAGATCGATCGATTCTTTAGTGGCTTAAAACCAAGTCTTCGAAAGGCGTTAGCCATAAGGGACTTCAATAGCTATGAGGAAATGGTTCGATGTGCTCTCAAAGTCGAGATGGAGATTGGAGTAACCCATCAGTCACATGGGTTTGATAAGAAGAGGAAGATGGAATTCAAAGGAAAATCTAAAGAGCACACTGAAAAGAAGATGAGCTTTCCCTTATGCTCAAAGTGTGGAAAGAAACATGGAGGGAGTTGTCTTAAAGGGACAAGTAAATGTTTTAAATGTGGAAAGGAAGGTCATCGGGCATTTGAATGCCGCGATAATGGGAAGAAGATGTCTAATGACGCAAACAAAGGAAGGGATACACAGAATGAACCTACTACACTTCAATGTTTCAAGTGCAAGCAGATGGGGAATTATGCCAATCAATTCCCAAATCCAAGGGTTGATGATGATGGTCGACGTCAACAAAATCTTAAGGCTAAATACAAAGGAAAGTCACATGTAATTTCTATCAGCGATGTGGAGTACGATAACGAAGTGGTGAAAGGTACACTTACCATCCACTCTAAAGTAGAAAATGTTTTATTTGATTCTGGATCCACCCACTCTTTTATTTCTGAAAAATTTTCTAAGGGTATCACCGTATTACCTCAACAATTAGATGTTGAGTTTGCTGTGACAACACCTAATGGCACAACAGTCGCATCAAAAGTTTATAATTCTTCTCCGATCGAAGTTTGTGGGAAAGTGCTTCCTGCAAATCTTGTGATCCTTCCTTTAGTGGAATTTGATGTGATTCTTGGCATGGATTGGATTTCTCTACATGGAGCTCATATCAATTGCCAAAGAAGGGAAGTCACATTTCATATTCCAGATCAATCTACGATCGTCTATCGATGCAAGGATGAATATAACCTTCCAGTGGAAATTTCTTCCATCTTATGGGTCTTGATTCCACTAAATGAAGGTTATTTATCTCAAATGGTTGGTGAGAAACTTACGATTAAGAATATGCCCATCGTACGGGAGTTTGATGATGTCTTTCCAGAGGAATTACCGGGTCTTCCACCAAATTGTGAAGTTGAGTTTTCAATAGAACTCGTACCGGGTGCTTTGCCTATTTCGAAGACACCTTATAGAATGGCCCCAATTGAGTTGCAGGAATTGAAGAAGAAACTCCAAGAGAATCTTGATAAGGGATTCATACGCCCTAGTGCGTCACCTTGGGGAGCACCTGTTCTATTTGTTAAGAAGAAAGATGGATCAATGAGACTCTACATTGATTATCGAGAACTTAACAAGATCACTATCAAGAACAAATATCCTCTCCCACGCATTGATGACTTATTTGACCAACTACGCGGAGCTCAATACTTTTACAAGATTGATCTTCATTCAGGGTATCATCAATTAAGGGTCAAAAGGGATGATATACCAAAGACGGCTTTCCGTACAAGGTATGGACACTATGAATTCATAGTGATGCCATTTGGTCTTACTAATGCCCCTGCTATCTTCATGGATCTAATGAATAGAGTCTTTAGAGACTATCTTGATCAATTTGTGGTAGTCTTTATAGACGATATTATTGTCTATTCAAAGATCAAGGAAGAGCATGAAGATCACTTGAGAATTATATTGAAGACCCTGAGAAAGGATAAGCTTTATGCCAAATTTACCAAGTGTGAATTTTGGCTTCAAAAATTTGCATTTTTGGGTCACATAATCTCAAAAGAGGGGATATCTGTGGATCCAGCAAAAACAGAGGTTATCGAAAGATGGTCGAGACCAACAATAGTAACTGAGATACGAAGTTTTCTTGGTTTGGCTGGATATTATCGACGTTTTGTAAAAGATTTTTCACGATTATCTAATCCACTCACCAAGTTGACTCGGAAAGGAGTTAAGTTTGTTTGGACAGAGGAATGTGAAGAGAATTTCAAGGAGTTGAAAAGAAGGTTATCCAGTGCACCTGTACTCACACTGCCTTGTAGTGGAGAAAGGTTTGTGATCTACAGTGATGCATACAAGAAGGGATTGGGGTGTGTTCTTATGCAAAATGATATGGTGATAGCTTATGCCTCACGGTAGTTGAAAATCCATGAGCAAAATTACCCAACACATGATTTGGAGTTGGCTGCGGTAATATTTGCATTAAAGATTTGGAGGCATTACCTTTGTGGTGAAAGGTGTGATATTTATACTGATCATAAAAGTTTAAAGTATATTTTCACACAAAAGGAGCCAAATATGCGTCAAAGAAGATGGTTGGAGCTGATTAAGGATTATGACTGCTCAATCCATTACCACCCTGGGAAAGCAAACAAGGTGGCAGATGCATTAAGTCGACAAGACCATGCTAGTTTATCCATGATGAGGATCACAAAAGATCCAATATTTATGGATTTACAAAGGATGGATCTTGGAATTATAATGGAAGGGGGAAAATCTTATATTTCTCAAATGAATGTTCAACCATCTATACATGTGAAGATTAAAGAGGCACAGAAAGAAGATGCCGAGTTAAAAAAGAAGGTGAGAAATGTTCCTGAATTCAACCTTGATTGTGATGGGATAATAAAGTTTAGGAATAGGGTTTGTGTTCCTCCCATCCCCGAATTAAAGAAGGAGCTGCTGGATGAGGCTCATAGTTCATCATTCTCTATTCATCCTGGAAGCACGAAGATGTATAGAGACCTGAAGGAGTACTTCTGGTGGGATGGCATGAAAAGAGATGTTGCTGAATATGTCTCTCGATGATTGGTTTGTCAACAAGTTAAAGTTGAGAGACAGAAGTCTAAGGGGATGTTACAACTATTACCCATACCCGAATGGAAATGGGAAAACATCACTATGGACTTTGTCACAGGACTTCCTAAAACATCCAAAGGCAATAATGCTATTTGGGTCATAGTTGATCGTCTTATAAAGTCTGCACACTTCATTTCTATTAGAGAAGATTTCTCTCTAGATCAGCTTGCCAGGATATATGTAAAGGAAGTGGTAAGATTGCATGGAGTACCACTTTCTATTATATCTGATCGGGATCCGAGATTTACCTCGAAGTTCTGGCAAAGTCTTCAGCATACTCTGGATACAGAGTTGAGTTTCAGCACTGCTTATCTTCCCCAGACAGACGGTCAGTCTGAAAGAACAATTCAAACCCTAGAAGATATGTTGAGAGCTTGCTCTATGGATTTCAAAGGAGGTTGGGATCAACACCTACCTTTGGTGGAATTTTCTTATAATAATAGCTTTCACTCCAGTATTCAGATGGCTCCTTATGAAGCTCTCTATGGAAAGAAATGCAGGACTCCAACTTGTTGGGATGAAGTTGGGGAAAGAAATCTATTAGGACCTGATCTCGTTGATGAAATGGCAGAAAATGTCTGATCTATTCAACAACACATAAGAGCAGCTCAGAGTCGACAGAAAAGTTATGCCGACAACCGAAGAAAAGACCTAGAGTTTGAAGTGGGTGATAAAGTGTTCTTACGAATATCTCCCTGGAAGAGGGTTATGAGATTTGGAAAGAAGGGGAAGTTGAGCCCTAGATATATCGGTCCTTTCGAAATACTAGATCGTGTTGGGAAGGTAGCTTACCGATTGGCGCTTCCACCGAATCTCTCTCAAGTTCACGATGTGTTCCATGTATCTCTCCTGAGAAAGTACATACCTGATCCTGCACATGTACTCAGCTCAGAAGTTGTACCGCTTGAGCAAGATCTTTCTTATGAAGAACAACCGATAGAGATTCTAGATCATAGCGAAAAAGTCCTACGAAACAAGACCACTCGATTGGTGAAAGTTTTATGGAGAAACCACCAACTTGAAGAAGCTACATGGGAGCTTGAGGATATCATGAGGGAGAAGTATCCTCATCTGTTTGTTACAAAGTGACGAATTTCGAGGGCGAAATTCTTTTTAAGGGGGGTAGAATGTAACACCCGAGATTTTTATGAGTAATATTTTGTTTTTATATATCATCAAAGGAATCTTTCACTACACACTTTCTTGGCTTACTTTACACGCAATCACGACCTTCCTCGATAGCTTGCGTCGTACGCAATACCGAGTTTCACTAAACAACGATATGCTATTAAAATATTATTAAAACTAGCCGTTATGAATAGTAATAACCACTTTTTGAAATTTTATAAATTTTATTTTTCAAAATGGACTTCATTTTTGGATTCGGAATACCGAAATTAGCCTAGGGTGAAATTTTGGTATTTTTCTGAAAACTTTCAATTTTTGATGAATAGTGAAACCACTAAGTGGTAGGTTAAAAACTGAATTTTGCATAAAACTTAATTTTACCGCTTCTGTGAATGAAATTTCGGAAATCCGACAGACACGGTTGATATCAGTAAGTAAATGTGGTTCAATGAGATAAAAATAATTTTTTGGTGAATAGTAACTTTTTACTTTTTTACCGCGGTTAATAGTAAATAGGGTAACTAAGGGTAAATATGATATTACTATTACCCTAACACGTGTCCTAATTCTATTGGATAAGTTTAATTCGACCAAAAACAAACTTAGGAATAAAATATGACCATTTAGGCCCACTTGGGTTAGATTAGGACATTTATTATTAATTTATTTAAAGAAGGGTTAAAATAGTTAAAATCAAAGTTTAATAAGTAAATCATTTTTAATATGGGGTTATACATAATATAAATTAGACTATAAATATTCATTAGAAAGCTTAAAAAATTTCCTACATAATGGTATTTTATTTATAATTTTTAGACATTAAATAATTTAATTTATTTATGACACAATGATGATGCAGTAATTATCTTATTAATAAAATATTGACATAATTGATGTTATAAACACAAAAAAAAAATGTAATTTGAGACTTTTTATGAATTCCACTAATTTTCAAGGTTACTATGATATATTAGTGTTTATTTAATCAACTTTTTTCGAACATATAATTCTGTTATGACTTTCAAAAAAATCATATATCAAATAGTGTCAAAATTGACACAAAATAGTTTTTAAATCAAATATTATATTATTAATTATTATTTTATTCCTAAAAATCTAAGGTTCGGCCAAATGACTTAGATAAGGATATATATATTAATAATAAACAATTTGGGGTTCTTTTGGCATGTTATAGTAAGTGTATTAACCATATAGTGAAAGAAAACAAAAAGACACGGTAAAAGTTAAATTATTTAACTTAGAGTTAAATCTAATTGATAAGGTTAAAATAATACCCTAAACTTGTCTAAATCCTATTGTTTGATATTATTTCGACCCATACCCACTTTAGCTTCGAAATAAAACCCTTTGGAACCATTATAAACCGATTTTGACTTTAATATAAAATAATATTTTGAGATATTCCTAAGGTGCCCCTCTCCTCCCTTATAAAAGGGCACCTCCTCCCCCTCCTCCTCACACCAATTTGAGCACTCAAGCTCGGACAACCCCTGCCATTTTCTCCTCTCCACTTACCTAGAATAATCCTAGAGGTCATGGTCTTCTTCAAAGACCAATCTTAGTTCCCTAAGTGGGGGATTCAAAGAGGCGTTCCAAAGAAGAGGTAATATCCATTACCGATCTTTTCAATTTCTTTCTTCTTAAACTTCTTCTTCTTTAGTTGTTTCATGATAAAGTAATAACATCAGTATTACTTACATACTTATATGTTATTATAAATATGAAACAACCCTAATTCACCTTCTATCCATCCTACGGAAAAATGAAATCACCACGCGTGCGTACGTACGGAATACCGTCTCCACACCGTGGTATAATATATTTTCCACCATCACCTTACAAGGATGGGTATAATGGTGTAATGAGTAACTATTTATGATTATTATAAAGTAATATTGATACTTAAATAATATATATATACTCCAATACAGTTCCACGATCATAGGAACGATATCATCACTCGTGCGTACGTACGGAATACCGTCTCCACGATGTGATGCGACTCGTTCTACATGATCATCATTACATAGTAATTATGAATTGAATGAATAAATATGATATATGTTACACTAATACCATTATGGATATAAGGTATCTATAAACTTAAAAGAAGAATAAGAATTTATTCGGCAAAACACGCATAAGAACAAAAGGCAATAAGGACCCGAGTAACAAGTAATAATGAAATATTACTAACAAGAAGCTAAGAATATGACCATATATGATATCATATCAATATGTATGATTCTGGAATAAGTCAATAACATTATTTAAACCATTATACAGGAGCTTCGGACACATACAAAGCAAATCGGACCTAAGGTAAGGGAAATATCACAATCTCATTTTTATCCGAGATTGTTTATACTTTGGCATTTACTGGGGTGTATTTTATCATCCACATCCATGTTTCCTCAATATGTAATATTTATATCCTTATAAAATATTTTATATTCAATTTTACCCTTCGGTAAATTTTTAGTAAGGGATATGAAAGTAATCTTTTGTTGTTTTTTGTATGAGGTACTTTTTTTGACTTTTCCGAAAAAAAGTACGAGAAGAATGTTTTTTTTAACTTATACGGCATGAATGGATTTTTAAATAATTATTTCCAAGAAGCTTCCTTTACAAGTTTTCAAATTTATTTTTAATCATCTTCTTTTATTTTTAAGTCGTATGACATGTTATGAAAGGAAAAATGTTTTTGAAGTAGAAAGGATATTTTCCTCAAGAATGGAGTTCAAGTATTTTATCAAAATTATTTTCCATCTAAGATAATAAAAGGGTTCTGTTTTTATCCCTATTATTACATGGATTTGATTATGTTGTGATGGAAATATTTTTATGAATTCCGTTATCTTATATGAATTTTTTTATGATGTCATGTTGTTTAAGAATTCCATTTTTATTACATGGGTTACGCTATGATGTATGGTTTATGATTATGTGGAACACATAAGAAAGGATTCATTATAAGATGGGTGGGACCTATATATCCCTCCAATGCATTGGGTAAAGATTTTATATCTCATGAGATAGACATGGCTGGAACGGTAGGTTATACCGGTTCAGTGAAACAGGACTGGAATGAGGGTGACTCGGTTCAGAAAGGGACTTTGTCCACTAAGATAGTCTTGGAAATGAGTCATGACTAACAAGAAATGATGTTCCATGATTATGTGTGCATGCCACAAAGTTTCAAGTTTCATGTTATGATTATGGGGATCTCATTTTCACTTCTATGATTTATTCCACGTTAAGATATTATGATCTCTTTTGCAGGTTATGATTTTCAAAAAGATATGATATGATTTTTATTTCCTTTATTTGCCCTTGCTGAGCATTTGAGCTCACCCTTTTATGTTTTCTTTTCCCCAGGTAAGGAAGATGGATATTAAGTAGAATATGATAAAAGGGACCCTAGATATTATGAAATAAATGGGAGACATTGTAGAAGATTTATGAACCAGTTGTTTATGTTTCCCAGTTTCTAAAGACACTATACCTATACGGTCCTTTGTGGTTTTGTCATATGTTGTAATAAGTGTGCTTCAATTTTGAAGTATTAACAATGTATGTAAAGTATGGGTCGTTATAGTCAAATCCATCAAGGTAGAAGATATCATAGAGAAGTCCCAAAAACAACTATAATACCTAGACATTACTAGAAATACATAGATATTGAACATGTTCTTGGGATGATCCCAAGACATGACTACTCAAATATTCTCTGGATCAACTGAAACTTATTCCATGGAAATCATGTTCCCCATAAAATTCACTTCTTGAATCCAAAAATGTCACTAAGGAAATTTGGAATAAAGATCAATCTCTATAAAAAACCTAAAATGACCTCTATATAGTCATAATGATCCTCTTACATATTTTAATACACCAACATGTCATTTATAAACATAACCATGAAATATTACAAAAAGATATGAAAGATCTGGTTTATTAGTTCTACGAAAATAGATAGATCATTGGTATGACCAAATGATATATCCTAATACTCGAAATGTCTATACCGACTTTAGAAAGTGGTATTTGGAACATCCTCCTTCTGAACCCTCAACCAGTAGTACCCCAAACTCAGTTCGACCTTCAAAAATCAATGGTCCTCTCTAAGCTAGTCAAACATATCATCGATTCTAGGAAATGGGTACTTATTCTTTACTATCACCTGGTTAAAAATATGATATTTTATGCAAAGTCAAAGTCTACCATATTTTTTCTTTTAAAATAGAACTATATAATCCTATTGTGACACTATTATATGGATAAAACCCTTTCCCTAAAGATCCTCTATATGAACTTTCAACTCCTTCAGCTCTACTGGAGCCATCTGATAAGAAGGCAAAGAAATCAGGCTCATCTCGAGAAGTATATCGATAATAAAATCAACCTCCTATTATAGAGGAAATATCTATAAATCCTCTAGAAACATAGTAGGTTACTTATCCATGACCACTATAATTTCACCTAAATAACACTTCTCAACAACCTCAATAAACAACCTCAATAACTAGCATGTGATTAACCCCAAATATGAAGCAATTGGTCCTTCCCTTTCTGACCATGGATCCCACTTTCCCTCAAAGATGTGATTTATTCCATCAGGAATAAGGAACTAAACCATACGGTGATAAAATTTGACCAATTTATTAAATATGATCAATCAATATATATTGATAATGATTTTGAATACATTCAGTTCCAAAACAAGGAAGTCCCAAACAACCTCCAAACCAGTGACCACAACATGAAACTCAAGAAACCAAAAACATTTCTCCTTATTCCTACACAACAGGGTTAGTAGTTATATAATATACGGAGTCAACTCATCCCACATACCCAAATAATTAATAATATTAATTTAACTGAAAGAGTGATATTTACTTGTTTCAAGAAAACCAATTTCATAGAAGAAGTAATAAATTATTTACATCTAATGGTGGCTGAGCTGGAATCTGAGTCCTCTAGAAAGACCTATACTACATTGAGACACCCTAGCCCAGACCCTCCCTTAGTCTTCTTCCCCAAGTAAGAATCCCACTCATCATGAGGATTATATCCTCAACCCTTAGAAGCCTCTTATTACACTTTAGATCCCTTTAGTAAAATGTATCATACAACCTCCCCCATAGAGCTAGATAATTGAATTTCTAAAGATGACCTTGATGTCCACACTAGTGGAATTCCCTTAGAGTCTCTGAGAAAATGAGCCTAATGTGTCCAACCTTCAAACACTAATAGAAGATAATTGGTCTGCTGATGAGCACTGGTCATGGGGTTCTTAGGAAAATAATATTTGAACATAAGAAAAATGCAGTAAAAGTTGGACTCATATTGTCTTCAGAGAAGTTATTATTCTGAGTGTGTTGAAATCTTGTTTTGTGGGTTCACTTTTTAATGATATGTTAAGTAAAATTGGTTAGTTATAATATTAATTAAAGAAGAAATGGTCCATCCTAGGATTATTCCCTCATTTACCTATTGAATTATTATACATTTGATTTCTAATCACACTCTCATCAATTGAATCCAACTGATTACTTATATTAGGAAATTTTGGTTCATAAAAATAAATACAATGATCATTATATTTCATACCATTTCCTTGCCTGGTATTCATTCACTATTTAATTACCCTAATGGCTATTATTTCATGTATTGTACATCATTAAAGTGTCTTGTGTGTTTAATTCCTAAAACAAATAGAAGAACATAAAACCTACAATCAGAAGAAACCTCTACTGAAAACACCATTAAATTAAATATATGAGTTATTAATAGCATTAAAATATTAGAATTCATTAATAGGGGAGGTGAAGGGATTCTCCATGGCTAAACCATAGAGGTTATAGTGTGTCATCCTCTGAGTTTTGAAAAAATGAAAATTAAATAACAAAAGAGTTATGGCCAGTGGTATTTGAGATCTTTCTTTTTAGAGAAATTTACCCCACCCCCCCATTATATAGTTCTTGTCTACATAGGTTCTATTCATTTTAGGGAAATTTATTTCTTCATTGAATTTTGGAATCTCTATAGTTAATAGGTTTACTTTTAACTATATGGTTTAAATTTTTAGAGAAGGAAGGGTCTGGATGGATTCTATAAGGCATTGGTACTCATTCATGATACATCCAAATATCCTTTTAAAGGTGGAGTGATCCAATGCTTTTTAGTAGTGGGTAAAGGAAAAATAGGCCAGTTATTTTAATTGTGACCCTTGTAATTCTAAATAGTGTCTCGACTTAATTATTTTACCTACGAGAAGTAATGGCTACCAGCATCTAAAACTTGGATTATCCTATCATTGGATAGTGAAGGCCAACCAATTCTTTTTCAATGGAATTGCAGCTTCTCAACTAAATGGATTTTTATTCTTACCTCATGTTCAAAAGTTACATCTACCAGTGGTTCTATTTAATTGAGTTTCTTAGAATCTCCAGACAATGTGGGCTCAATCTTGATGATTCTCCCTTACTTCTTTTGGATTTTCATGGGAGCCTGTTCATTCGTAGCATGGATTTGGTATCAAAAAGAATCATTCTCCTTTGTGAAATAGTAGAATTCTAGAGATCCCTTGAAAAATGTACAGGCATGGCAGCTTTTCTCATAGCGCACTCATCTATATCTCACCCTAATTCAGTGAAGATCTTAGATTTGAGTTGATTAATTCCATGATTCTCCTAGTAAGGTGGCTTCTCCCAGATATCGCATCCGATCTAGGTGTGGTAGTAGAAGGTGTTATCGGCAAGGTAGGTGGAAACAATTTTTTCCTTATAGTAGTGTTAGTTAAATGGTGGTGGAAACTTTTGGAGAAACACCCAGTCTCTATATATCCTTTAATCATCAGTCAATAGGGATATTTCTTTTAATGGGAAGTGATGTCTTGAGGTTTTTAATGGTGTATTATAAGGTAGAGTCATGGTAGGGTAGGTAGTTAAATCTTATGGAAATAATGATTATCATGAAGGTCATAGCCAGTGTGCTTACCATGATATGGTGGCTGAAAAGAAGGGGATTATAGTAGGTGTGCCTATAGTGATAATAGTGTCATGGAAAATGAAATTTTTTCATGTGGCCAGTTTTTTTTTGCCAAAATAAAATTTTCGAGCACACAGTCAGCTAATGTCACTCATGGTAGGTAGATTTACCATGAGACTATGGTGTAGTAAGGTGGGAAGGTGACCATGAACAGTTCTCGTGGTAATTTGGAGGCATAGTAACCATCACTACTGGGTGGAAACATGTTCACATAGGCAAAGAATAATATTAGTACCAATGATAATCATTATGATCATGGATGTGATGGTTACTCCTGGCCTATATAGTTCTCCAACCTATAAAAATTCATATTCTTGTTTAGTGTAGTAATTTTCAATAATTAAATTCTACCATAATAATTCAAAAATAAAAACCATATCTAAATACAATTTATAATTAAGTTCCAATTTTATAAATTCAATAGAAAATAATATCATTCTAGGAATTGAACTACAATGTGAGGTATTTTCAATGAATAAAGGTTCGTAAATGTTGAAAATTCCATCTCAAATCACTCCCCCACACTTAGACTATTTTTCTCTCAGGAAATATTATCATTGAATTAAATTCATTAAAAAAGGAAAAAATTACTCTACCCATATATAAATTTACCAGGAAAAGAAAAGATAACATATATACTCATTCACCATTTAATTTATCATGCCTCGTCTATGATTCAAACCATTTCCTCACTTCAATTCATTAAAAGTTTCTATTTAGGAGTGGATCAATTTATATTTAAGTAGAATCAAAATTTTAACAAAAATTACCTCTATTTAACCATCTTTATTAAGTTTCTTCAAACCAAGGTTTGAATTTCCACTTTATTGAAACGACTTAAATAAATGTGTTATAAGTCAATTGCCCCTATTTTTAGGGGTCCAATATTCTGCAAACCTAAATGGAATTATTTTTTAAAAGACCCTTTTGAATTCTTATTTTTACTAGCCAAAAGTTTGTGTGGAGAACTATGCATAGAACTTATTGAAATGGATTTATTTAATTATAGAAAGACACTCGCTATCCTTGTCTCAAAGATCCATTTGGGTGTTCCCAATCACCCATTATTATTCCAAGTTCAAATTACTTATATCATTTTCATTTAAGTTTCATCAGTATGTTTTCATGTCTTAAAGAGGTCAAGTTACCTCAGATTAAGTTCGAAATTCCAATGACTTAAAGTTATAAAATTGACTCCACACAAATTTATTCACTCACACTCCATCTCCCATTTCTAATACCAAACATCTATAAAACATTGAAAGGATCACTCAAAAATTACTTAAAGTATTATAGTCTTAGATCCCATGAATTACCTAAATTCTAGCATGGGATTTTCACACTAGGAATTGTATAAATTTTTTTCAAGAAAAGGGTGAGAAATAAAAATAGAAAACCATAAAAAAGAGTAATGTGCATAACTGTATTTTCAGGAAAAAAAAATTCAGATTATGGTTACTCTCTCCCCCCAAACTTGGTTCTAACACTTTCCTGGTTTAATTTCAATATAAATTTTTTAAAAAATATAGCTAAAATTAAAATAAATATCTAGACCCAAATAAAGGAAAGAAGAAACCTAGAATAACTTATTTTCAGAAACACGGAGGAGTCTAGAATCCTCTACTAGTTCCTCCCAAGATTCCATACAGTGCATCTTTAATTGTTTTTCATTCACCTCGAAAGGTTTCTCTAAATAATATCCTTTAATTTCAACTTAACCAAAAGAAAAATTATTAGTTAATGTGTATGGTCCTATCCATTTAGAACAAATATTACCTTGTTATAATTTTTATCCTCGAATAAAATAGAATTACTTTGTCTTTAATTTGAAATTTCCTTTTCTAGATCAACTTGTCATTAGTAGATTTAGTTTTCTCCTTGTATAGTGGAAATTTTCTATATACCTCTATCCTCAATTCCTTAAGATCCATTAATTGTAGTTTCCTTTGTTCTCTAGACTTGTTAAAATCTAGGTTTACTCATTTGAAATCCTAGTAGTCTTTGTATTGAAGGTTAATAAGAAAATTAGAAATGTTTACCATAAAAAAAATTTATAGAGACATACCTAACATGTTCTAGTAGGAAGTAATATATTCCCATAGTGAATATTCTATCTTCTCACTCCAATCCTTGTGGATGGGTTGTACTACCTTCTACAAGATCCTTTTGAATTCTCTATTAGATACATATACCAGACCAATTGTCTATGGGTGGTAGGAAGTGGTGGTTTTATAGTTTACTTCACATTTTCTAATGAGGTTATCCATATTATTATTGTAGAAATGGGTTATTTGGTCACTTATTATATCATGAGGTATTCCAATCTTACAAATTAGGTTTGATTTTAGAAATTCAATTACCATTTTTGATTCATTAGTCTGAGTGGATTTGTTCTAAATTCATTTAGAAACATATTCTAGTGCTAAATAAATCTAGGAAAATCCAAATAACATGGGAAATGTTCCCAATAAGTCAATTTCACAAACATCAAATATTTCACACAAAAATATCAAAGTTTTTTGTGGAATTTATTATCTTTTAGAAATCCTTCCAATAAACTAGATTTTTAAGCATTTTTTACAAAAAAACATAATAATTTTAAAGATGGAAGGCCAAAAAAAACTAGCTTCCAAATTTTTTTTAATTATTCTTTATGGTCTAAAATGGCCTCCACATGCATGTGTATGAAAAAAAGAAAGTATAGAATGTATTTCTTCCTTAGGGATTCATATTCTAATGATTTGGTCATTTTAAATTTTCCATAAATAAGGTTCTTCCCAAACATTGTGTTTTGATATAGATTTTAATTCAGCATTTTGATTCTTAGGGAAAAAGAAAGGTGAATTTTTTCTTAACAAAAAAATTACTATTCCATCATACCAATTCACTTAGGAAAGAAATTATAATTGTTCACTAGGGAAGGAATCATCCAAACTAGTCTTTGGGATTTGTTCTACCTTGGAAGTTTGAGGTAGCATACCCATGTGGTCAGCCACTGTAATTTCACATCCCTTTTATCCTTAAAATCAAGGTCAAACTCTTGAAACAACATCATATATCTTACCATTTTGGTATTTTCAACAGTATTCTTGATTAAATATCCTAAATATGTATAATCAGAACAGACAATTACCATACTTCATAATATATAAGAATATATTTTTTTAAAGATACAAAAATATACAAAAACTCATTCTTTGTTATTGTGTAGTTGATCTGGGAAATGTCTAGGGTTTTTGAACTGTAAGATATCACTCGTGGAATCTTATCAATATTTTAGGACAGCACAGCCCATATAGATCTATTTTAAGCATCACACAGTATCTCAATGGAGTGACTCTAGTTTTGTGGCTATATAATTGGGGTATTGGTTAAACATTATTTAAATTTTTTAAAGTATAACCTTCATGAATCATTGAATACAAAATTAGTTTCTTTATTGATTATGTTAGTTAGGGGGAAAAGAATTTTGATAAAGTTATTAATAAAACTTGTATGAATTCCAACATAGCCCAAAAATAATCTAATATTCCCAATAGTGGTGGGATATGGTAGTTTCTTAATGATATCAATTTTGTATTTATCAAATTCAATTCCATCCTTATAATTTAAATGTCCCCAAACATTTCTTTTTACTATCATAAAATATAATTTTTTCCAAAATTCAAGACCAATTGTTTTTCAATACACCTTTTTAAAAACATTTCCAAACTCTCCACACAATTTGGAAAGAAAGTTCCATACACATTGAAATCATCAAGTAATTCCTCTAAAAAACATTGAGTCAAGTCTAAGAAGATACTTACCATGAAGCATTGAAAGGTAATTGGGTAATTGTAGAGACCAGAAGGCGTCCTTTGGTAAAACTTTGTACCTAAGGGACATGTGAATGTGGTCTTGTCTTAGTCACAGGGAGCTATTGTAACTTGAAAATATCCAAAAAAACCCTCAAGGAAATAATAATTTTCTTTACCAGTTAGTCTTTATAGAATTTGGTCTACAAAGGTTATGGTTAAATGGTCCTTCTAGGTTGCATGGTTTAATCTCCTGTAGTCGATACAAACTCTCTGATTATTCTAGATTCTAGTGGGTACTAATTAATTATTTTCATTCTTCATAATTGTGTAACTGGTTTTCTTAGGAACAATTTTAATGGGGCTCACCCATTGGTAATATGTGATGGGATATAGTATTTTTCTTTTAATATTCTTTCTACTTCCTTTTTTACTACCTCCATGAGGGTTGGGTTGAGCCTTCTTTGGGGTTTTCATACTAACATGGATCCTTCTTACAAAAATATTCTATACATCTAGGTGGTAGGGATAATTCCTAAAATATATCCCAATGTTCATCTTATGGCCTTAATATTATTTATCAGGATTTTCAGTATTTTGTTTTCATGGTCAGGTTCTAAGTTACTAGAAATTATGACTGGTAGTTTCTTATCCTCTTTTAAAAATGCATATTTTAAATTATAGGATATAAATATTAATTCTAATCTAGAGGTTTATTGATATTTTTCTATTTTAATATTCTCCATTATGGACACCTATTCATATAAGTAAGAAATGTTAGTGTCATATTTTAGTACTTTATCAAAATAATTCACATTAATTTCTTCAAATTTATCATTAGTTGAAATTTTCTCTAAATTAAGTTCATTTTAAAAAATTGATTTGTGCAGTGGGTTGGGTATTTAAAAATATTCTCCTAGTATAATTATGTCATCAAACATTTCAATTTACTAATTTTATGAATAGGGTCTTTAAAATGATTTAAGGTGAAAATAGAATGTTCATCTTGTGGATGTTTTATTGAATGAAGAATTTTTAAATCTATTATATCCTCACCAAAGGACATCGAAAGGGTGCATTTGGTGACATTTATGATGGTTTTAACAGTCTTTAGTAAGGTTCTTCCTAGAATAATTGGAGAATAACCTTTACCTTTTCCTTCTTCTATCTTGAGAGTGTAGAAGTTATTAGGGAATGCGTAATGATGTACACTTTCCAGGATATCCTCAAGAACACCTACCGAATAAGAAGTGGATCTATTGGAATTTTTTATAAACACACGGGTGGTTTAAGTTATTTTATATGTAGATAAGAATAAATAGAATGATTCATTACATTAATTGAACCAGACAAGTCACATAGTGCATTGGAAAAAGTGATCTTATCAATTGTGCAAGGAATATAAAAGGTGCCAAGATCTTGACATTTTTGGGGAATTTGAGGGGTGAGAGGAGTAAAAACATTCTCACCTAGTCATAACTTTTCATTTAATTTTAATTTCCTTCTATTTGTTTATATTTCCTTAATGAATTTTTCATACCTTGTAATCTGGAGAATGGCTTCCAGCAGGGGGATATTGATTTCCACCTTTTTGAAAACTTATAGAATATCTTACTATAGTGATTCTTCCTTGGTTATTATTGGTTATTTCAATATTATAGGTAATTATGGTGGGGGTTTTATGGATCTTTCATGGTTTTTATTTTATACTTTTATGGTCCTTTCCCTAGAATCTCCTCAGGTTTTTTCTGAGGTAGATTATTGCTTCTTTTTTCTTCCAATTTCAATGTCCATGGGTAATTATTTACTTAAATATAGTTATTTTCCACTCCTCAATGGATTGGAACTGACATTTCTCTTAGGGTTATGACTTTTCTGATCAAAAATATTTCTTAAGCCCTGGTTTTCCAAATTATTCAGGGTGTTCATGAGCTAGAAAAATTTTCCATTTAATTATTTTAATTCTAATCCATAAGTGGTGAGGGTAGTGTGTTGATTATTTTTAAATTCTATTACCATTATCAGCATGTATTTCAAGAAGGGTTTTTATTTTTTCTTAGTTTTAGCTTATAGATGATTGAAAATTCAATCTTTTTAATAGAGGTTGTTGAAAATGTTGTTGAGAACACTATTTAAATATTGGTCTTTAATCCTGTTGACTCCTAACTCCAAATTGGTTTGTGGGAAATTCTTTAAATATTTGGTTTCCAATTGATTGATTCTAGAATTTCCTATAGAACATGGAATTACAACTTTTAGTTCCTTGGACTTGAGGGAATCCATCAGAAAAATTCTCCTTTAAATAGAATATTTGGAAGGATCTTAGGGGTATGGTGGTTGATGATTCATGTACATTTTTCACAGCTAATTTTCTTATAAAAGAAGTTAATTATTCAATTTTATTTTATATAAAGGGTGATTTGGATATTTTTACCTCATTTACTCCTATGGTTATAATTCTAGTACCAAATTGTGGGAAATTTTGTGAGATCCTTTTAATGAGTTCTCTTACCTTATTTTGTGACTTATCAATCAGTGGTCCTCCTAAAGAAGCATCAAGTAGGTTTTTGTCATTACCCATAAATAATTGGTAAAAAAATACAAATAATTTATGTTATTCATATGATTGGTGTGGACATGATGTGGTTAGTTTCTTGAACTATTCACAGAATTCATATAGAGTTTCTTCAGTTTCCTATTTGATTACATAAATTTCCTTTAGAATATAATAACTCCTTGAAGTGGGGAATAACTTATAGAGGAACATATTTTCTATATCCTCCCATGAGTTGAATTTTCCATGTTTTATATTTTAGAGACACTCATTGACTTCTCCTTCAATTGATAAGGGGAAATACTTCCATATGATTTGAGCCTTTGTGACTCCTCTAGTTCTAAATCCATTTCAAAATTATTTAAATTCTATTAAGTTCCTATTGGGGTCTCCACTAGATATCCCATGAAACTTTTGCAGTATCCAAACCATAACATTTTTAATTTCACAATCTTATTGATCAATTAATTTTATTTTTCAGTTGTTAAAATTGAAATTGGGTGAATATATTTCTCTTAAAGAACTATTAACTTGAGAAATATTACCTTTTATATCTTCACTTTTTATTATATCTTTTCATTAGGATGAAACTGATAAGGGAGAGTCATCCAATTGAATGGTGAAAAACTCTCTTTCCTTTTGTTCTATGTTTAATAATGTTTTGAGTCTTGCTAACATAGTTCTCTCAAACTCTAGTTCAAACGTAGTGAGGTTGAAACAACTAGATTTGGTCATCTGAAAGAATTTATTTAAAAAAAGTTTAAACAAAACATTGGCCTCTCAAGGAATGGTTAGATGTTTTAGGATCATCTGTCATGGGGAACTTAGTAAAAAATATTTGAACCCAAGAAAAATACAATAAAAGTGGGACTCAGATTATCTCTAGAGAATATAGTAATGTGTGTGTGTGTGTGTGTGTTTAAATATTGTTTTTTGGGTTCACTTTTTAAAGATACACTAAGTAAACTTGGTTAGTTATCAGATTAATTAAAGAATAAATGGTTAATCCTTATATTATTCCCTCATTCTCCTATTGAATCATTATCCATTTGATTTCTAATCCCCCTCTTATTAATTAAATCAAACTGAATACTTGAATTAGGAAATTTCCATTCAAATGAATAAATACAATGATCATAGTATTTCCTACCCTTTACTAGCCTAGTATTTTCATATATCCATTCACCCTTGAATTACCCTATTTTCTGCTATTACATCCAATATAATTAATTCAAGTTTCTTGTATGTGAAATTCCTAAAATAATAAGAAGAACTTAAAATATAAAATCAGAAGAAAAATCTACTGAAAAAAATCATTAAATTCTACATAAGAGTTAGTAATAGAATTGAAATATCATAATTCGTCAATAAGTGATGTGAAAGGATTCTCCTTGGTTAAACCACAAAGGGTCTACTGTTCCATCATTAGAGTTTTACAAAAAGTAAAATTAAATAACACAAGAGTCGAAATCAGTGGTGCATCAAAGATCTCCTTCCAAATAAAGTTATACCCCTTATATAGTTTTTATCTTCTAGGGTTCTATTCATATGAGGATTATATATTTATTCATGTAATTATAGAATGTATTTGGGTAGAAGGTTTACTTTCAGCTGGATGGTTTAAACTTGTTAAGAATAAAGGGTTTAGATGAATTTTTTAAGGCATCAGTACTCTTATATGATCCATCCCAATATCCTTTTAATGGTGTAGTAATCAAGTGCTTTTCAATATTAGGTAAAGTAAAATGGTCATGAGCTTTTAATTTTGAGCCTTGTTATTTTAAATAGATCTTAGGCTTAATTATTTTTACCCATGAGATGCCATGTCTACCAATGTATGAAACTCAGATTCTCCCATCATTTACTAGTGAAGGACAATAATTTTTTTATTATTACCGCTATATATTCATAACATAATGGTTTTTCCTTCTTACCAGATTTTCAAAATTTATGTCTGACAGTGGTTCTCTTTAAGGTAGTTCCTTAGAATCTTTAGATAGTTTGGACTCAAGCTTGACACTGCTCCCTTATTTCCTTTGGATTCTCATGGGTTCTTAGTCATTTTTTGTGAAGTTTTGGTGTTAAAAGGTAGCTTTATCCTTTGCACTAGAGTGGAATGCTAGTTCTCCCTTGGGAACTATACAAGTAGGGAAGCTTCAGTCATGGAGCCCTCATTTGGATCACACCTTAAGTTGGTGTGAATCTCTTATAATACAAAACTACGGTCATGATTCTCCAAGTAAGGTAGATTATCTCTACCATCGCCTCAGATCTAGGGGTGGAGGTAGAAGGTGGTGTATATAGAGTAGGTGGCATTCGGTTTTTCCTTGTGGTGGTGGTAGTTTAATTGTGGTGGAAACTTTTGAATAATCGCCCATTCTTTGGATCTACTTTAAGCATAAATCAAGAGGGATCTTTCTCTTTAGGGGAAGTGGAGGCTTGGGGTTTGTAATGGTAGCTTAGAAGGTAGAGGAATGGTAGGGTGGGTAGGTAAATCTTATAGTAATCATGCTTATCATAAAGTTCATAGCCAATGTTCTTACCATGATATGGTGATTGAAAAGGATTTGATCATGGTAGGTATACCTTCCATGAGAATACTGGCATGGTAAATGAATTTTGTTGATGTGGTTAGCTACTTTTTCCTTTCTAGAATTTTTTAGTACACAGTCAGCTGATAGAAATCATGGTAGGTAGACTTACCATGATAATATAGTGTTATAAGGTGAGAAGGTGACCATTATAAGTGCTCATAGTAAATTTGGGGCATGGTCACCATGCTTACCATGTGATAATAGATCCATGTAGGGGTAGCATATGGTCATTACCCATAGTAAGAATAGTTTTCTTGGATGTTATTTTCAATCCTGTACTTTGTAATTTTATAACTAAAAAAAGTTTATATTCTTTCTTAGTGTATTATTTTTCTATAATTAAAGACTACACTAATTAATCAAAAATAAACAACGTATTAAAATCCAATTTCTAATCAAGTTACAATCTCAAAAATTCATTAGAAACTAATATCAGCCTTGTAATTGAACTAAAATGTGGGGTATTTTCAATGAATAAAAGGAAGTAAATGTTTTAATTTATAGTTCACATCATTTACGCTCTATAGAATCCATAAGAGCAGATCCTGAAGACTACTGGACACTTTCCACTACCACTCTTAGTCTCATCCCACTTCTTCTTATGTTTCGATGAAGAACTCTACCTACTACCCATATAAGGAACACCATTGAGAACTGTCTTCCCAGTCAAATATTCCTCACACATTGCTTACTTTTCAAACACCTCTAAATAGGTTGGTATACACGGAAGAATAAGTATAGATCTAATCTCTATACTCAATCCCATATAAAAATTTCAATCCTTGAGATAATATTTTATGAGGAGATTAGAAGATACATGGACCAACTCAATAAATCTTGAAGAATACTCTATCACTTAATGATCACCCTGCTCCAGCTTCAGGAAATTTAATACCTTGTCCTATATAAAGGTATTTGGGTAGTACTATATATTAAACACCACTTTTAAGTTGTTCTATGTGAGATCCTCATGCTTACCTGAAATAACCATCGACTCCCAACACTTTTTACTCGATCTTTCCAGCACGTACGCAGAAAATCCTACTTTAGATATCTCAGGGGTCTTTTAGAACTTGAATATTTTCTAAATATGATTAAAACACTCCTTAGGTTCATTGGTTACCTTTTAACCACATAACACCAGTGGATTATTCCTCAAAAATACTTAATCATGGTCTACAGTCTATTTCTGCTCATGAACACCCACCTAACCCATGGTTTGGTTTGTATATATCACTGAATCCACCAAGTCTAGATCAATAGGAGGGTTCACCTATGGGGTACTCTCTACTTAAACCTCTCTACACCTTGATGAGGTCATTCTAGGAGACATTTTCTACAAGAAAGAAAACACAAGCTTCATCAAGGACAATCTAACATTAAACCACAAAAAAATGGTACCAATAGAAACCCCCCAACATGGGTATCACAAGATATTTAAACAAGGAGAAAAAAATCATAAAAAACTAATAACTAAGTTAAAAACATCACCACAACCCTATACCACCCATGGTAACTCAAGGTTCGACATAAAGAAGAGCTGGCCAAGAACTCCCTCATTCCTACCTCTCAAATTTCGATAGTCCTAGAACCAAACCACCACTAACTCCTAAATAAAAAAACCTCCCCTTATACCATTTTTCAATGAAACAACCATGTTCAACCTAATTTCTCACGTGATCTAGCCTTGCACATAGTCCAAAGTGAGCTTCAAGTCGCCACGGGGTGGAGAAAAGCCCCAGGCATAACCAAATAGAACTTGGGAACATTTTCTCCACAGGTAAGTAGGAAAGACCCATCCATAAAAATGGTATGGCTATACATAAAACATATTATTCAACCATATAAAGAAATAGATATCATAAAAAATGACATACATAAAATACAAAGCACTTTGCAATTAAACCTATACATGGTATCTCAAAATAACCAACCCAAACTCAAAGGAAAAGGGTATGATGCCAAAAAAGGCCCAAGTACAACCCAATGGGTAAAAAATACAAAAAACAATCCATAAGTTCCCATCCCTATGAGACCAAATCTCCTCCACAAAACACTAGATGATGGTAATCATTAAGATCCACCCTAGAAAATGGTTCCCTTTCTTTTACCTATGTCTAGAAAAATGAAATTTTCAAATTCCAAAAAGGGACCAAGAAGAGTGTGAGGATCGATACCTAGTAGGATACCACTATGAATATATTTAATATTATTACCCATGTAAACTAATAAACTAGTTTGAAACAAATTTCAAAACTAAACCACTTGTAAATAAACCAATTTCAAGTAAAACTTTTTATCCCATTTGGTTTTCCTTTTAAAAAACATGATTTTTCAAAATAATTTAAAAACATGTATCAAATAATAAATAAGAACACAAGGCATAAACATGCTCAGTATAACCAAAAAGGCATAATGGTGAGCATAACATCAACATCTTATGGCCATATACATGTAAAATGAACAATGGGAGTAATACATATCATTATATAAAAATTGGACTAATCAAAAGCATAAAGTATATAAACCAACCCGGCATGAGTAATGTGAACCTAGGGCTCTAACCATCTAGCCTAATATGAGTGAATAAATAAGTATGGTAGTTAGATAAGAAAATGGAATATCTTTTGATCTTCCTTGGGCCCAACATGGAAGAATAATATGATCTTCCTATCCAATGTCTCACATGATCCCTTGGTAACCAAATTGTAGTCTTGTATGGCCCTCCCTTCAAAATCTCAAATAGTCTGTTGAATAAACCCCTCACTCACACCTAGGTTAACCCATATGATATGCCATTCTAACACATCATAAACAATTTCCCATGACAATGATCTTTTACCCTAGTGGTAGAGGCTTCTACTTGGCATATGAAATATCTAAGATCAAATCTGAATGGGGGTGAATTTTCGGGTTAATGTAGTAGTACTATAGTATTTATTGTAGTAGGTAATGTGTGGTACTATAGAAGTTGTAACTATTCATATTATTTGGTCCTTTGGGACATTATTTTGGGCCTATGGGTCTCTAGGCCTTTGGTCCATCAAGGCCTTCAGGCCACAAGGACACAGGGCCTTCGGCTCATAGGGCCTTCGGGTCACGGGGCCTTCAAGCCATAGGTCATTTGGTCCACAGGTCCTTCTGTCCAAAGGGCCTTCGGGCCACCAATGGTCCTTCGAGTCATAGGTCTTTCAAGAAATAAGGCCTTCAAACCACAAAGACCAAGAAGCATCCTAGGAAAACCACATAAGAGAGGGACCAAAAGAGGATTCATAGCAAGTAGCAACCACCTTAGTAAAGCTTACTGGATTGGAAAAATGAGAGGGTTTTGAAATTTCCATCGGTACTAAGCACCATACAGCTATGCATGGAGAAATTCTAGCTGATCAGCCATGTGGTGTGGGGAGATAATCACCTTCTAAGATAAATATTTTGGGGAGGGGATGTTTCAAGTGTATTTAGATCATGGGCCTTCAAGGCGTGAATTTTTCCTTCAAGGTATGAATTAGGCCTTGTGCCTCTAGGCCTTCAGGTCATGTATGGGACATCTTCCATGGTCCTATAGGTCATGTAAGGTTTCCCCATAAACCCTTAAAATAGTTATTATCCAAAAATACATAAAAAACTAAGGCCTTCTAGCTTTTAGAGTACAAACAAGTACCCATATCAAAGAATCCATAACACAATCCATTTCACAAACAATAATTACATTTTATGAAAATACCTTAAATAAGGTAAAAATATTTCTAAAACCACTTTATAAATCCATTTAAATCCACAAAACCTATTTAATAAATTTTATCAAACACTTGGTGAGAATACAAGCCACACCCATTTGGAAAACCCCTCCTTAACAACCAAATTTACAACACAGCCCATGAAATACATCAAAAATAGAATATTCACCAACACTAAATCATTTAAGAGGCCATTTAATCAAAAAAACCACAATAAATTATAAATTTAAAGGTATTCCATTGAAAACACCCCTAAATAGTTACGCATACCTCAGATTTAGTCCAAAGATCATTTCCCTTAAGGAATATCGCTTGGAATAGGTAGAACTAAGCCTCACACACCTTATACCCAAGAAATAGAATCAAAACCCCCCATAAAAACTCTATATTTTACCAAAACCACCCCTAGGGTTCCACACTTCCACAAAAATGGGAGAATAAATATTTAGAAAGGTAAAAGAAGAAGAAATCAAGGGAAAAATTGACCTACCTCAAGTAAAACACCAATAAACCAAGATAAAATATACCATGGAAGGATGGAGAGAGATCTATGGACAAGGGAGGAGGGTATATCATGTTGGAGGAGGAGAAATAAGGGTCAAAATCTAAAAACCCCAATAGGGAAAATGGTAATTTTACCATTTTTAGTGAGCTAGTTAGGTTCGTAGGGTTTGGAAAGACGGTTAGGATAATCATGAGCCAACTATATGGGAGACACTTTCCACCAAAAATATGCCACATGGTTTCCTCTAGGGTTTTATTTAGTTTGATAAACTATACTCAAAACATGCTAAACTACAATTTCAAAAACTAAATCACCCCTCGTATGGTTTCCACATAGTTTGGACAAATCGTGCACTAAGTGTCCACCTTGGTCTGTCTCCCCAAAAACTCCTGATCTCAAACCCAACACCTAGTAACTCTATAAACATCTTCAAATATAAATAAAACTCAAAATCATATGTACTAGTGACTTAGAAAGTGTTACATTTACTGTGTAAATAGAGTATGCATAATTATCAACACTATTATAGTAATAATAAACATCTATATATATAAAACTATATACATGTGATGGTAACAAATGTACATAAAGGAGTTAGGTATATGGATCCCACTCACAACCGCTTCCCCCCCCCCATCATCTAATTCCAACATGGCCTCCTCCATTCCATTGTGGTCTCAAACCCCAACCGCTCACCATTGGTACCTGATCCCAGCCACCACCTAGTTGTCATTACCTTTTTAGGTCGCCACCCTTTTATCCCACCTCATATGTGATCACCACCTCCTCAAGCTCACCACACCACCTATCTGGTCCATGTTTCAATTGTGAACACCTACTAGTCCCGTTAGGATCACACCTACCAAGTCATATCACTATTTCTAGATACCCCAGTCTATACACAAGTCTATTCATCGATCTCCACTTCTGTGTCATGTGAGGTAACCCCATTCAGCCTCCCTTGTTCTCATTTCCACCCCAAGTTCATTACCAATAAGATTCCCTAGTGGTGTGATGTTATCCTGAATCTAATCCTTGTAGTCCAAACCGGGCCAGACCAACTCGGAATAGGTCAAGGCAGATCTGGCCGACCTAAAACTATCATGGATGGGGTCTTCCAAACCTACAATGACTCTCAGTGGGTTCTTCCTTGCTAGTAATGGTCCTGCGTTAGTTTTCTCTGACCCATAATGGTCCTGAGTGGGGTTATGGGAATCAATAATTTTTAAACATAATAAAAAAATGATTTTATTAATTTTTTGTTTAAAATTTAAAAAATATATATATAATTTTGAAAATTAATTTAATTTTGGAATAAAATTAAATTCATTTATGGAATGAAAAAAATAGATTATTTTTATTGAATAAATAATTTAATTTATATTTATGCCCTCAAACTTAATTTTATTGCATTCTAATTTTGTCATGTATTTACTTCACCAACTATTATTAAGAAGTGATTGACCCCTTTCATGTCTGGTTTTATTTTATTTAATTATTTATTACCTTCATACAATGCTTGAAATATTTAGTTAGTTTTAATGATGGTATGTGCATCATTCCCTTTTTAAAATATGTATAAGGGTCTATGTTCCCATTAGTTTTATTCTGTATGTATATTTCTCTCCCTGATACCCCCTCACCTATATGAAATAACATTTTTACTATTGATGATGGTGATATAATATGTGGACTATGCCAAGAAGACGTGGTATCCCAAACTAAAGTAAAAACATTGAACCATGGGAAAGTTGTGATATGATTCAATATCTAACTCAGGCATGAAAACCCAAGTAACTTTTTATCCATTGATTATGAATGGATCATCTATTATTAGATGTTCAATACCAATCAAGTAATTTATTTCCTTTGTGCATTATTTATTATTTTATGCATTTTCATGTCTGTGGGAACATATGAAATAATAAACAAAAAATGAATAAATATGTTATGAATGTTTTATATTAATTCTTGTTAAGTTGTGAGTGCAGCAACACAGTATGAACATATTTAATAAAAAAGGATTAAATTCATCTAGAAATATTAAAAACCCATAAAATAATTATTAAGTCATAAACGCCTTTTTTCATTTACATTTGAACAAAATCAGGTGTATGGGGTTCTCTTCACCCCTAGTTAAGGGTGTATCCTACTACTGGGGAGTTCTTATGTAAATGATGGGATGACTTAACTAATGTTAGTAACAAAAAAGTTGGCATATCAATCTTAATGTCACTTTAGAGGCGAAGCGTTGAGGGAATCAAGGTTACGATTCTGAGAAGTTGGAAATTCACTCAACATATCAAGGTGATGGAAGTTAATATGGTTGGTTAGTCTAGATCCTACCATCGAACTCTTTGAGCAGTGGTGTATACATATCTTGTAGACTATGAGGAGAGGTTCCAAGGATCTTTTCCACTAGAATACTCAAACAACTGGGTATTCTGAATCTAGTAGTGATGGATTCTGGGGTTCGATAAAATATTGGGATACATTTAATGATTTAATTAATTAATCAATAATGTCTAAAAGGTAATCAATATATCATACTAACTACTAAATTTATTTTTTTTAGATAAAAATGTAAATCCCCAACACCACCGGTACATTATCACTACTATCAATTCTGGATAAAGAAAATATCTTGACCAACCATAACTTTTAGAAGTGGTATAGAAACTTTCATATAGTACTATGCTAGGAGAGGAATATTTATGTGTTGTATTCCACACTTCCTGATGATCCTCATTATAGATAAATAAATAAGGATAAAGAAAAATATAAAAATCATATAGATGATGTGCTAGACATACAGATTATCATGTTTTCATATATGTCCAGTCAATTGCAGAAAATGCATAGGACAAAGATGCCTACAAGATGTTGACTCATCTCGAAGAATTATATCAAGAGAGAGCAAGTAAATAAATTTATGAGATATCTAGAGCATTATATAGGTTCAATATAGTAGAATAAAATCAAGTAGGACCTCATGTATTCCAGAAGATCGGGTACATTAAGAGACTTGAATCCCTTAGGTTCAAGATGAACCAATAACTAGAAATTGATCTCATTCTTACCTATTTACCATCAAGATTTTTTTATTATTATAGTTAATTAAAATATGAATAACATGAAAATTTCACTCTTAGATCTTTTGGATTTAGTTCACCAAGATGATAAGAATATGAAGAATACCAATTCTTCAATACTTATAGTGAATAAGAGAAGGAAGGTAAAGTCTAAGGGGTATAAGGCTAAGTCAAATATGAATAAACTGATCCACTATCCTTCAAAAAAATCCAAAGATATAAAAAGAGTGGAATGATAAGGAGGTTGACTAATTTTCATGTGGCAATAAATACCACTAGAAGAAGAATTGTAGAGCTCGAAAAAAGGAGCAGGTGACACTTCTACTTTAGGTATAATTTTAATTGAATGAAATCTATCATTATCTATAATTTGGGTATAAGATATAGCATGTGGATCACATGTTTTTATTCATATATAGGAACCAATTATATTCAATAATATTTCAAAGGATTAGGTGGATCTCTGGGTAGAAAATGGTGCAATTCCAGTAGCCTTTGTAGTGGGATATTATCATATGACATTATTTAGGGGTTTGGTTCTTATATTAAATAACTATTATTAAATTCATTCAATTACCTAATACATAATCTTAGTGTAAATTTTGGAAACAATGAGATTTTATTTCATGTTTGGAAATAAATATTGTCTCTTTTATAAGGATAACATGTGTTATTGTATGGTGCATGTTAGCAATGGATTATATATACTTGAACTCGAAAACACTGTAATGAAAATCAATGAAAAAACAATAAACATGACTCATATAATACCTACCAATGGAACTTTAAGCATCATTATATAATTGAGAATTATTTATATAAATTGCATCAAGAAGATTTTTTTGACTCATCTGAGTTAAAGCTAATGGAAGTGTGTCATGCTTGTTTACAAGGTAAAATGACCAAAGAACCCTTCTTTGGGAAGGGAGTAAGAATCACTAAATTGCTAAAATTAATTCATACTGACGTATATGGTATATTTCTAGTAGAGGAAAGGGGTGAGTTTTCATACTTCATTACTTTTACCGATCACTATATTAAGTATGGTGATATCTAATTAGTGAGGTATAAGTTAGATTCCTTTCATATGTTTAAGGAATATTAGAATGAAGTAGAAAACTAGCTTGGTAAGAATATTATGGCACTCCTCTCATACTGAGGTGGAGAGTTTCTTAACCAATATTTTATTGATAACTTAAAGAAGTGTGGGATAGTATCCCAAATCACTAATACTTACACATCATAGTGGAATTGTGTTAGTGAAATGATGAATTGTACCCTACTAGATATGGTCAAATTAATGATGAGTTAGGTAACTCTCCCATTATACTTTTACAGAGAATTATAGAGAGGGAAATATACCTTTAACCAAGTACTAACTAAATCAATGGATGGGATTCCATGTGAGTTTTTTTATGTAAAGAAAATCATTTTGTCACACATATATGCATGGGGATGCAAGGATTTTGTCAAGACTATACCTAGTGACAAATTTTCATCCTGAAGCATTAAGTGCATATTTATAGGTTGTCCTAAAGAAACTAAAGGATATTACCTATATAACCCTTTAGATAAGAAAGTGATTATGGTAAGAAATTCTATATTTCTTGTAAGGGAACACATTTCCAATGGAAAAATTCAGAGCATGATTTACTTTTATGGAGTTGATGCTCCAGATGCACAAGAGTTAGTACGGGAACCATCACCACAAGACTCAGTGGGAGATAAATATGTTATTGAGACATAAGTATTGCATAGGTCTACTCAAGAGGTTAGAAGACTAAAGCATTATGGTGATTCAGGTGAAACATTACTCTTGGAGAATGATGAACCTATAACCTATAAGTAAGAAGTATAGAGTAAGGATGATGCTAAATTGAAATAATCCATTAATTATGAGATGGAGTCCATGTACCAAAATAAATTTTGGATTTTGGTAGACCCTCCCGCTGATGTAAAACCCATTGGGTGTAAATGGGTATTCAGTAAAAATTTATACATGGATGGTAAATTAAATACCTATAAGGAATAATTAGTAGTAAAGGGTTTCAAAAAAAAATCAAGGAATATACTATGATGATACCTTATCTCCATTAGTGATACTAAAATCCATCAGAATATTACATGAAATAGTATCCTTTTATGATAAATAAATTTGGAAAATGGATGTCAAAACTAATTTTATAAATTGGATGTTGGTTGGAGATGTCTATATGACTCAACCCAAAGGGTTTGTTAAGTCAAAGAATGCTAATAAATTGTGAAATATTCAGAGATCCATTTATCAGTTTAAGAAAGCATCACAATCATGGAATGTTCATTTTTATGAGGCCATAAGAGAATTGGGTTTCATAAAGAATGAAAGTGGTACATTTTTTCATAATAAGTTTAATGGAAATGAAATAATTTCTTTTTTATTATATGTTGATGACATATTAATTATGGTAAATGAATTAAAAGTCTTGCAGTCAGTTAAGACTTGGTTAAATGAATGCTTCTCCATGAAAGACTTAGGTGAAGTAGCCTACATTATATGGATCAAGATCTATTGAGATATATCTCATAGGCTTCTTTGGCTAAGTCAAAGTACATATATTGATAAGTCACTAAAAATTTACAATATCAAACAATCCAAGAGTGGGTTGTTACGAATGTCACATGATATCAATCTCTCAAGAAAATGTGTCCAAAAACACGATAAGAGATTGAAATAATGATAGGAATCCTTTATGCTTAAGTAGTGGGATATATCATGTATGTCATTTTATATACTAGGTTTTATGTTTCCTTTTATTTAAACATTGTGTGAAGATATAAAGATAACCTAGGAGAGATATATTGGGAAGGTGTAAAAACTATCCTGAAGCACTTGAGGCATACAAAGGATATATTCCTCATATATGAAATACGTACGGAACTAGTCGTGAGAGGATACAATGATGATAGTTTTTATATAGATCATGATGATCTGAAATTGAAGTCAGACTATGTCTTTTTTCTGAATAGTGGTGTAGTGAGCTAGAGAAACTCAAAGAAACCTGCAGTTGTTGATTCTATAGTAGAATTTGAGTATATAGAGCCTTATGATATAGCTAAAGAGGTGGTCTAGATATGAAACTTTGTCTCACACATTGGTGTTTTTTTAGTAGAACATACCTAGTTCTAGTTTACTATGATAATACTATGGTAGTGGTGCTTTCTAAGGAGCCCAGGTCACACTAGATGATAGAGAATATACTTTGGAAGTTTTATAAAGCTCCATAATTTTATGGTATGTATCTTATTAAATAATTTCAATTCATTCTATAGCTTACATTGAACAAAAAATTATTTCATATAAATCATATAAAATCACATAGAGAACACAAAACAAACCTTATAAATAAATAATGAATGAAGTAAGAGTTATTTCTAGAAGTTAAGAAACCTATATCGATGAAATAGTAACGTGACCTTAGGAATAGTAATATGACCCTTATGAATAGTAAATCGGACAAAGGAACAGTAACCACACCCATTAAATTATAAATAAAATTTATGCATCTTATAAATGAAAGTATGAAAAAATATATTCTAGTGTACGTAAATAAATATTTTAAATATTATTGTTTAAGTTTTGGTATTTTTATAATTCATAAATATTTAATTACAATTTTATAATTAATAAAATGATTTAAAAGAAATTTATTTTCATTAAATGTATTCATAAATTAATTTTTTTTCTTATGATTGTAGGATAACATTATGAGACATTAGTTAATTTTACAGAGTGATATAAAATGAGTTATAAATTTAAAATATGTATTTTTCAAGTAAATGATGATTTTAATTAAAAATTAAATTTATAATATTCATAAAATTATTTTATTAAAATTGATTTCATTTTTGTATTATACATGTTGAAAAATTGTCAGGGTTAATTTTTGGGATTTTTCTAAAATGCTTGATTTTTTTTTGTGAATAGTAAAATACAATAATTTATGATAAATGTTAAATGCTTGAATTATTGATTCATTGGTGATGTATGGATGAGGTAAGCCCATGATCTCAAACTATAACTCATTATTTTAATATATTTGGTGATAATTCTCAAACTACTCATATTCTTTAGCTAAAATAATAAAGAAGTGAATAAAATATTCAAAAAACTCCCCTCTCCTCAACTATAAATACCACCCATCAACACCACTTCTCCTCACACCTATAGGACTTAAATATTGTCTAAAGTATCCCCAAATCATCTTTCTTAGTCCCTACCCCATTTCCAGAATCTCTTGGTCTCAATAAAATACCAAACCAAGGTCCCTTAAAGAGGTACTCAAAGAGGAGAATTCAAGAGGTAAATCCTCTTTCTTTTCATTTAATTTTTTTTAATTTCCTTTTCATTTATTATCCTATCCTAACCTACTGTATAAAAATGATCATGGTAACTCAAGTATAATCTTTATGCTATAATGATATCATGTTAATGGAATATCCTTCATGAAACTTCTTTCTCTCTCTCTCTCTCACTTTTAAAAAATGAAATTATCAATCGTGAGGTGTCGATTTACAACCTTCGTGGATGATAGACATCCATTATTCAATTTATCTTTCAAGGATAATCATGAAACCATTTTTATAGTTGAAAAAAATTATAAAATATGTATTACATCCAATTTAATGTTCTGAAACCATTATATATACATAGTATTAATTAATTAAACAAAACTAGTGTGTAATGAATGAAAAAAACACCCAAAATAATCTAAGCAATTATCACTAAAAGTTTATCTAATGATTCATCATCATAAAATTTAAAAAAATTATATATATAAACATTTACACTTATTTATGTTCATTAATAACATATAATTCAAATTTTTTATAATTATACCTATTTTACTTGAACTTCATTACTTATAAATAAGCAAACTAATCATTAAAACCAAGGAAATGAACGCTCACAAACCCCCATTTTTCCTATGGGTTACGCTTACTATTTCTTTTTACACCAAAATTTCATAAGAAATCATTACAAGAATTAATTAGTTAGTAACTTAACAATATATTAATTAGTTTAACCTATTTTAAGTGTCATACTACTATATATAAAATTTTAAAAAATCATATTCCCACTCTCCCATCAATGCCTCATCAAAGGTCGATCAACCACCTATGGAGACATTTACTTGTCAACACATAAAACCATCCTAAAGGGTGGATGTTATAAAAAATATATAATATATAAAAATATTATTATATTCATTATATACTTCTTTAATTAATTATATTATTGTATAATTTACATTTTTATAAAATATAAAAAGTGTTGCAAGATTTGAAATTTTTAAGAAAAACATGATATAAAACACTTCAATTTTCATCAAAATAAATTAAGAAATATAATAAAATGATTATAATTGATAAAGATTTATATAAATTAATATAATTCAATTCTATATTAGTCTTTTAATAAATATAATATTTTTTGTTCAAGAGGTGAAAATGCGACAAAATTAAGTAGGAATTAAGGTAAGGGATTTCGTCTCAATTTATTTTTCATTGGGACTTACTTGGTACTGTGCACCTAATAATTTTTATATGATGTATATACTACCAATTTGATATAATTTTTCATTTTAAATTATATTTCTATTAAATATCCATATTTTTTTTTCATGGATATGATTATTATCTTAGTTGTATACTATTTTACATAAAATGTTTATTTTGAATGTTGTTTTAACTGGGGAAATATTGATGAATCTATATCCTCTAATCAATAAGAATACTTATGAGACATGTTTTTATTTAATTAAATCTATGTATGAAGAATTATTTAGACTTGAAATGATATTCAGGGCCCTCTATAGCTCCTCGATGCATTGATAGGTCTCATGAGACAAAACAGTTGGTGACAAACCCTACGTGTTTGTTTCCAAATTGAATCATATGGTCTTATACCAATATAATTAAACCATCTTGATTGTATAATGGTTCATGAACCATATACATGAATTCCATTAAATAATCATTTTATTCATTTAGTTTTTAGTTATTACTTTCCATGAGATTTTCACTATGATAAAATCTATGGATTTATTTTCATTATCAATGTATTGATGTCATGTGTTTTTAAAATTATTTACCTTTCCATAATGTATATTCCTTATTGGATTTACTTCACTTATTATTATAAATCTTACTAAGAATTTGACCTCACCCTTATTATGTTTCCTTTCCCCAAGTTATGAACAGGAATCCTTTGATTGAGTTTCAAGGATTTTGTTTATCTCATTTTATTATGTATCATGTTTGTATTTTCTATCTTTATCAATATAATGTGGGTATCACATATGTAATTTGGTCTTCCAAAAATGATAAATTTATCAGTCCTTTAGGATTTTATTCCTTGTAATCATGCTGAAGTAATAAAATAATGCACCAGCTCTGGGCTTCAGGGGTCAGGGCATTATAGTTAGTATTATAGGAAGTTTAGCAGTAACCTTAGAAACTAGAATTAGAAAACATAGTTTAGTGAAAAAAACCCTAATATAGATATTGAAGATAATCATAGAATAAAATAATGTAATTTTGGTAAATTAGAGATTATATGGGTCTTCCAAGAAATAAATCCATGTATGAATACTACAAGTTGACGTGGTTCTGGCATAGATTTACCTAGGAGTAAAAACATTCGACAAGGTGTTTTGGGCCTAACTCAGGGTAACTTGGTGCACAACAACAGGCCTTATTGTACACATGGTTTGACACTCCGATGGGATATAATTAGGATAATTTAAATTTTCTTTACAAACCAATATGAAGGGTTTAAAAGTGAATATGTCCTCAAAGAAACCATGTTTACAATTATGAGATTAGCTATGCATAAATTTTCAATTTATGTTAAGTTTTTTGATATTTATAAATTATTTATTATGATTCATAACCTAATTTAGTGTATTATATTGTTTAGTGATGGCTTCTAATGGAAGAAAAGTAATCAATACCAGTGTACAATTTAGGGATTTCTCCACTAAGAAAGTCAACACAGTTAGTGTTTTATCTGAGAAGATCATGACCATATTAGGAAAACTTACTCATGTTATGACAAATAAACATACTAAAACTATATTGGATAATTTCATGTGTAATAATCCCCCATATTTATGTGGGAATACTAATCCAGTGGTAGTTAAGAAGAAGATCAATTCCCTTGAAAATATATTTCTATCATTGGGATGCAGTGAAAACAAAAAGGTAGTACTAGAAGTATATTGTCTCAAGGGAGATGATGAATAGTGGTGGTCATTGATACAAAATACTAAGGAGGAAGAAGAAATATAGGACATTTATTGGATAAATTTTAAATAAACATTATTCGATAAATACTTCTCTTGTGAGCAACGAACTAAAATGAATATAAAATTTATTAGCTTAAAGAAAAGGGAAGAAGAGAGTGTTTTAGAGTATGAGGATACCTTCACAAGACTAGTTAGGTATTATATAGATTATGTACATAATTCTAAAGACAAGATTGATCATTTATTTTAAGGTCTTAAGTCAAGTCTCTGAAGGGAACTCTCTTCTCAACCATTTTCATCATGTGATGAAATAGTGTAAGTTCCATCAAAACAGAGAATGAATTTTATAGATCTAATTTATTTAAGGGAAATAAAAATAAGAAGAGGTATTATAATAAACGTGTAAATTTTTAAGCACCAAATAATAATAAGGGAATGAATTAATTCCCATTATGTGAAAACTGTGGAAAGAATCATCATGAAAAATGTTTGAAAGGCATGTTAGTTTGCTATAAGTGTAGAGAAAAGTGTTACTGAGATAATTAATTAAAGGGTAATAAACAATTCAATGACATTCAATGCTAAAATTTTAGAGATATAGGACACTATTAAAATTATTTTACTAAGAATCAGGGATACTTGCCTTGGAAAAGGCCTTAGGAGAAAGGATAAGTTTATGAAATCACAACTGCAGAGGTTGAAGTTCCTAATGATAATGTGGAAGGTACTTTAATCATTTTCTCAAACTTATCCAATTATTTATTTGATTCTATATCATAATTTTATTTTATATCATCCTAGTTTTATAATAAAATTATACATTTACCATTTTATTTAATAAAGGAGTTGTCAGTTAAAACTCTTAATGGAAGTATCATTGCAATAAAGATGTGTCAATCGGTCCCCTTTATGACACATAAATGTATTTCAGTTGTTGACCATATCATCATACCTATGATTGAATTTGATATAATCCTCAGTATGAACTTGATTTCAAAATATTATACAAAACATTATTACAAGAAGAAGGAAGTTACAATTTGTGAGAAAGGTGTAGGATCCCTTATCTTTTGAAAAGAAACCTCATCATCTAATTCTTATCTAGACCCGCCCCCAATAGCTCTGCTGAATGAAATTATTTGGGAGGAAGAAAACATCATCTATGGATCTTAAAATTGATTATGTACAGATTTTTAAATAATAAATTGATGTAATCCTAGAGGATTTACCTAGATATCCTCCAGAGCAGGAATTTGAGTTCTCTATTGATTTAATTCTTGGTGCAAGACCTATATCAAATACTCCTTATAGAATGGTCATTTTGGAATTAGTAGATCTAAAGAAACAACTATAGTAATTGAGTGAAAATGTATTTATTCAACTTAGTATTTCTCCATGGGGAGCCCCTATTCTATTTTTCAAGAAAAAAAGATATATCCATGAGGATATGTAATAATTATAGAGAAATCAATACTATTACAATAAAGAAGAAGTACTACCTACCTCGCATTGATGATTTATTCGATCAAACTCACAGAGCTCAATATTATTCGAAGATTGACCTTAGATATGGATATCATAAATTGTGTGTGAGGAAGGAAGATATTCCAAAGACGATATTTTGAACCATGTATGGACATTATGAATTTTAATTAATGTCATTTGGACTGAATAATACTCCCTCTATTTTCATCGATCTAATGAACATAATTTTCAAGGAATATCTTAATGATTTTTTTATAGAATTTATTAATGATATCTTGATATATTCCAAAATATATGAGGACCATGAGAAGTACTTACGAGTTGTTCTACATACTCTTAAAAGAACTAAGTTATATGGAAAGTTTAGTAAGTGTGAATTCTGGCTTCAAACAATTTCTTTTCTTGTAAAAATTATCTATAAGGATGGAATCTCATTTGATCCTTTTATGATAAAGGAAATCCAATAATAGACTACAGCAAATAACATAACTGAGGTATATAGTTTTATTGGCTTATCAGGTTACTATTAGTGTTTTGTACAGAATTTTTCCTGATTGGCTAACCCATTAACCAAGATCACACATAAAGGGGTTAATTTTATATAGATAAAAGAATGTACATAATTTTTTGAATAATTGAATGGAATATTGGTCAATGCTCCAATTTTGACTACTCCCACTAGAAATTATGGGTTTTTGATATACAGTGATGCATCAAAGAATGGACTGGGTTGTTTTCTTATGAAAAATGATAAATTTATTATTTATACATCAAGGCAATTGAAAACACATGAACAAAATTATCCAACCCATGATCTTGAGTTAAAATCTGTAATCTTTACTCTAAAATATGGAGACACTATTTCTGTGGTGAAATATGTGAGATATATACAGATGACAAGAGTTTGAAATAAATTTTTACACTAAAATAACTCAGTATGAGGCAAATGAGATGTTTTGAGTTACTAAAATATTATGATTGTTCAATACACTACCACAAAAAAAGGGATATAAGGTAGTAGATTCATTAAGCATGAAAAATTGTGGAATTTTAACCAAATGAGGATTGAGATAGATCATATGTTTACAGATCTAGTAAAGATAGATAAGGGGATTGTTAAGGAAGGGGAAACATCATTCCTTTTTCAAATTATTGTTAAACCATAATTATTAGAGAAGATAAAAATCTCTCAATCTGATGATGAGAAACTTCAATAGAAAATTAAAGTCGTTAAGGATGGAAGATTGGACCACTTCATGTACGAGGATGGAGTTCTAAAATTTAGAAAAAGGTTACATGTTCTATTAACAACTGAGATAAAAAGGGAACTATTAGATGATTCTCATATATAAAATTTCTCTATACACCCTGGTAGCAACATGATGTATAGAGATCTGAAGGAACATTTTTGGTGGGATAATATGAAGTGATAAATTACTGACTATGTTTGAAGGTGTCTGGTTTGTCAATAAGTGAAGTCTAAGAGACAAAATCCTAGAGGATTCATACAACCAATTCCTATATATATGTGGAAATGAGATGATATTATGATGGAAATTGTCATATGACTAATAATTAATCCATGAATGAATGATTCAATATGGGTTATTGTTGATCGACTTACCAAATCTGTACATTTCCACATAATAAGGTAAGATTTTCCAATATAGTGATTAAAAAGAATCTATATTAATGAAGTTTTAAGAGTTCATGGTGAACCTATATCAATTGTGTCTAATAAAGATCATTTATTTACCTTAGAATTCTAGAAGAGTCTTTAGAAGTCTTTGGATACTGAGATTAATATGAGTACTGCTTATCACCCTCAAACTGACGGGTAGTCTGAAAGGACTATTTTAACATTAGAAGACATGTAGAGATTGTGATCACTTTAATTTCAAGGTATGTGGGGTTATTACTTACCTATTGTTTAATTTTCATACAATAATAGTTTCCATTATAGTTTTTCAAATGGATCAATATGAAGCATTATATGGCAAGAGATGTCGAACTCCAACTTGTTGGGGTGAAGTTGGTGAGAGGAAACTTATAGGCCTAGAACTTGTGGAGGAAATGACATCAAAGGTAAAGGATATTCAAACACATATCAAAGTGGAAAAAAGTAGACAAAATAGTTGTGTCGATAATTGAATGAAGGATTTAGAGTTTCAAGTAGGAGATCATGTCTTTCTAAAAGTATCACCATGGAAGTGTGTCTTAAGGTTCGGTAAGAAAGGGAAACTAAGCCCAAGGTACATAAAACCATTTGAAATTCTAGAAAGAATTGGAGTTATGGCTTACCATTTAGAAATTCCACCAAGTCTATCTAAATTTCATGATGTGTTCCATGTTTCATTATTAAAGAAGTAGAAGATATACCCAACGCATGTACCCACCTATAGAGGAATAGAACTGGAACCTGAGTTGTCATACTGTGAAGAGCCTGTCGAGATTCTTGACATAAGAGAGTAAGAATTGATAAATCAAATGACTCAACTAGTATAGTTTCTTTAGAGAAACCATAATATGGAGGAATCAATGTGGGAACCTGAGCATGTTATAAAGAAGAACCACCCTCATATTTTTATAAGGCAATGTTCATAAAAATTTCAATAATGAAATTTCTATCATAGGGAATAATATAACACCCCAGGATTTTATGGTATGTGTCCTCTTTAATAATTTCAATTCATTCGATATATTACATTGCACGCAAAATTATTTCATATAAATCATATAAAATCACATAGAGAACACAAAACAAACTTTATAAATGAATAATGAATGAATTAAGTGGTATTTCTAGAAGTTAAGGAACCTATACCGATGAAATAGTAACTTGACCTTAGAAATAGTAATATGACCTTTATGAATAGTAACCAGTCAAATGAATAGTTACCACACCCATGAAAGTATAAATAAAATTTAGGTATTTAATAAATGAAATTATGATACAATTATATCATAGTGTAAGTAAATAAATATTTTAAAAAATATTGTTTAAGTGTTGGTATTTTTATAAGTCATAAATATTTAATTAAAATTTTATAATTAATAAAATTATTTAAAATAAAATTTATTCATAAATTAATATATTTTTTTTCTTTTGATTATAGGATAATTTTATGAGACCTTATTTAATTTTATAGAGTGATATAAAATGAATTATAAATTTAAAATCAATATTTTTCAAGTAATTGATTATTTTAATTAAAAATTAAATTTATCGTATTTAAAAAATTGTTTTCATAAAATTGAGTTCATTTCTGGATTATACACCTCAAAATGTGGTTAGGTTAAATTTTTTCTACTTCTCTAAAATACTTGAATTTTGTGAATAGTAAAATATGATAATTTATGATAAATGTTAAAAACTTAAATTATTGAGTCATATGTGATGTATGGATGAGTTAAGACCATAATATATAACTATCCATCATTATTTTAATATATTTGGGAATAATTATCAAACTATTCATAGTATTTATCCAAAATAATAAACAAATGAATAAAACATTAAAAAACACCCCTCACCTCCACTATAAATACCACCCCTCACCACCACTTCTCCTCACACATATAGGACTTAAATATTGTCTAAATTATACCCAAATACTCTTTCTTAGTCCCTCCCCAACATATAGGATCTCTTGTTCTCAAAAAAATACCAAACCAAGGTCCCTTAAGGAGGTACTCAAAGAGGAGAATTCAAGAGGTAAATCATCTTTCGTTTCTTTTAATTTCCTTTCAATTTCCTTTTTCATTTTTATCCTCTCCTAACCTCCTATGTCCAAATGATCATGGTAACTCAACTATCATATATATAATATAATTATATCATGTTAATTTAATATCCTTCATGAAACTCCATTATCTCTCTCTCTCTTTTTAAAAAAAAATCATTGTCCGGGAGGTGTTGATTTACAACCTTCGTGGATGATCGATTTTTATTCTTCAATTTCTCCTAAAATTCAGGTCATTAAATAATTTTTATGGTTGAAAAAATTTATAAAATATGTTTTACATCCTATTTAATGTTATGGAACCATTATACATACATATTATTAATTAATTAAACAAAACTAGTGTGTAATGATGGAAAAAACACCCAAAATAATCTAAGAAACTATCTCTAAAAGTATATCTAATTATTCATCCTCACACCATTTAAACAAATGATATATATAACCATTTACATTTATAAATGTTCATTAATAATATATAATTCCAATTTTGTATAATTATATCCATTTGACTTGAACTTCATTACTTATAAATAACCAAACTGGTCATTAAAACTTAAGAAACAAACGCTCTTAAACCCCTATTTTTTATATGGGTTACGCTTACTCTTTCTTTTTCCACCAACCATTACACAACAAATCATTAAATAAATTAATTTTTCTGTAATTTAACTATATATTAATGATTTTAATATACTTTAAGTGTCATAATACTATATATAACATTTTAAAACATCTTTTTCCCACTCTCCCATCAATGCCCCATTAAAGGTTGATCCACCACCTATAGAGACATTTACTTGTCAACACATAAAACCATCCTCAGGGATAGATGTTATAAAATATATATAATATATAAAAATATAATTATATTAATTAAATAGTTTTTAAATTAATTATATTAATGTATAAATTATATTTAGATAAAATAGAAAACGTATTTCAAGACTGGAAATTTTTAAGTAAAATATGATATAAAACGCTTAAATTTTCATCAAGAGAAATTAATATATATAATACAATGATTATAATTGTTAAATAGTTATGTAAATAACTATAATTAACTTTTTTATCAGTATTTTAATAAATATAATTTTTTTGTTCAGGAGGCGCAAACGTGATAAAATTAAACGGGAATTAAGGTAAGGGATTTCATCTTAATTTATATTTCATTAAGACTTACTTGGTATTGTGCACATAATCATTTTTATGTGGTGTATATACTACCCCTTTGAGATATTTTTTCATTTTACATTACATTTCTATTAAATATAAATATTCTTGTGTCATCAATATGATTATTGCCTTAGTTTTATACCATTTTACACAGAGTGTTTATTTTGAATGTTGTTTTAACTGGAGAAATATTGATGAATATGTATCCTAAAATCAATAAAGATACTTATGAGACATATTTTTCTTGAATTAAATATATTTATGAATAATTATTTGGACTTACAGTGAAGGTAAGGGCCCGCTATAGCCCCTCGATGCATCGACATGACTCATGAGACAAAACAGTTGGCAGAAAAACCTGCATGGTTGTTTCCAAATAGAATCAGATGGGTCTCTACCCATATAATTAAACCATATTGATGGTATAATGGTTAATTTTATATATACATGACATCCATTAAATAATCATTTTCTTCATTCAGTTTTCAGTTATTACTTTGCATGATATTTTCACTATAACAAAATCTATGGATGCATTTTCATTCCTAGTGTATTGAAGGAATATGTTTTTTAGATTATTTAACTTTCAATAATGTCAATGCCTCATTCAATTTACTTCACTTATTATTATAACTATTAATTATCATTTTATCTCACCCTTATTATCTTTCTTTCCCCTAGTTATAAAGAGGAATCCTTTTAATGAGTTTCAAATATGTTGTTTATTTAATTTTATTATGTATCATGTTTATATTTTCTATCTTTCCCAATGTACTATGGGTATCACATATGTAATTTGGTCTTCCAAAACTACTAAACTAATCAGTCCCTTTGGATTTTATTCCTTGTAATCATGCTAAAGTAATAAAATAATGCACCGGCTCTAAGCTTTAGGGGTCGGGGCATTACAATTTTATTTCCTGAGAGATTTTAATCAAATAGGTGAAGTAATAGTTGGAAATGCAGTCATATAGGATAAAATGTAATATCCACTAACTAAATATATATATCATTATAGGCATGAATCTCATGTGAGAGTCAGCGGGTTAAGACATGTTAGTAGTTGGATCTAGTAAAAGTGGAAGTGTTGAAAATGGGAGTCATGTACCCAACTTATATATGTACATTGATTACCATTACATGTATACATTTTTATATATATGTGTGTTTATCTTACCAAGATAGTTTTGATACTTTTTAATCCACTATATTTATGGAAATGTCCTTAGATTATATGTCATATCAAAGGGTTGTAGAAATTCCCATGCTATAATTAGAACCTCAAGATATTATGAAATTAATATTAAAGTTATTTCCTACGATTCTTATACATTATACTAATATGACACAGATTATGTATGACTATCAAGTGTTGGGGTATCATAATAATTGAGAATTTTTCTCATGATGTTCACACTTAGTGGTCTCGAGTGGATCAGATCTTGAATATAAACCCACTAATAGGAACATAATATTTTTCAGGTGTTATTTGTAGTTTCTATCTATGAATAAGTGTATTAGTCTCCTGACATGATATCATTATCAATGTGTACCATTTTATCACATACTTTGATGCAAGAAACAAAACATGACATTAAAGTCTTGGTGAGGTAGCTTGTGTTGGGTGTGTCTTTAGTGGTGTTGGGTTAGTCCAGCACCTCCTTATCTTAATGATCTTAAATAATGTTTGTTTTGTTTCTAATAAATATAATGTTTTATTATATTAAATCATATTCTACCCAAATTTTTAGAATTTAGTGAAGTTTTGATCTATAATTAGTTAAAAATATCTACCACTAGTTATACTAAGCTACCATCAGGATGTGATACTGTTAAGTAGAGCTACCATTGATCATTGATACCATGGATATCAAACGATGCTACAATCAAATGATCATACCACCAATATATGTTACCATCAAGGAAAAGATGACGCTATTTATATATTCAAATTTTTCTACCACTAGGATGATCTACCACCATGTATTTCTACCACCAAGATATGCTACCACTACCGCCACAACATTGCTATAGTCAAAGAATCTACTGCTCGAGATGCTACAACTAGTGATCTAACACCAAAGGCTACTTCCTTAAGTTCAAGATATTTTCATCAAGGAATCTAGTTCCAGTGGAGCTACCATAGTTATCCATAATTAATTTCAAAACTAATTTTCTAATGACTATTTTAAGGAATTTAATTTTATACAGAATCATGTAGATTTAATAATGATTATTCTTAAATAAATCTACATAAGTCGTAAAGAAAAATTCAGCATTTCCATATTTTTTATAACTATGAGGATATATATTATATTATTATTATTATTCAATAGATAATTAGATATTATAGAATGATATATATTCAGAATATCCCCATCATGTGAAAAGATGGAGTAGGATGTGTTCATAGTGAATGTGTGAAAAGAACTAAAATATACAGTAATAAAAAACTAAAAAAGAACAAATGATTTAAAAAATCATTTACGATACTCTATTTCACTATACTATCTGTGCAAACTTGGTGGAAGATTCTCTAAAAAAATCAAATATTTATGACCCTCCAATGATTTTTGGATTGAGAAGCAAAACATTTTCTCATCACTAATCTTCTTCTCTTTCTTTTTATACTTTACTTTTGATTTGTGTATATCTTTACTCCATTTTTATTTAAAAAAGTCTCATATACTAAACCAGAGTGTTATTAACACTCTCTCAATTTTATTCATCTATATTCACAAGAAAAAATATGTAAATGTTTATTTGTGACCTATAATAGTTTTATCCCATTAATAAATATAGAAGAGTCTTTCTGTCAAGACATCCTTGTGAGTTTTTGTTTATAAAACCTAATCCAAGTTATGGATCAGTTTATTTTATAATAAATTTATTTAAATTGGGTGATTTCTAAGTATAGGGGATTAAGTCTCATCTTGAGACCAAACCCATTTTTTATATTTAGTTGTGTGTTTTATTAATTTCGTTTTCTATATTTTAAATAAAAAACAGTGGCTATTAAAAATCCATAAAAAACTAAACTCTGATAGTTAACTTAAATTGTCATTTTATATACAGTGTTTTATATGAGTAGATAAGTTTCAAAAATTAAAATATTTTCCAAAGTATTTTAATTAATATTTGATCAATATTTTGTGAATATTCTCAAAATATAAAATTATATAAATCTATTATTTTTGTTAACTAGGGAATTTTTATCAAATTAGTGGATTTAGTTTATAAATTTATTTTTTTAAAAATAAATTTTATGGGTAAATCAATTCACCTTCTTTTTAAGTTTTCCACTCTAACCAAAAAAATTTATCAAAGGTATTTTTCTAAATATCTTTTAACTATGATCTAGTTGCATTTAAAGATCTTATATCTTCATAGATAATAATATATAGGAAGTAATTACCACTATTCATCCTCCTTATTTTAATAGAACTAATTATGCTCGATGGAAGATTAAAATGAAAATTCATATTGAAATAATGGGTATTGAAATTTGAAATGTGATTGATAACAAGTATGAACTACTGAAAACTTCTAGATATACTCATAGTGATCCTACTAAATATATTTATAACAATAATTATAAAGTTATGAAATTTTTATATTGTTCATTAGGAGATGAAGAAATTAATATAATATCTATTTTCACTACAACCTTTTATATTTTTCATAAACTAGATGATTCTCATGAAGAAACTTTCAATGTCAAAGAAATTTGTTTAAATACTTATAAAATTAAATATGATACTTTCAAGATGAAACCTAATGAAAAAAATTATTATATGTATCTCAGGTTCAATAAAAATGTGAACATGATGAATTCTCTTGGGAAAAAAATTCTCAAAAGGATCAACTGATGTACCTGATCAGATGTTTACTAGATAGGTAGAGAGGAACTCCAGTTTCAATAAGGGAATATTATGACATAAGTAATCTACTATTGAAAGATATTATTGGAAATATCACAATGTATGAGGATAAAATTAAAGTAAACAAAGAAGATAATGAACCAAAGATAAATTCAGTAGATTTAAAGACTTCTAACTCAAAGAAAAAATGAAAAGATGAAGGATAAAAGTTCTATTGATGATGAATCATCAGATAGTGATAAAGAAATGGAACATTTATCCAGAAGATTTAAGAAGTTATACTGGAAGAATAAGTTCTTTAAGAAACCCAGTTACAAAGGTAAGTATGATAAATTAAATTTGAGAAAAGAAGTGGAAAATTATGATTATAAAGAGGAAATAACCATCTATTAGTGAAAGAGAAAAGGACACATTAAATTAGAATATCCCAAGCTAAAATATAAGAAAAAGTATGAATAAGAAACAAGATATATAAAAAAGATATGAAATCCACCATGAGTTCCTTAGAGGACAACTCAAGTGATTCAAACTCAAGCAGGAAAGATAGAAATGATATATCCAATATGTACTTCCTGAAAAACACATCTGAGGTATTGAATGTTGTTCTTGAATCTCCTGTTCATATTTAAAATAATTTTGAAAATGAAAATGATACAGAAAATTTTTCTAGTGAAGAATTATTTGAATATTTTAATATTCTAGAATAAACATTTAATGAACTGAAATATAAATATAAATTTTTAAAGAAGTATTATGCTTTGTTTGGTCACCTTAGAATTTATTATGTTGTAGAAAAAGAGAAAAATACTCAATTATTAAAGGAAAATAATGAGCTTAAAATGTAAAATGAACAACTTAAAAAGGATATTTTACTCATGGTATAGAAATTTTGACTCAAATATTTGGTAAGAAAATTTATCTTAAATATACTATAAGAATTGGATACTAGATTTAAAAGAGGATAATTAATGAAAAAAATCATTCCAAGTTATATTTCTTCTAAATCCATAAACACTTCCTATTTTTTAGGACTTAATAATGTTTTTATTTTTGAAAGTCTTTGGTCTGATTATATAAAACCAGTTAAAAAATTATGGATTCCAAAAGGTATTATTACTAACATTTCTAGCCTGAAGAAATTATGGATTCCAAAGTTGTTTTTGGTTTAATTTTATTTTTTAGGAAAACGTCTTAAAAATTTCTAGTAATCACATATGGTATCTGGAAAATGGATGATCTAGACATATGACTAAGGACTACTTGAGATTCAGAAATATGATCAATGTTAATGGGGGAAATTTCACCTTTGGTGAAAATTCTAATGTAAATATAATCAGTCTCGGTCAAATTGATAACACTAATACTATTTTAATTTAAAAAGTTTTATTTATAGATGGACTAAACTTTAATATTCTTGGCATGTCAGAGTTATGTGATGATGGAATTCATTTTAAGTTTGAAAATAATTCCTGTAAAGTTTTTTATTTCAAATATAGTTTATTTCTATTTCATGATAAATGAAAAATTTTATACTATTAATTTGAATTATTTATTTTCTAAAAATATTTTATGTTTGAGTTCCTTTTATAAAGAATCTTGTTTTTGGAATAAGAGATAATGAAATTGTAATATTCATTCTCTTAGAAATAAAAGTATGAATTTTTAGTTAAAGATCTATATAAACAAGAATTTCCAATAGATAAATTCTATAATCCCTATCAAAAGGGAAAATAGTATAAAATCTCTTTCAAAACAAATAAAGAAGTTTAAAATTCTCAAAATTTAGAGTTTGTTAACATTAACTTGTTTGGACCCTCTAGAGTTTCAAGTTTTGGATGAAATATTATACCTATGTTATAGTGGATGATTATTCAAGATATAAATGGCTATTTTTTCTTTCTTATAAAACTAAATCTCTTTCATGTTTTTTCAAATATGCTAAATCTGTAGAGAATCTTAATGGACTTGGAATTAAAACCTTAAGATTTGATCATGGTTGTGAGTTTTAAAGTCAATAATTCTAATAATTATTCTCACAATAAGGATATATTCATAACTTTTCTACTCATAGGACCCTATAGCAGAATGGTGTAATATAAATAATAAATAGAACCCTTCAAAAAAATTATCTAACCATACTCAATGATTATTATTTACCTATTTCTTTTTGGGTAAAAGCATTAAATACAACGTTATATATAATTAATATATTTTTAATTATACCTATTTTAAAGAAGAACCCTTATGAAATAAGGAATGGAATAAAATAAAAGGTTAATTACTTTAGAGTTTTTTGATTCAAAGTCTCTATACTCAATAGAAAAGGTAATTTAGACAAATTTTCTTCTAAAAGTAATGAAGGGATTTTCCTTGAATATTCTAAAACCATTAAATAATATAGGGTATTTGATAAAAATGACTAATATTGTGAAATAATATATATGTGTCAAGTTTGATGATATGGATCCATATTATCCTAATACCTCTTTCAAAAATCTAAAGGGTGAGCTTTCCAGTTTTGACATCAATGCTAAACCTAGTAAAAATTATATCAGACCTCCTATAAACAACTATCATAGTTCTGATGAACAATATGAACCCAAACCTATAGATGAAAATGAGTTTTCAAAAACTTCTATTCTTGGAGATGTTGAGACTTATAGATATCATCCCTTAGATATTGTAGTAGGTAACCTAGATAAAGGAACTTAAACTAGATCTTATCTAAGAAACCAAGTTAAACATCAAGCATTCTTGTCAAAACTAGAACCTAAGAACATACCATAAGAAATGATGAATTCTAGGTAATGGAAATATAATAAGAGTTAAAACATTTTAAAATAAATAATGTCCGAGAACTGGTTGAAAGTCCCAAATACATTATGATCATTGGAACTAAATGGGTGTTTAGAAATAAAGCGGATGAGTTATAAAATATAATTAGAAATAAAGCTAGATTAGTTTCACAAGGATATAGTCAAGAAGAAGGTATTGATTATGAGGAAACATTTTCACTAGTAGATATAATTAAATCCATTAGAATGGTGTTTCCCTATATCCCACATTTGAATTTCAAAATATATCAAATGGATGTCAAGAGTGAATTCCTAAATGTTCATATAGGTGAGGATGTTTTTTTTAAACAACACTATGGATTTCAAAACCCACATTTTCTAAATCATGTTTTTAAATTAACAAAATATTTATATGGTTTAAAACAAGTACCTAGATCATGGTATGATAGGATTGTCTCATTTCTTATTTCAAAAAATTTTCCAAAAGGTATAGTTGACCCGACTTTATTTATAAAAATAATTTCAAAATATTTTTTAGTAGTACAAATTTATGTTGATGATATTATTTTCAGATCTTCAAGAAATTATTTATGTGATGAGTTTTCAAAAATGATGCAAAGTTAATTTGAGATGAGTTTGATGGGTGAACTTAAAGTATTACTTTCTTTTTATATTTTTCAAAATAAATATTGAATTATTTTAAATCAAAGAAATCACACTAAAGATATTTTAAAACATTTTGGTATGGATAGTATTAATGGTAGTAATACTTCTGTGAGTAATAGATGTAAGATAGATCTTGATGAAATTGGAAAACCATTTGATTAAACCACTTATATAACTATCATTGGAAGGTTACTATACTTAACTGTTAGTCGACCAAATATAATGTTTAGTGTGTTTATGTGTTTCCATTTTCAAGAAAATACATAATAATCACACATGGTTTCTATTAAAATAATATTTAAATACCTAAAGAATATAACCAACTAAGGAATTTTTTATCCTAGAGGAAAAGAATTTGATTTTGTAAGTTATTCAGATATAAATTTTGGTGGTTATAAGTTAGATAGAAAAAAAACACCTCTGAAACATGTCACTTATTAGGTAAGCCTTGTGTTCCATGGTGTTGTAAGAAACATATTTCTATGGCATTATCCACTATTGAAGCTGAGTATATAGCTATATGTAGTTTTTTTCATAGATTTTGTGGATAAAACACACTTTACTAGACTCACTACTACAAAATACACAATATACATCATTAGCCTTTATCAGCACTAGCAAAAAGCATTGATAAAGGCTTCCTTTATTAGCATGATTCTTTTAGTACTGATTAAGGATACCTTTATCGGTGCTTTATTTGTAGCGCAGATAAAGGGTGGCCTTTATCAACATATTTTCTAGTGTTGATAAAGGTATCAATCGTTGCATGAGTCCCACATTGAAATAGATGATGTTTGGACACTTCTTTATATATAATTCCACTGCATCCCAATGTTAGAAGTCTGGTACATGGATGGGATCCCGTATACACTCTTCACACACACTCATATGGGCCAACAAGCCTGCTCGGGCCTTGACCCACCCTTTGTTTACTATGGTTTAGCCCACTCACATATTGGCGGGTCCTGCACGACCCAACCCACCTATCCCACCATTTGGGCATGTACACGGCCTGACCCACCGCTTTTAGTATAAACAAATAAAAATTTAAAAAAAGTATTAAAAAAATTGAAAAAATTGAAATAATTAAACAAATAAAAATTAAAAAAATTATTAACTAAATAATTATTAATAACCTTAATATATATATATATATATTATAAGTATTAATAAATAGTGTATATTAAATATATATATAATTAATAAATTAAAATAATTAAACAAATTAAAATTAAAAAAAAGGTAAATTAAAAAAATATTAATTAAATAATTATTAATAAAAATGAATAAATTTAATATACATATATATAAATTATAAATATTAATAAATAGTATATCTTAAATATAGATATATAAAATAAATAAATTGAACTAATTAAACAAAAAAAATTAATAAATTAATAAATTATTAGAAAATTATTAATGAAACAATTATTAATAAAAATGAATAAATTTAATATATATCGGTGTGTGTGTGTTAATTATAAATAGTAATAAATAATATATATTAAATATAAATATAGAAAATGAATAAAATATAATAATTAAAAACATATTATGTCTTATTCATTTTTAATGGTTTTTATACATAATTATTCATTAATATATTTAAAAAATTTAATATAGAAATATATTCATACATATTTCCCTATATATACAATATATTTAATATTTTATAAAATATGACTTATATAATACAAAATATTTATTCTTACATTAAATAAGTCATATATTTAGTGAAAATATTTTATAATAAAAAATTAATATAAATTAAAAAAAATGACTAATTATATTGAGTAATGGACATTTAATTGAATGTCATTTTATTTTTCAATTTAATATATATCAAACGTGTGTTACATTGATTTCACACATATATATACATAATTCATGCATCTTTATATACAACTCACACACACAAAATGTTTCTATAATTTATTCAATTTTAATATTCATTTTAGAATTATATTTATTAACATAATATATTTAATATATATTATGTTTCTACTAGAAAATTTTTATCATTTTTTCTAATTTTATTCAATATATGCTTTTTATTAATTTTTCTTATTTTTTACGGATTTATTCATTTTTAATATTATTTATTCATTAATAATCTTAATTGTGTTTTTAATATTTTTTTAATTTATTTATTTTCTATTTTTCATTATTCAATATGTTTTTTTAATTTTATCCACTTTTAATATTTATTTATACATGTTTATTCATTAAAATTTATTATTTTTAATATTGTTGTAATTTATATAATTAAAATGTATTCAATTACATCTTAAGATAGATAAATATTCATTTTTAATTTTTTTAAATTATCTATATAATTAAAATTTGTTATTCATTTTTAAAATTTATTCATTCTTATTATTATTTATTTCATTCATAGATATTAAATATTATATAATGTCATTGTTCAATTTAATATATATCAATCTTGTAAATATATATATACACGTCAATTTCACACACAAATATTTATGTAATTAATGAAATCTTATATAGAAACACATACACCTAATATTTGTATAATTTATTCAAGTTTTAATATTCATTTTATAATTTCATTTGATAACATAATATATTTAATATATTATGTTTTGAATAATTAAATTTTATTTATTTATTTTTAATATTATTATAGTTTGTATTATATATTCATTTTTAATATTTTTTATATTATTTTTTTAATTTAATAATTTTCTTAAATTTATTTATACATATTTATTTACTATGTATTAAAATTATCAATATTTATTCATCTTTATTTCAATATATATTCATATTTTACATTTATTTTAACAATTTCTATAATTAATAAAACTTATCCATTTTTTAATATTTTTAAAGTCTACTCATTTTTTATTATTCAATTTCACTCATTTTTAAAATTCATGTATTTAAGATTGTATATTCATTATTAATATTAAAAATATATTTGTAAATAAATATTTATAAATAGATATATTTATAGATGTATATTTACTATATTTATAAATATAATTTTAAAAAAAAATATTTATATAATTATAAACAAATAATTAAAAACTTAAATATTTATAAATTTAAATAATTATAAAATTATAATAAATATATTTACAATATTTATATTTATATTTATATTTATATTTATATTTATATTTATATTTATATTTATATTTATATTTATATTTATATTTATATTTATATTTATATTTATATTTATATTTATATTTATATTTATATTTATATTTATATTTATATTTATATTTATATTTATATTTATATTTATATTTATATTTATATTTATATTTATATTTATATTTATATTTATATTTATATTTATATTTATATTTATATTTATATTTATATTTATATTTATATTTTTTATTAAATTTTAAAATAATTATATGGATATATATAAAGATATAAATATAATTATAAAATTATAATAAATATATTTAAATAATTAATATATTTATGATATTTATATTTATTTATATATATATATATATAATTATATTAATATATATATATATAAGGTCCAGCTAGAAGTGAAAGCTCCTGACCATTTATTAAAGGGAAAAGAAAAAGAGAACAAGCAAACAAGAAAACAGACGGGGCCATACAAAAGCAAATTCCCTCATCCAGAAAAGCAAACTATGGATTAAAAAAAGTAAGATCATTTCCATAATCATAATCATTAGCATCATCGGTAGTATCCCACTTCGATTGTGAATTATCTTGATTGAAGATCCCAAGGATCCTCTTCTTAGACCTTTCCTGCTCTCGAGTGAGTTGGATCTTTGTAGCCTTGGAGGATGACTTGGTAGATGCATTCCTGGGCGGATTGGATTAATCCTTCTATAGCCTTCTTTTTTGAGGAATCAAAGTTAAACCTCCACAACTGACCATCTTGACCTTGTCATTTAGTATAGCATCCTTAAAGGAAACAGGGTCATCGTTGCCTATTGATCGAAAATGATTGGTATCCAATATGACCATCCACTTCTCCTTATCACTTCTATCATTCGATACATTACCTCATTTACCCAACACTCCTAAAGATCTGAAGCCTTTCTGAATATCTTGAAGATAATCTATGCTCTATTGAACATCATATTGGCCAGGCCCATCATCCTTTGGAACATGTCCTAAAAATTCCACAGTCATTAGCTACACAATACAACCATGATCATCAATTTGTAAAGGAGAGTACCCTATCACAACACTAACATACTCATCTACGTATTTTCCAACCTCACTAGTGTGCTTCCTATCTTGTCTAGTGCATTTCATGAAAATAAAATTAGAACCACCAACCTGTTGAACAAGTTCTGATGCAGTTCCATGCTAATTCAATTCATCACCAATAGCAGCACCATTTGTTTCCCCTTGCATTACATTAAATTAAGAGGGACTAGCATAGACAAAATTTACACTACTCCAATATTCTAGTTCCTCAACCATTCTTTTTCCCTTTCCCCTATCAAGATGGGGGGTGATTTCAACCAATAGAAACTATATTATTTTTCACTTTGTACCACCTCAATTTCCTCCTACAAGAAGACTCGGTATGCCCTTTTAATGAAAAAAAGAGAAAATTGCATTTTTATGATAGATATCCTTGCTATGACTAATGATTTTACATTGTAGGAATAAGTATGGTAGCCTTTTATATTCCACTTTTAGAGAGATATCATCATCCAGTGATGACAAGATAATATTATTAATCACAAAATGTCTTATGTCTTCCTCCACCGGTACCCTAACATAATGATGGAATTGGAAAACCTCTATGGTCCTATCCATTTTGATCATAATTACCACAGCATAGTCTATATCAAACAGAATATTAGGGTGTCATGGTATCTAGTTTAGGTGAATAATTTTGATCTAGACTTGAGATTGAGTATTTTTTATATCAAATGGATTGAAACATAAGTCTCATTATTAAAAGAAAACCATACCTGGATTTAATGAAATTGATCTATTCCCTCATGCTCTGTGCTTCAAATCCTCTAATTATATAATGATGTGAAATAATCCATGGCTAATTGATATGAATTTCCAATTAGAAAAACCCCATACATAATTAAGCTTCTAGAACAGATCCTTAGTTTTACAAAGCCTTCCTATAGTAGGAAAAAAATCCTTACAATAATGAAATGCTTACAAATATTGAACCTGACAAGAATATATTCCTTATTTGAAATCACATGGGTAGTGTCGCCATTCTTCACAATTCGTTCTGGAGAAATTTATTTTAGAGAAACAAAATTCCTTCTATTGGAGTCTCATTCAACTAACCCAAAACCAGATAGGGATTTTTCCAAATTTGTTAGATTATCATAATTCTTTACCACAATGGATGAACTAGATCGCCCCTCCACTATCTCCTTAAATGTTTCACCAGGGAAACGAGACATGTTCTCCACTACCCAAGCCACCATGGATCTATTAACTTCATTTGAATCAACCACATTCACAAGGATTCTATTCACCCCCATCACTACAGAATGAAAATCCATCACTTCAAGCATCATGGAATATTGAAGGGTGTCGTCCGCCACAGCCACCACATTATCTTGACTTTTACCATCTTCAATGGCCTTCGTTGACAATCTAGAGTTGATAATCAGCTCAGATCTGAAAACTCTACCATATTTGGTCTCCAACACTACATATCATAGCACATCAGAGCAGATCGAAGCAGTCTCAATGAACACCATTCATATCGGTTTCCATCACTGAGTTCCATCGATTACCACTTGTCTCAGATGATCCAAAAGTTCTAGATTAATGAGAATGGTTGATCTCATCTACCTAGACCACCCTCAACCGAACACATCGAGATCAGCAGGTACCCACATTAGCATCTTGATCATTCTTGCCTCCATCCAGAAGGATGAATCCAAAAAAAATGAGGGATCGCCAAAGATGGGCGTCGCTAACCCACCAGGATGTCGGAATCGCCATGAAGCTTCTCCAAACCTTCTCTATCCTTCTAAGAATATTTATATTGATATAAATATACCTAAAAATGTTTATTTACTATATTTATAAAATTATATATTTGTAATTATAAATAAATAAATAATTTTTTTTAAAAAAAAAGTATTTATATAATTATAAATAAATAATTATAAATTTAAATAATTGTAAAATTATAATAAATATATTTAATATATTTATGTTTATATTTATATTTATTTATTATTTATATATATAATTATATAAATATATATATAATGAAATAAATATATTTATAATTATATAAAAATGTTTATAAATATATCTATTTCTAATTATAACTATAAATATTTATCTTTGCTTAACAAGCATTGATAAAAGCCCTCTTTATCAGTGTTGAAGTTTCATCGCTGATAAAGATATCTTTTATCAGCACCTTTTTAGTATTGATAAAGAGTTATTTTATTAGCACTTATTATTTTAGATCTGATAAAACACCTATATCAGTGCTTTTTTAGAAACTCTAATAAAACTCTCCCAGATATTTTAAAAGTAACCCTAACTGAATAGATTTCATCTGCACTATTCAATATCTCACGGAATTCCAGCGCTGTCATCGCTCCCCCTCTACCTTCACTCAGACGAATCAATCCTCAAATCCAAGGTATGTTATTTTTTATCCTCTTCCCTAATCTAATTCATGTTAAATTCTTATATCCTTTACTTTATCGGTTTCCTCTTGCTTGTTTGAGTATGTGTGAGGTTCAACATGGTGAAAAAGGTAGAGTACAAAGCCTTTCTATATTTAGGTACACTGCATCATGGGAGTATGTTCGAATGACCTAGGTTTCCATAGAATGAATCATCTATAGGTTTAATGTATTGGATTCATCCAGTGAAGTTATGGGAATCATAATAGAAAGGACTAGATGAAAATCATTGTTTAATGAAAGATAAAATAATAAATGTTATTCATTCAAACTATGATGAGGAAATACCAACTATACTTCATCATAGTTTTAATTTTGTGTCCCATTGCTCATCAATTTTTAACTATGATCCATTATTTTCTTTCACTTGTTTCTTTCTCGTGTTTCGCGTCACTTTTTTCACACTTTAATTATTATTTTTTTGTTTATATTTTTTAAAATCCTAAAACACATCCACCCTTCATCATGGGATATGACCCTCCCACTTCTTTACAAGTTTATTTCATGTACTAAATAATTTTTACTGTCCAATGATAGGATAGGAATAATTTTATCATTATTGAGGAAGGAATAAAAATACAAAGGGAGAAATATAAAAAATATAAAAATCTATAAATACCAAAAACATTAAAAAACTGATCAAAAGTGTACTTAAAACTCAAAAATATGCTTGTTTCTTAGTGTGTTTGATCTAGAAAACTTCTTGTTGTTATTTAGTGTTTTACTTAATTGTTATCGTTGATAATATAATTTATTGAAACATCTCTTTATGTATTTTGATATCTTTTCTTTATTTATTTGATAATATGCATGGTGATTGATTGATTTATTAATTAATCTGTAGAATGATTTATCTGGATGGATAAATTTAATGAATTATCTTATAATAGTTGTTTTTTAAATTTTGAAATTTAAACTTCTAGATAAATGTGTTTTTCAAAAAAAAAATAAGGAATGAGATTATCAATATTTAAAATAAAATGAGAAATTATAATGAGTCCTTTGAAATTTTATGATATCAAATAATTTAATTTTCACTTTGTTATGAAATTTTTATAATAGTATTAATGTTTTAAAATTTATTTTAAATAAAAAAATATGTGTTTTAATGTTTTAGTATTTTTAAATTTGATAATCTTGGGTTAAATTGGTATATATAAAAGTTATTTTAGAAAACTGTTACTTTTTTAGTATAAAAAATACTTAAATTATTTATTAAATGATTCTTATTATATAATATAATGTTTTAAAGAAATATTTTAAGTTGGTTGTTTCTTGAGTTAAATTATAAATTGTATTTTAAAAGTGATGCAATATAATTATTATCTAATAAAGTCTCATTTTTTTATATTAAACTGATTATTATTTTCATATATACATAAATATTTATAGGATGGGATATTTGAATGAGTTGTGAAGTTTTTATAAATTAAATTTATGGATGAATTTCTTGTTTGAGAAGTTTTATTCAAAATAAAAAGGTTTTAAGGTTTTTGAAGTTGAAAAGTTCAAATTATATGGATTCAAAGATTTTTTTAGAAATAAATGAGTTTCTTATATTTTTATAAGTCTAAATTTTATCTCATTATTTTTTTCTTGAAATTATAATGATATATTAAAATAAAATTATGTGATCACTTTTTATCTATTTCTCCCATTTGAACATATTTGTTTATTTTTAATTTTCCTAGATGATTTTAACAACGCATGCAAGTGATTTTATTTGTCCTCGGTTTACCTAACTAATTATCCACCTGATATCTCTTCCCTCGAGTCATTATTATCCAACCCTCTTCCTCACCTTAACATTCATTTTCACTCATTCATCATTATTTATTACTCTAATTGAATGGATCTTCTAACTATGCACCGCAAAAACACTGCCCACTTATCATGTAAGGTGGTGACTACAAATGATAAGTAGGATATGTTTTTGCAATGCATATATGGTAATCAGTTCCAAGTTTTGAGTATCTACACTACTTTTAGGGATTAAAATCAAACAATTATTCCCATTTGTTTCCAAGTATCCCTCCAACTCCCATAGACTAAAACCACAGTGTCTTTTTAAAACAAGTCATTACCTTGTTTATTTTATTTTTAGTGACCATTATTGTATCATCTTTCAATATTGTATTCTTTTCTGGAAATAAAAATATAATGAAATGTGGTTTCATTATGGACTTAATTTACTTTTGATATTTTGGGAAAGTTTATTTAAACTTTAATTAATAAAGGGGGTCTTCTTATTTATTTTTTAGTGATTTTATTAATTTTTTAATATCATTTTCAATATTTTATGAATTAATTTTATATTAATATTTTATGAATTATTATGTTTTGTGGAATTATATATTTTGAATTCACATTCCTTTAATTTTAAATAAAATAGAATATGCATGTTTTATATAAAAAATATAATTAATTTTAAAGTAGAATCTATGTGAAAAATATTATTATTATTTTGATCTATTGTGTATCATTAGGAATTGTTTGAGTGTCACCCATAAAAATTTCTAATTTAAAACAAATTTATCTCAAACACATACATGATTAGAAGATAGTAGAATAATTTTATAATTATAATCTCCCCTAACCATAAATGCGGTATAAATTTTATTAAGAATTAGAATAATCTTTTGGATATACCTATGAAGGTTTTGACTATTAGATGTAGGAGATAGATTATAGTTATCAGCATCATTGTTAGAGATGGAATTAGAATGTTTTGGATATTAATAATATGAAATAAATTCTAACTAAATTTTTTGGAATGTTTATTAATAGAAATTATTTATAGTATTCTTAAGTAAATTTAATATAGGTTTTGGATATTATAGGATTTGATAAATAATTCTAAGATTGATAAATCTAAAATTTTTGAAATAGGGGTTCATCGGTGGGTTACAGTAAAAATATATTTTTTGATATTCCTATAATACATGGTTTAAAATAATCTATAAAAAAAAAGAGTAACATGGAATACAACTTCCCTTTTATCTTCAATAATAGTTTCAACCATTTATTTCATGAAATTCCAATCTCCTTCCATATTTCAAAATTCAGTGATTACATAACCTTTTATGTTCTGAGGAAATATATTTTTATACAAATTTATTAATTCATGTCACAATTAAATGACAAGAAAGAACAAGAATTTACAAAGGAATTCTACCATCCAAAAATAAATAAATTTTGTTTCCAATATATTTATTAACACATTTTTGTCTCACACAACATTAAATCGAGAACCTAGACCAAAAGTTTCATATTTACCCTAGGTTGTTTCTCTTTATATCACCCTTGTGTAAAATGATAACTTGACTGGAATCATAACTGATAACATTCAAATGTTGGGCTCCCCTTATTAGAATTATCTATAACTTTATCCTTTGATTATAAATATCTTATTTGTATTTATTTATTATTTATACAAAATGAATATTTTATGAACCTAATATGATTAATATGAACTGAAAATGGATGAATTATGATCATATAAAAAATAGTATGAAGATAGAGTTAAATAGTTAATCAAGTTTGCAATAGATCATGTATACGTACCTTCTCAAATCATGTGTCTATGTTTACATTGTTTTTATTCGATAAAAATTAGTCTTAAAGAGTTTTAAGAACATTTTATTTGTTATGAAATAGATTAAAGTTATAAATGATGGACTAAACATGGTTAAAACTAAACATGCACACTGATTAGGATGAAACTTTGGTTTATAGATCATTTGATATGAATACTAGTGAAAATGATGATGGTGATCGTATGGTATAACTGATAATGGAAATTAAAGATGAACTTCTTGATTGTCCAAACCTTTTTGAGAAGTTAAATAGTTTTTCTAAGAGACCATTGTATATCAGTTGTACTAAATACACAATATTTTTAGATGTATTGAAGTTATATAATTTGAAATCTAGTGGTGGATAGAGCGACACAAACTTTACAGAACTACTTAGTCTCCTATATGATATGATACCATAATAAAATTAGATTCCTTATCAAACATATGACACTAAATAAATGCTACATTAAATGGGAATAATCTTTAAAAAAATTCCTAATTGTAAAAATGATTGCATATTTTTTTACAAGGGCCATGAATCAATCATAAAACAACCTAAGTGTGGAGTGAATCGATAAAAGAAAGATGAATCAAGTCCTTCAAAATTTGAATGGTACTTTCTTATCAATCAATAGTTTAGAGGACTATATGGATGTGAGGAAACCACAGGGAAATTAGCATGTCACATGGATACAAGAATTAAATAAAGGAAACTACATCATCTATCATACTCTCCTCAATGGAAGAAAATTGATTATGAGTATCCTAAATTTCGATATGGGTTAAGAAACTTCTATATTGTGTTATCTATAGATGGAATAAATCCTTTTGGTTTACAGAGTCGTACTTATAGTAAATGGCCAGTTATGCTGGTAAATGGTAACTTCTTTATGGTTATGCATGAAGTTAAAATACATTATTTTGTATTTACTTATATCTAGACAAAAAAATCCAGTAATGATATTGATATAGATTTTCCTCTATTGATAAAAGATGTGAAATTGATGTGGGGTACAAGTGTTACAATGTATGATGCTCATGGAAGTGAAGAATTCACACTGAGGGCCATGTTTTATAGAATGATAGATGACTTTATAGCTTATGGAAATTTGGAAGGATATAGAATTAAAGAAATATTGGGGTGTCCCATTTTTAAATAATGCACACACTCAGTTTGATTGAAATATTCCTTGAAGATTGTGTTTTTAGGACATAAAATTGTTTTACCTTGACAACATAAATATTGATCCTAGACAACAACATTCGATGGGAATACCAAAAAAGGTACAACAACATCTCCACTAATTTTTGTTCAATTATTTGATAAAGTAAAAGATATTGAAAATGTTTTCATTTAACTATTCCTGAAATACCATATGAAATTAGGTTGGAAAAGGAGATCAATTTTCTTTTAATAATTATACTAGAATTGTTTGTATATCATACATTTTATTGATATCATGTATGAAGAAAAAATTTATTTGATAGTGTTATTATCATGCTAATAAATTTTTTTGAAAAAACAAAATATGGAATCAAGGCTAGGTTGGACATGATTAACATAGGGATAAGGGAAGAGTTGGCACCAATGAAGGGTAGAAGTCCAAAATTTCTTCCTCCAGTAGCTTACACTCTATCCAAAAAAAAATGAAAATTCCTCATTTTACTTAATGGTGTAAAAGTTCCAGAGTGATATTTATCAAAAATAAAGAATGTCATGTCAATGACTAATTATAAGTTATAGGGACTAAAATACCATGAATGTCATGTTTTGATACAATATTTGATCCATGTTACATTACATTGTATTCTTCCTAAAAATATATGATATAAATTAACCTGACTCTACTTATTTTTCAAAGCCATATGCAGTGAAGTTATAGACCCGATGAAGTTTCCAATCATAAATAAGGAGGTTGCATTCATATTATGTGAATTAGAGATGTTATTCCCACCATTATTTTTATATAATAGCCCAGCTGATGGTTCACTTGGTTAGAGAGGTTTAACTATGTGGTCTTATCCATTATAGATGGATGTACCCCATTGAATGGTATATGAATATTTTGAAAGGCTACATCATGAACCAAAGTCATCCATAAGGTTTTATTGTAGAATGATATATTTTAGAAGAATTTATTGAATTCTTTACCAATTACCTATCAGATGTTGACAGCATTTGTATCCCAAATTCTTGTCATAGTACATTCCTTATGGGTGAAGGGATTTTTGGAAGAGATTCTATTACAATTACCATCATGGAGTAGGATAAATATCGCCTTTGAATTTTACATAATAATAAATATTTTGATCCATATTTTTAATCCCATAAAGTTAGACATTTGAATCCATCAATGTCTGAAGTATGGATATCAAATATATATAATCAATAGTTTATAGGATGGTTCTAAGATTATATTTATAAAGAGTTATCTGAAAATATGAATTCAATTACCGAACAACTTTGATGGTTACTCAGGGGACCAAATTCAAATGTTATATCTTATAATGGTTTCTTAATTAATGATTATACATTCTATATAAAAGAACACAATGACCTCATTTCGATGAAAAATAGTAGAGATACACTTGTGGAATAAGTGATCCACATATCTGGTTCCAAGGATAAAAATACAATTTATGCAAATATGTCATATTTTGGCACCATCGAACAGATATATAAGTTGGATTATACAACATTTCAAGTGCCAATATTTCATTGAAATGGGATGACAATAGAAGTGTAGTGAAAGATGATGAAATGTGATTCATGAAGGTGAATTTCAGTGTAGAAGGGGAAAAGGATGATCCATTTATAATGGAATCACAAGTAGTATAGGTATTTTATGTATTAAATCTAGCAACCAATAATTGGTCAATTTTCCTACTAAAAACTAAAACAATTATAGGGTATGATGAAAATTCAATCAATGATTACCCTTTTATTAGGATATCACAATCATTTCATGGTGGTCCCAATGTAGAAAATGTCTTATATATTAGAGGGGACCACGAATATGGGATTTGGGATTTTGATAGCAAATCCAAATCCCTTCAGCCTTTAAAGAAAAGAAAGAGAGTACAATGAGTAGGTTAAAGTGTTTTTAATATACTATTCATTTCCTTATAATATTTTGTGTTCTCTACTGTATTTGCGTAATCTAAATTAAAATTTTGATTACTCATGCAGACAATGGACTCTACACATGATGATGTTACCAATATCAGGGAAGAATAGGTGGTTGATACTGAAACTATAGAATTATAAGGGGATCAACACCATGTTGATGAAAAAAACAAGAATGATGCATCATCATAGTGTTGACTAAAATTATAAAGGCAATAAGTAAGGGTATAAAATTTGAGGTTGTATGGGATCAACATGAACAACCTATTAACCCCAACAATTCAATGTTCATTATTTATATTGGGGTCACAATAAGAATGAATAGGTTGGTTGATATAGATTTGTGGAACTATTTCCAACCTATAATAAGGGAAACCATTTGGAAATATATTAAGGTAATGTTATGATATACTTACTCTATTTTACCAAAAATTATATAATGAAACTTTGGTTTATTTTTAATTATCCCTTTCAAGGTTCATTTATTTTATATGATTTCCATAAGAAATATGTATTGATGGCCACTAAAAAATCCCATAGAGGCTTCCATAAAATTCTTTCCCAGTTTCATTTTAGGGATGCTGAGGGGAAACTAAATCCCCACACACTAGTTACGTATGTACACATTATAAATCATGAAATATGGAATTATTTCATCATACATCACGATGAGAAATAATTTTAGGCGAATTGTAGTTGTAATATATTATTTTAAATTATTTATTTTATCTAATTTGATTCTAAATTGTCAATTTATGAAACAGAAAAGGAGTGATGAAAATAAACAACATGCATCAAAATAAATGTACCCCTATTACAAAGTAGGGATGGGGTATTATTCACTAGAGAAAAATAGTATATATTTTAAATTAAAAATAAAATTTTTATGTGATATTAAATAACATATATTTATTTTTTTTATATGAATATTGATGAATCAAAATTAGAATCCACTTTCATACCACGTCATGTTTTATGAAATGTGCCCCATGTAAAAAATGAGGGTAAAGTAGTTGATAAAAACAAAAAATAAGTATGGAAAACTTGTGTAAGTATAACATAATAATAATTAATTATGATTTATAATATTATTACATAAAAATATCTATTTATGTTCATAATTTTTTATATGATTTAGACATAAGAATTAGTAGTTACAGTACTGGAAGAAAAACTAATTTCAATAGCTTTGAATAAACTGGAGAAATATTGTTATGTTAGAGGTGTAGATTTTATATTGTCTCATCAAACATATTTAGAGAAGACACAACTGTAAGAAAATATATATTAGTTGATGAAAGGATTTCAGGAATAAATATATTATTTGTAAGATATTATTATCCAGTCTAGTTTAGTATACTAATATATATGAAAGGATCAAAGAGAACCAATAGTGGAACAAAGATCATCGCATGAACAACCAAATTACCCCCACTAGCATTGAGTCTAGTCATTCACATCAAGTTCATACCTTACCCAAGGCAATCAATTTTTTCATTACTATTTCTCCTAAATGTGAATCAAATAATTTAGAGTAACTTTATATTACTATAATTTTATAGGGTGAAGTTTTATGTGATTTCTATCTATCAACACCCACGCATCGCCTTTTTTCTAGGGGTATGGTGTATAATATCCTTGGAGACAAGATACACAAAAAATAACTCCCAAAATATCACATGAGAGTGGGGATTTAAGTAACTCAAGATTCGAGCATTGAGTTTCTTATTCCACTTGATGATTCAGATATTACAATGATCAATGATGCTATTAGAACTTTCATAGCATGGATATCTAATATTATAAATATAAATGAGGTATGTCCTTAACAAATTTTTTCAAATGAAAAACCTGGAACAATTAATGAAAAAAGTTCTGAAGTGAGGTATGCTATTACATATGGATAAAATGATGGGGAAGTGGAAGGTCAGATCAAGACAGCCTAATAAATTGACTAATAAAACAAAAAGACCTTTTGGGAGTACCTCCCCCCTATCAGTTCCACTTCAACATATATTATCATTATAACTTCATGAAAACACCACATTAAAAGATGGAGATGTGTCCAATATTCTATATAAAGAAGAAATATTTAGAATTTTCATTACAGACGTAGTTAGTCTCAAGAGTATAAATGAGATTCTCAAGTTTGAATGGATGGGAGTATCAATTCTGAATACATAAAAATGGTACATTTTCATAATACACCTTTCCAAAAAATGATATAATATTTTCATTAAAGTTAATAACTATCAATATTTTCTACATATGTTTATATTACAACTATATAAAGGTAAAACCTTGTGAAGCACGGTTTGGATTTATTAAAATCTATATCATTTATACAAACAAAATTTAATTAGAGTTGAAAGAAATTTAAAAGAAAAAAATATAATCTAAATAAAGTGTTTGAGAAGAAAATAATAGATGATAGACATGTTTTAATTCCTAAAATGTATGGGTAAAACTCTATAATCTAATCATATAAAATATATTTTTATTTTTTTATTACTTATTTTTTCTATTTTCTTAGGAAGCACTAGATACCGATTGTAATCAATCTGGAAACCCCAAATATTTATTTTTTGGAACCAATGCATGGATTTCTAACAAACCATCCATGCATGATGTGTATTGTGAATTTTTGATGCAAAAAACCAATATTTTATAGATAAAATTTGCATTATATTTTTCAGTTTATATTTTAACACGAATTTTCTTATTATAGGGAAATTGTTAAATATATTCTAAATCATGGTGTGAGTTAAGTGACTGAAAATAAGAATCCTACAGATTACTTAAAATGGAAATATATTAGGGTATATATAAAAATATTTAAAAATTAAAACAAATGTAAAAGAAATTTAATTATTCTGGTCAATGTTTCTATGGTGTCTAAATAAATATAACAGAAATTATTATAGATATTATGTGTTCACATTTATGAAATATAATATATACCATCAAAATACCAGCATCCCCAAACAGGTAATTTTTTAAGTTAATTTCAATTTCATTAAAAATATTTATTAATTGTTTATTTTTCTATATTTTATCAGTACTACAAATATTTCATAATATCTACATACTCAAAAGAAAGAGTAAATGTTTTTAAAGATGACTGGGAATCATATATGGTTTTGGAATGTTTTATGAAATCAAAATTAGGTGATTACCTACTATGTTTTTTATCTAATATGGGTTATTACCTTATAAATATATTTGGGGTGGGAAGCATTAGTATCAAAATTATTATATATTATTTTTGATTTGTTTATCAAGGAGAAGTATGATAGCGGAAATCAATTTTTTTAGAAATGAATGAGAAAAATATATGGGGATAAAATGTATACAGACATCATGAATAGGTGACTTTCTACTACTTATTTAGTTAATTTTATCATCATTTTACCTACTTTTTTAGTTAATTTACTTATCATTTTTATTTGATACATATTTTTTAAAATTTAAACATTATTTCAAAACACATTTCACATGATCAAAACCAATAAAAAATTCATATTGTCTTGGTACTTTAGTAAAATGGTTCATAATTAATTTTTGATGTGTAGGAATTGACCGTACATCAATCTGACACAAGATGTGGTTGGTATGACTTGAAGTGTGTGTTTTCAGTTTAAAATGAAATTTTAGTAAAAAAACAAGTGGCATACTCAAAACCAAGAAAACATAATCATATTGTTTTGATACTTTATTAAAACAATCCATAAGTCATTTTTGATGTGTAGGAATTATCCTCACCTCAATATGATGCATGGTGTGACTGATATGACTCAAAGTGTCATTTATCAGTTTAAAATTGAGAATTTTGTTAAAAACATATTTTACACACTAAGAGCTGAGAAAAAATTGTCTGATATCTTCAAAATTTAGGAAAATGATCCATAATTTATTTTTAATGTATAAAAATTGACTACATTCCAATCTGGCACCCGATGTGGTCAGCATGACTCAAAGTGTGTGTTTTCAGTTTAAAATGACATTTTAGTAAAAAAAAGTGACATACAAAAAATTGATAAAACACATTATTAATATTTTTATACTTTAAGAAAATGATCCATAAGTTATTTTTGAGGTATAGAAATCAGTCACACCTCAATTCGACGCATAGTGTGATGAGTATTGCTCAAATTGTGTGGTTTGAGTTTAAAATTCACATTTTAGTAAAAAATAAAAGTGACATACTCAAAACTAAGAAAATGCATTATTATTGTTTCAGTACTTTAGTAAAATAATCCCTCTATCATTTTTTATGTGTAGGAATCAGCCTCACTTAAATCTAATACATGGTGTGCCCGATATGACTCAAATTGTCCATTATCGGTTTAAAATTGACATTGTAATTCAAAACGTGTGGCACTCATAGAAAATAAAGTAATATTTCTCATATTATCTTGATAATTTAATGAAATTATTCATAATTAATTTGTGATGTGTATGAATTGGACTCATATTAAACTAACACATAATGTGATTGGTATGACTCTAAGTGCGTATTTTTAGTTTAAAATAATATTTTAGTAAAAAAATAAGTGACATACTCAAAACCAATAAAACACATTTGGATTGTTTTGATAATTTAAAAAAATGATCCATATTTCATTTGTAACATGTATTAATCATCCACACACTGATATGACGCACGGTGTGACTGATATGACTCAATGTGCATGTTTTCAATTTAAACTTATATTTTAGAAAAAACCAAAGTGGAAAAATAAAAAACAAGAAAAAGGATTTATATTGGCTTGATACTTTATAAAAAATATTCATAAGTCACGTGTGATTTATAAAAATTTATCTCACATCAATATGATGTTTTTTGTGACTGGTATGACTCCAAGTGTGTCTTTTTATTTAAAATTGAAAATTTAGTAAAAAAGCCAAGTGACCTGTTCAAAATTGAGAAAATGAATTTGGATTGTTTCAATAATTTAATACAATGATCCATAAGTCATTTGTTATGTGTAAGAATCAGACACACCTAAATATTATAGATGGTGTTCCCGGTATGACTGAAAGTGTCTGTTATCAGTTTAAAATTGACAATTTAGTTAAAAATGTGTGTCACTCACTAAAAACCAAACAAAAAGGCTTAGATTGTCATGAAAATTTAGTACAATAGTCCATAATTCATTTTTTAGATGTAGTAATTAACCACACATTAATTTGACACCTGATGTGGTCAGTATGACTCAAAGTGTTTGTTTTCAATTTAAAACGACATTTTAATAAAAAGGTGACATATTAAAAACTAAGAAAATGCATTCATATTCTTTTAATACTTTAGTAAAACAATCTATAAGTCATTTGTGACATGTAGTAATCATAATCACCTTAATATGATGTACAGTGTGACTGGTATTACTAAATTGTTTGGTTTGATTTTAAAATTGAAATTTTAGTAAAAAGGATAAGTGACATACTCAAAAATGAGAAAACAAATTCAGATTGTTTCAGTACTTTAGAAAATGATCCCTCGATAAAAAATTTTGTGTGGGAATCATCTGAACCTTAATTCGGTACACGGTGTGCCCTGTATGACTCAAAATGTCTGTTATTAGTTTAAAATTAACATTTTAGTTCAAAACATGTGTCCCTCACTGAAAACCAAGAAAACACACTCAGATTGTATTTATAAGTTTTAAAAGTGATTCATAATTAATTTTTGACATGTAGGAATTAGTCTCACATCAAACTGACACGCAATTTGATCGATAGGACTCCAAATGCATATTTTTAGTTTAAAATTATATTTTAGTAAAAAAAGGAAACATACTCAAAATGAATCAAATGCATTCAAATTGTTTTCATACTTTAGTAAAAAGATCTATAAGTTAATTTTGACATGTAAGAATCATTCAGATGTCAATCTAATGCACAGTATGACCAGTATGACTCAAAGTGTGTGTTTTTAGTTTAAAATGGAATTTTAGTAAAAACCATAAGTGGCATAATTAAAATAGAGAAAACAAATTTTTATTAACTTAATAATTTATAACAATAATCCATAATTTATTTTTTACATATATAAATTTATTTCACCTTAATTAAACACATATAGTGACTCGTATGACTCCAAGTGTGTCTTTTTATTTAAAACTAACATTTTAGTAAAAAATACAACTGATATACTCAAAAATGAGGAAAAACATTCATATTTTTTGATATTTTAGGAAAATGATCCATAAGTCATTTGTGATGTGTAGGAATCAGTCACACCTCAATCTGATACACAGTTTTCCTGGTATGACTCAAAGTGTCTGTTATCAGTTTAAAATTGATGATTTTGTTAAAAACATGTGTCACTCACTGAAAACCAAACAAACAAACTTGTATTGTCTTGATAATTTTGAAAAATATTTCATATATCATTTTTGAAGTGTATGAATAAATCTCATATCAAACAGACACACGATGTTTCCAGAATGACTCAAAGTGTGTGTTTTCGGTATAAAATGTCATTTTAGTAAAACAATAGGTGACATACTCAAAAGTAGGAAAACATATTTAGAATGCTTTGTTACTTTAGTAAAAATATCCATAAGTCATTTTTGACATGTAGGAATCAAACTCACTTCAATATAACATAAGGTGTGATCAATGTTACTCAAATAGTGTGGTTTTAGTTTAAAATTAACATTTTAGTTGAAAATACAAGTCACATAATCAAAAATGTGAAAATGAATTCCGATTGTTTTGATACTTTAGGAAAACAAACCATATGTCATTTTTTATGAGTAGGAATTATTCAAACCTCAATTTGATACATGGTGTGCCTGATATGACTCAAAGTGTAGATTATCGATTTAAAATTTTCAATTTACTTAAAAATTTGTGTCACTCACTAAAAACGGATCAAACACGCTCATATTGTATTTATAATTTTGTAAAACGATTTATATGTCATTTGTGGTGTATATGAATTGACCACACATCAATCCAATACACAATGTGGTTGTTATGACTCGAAGTGAGTGTTTTCAATATATATGTTCCATTTTAGTTTAAAATGTGCATCACATCACTAAAACCAAGCAGACAAGATCGTATTGTCTATCCATCATTTTATTTGCTATTACATAATTAATTTCCTTATCATTTTATCTTATACTTATTTAGTTAATTTTCATATATATAATTCTTGAATAAAAACAAGAAATTGTGTGACCATTGAAGTCTTATTCTCAAAAAGCAAGTCCTCTTGAATTGGATCCCATCCATACTGAGTTTTTTATCACCACGGATGAGACCCAATTCAAGAGGAACCTATTTTGAGAACAAAAATAAATGGTGTTACTTGTAAGAATCAACATCAACTCAATCTAATACATGGTGTGTCCAGTATGACTCAAAGTATATGTTTTTATTTTAAAATTGACAATTTTTTTAAAATTTATTTCTTTATAGTATTACTAACATAAGAATTTTTTTCTTATATAGGTTAATTTTTTTGCTCGATCTAGGGTGATTTGTTCAAAAACTAATAGAATGATCGGGGATCATGGATCAAAGGCCAAAAAAAAGGAACATTGATGTTTTTTAATGTTTTTGATAATTTGTACTTGCTCATGTAATTGTACAAACCAAAGTTTCAAATTTATATAATATAGTGCTTGTTTCTTATATTTTTGTTTTAAATTTTATTTTAATTAAATTTTTTATTTTCAAACTTTACTTTTTGTTTTTACGATTGTAGTGTGCTATAATTTAAATAGAACATTACAGCAATGTGCCCCTTTATCAGCGCTAAATAAAAGCACCGATAAAGGTCACCTTTATTAGTGTTTTTTGTAGTGCTAATAAAGTGTGCCTTTATTAATTATTCTATAGCACTGATAAAATCTTAGGTATTTTAATCATGTCACAATTGCCAGTGATTTTATTTCACTGACAAAGGCATGTTTTAGAGTTGTTAAAGGCCTTATTTTTAGTAGTGACTTTGGATATCAATTTTGAAATTTCCCTATAAATTGTGATAATACAAGTGCGATAAATGTCTCTAATAATCATGTATCTCATTATCAGATGAAACACATTGATATAAGAAATCACTTGTTGAGACATCATTTCCAAAAAGGTGATATAACTCTTGAATTCATAGGTACTGAGCATCATCTTGATGGCATATTTACCAAGACTTTCAACTTTGAGAGAATAAACTATATTAGATATGAAATTAAAATGATAATATTTTATTAGTATTTTTTTGTTAATTTTATTTTACTTTTGTAAGAGGAAAATCATAGAACTAATGCAAATGTGGTTGATCTACCATTGGTTATGTTACTATTATCCATGCTACTGCTAGCTATGTGTCGTTATCTATGCTACCATTATTTGTGTACTTTTATCTAGGCTACCATGACTCTCTCTACCATAAGGATCCACCAATTATATGCAATAATTACATGATATCTTAGGTATGCTACAATTGGAATGATACCATTAACATGTGACTGTTGGTATCTACTGTTGAATAATACCATGAGCACTACCATTGGGACCTACCCTCCATGTGTTACCATTTCTTATTTATTTCATTACTAACCTTGAATTAAAATTATAATTTTTTATTGAATTTTATTTATTTAAAATATATTTTCAAATTTTGAAATACCAAAATGATATATTTCCCTAAATACAAGTCTAGGGATCTCCTCAGATGCACCTCCTTTAAAACCTCTCCCTTTATCTCTCAAACTTTTATGAATTCATACTTCCACTTTCAATCCTTTTCAAAAATGTTGTGAGTGAAACATCCTAGTGTTTCTCCTAATGAGCCACATCCTTCAAAGAAGTCAATAAGTGAATCTATTCACCTAGAAGAATTGAGGAATCTAAATATTTCATCGTGATTTTTCATTGCTGAAAAGGATATATATGTTGAATGGTTAGTCTCAAGAAAGCATCTTGTGCTAAAAGTTATCTAGAACCAACTATGGATCGAATGGTTCTCAAGTAATGGAAAATCATTCTATCATAGGTTGGTTCACTAGTTTTATCTATTTGTAGAGTATGTGTTTGGATAAAATAAGTATGTTATTAAGATAGTGATAGATATAAGAAAACTTATTTTTTCATTGAAGCAGTGGACTAGATGCTTGAGAGATCCTCACCAAGGTATATATAAGGACTATAAATATTAATTTCCAATTCATGAAGATTTTTTTATTGAGGATGTACTTATAGAGGTAATTGGGAATACTGATGGATGAAGACCAGATACAATGGACTTGGATGGTGACTGTCATTTGTTATTTAAATTTATTCAACATATGATATGTCCCAGGAAGGGTGACTTTATCATAATGAGGTATAAATATATATATATTTCTTATTTATTTTCAAAATAGAAGATCATATTACCTTGTATAGATATTTGATAGTACATATGATGGATCTTTGCAAACCCTCCTCTAGGTTAAACTCCTTGGATTATACTAAAATGATCTTTTCCTTATTAGAATCCAAATGTATTATACTTGAAGTTTAATAGAAGATAACTAGTTTTGGAGGGTTTTCTTAAGTAAAGTAACATGCAAAAGGATGATGGTAAAATGGAATCCTTGGTTAAGGAAATGGGTGGAGGATAATAAAAATGTTTATGATATATTCAACTCTATTTAACACCCTACTAGACCAAGGAATGTGGTTGACCCTATCTTAGAGATAAATGAAGTGGTGGTGTATTACTTTGATGTAGAATTTGAGGATTTTTCTAGTAAGGAACCTGAGTTTGTTGGATGGAAGTTTACTTCTATTTCAGTTGAATAGGGAAGTGTCCCTGATGTAGTTAAAAGTACCAATGTATCTTATGGATCATCAATCCCTCCTCTTTCTCTTCTTAAAAGATAAAGCCTGCTTAAAGAAGGTGACGAATTTGAAGAAATTGGAATTTCAAATGAATCTCAGTTAGAGAATTATTCCTTTGAGAGTTAAGAAAAAGTAATTGAGTATTCTAATGAATTTTATGGTGATTATGATCACTACTGGAAAAATAACCTATACCCATGGTTCAAAACAGTGGGTATAGCCCCCAAAATAGTTGGTATAGACTATACCCATGGTTTGGGGAACCGTGGGAAACCGAGTAATGGGTATAGGTCTATAGCCTATACCCATGGTTTGAAAAACTCTATGGTTTAAAAACCATGCGTATATTGAAAAAATTGGGCGCTTAGTTTTGATCCTATGACCAGCAGTTCGTTGCCAAATATTCCAATCATCTAACCTGCTTCAATTTCATTTACATATATATATCCATTAATGTAATTACATTAATATATCTGTCTGTTTTTAGAAAAAAGGAACATAGGGTTTGGAACCCACGACCTCCCCTAATAATGCTTAGTGCCTCACCACTCAGCCTGCGGGAATTATGTGTTTATATATCTATATATACATTATTATATTAATTTTAAACACTAAATATGAAAATAAAAGGCATCAAGTTTTGATTCCGGTAGTAAATTGACCAGCAAGGCACGTTTCAGCAATCGATCCATGTAACTTTATCAAATAAAAGTCTATATTTTCATAAATATATTAATTTTAACCATGGGTATAGGATACAAAACCATTATTATAGGGTTTTCTCAACCTAAATTTTTTTCCCGCTTTCATGGGGGGAACCTATACCCACGGTTCTCTAAAACCGTGGGTATAGGGTTTTTGGATGAGATCTATACCTACAGTTCTCTTAGGAAACCGTCGGCATGGGTATTTAACCAAGACCTATACCCATGGTTTTCAGAAAACTATGGGTATAAGTTCGAAACATACCCTTATACCCATAGTTTTGGGAAAACCATGGGTATAGGGGGACCTATACCCATGGTTTTCCAAAAACCATGGGTATTGGTTCTGATAGACCCATATTCCCACAGTTTTGACAAAACCATCGGTATAAGGGAACCTATACCTATGGTTTTTCCCAAAACCTTGGGTAGAGAGGCTTTTTCTAGTAGTGGGTGGAGATGAGAAAGAATAGTTTGACTCTTCCTAGAGTAGCTCTAAATCTAGTATGTCCATTAGTGAAGAAAGGCCTCATTCTACTTAGAACGTGTCACATATCCAATAATCTAGACATAGAGATAAACCAGTTGCTTCAGAGGGTCAGGAATCATAAATTCATATTGAACCAGTTTCTTCATAGAAAGATGAAGATGAGGCACCAAATAAGGTGGATCAATCTCCGGGCTCTAAGATACTAGGTATTCCTTACCCTAAATCTAATAGAGATAATAGAAATAGTGATAATGATAGTGGTAATGGTAAATATAAGGGTATCCCACATGATTATAGTGGACATTCCATCTATTTTTATAAGAAATATCATAATGGATCCTTGATTGGGAGGATTGATTAGGCATAAGGGTTGGAAGTTATTTCTTCGAGTGATTATGGTGAGGATATTGGACATGAGTATGTTTTATTTTCTAACCAATATAGGGTGTCTTATCATCCTCCTTATCCTACTCCACCTAGTTATGTGACTAAAGAGGATTTGGATTCTATTAAGGTAATATTTTTGTCATATATTAGCAGGATGATCATATCTTCACCTTCTCAAGAAACCAAACTCATTAAAGATGATACTAGGTGGTTATTCTCATTATTCATTTCTCACATCCAACCTAATATGATTATTAAAATTAAAGAACATGAAATTGAGAATAATAGGTTATCTTATCAGATGGATAAAGTTCTAACCATCATGTAGTAAATGAGAAGAATATTTTCTGATAGATAGTTATCTCTTCTGGAGATATTGGAGTCACTATATATAGTTGGCGCTTCCACTTCTAGTGCTCTACCTCATTCTCCTTCCTTGGTTGATTCGGATTTGATTAGAACTATTTTATGAGAAGATATACAGGATAATATGGGTGATTCTACTTCCTCTCATTAATAATAACTTATTTGGATAAAATTACATGGTGAGGAGAATTATAAATTGGTTGGAGAATGCTTAAATGAGGATATGAGTGATAGAGAAATTATCACTAAGACTATTAAATATTACCTTTTAAAGATTTATAAAAATCATGATAAAAAATCTCAATTTAAGTTTCTTAGTTGGAATCTAATAATGCATCATGTAACTAGATCCTTCATGTATCAAGTGAACCATTTAATATTTTGGCCCCATTGCTCAAGTTGTTTACTGAAGATAAAGTGGATTTCTTTGAGGAAATAAAGCATGGTGGATATGTTATAACCAATTTTTTGGATCTCTTGAATCCTTTTTGTACACTTAAAGGACTTTAATTATAGATCCTCCATCTATTCTAGTGTCAGATTCTCTTTCCATGCCTCTTCATCCCTTTACCATGGTTGTTCATCATTTTGGTATTACTCCTATTGAAGCAGTCATACATCTCAAGATAATTTTCATGAAGAACACTCCACCTTCTACCTCTCCTACTGCTCCTACCTCATCCAATATTCCTCCTGATACTGGAAAAGGGAAAGACCAACTATACCCTACCTCTCTTCATGATAAGGAACCCTCCTTGGATTCAAATAAGGATTTGATAGGGCATGATTTTTTTTATCCTTCTTTTTTTGCTATGTACCCTTTTGATGGTTATTGCAAAGAATCTATTTTTATTTATTCTTTTATTCTTTGTTTGTATTATTCTAAATTCTTTTTACCTTTTTAATAATCCCAAAATGGGGAGTACTTTAATGTAATTTCATATCAATAATAAAATGGAATATCACCCAAGTACTTGTATGGATTAAATGGATATTTATGCATCACATGGATTAATTGAGCTAAGAAGACTATATGTTATTCATATGTTTCCTCTGTTAAAAATTAATATCTGTTTTTTAAATTCCATGATTTGTGATCATCAAAAATGGGGATATTTTTGGGTTAGACTGTCACATCCTTATTTTAATGATCTCAAATCATGTTTGTTATGTTTCTAATAAGTTTAATGTTTTATGATAGTAAATTGTATTCTAGAAAAAAAATTAAAATTTGGATAAGTGTTGATATACCATTAGTTGAAAAGATCTACCACCATTTATACTAATCTACTATCAGGATGTGATACTATTGAGTGGAACTTCCACCAATCATTGCTACCATGACTATTAGGTGGTGATACTGTCAAACGCTCATACCACCATTATATACTACCGTTAAGGAAACGCTACCACTACTGATATAGTCAAATGGTGTTACCACTAGGATGATGTAATTCTAGGTTAATCTACCTCTACTACCATATAATTTCTATAATCAAATCATCTACCATTTAAAATACTGATGTTAGTGATATACCACCAAAGGTTACTACTATCAGTTCAAGATGTTGTCATCAGGACATCCACCATCAGTGAAGCTACCATAGATATACATAATAAATTTAAAAATTAATTCTACAATGGATATTTTATTCCATTTAATTTTTTACGAAAGTATATAGTTTTAAGAATTATTATTCTTAAAAAACTCCATGGATTACTTAAAGAAAAATCAGTCTTTATATATTTTTTTGTTCTGTATGAGGATCCATATTATATGATTATTATTTTTTAATATATAATTGGATCTCCTGGAATGTTATATATTTAGAAGATCACCCTCATGTGTTAAGATGAAGTGGGGAGGATGCATGGTGAAAACATGAAATGTGTGAAAAGATATAGCAACAAAAAACTAATAGAGAACAAAGGATTTTACAAAGAATTTATCATATTTGGTTTCACTAAAAATTCTATGAAAACTTGGTGGAAGCATCTCTAAAAATAAAATCAAAGATTTATGACCCATTGAGGTTTTTCGGATTGAGTAGAACAACATTTTCTCATCACCAATCTATTGCACTTTATGTGTATTCTTTTGATTTGTGTTTATTTTTACTCATTTTTTCTATAAAACACAGCCTCCTGTACTAAACTAGCTTTTTCTTAACACTCTATATCAATTTTCTTTATCTGTATTCCCACAAAAAATTATAGAAGAGGTCGTATGTGACATGTACTTTTTTTATCCCATGAATAACTATGGAATATGATTTATGCCTAGAGAGCCCTATGAGGTTTTCTTTTCTAAACCTAATCCAAGTTGCGGATTAGTTTATTTCATAATAAACTACTTGGTAATGGGTGCTTTTCAAGTATAGGGGATTAAATCTTGGCTTGACACTGAACGTCTTCTTTATATTCTACTATCTGTTTTATTAATTTTTTTGTATTTATTTGAAATAAAAAATTGTATATGTTAAAAATCCATAAAAAACTAAACTCTAATAGTTAACTTAAATTTTTGTTTTATATATTTTGTTTGATATAAGTATATTAGTTTCAAAATTTATAATATTTTCCAAAGTATTTTAATTGAGCTATGATCGATATTTTGTGAATATTTTCAAAAGATTAAATTATATAAATCTACTATTTTTTTAACTGAACATTTTTTATCAAATTAGGGGATTTATTTTTTAAATTTATTTTTAAATAGAAATTTTATTGGTAACTCAATTCAACCCCCCTTCCCCATTTGTTTTCCACTCTGACCAATAGGTAGTATGTCATTTGTTGAATGATCAAGATATAATTTTTCACTTATGAGTTGAGGAAGAGATATCTTGGGCTTGACTGATCTAGATGGTAGTATCTTCACTAAATCCATGGTCATGGTAGGTGAAGGTAAGTTTTTCCATTTAGATCAATAAATATTAAATCAAGAATGGATGATTACACAAGTTTTTCATCCCACTTTATGAGATATCATGAGATTAAAATATTATATAACATTTTATGTCTTCGTAGGATGGTGGTTATTTTTATGACTCTTCCTTATCTCTTTAAGGGCCTAGATGGGTTAATAAACTCTGCTCATAGTCTATGAATATTATTCACTACTATCAATATAAGGTCCTTGAGGGTCACACACAACAGCATATTAAAGATTCTACCATATTTTGTTGAATATGTGTATATGACATGGTGGGACCCACCACAGGGTCTGAGATGTGTCCAATAATAAATGATCACCAAAAAATAAATAAATTCATTGTTATTTGAGTATATAATAGTTGTGTTGAATTTATTTTGTTAAATAATTCATAAAGTATTATGTGAATACATGGAAAGATATTATATGAATAAATATTATTTTAATATTCATGGTTCGTTTAATATTGCAGGAATTCTGAGTTGGGTTAATGGATTAGTTTTATCATATAATATATTTATTATATATTATAAGTAGGTGATAAAATATAAATAATATTTATAACATAGTTAGTTTTTCATAATGATTCATTTATCTCTTATTTAGTGGGTATTGGCTATACAAGAGTCAGGAAATCATTTTTGGGTATTTTGTCTCCCACTATATAAGTATAGGATAATCTATTTCCTTATTATTTATTCATTCCAATGGATTGAAAAATCATCTCTCTACTTCATGCATCTAAGATAGATAAATCTCCCACCTGAGCTTGTAATATTTGATCTCCATTATAGATCAAAGTGATAGGATCCTGGTGATCATCAGGACATTGAAGACATTGTTAGTTATCCATTCTAGAACCCATATTCTGATGAACAGAATTACTATAGAATATTGAAACATGTTGGGATGATGTAGAGGGGTTCAGATTAGGATTATTCAAGAAATGTACTCTGATGATGAGATAATGTTGATTGTACTTCAATCCGAATGAGGTATTCATTATCTTTTTATTTTACTCATAATTAATTTATGTGATATCCTCATACCTCTATCGAGGCTCAGATCCCTAGAGACGATGAAGTTTCATTGATCCAATGATAAGAAATCTTAAATCCCTAAACCATCGGCTATCGATGTGCGCCCCAATTTCAGCTCCCAACCTCCTCCTTTTTCCCTTTATTGCATTGCATGTGTCTCCTTCCTCTTTATATATTTCTCATTTCTACACAAATCATTGATTCGTTGGTTACAGTTTAATTTAAAAGGGTAATATAAGGTAATTCCTCTTTATTTTCTCAGTTTTTCATGTGAATAGGGGTTTTAATTCTAAAATCCTTGTGTTTTTCATATTTGATGGTTTTTGAGAACTTCTCTTCACTCAAATAAATCAATTTGACAGTATTCTCAAATAATCTTTGAGATAACACTATGAGTATAATACATTGACTATATCCCTAGTTTTTGTGTGTGTGTGTGTCTAAGTGAGATAAAATGGGAATCTGAAACATGTGTCCAAGACAAGGAAACCATGATGCAAAAAAATAAGTAATAAAATTTTAATGAGTTAATATAACATTGATGGATATTTCACATAGACTAGATTAATTTCTAAGAAAAAGATAAATTTAACTAAAGTTGATAAATGAGAATAATTGATAGAAATGAGTCATATTAATTTAGTATTTCCACTATGTGAATAATAAATTATGAAAATAATCTATATTACTTATTATATTGAGATAATAGACTTATTATTCTAGTACATAAGATATTTAAGGATAATGGATATGACTTTGATGATTAATTATTTCATGATTTATAAAGAAACTTTTATGTTGTGAAATTTATGGGATCTTTTCTGATGATGTTTCCATGAATATATTTTGTTTTTCATGTGAGATTCATATGTCATGCTTTGTGATATGTCTTCATACACATGATGTGTTGAAAATTGTTATGTGAAATGAAATTTATATAATTATTGATTATGATGATGGGTTGTGCGACCCAAGGTATTCATATAACCCAACATGTTACATGATAAAAGATTGTCCCCTCTAACACAGTCATGAGGATTCTCTTATTACAGTTATTTCCCTTATTATATAACTCGAGGAGGTTATTCAAGGATTCTCCCATCATGTTTGTTTATCTCATGGTGTAACTCAAATAGTTTAATCATAAACATGATGAATATACATTCCCTTAATGTATAATTAATGAGGATGATCCCATTCTATTTGTTTCCCTCTTTAGTTAAATTTGTGAAGATACACTCATATCCATTATGTAATGTCCCTCCCCAACTCACTCCATAAACAGTAGCTGGACCGGTTCTCTAGAAAACCTCAAGAGCATCTCCTCATACACCAGAGGCTATAGACAAAACGTAGGGGTCTAAGGTGGTACTGTGAGGAGAATATACCCTCATATCAGAGTTCATGATCATAACTAAATAACCAAGAATCATACACATCATATTATGCAGAAAGAATAAATAAACTAAAATAGAATCATGTTGTAATAATATAAAATATAGTAAAGGCCTAAACAGTTATTTCATATATATATATATATAACATTGATCGGTCATTTTTAAGATTACATATACAAAATAAATAACTTAAAAATAAATACATTACACTCTACTGCTAACTCTGATCCATTCCACAAACCCGATCTCCAATATCCTCTTGATCTGATCTATCCCGACCATTAGACGCCACATGAGAAGCTTCTCTAAATCATTCACCCATGGGCCTTCTCTATATCTATTGTTCATTTATTCTTAACCTAAAATCAAAAATAAGGTCTACACACACATCGAGTTGCATGTACAAGGGGTGAAAAATAAATCTCAGTAGACCACCCCCAATGGTGAACTTATAAACTACTGTAAAAAGTTAATGCCCATGAAATATTCTCATCCTAACTAAAACACAAATAAAATAAAGTAAAATAAACTCACCTTCGATCCTTAGGTCAGTGACTTCGATCGACCATGACTTATTAGGCAAGCATCAAGGTGTCTATGAGAATATCTCAATGACTATGCATCTCAGGTAACATATAGCACTACATCCATAACATCCCTAACCAAACCTCATGATTTCACTTTTATGTATTAGTTGGTACCTAGATGAATTAGTCTTAGTTACTCATACCACATTAGAGTACTACTAGTACCTAAAGTGTTAGTCTGTAACTTAATCCATAAAGTATACCATCAGTGTCCAGAGCCTCTGTCAAACACCTAATCCATATAGTATATTACCCCTTCCCAGATCATCATTCCGGCATCTCAACCACATATATGTAACGCCATGTCTATTATTCTCCAACATATCAAAAAAATATCAAACATTCTTGGAAACTCAGTCCAACACCCAAACCAAGAACAAAATTATCGGTACTGATATGGAGTTTCATGTCCAACATCCTATCCCATGGGCATGGAGAGTCATGTCCAACCTTTTAAATCATGGATGTAGAGCATCATGTCTGACATCCAGAACTGTACATCTAGAGCATCATGCATAACTCTCTCAACTACAGATTTGAAGCATCATTTGTAACATTCAGAACCATACATGTGGGTCATCATGTCTAACTCTATCTCATCCACAGATGTGGAGCGTCATGTCTGATATCTGGAACCATACATGTGGAGAATAATATTCAGCTCTCTCAATCATAACAGCCCATATCAGTAAACCAGGCTCTAAAACATAACAACCCAATCATATCAAAATGGCATTGAGGGGTTAAACCATGTCTCAACATAAAAAAGAGATAAAACACATAAAGGGATAGTCAAACTCCCACACCCATCATCAAAATCTCATCCCCATCGGCTCACATATCAGTTCGGGTCCCAAGGGGTATCTCGTAACCATTACTTCCCAAATACATGAACCCTCTTAGGATCTGTCTATCAATCAGGAACCCACTTATCCCACTAGTTCAACATATAAATAGGGGAATCCCTCTAGGGATACATGGAACTGGTACACAAGAGTGGGCATCCCTCTTGGGGTCCTCTTGGTCTTAACATAAGCAAAGACATTCCTCAAGAATTCATGGTTATAACTAAATACTTGGGCCAACACCCATATCTCAGGGGGTCACACATCCCACAACCTAGTCTCTAGCATCTCACGACCTCACATGCCTAAAAGTGGGTAAACCTCACAAGGGAGATGGCCTTAAGCCCAACCCCTTTCCAAGCCACCCAAGGTTGACCCTCACACCCAACCTATCCATCACCTAAAGTTTCAACCCAATCTCACTAACCAGAGATGGTCTCATTCCAAAACTAGGACTCTATAAAACCCATGATATGTCTTCCAATCATTCTCATGACCCTAACATGGGTCTCATCCCATGTATCACTCTTATGAGACAACTAGATTCAATTATTGGATAAAAAACACTCAGAATGGACTCCTCTTATGTCCAATTCTGATGGTACAAAATCACTCAAAAACCTTTACAAGGAAATAAATGGGTAGTACACAGTGTGTACTTCGAGTATACAGCATGTACTCCAAAATATTCTTTATGTTCGTGTACTTCTATACAGCCTAGCACACATGGGGTCTGGTCGTGTAATATTACATGACCACATCCCCCTTATATGAGGTGCCTTACCATGTACATGATCACATGGCCATGTACCACTACATGACATGTACTCGAAGTACATAGTATGTAGTTCCAAAAACTACATCTTCCACAAATATTAGGAACACATGGTATGTATTCTTAAAACCACATGTTGTGTGATCGGTATTTTCGAACGGGGAACTCCTATGAACCTCCAAAAATCTATGTTTCCCCCCAATTAAGCATAGATCAACCCCTAGTGGTACCTAGTAGTAATAAAAGGTCTTTAAAATTAAAAACAAGATATATATGGGAATTGGGGCTTAAAACTCAAAAACCAGCCTACCTCATGTCAAAAACATTGAAGCTTTGGGTCCACAACCTCTTCCCTCTCGGTTAGACCATCCCATGAGGTAAAATCCATGTACCCACCTCCTTTCATGCATAGTAATCCAAAATGGGGGGGGTAATTAATTTAATTTAATTAATTAATTAATTAAATTACGTTCCCACTTAAAATGATTGTTTTGAGTCTCAGAGCTTGAAGTGGGATTATGCCTTGCATAAGAAAAACATCCATTCCAGAATCAACTATGGATCCAAAATCTCAATCCAAAGTTCCATCCAAAATATATCACCACCTGAACCCACATGAATAATTTAATATTTAATTAATTAAATATTAAATATTCATCCAAAATTTGAACGACTTGGAATCCCACCAAACTCCTATTTTAAGGTAAATTCCCTACTTAGGGACTAACAAAGTGGTCAAAAACATATATGAGATCATCTTCTAGTGTAAAATGACTATTTTACCCATCAAGAACCTTTAAAACAAAAATAAAAATTTCTACTCATTTTAAAATCTGAAGAAAAAAAATAGGTCTTTACAACCACTCTGCAATAAAATTTCTCATCCTCAAGAAGCTTAGTGGTCATCTGACCACACATCCTAACCCACCTCGGTTGTCAACTCATGCTCAACACAATGAATTTTACTTTAGTATGACAACTATGTCCTTATACATAACTCCAAAGAAAATTTGTACATGCCATCAAAGGTCAAGCCACTGATTTCCACCATTAGAAAGCTACCAAGACAGTGGTTAACCACACCCATCCATCCTGAGACGTCACAATGTCATCCAAAATTTATCATCAGGTTTATGGGGCTACCCACCGTAGAACTCAACCTATAGTGACTGATTTTAATCCATGGTACTTCCCACCTTCATAATTTCTTATCAAAACACATCCTTAGTGGTCCAATGATTTTCTCGATGTAGTTCCCACTGCATTCTCAACCCTACCCACACATGGTTCATGTCAACATAACTAATATGATACTCCAAACCAAATGTGTATCATTATTGGATCCTAGAAACCAAACACCAACTCCACAGTGCATACTCTAATCATTATTGAACCTTAGAACTAGACATCATCATATCTCTCACTATAGAAACAAAACGAATCATAAAATATCTCTTGCTCTTTTCTTCCAAGAATGGAACCCATGGAATTCACCGACATCTGGTCCATCACAAGGACCTCACTCACAAATGACTGATGGTACACTTTCCACCATATGGATTCACTTACACCACTACATGAGTGCAACCTCCCAGGAGGCCCTTCATCAATCCATAAGGGATATTTAGATTACATGGAATATAGTCGATGCTATCTCAACATACTCAGGATGATGTCAAGATATTAGGCATGATCATCCCAAGAATAGAAGTACCTTAAGATATCATCGATGAATACCACCATACCCCCCATCCATTCTTGTAACATCATGATTCTATTCCGAGGTGCTTGGGCCACCAATCCCATATTCCTCTGATCAGACCCACATCATTTCCCAACCTACTCATGGTAACCTTCTCAATTAAAGAATTGAGGGTATACTCTTCCCTTGTACCCAATCAATAAACTAACTAACATAGCGCTTCACCATGTGTGCATGTCTCCGTGATCTCATTAGCACCTAACAATCACACACTCTTTCATAACCAATACACAAAACTTGTTCTGACTCTAGTGAGTCACTCCCCATGAAAACTTAGATCATAAAACCTAGACACATACCCTCGAGCACCTCCTACGCTCCCAATCTAGATCATAACTACCAAGAAAAATTCACCTACACAACCACTACCTGGGCTAGGCACCTGACCAAAATTTCCCCTCTTTAAACCAACCACAAGTTTGAAGCACAATCAGATAAGTGATCCTTATCAAAAACAAAAGTCATCCCACTTTCCTAAACCCCATACTAGGTATCATCCCTCATGAATCACCTATAGAATCCAAAACCATCCACCTGCACCTCGCACACCTAAAGGAACCTACAACTCAGCTAACCTCTCTCATGAGTCACCCTTGGAAGTCACATGGCACTAACTCCCTAAAATGTAGTCACATTAAAGAAGGTCACGAGGCTCTCCCTCATATCCCTTCCAGTAAAGTCATGTTATAGATTACTAGGTCCAACCTCCAAGGTTTAGGAAAACTTACAGAACATCACTACTCATGGGGCATCAAGCATGTTGTTGTCCCAACATCACATGATATTATTATGTCAAAATACTTATCTCTATGGTATCACATACAACACTATGAATAAACAGGTCTTTAATAGTGCTAAAATTGTCCTTTATCGGCACTAGAAAAGCACTAACAACCATAGATAAATTAAAATACCTATGAGTTTATCAGTGCTATAAAAGAGCTCATAAAGGAACCCATTTATCGACACTTTTATTTAGCAATGATAAAGGGATATTTTATCAACACTTATAGAAGCGCTGATAAATGTAACCTTTATCAATTCATTTAATAGCATTGATAAAGGGGCATAATACAGTGTGTTGTAACAACACACTGCCACACTAAAAATTAGAAAAATCATGTAAAAATACAGAATTTAAATGAAATAAAATTTATAACACAAATAAAATAAAAAACACTATATTATAGAAATTTTAAACATTTTTTTATAAAATTACACAAGTAAAAATTATTTCATACACTCGAAACCATCAATGTTCCTTTGTCTTTTTCCCCTAACCTCGACTCATGCTACTATCGAACAAAACGACCCCCGCTCGAGCAAAAGAATACACATGTATAAGAAAAAAATTAATATTTTAGTAATAATATAAATAAATAATAAAAATATAAAGTGTTAAATTTAAACTAAATTTTGAGTCATGCTAGAAACACTGTGTATCGGATTGAGTTATGATTGATTCTTGCACGTCACACCATATCTTGTTTGTCTTCAAGCATTATATTTTTGAAAAATAACTAAATAAGTATAAAATAAAAATGATAATGGAATTAATTAAATAATAGCATATAGAATGATGAGAAAAAAAATCTAGGCTCATTTTCTTAGTTTTGGAAATGTGATTCACGGTATAAACTAAAATAAAACTTGTATATTGAAAAGATTCACTTTGAGATATACTGGTAAAAATATGCATCTGATTATGTTACAGCTAATTCCTATATGTCCCAAATGGATTATGGATCATTTTCATAAAGTATAAATACAATCTTAATGTGTTCTAATTTTTGAGTATGTCGCTTTTCTTTTTTACTAAAATGTCATTTTAAACTATAAACACACACTTTGAGTCATACCGATCACATTGTGTGTTGATTTCCTACAGAACATAAATGACTTATAAACTATTTTCATAAATTATCAAGACAATCCAACTTATTTTTATCAGTTTTCAGTGAGTGACATTTTTTGAACTAAAATGTCAATTTTAAACTGATAATGAACATTTTGAGTCATACTAAGAAAATCATGTATCGTATTGAGGTTTGGATGATTTTTAAACATCAAAAATGACTTATGGATCACTTACCTAAACTATTAAAACAATCTGAATGTGTTTTCTTGGTTTTGAGTATGTTAGTTGTATTTTTTACTAAAATTAATGTCAATTTTAAATAAAAAGATGAACTTAGAGTCATACAGGTCACATCATGTGATGGATTAAGGTGAATATGATTACTACACATCACAAATAACATATGGATCATTTTACTAAAGTATAAAAACAATACAAATGTGTTTTCTTGGTTTTTAGTATGCCATTGGTATTTTTTACTAAAATATTATTTTAAAATGAAAACACACACTTTGAGTTATACTGGTCATATTGTGTGTCGATTTGATGTGATACTAGTTCCTACAAATAAAAAATGACATATTAATAGTTTTCATAAATTATTAATACAATATTATATTTTTTTCTTGGTTTTCAGTGAGTGACACTTTCTAAACTAAAATGTCAATTTTATACTAATAACAGACACTTTGAGTCATATTGGGCACATTGTGTATTGAATTGAGGTGAGGATGATTTATATATGTCAAAAATGACTTATGGATCATTTTACTAAATTATAAAAAAATCAAAATGTGTTTTCTCAGTTTTGATTAGGTCAGTTTTAATTTTTTCTAAAATTAATGTCAATTTTAAATAAAAAGACCCACTTGGAGTCATACAGGTCACACAGTTCATCCGATTGATGTGTGGATGATTCATTCACATACCAAATGAATTATGTATATTTTTTAAATTATAAAAACAACATGAATGTGTTTTATCAGTTTTTAATACATCACATGTTTTTTTTACTAAAATGTCATTTTAAACTAAAAACACACACTTTGAGTCATAACGGTCACATAGTGTGTTAGTTTTATGTGAGACTGATTCCTACACATAAAAAATGAATTATTAATAATTTTCCTAAATTATCAAGACAATATGAGTGTGTTTTACTATTTTTAAATGAATGAAACTTTTTGAACTAAAATGTTAATTTTAAATTGATAACGGACACTTTGAGTCATAATGGGAACATCTTGTGTTAGATTAATGTGAGGCTAATTCATACACATCAAAAATGACTTATAAATCATTTTTACTAAAGTATCAAAATAATATGAAAGTATTTTCTCAGTTTTGATTATATCAGTTCTATTTTTTACTAAAATTAATGTCAATTTTAAATAAAAAGACATGTATGGAATCATACCGGTCACACTGTACATCAGATTAAGGAGAAAATGATTATCTCATGTCTTAATTGACTTATGTATTGTAAGAACCCGATTCTTGTTTTGAGGTATGGGATTCTTATTTTCTCTTTTCCTTAAGTGTTTTTGAGAAAAATATGGAAAATGGGGGAAAATCCTAAATTTTGGAAAGTACATGTCGTGTACTTTGTCCACACGCCATGTACTTTTGGCCGTGTGGGATGGGTACACAGGGCGTGTGGCCATGCCGGGGATGAAGGGTGTAGGAACCGACTACACACCGTGTAGTGGTCCTTTACACACCATGTAGTCATTCGGCAGGACAAAATAGTAAGGCGGTGAAGCAGCCGCTAGCTGGACGACAGTACACGCCGTGTAGTCGGGAGTACATGTTGTGTACTCATGTTGATGGATGAACAGTGAGGTGGTGCCGCCAGAGTAACAGTTAAATGAAGGAAGTACACACCGTGTACTTAGAATTACATGTCGTGTACTTTGTTTTTTTTTCTTAAAATGGGCAGTAGCCTCCCCTATTCACAGGGAAGGCTTAGAATGGGAAGAGAGCTCAGGAGAGGATGGATGAACCTTTGGAGATCCGTCGGGCTCATGTTTGGAATCCGATTTTGCTTCGGAAAATCTTGTTGGAACCGTACGGGTAAGACCTCTCTTATCCCGGTGTGGTTCATACCAATTCTTTCCCTAACGAAAGTTATTTACATTTGAGTGGGTGTTATTCTTCGTCAGATCTATGTCGTTCTTGGGCGTTTCTGGAACCGATGTTCGTGTATAGCGCTCGTTGGTGTATAAGGTAGGTGGCTTGGTGTTTATTTTCCATTTGTTGTGTGTTTCAGCGTGTTTTGAGCTACGAACCCATATTTGGGGTGTCGTTTGGATGAGGTTGTTGCTATATTGAATACCTAGAATTGTATAGGTAATTAAAGAAATTGTGAAAATGCTGGTTGGGATCGTTTCTTGGATCCGGAACCACCCTAGGGGTGTGTTCCACTGTTTAGCCATTTGGCCAGGATACCCGAGGGTATGCCTTTAAAGTAGTAATTGTATAATTTCCTTAAGAGGAATTGCTTGTTTACTGCTTGTTTACATGTTGGGCATGGCCCGGTTACTTATGCCTGAGGGCGGTGTTTTGCTATATCCTGAGGGCGTGACTGTATTAGCCTGAGGGCAACGTTCTATTTCGCCTGAGGGAAACCTTTCATGAATAAGGTCTTGACTTCTATGCCTGAGAGCGACACTTCATACGCCTGAGGGCAAGTTTCTGTTATGCCTGAGGGCTATACCTGCGGGTTGGACTCTGATTACCTGAGGGTGAGATTTTACTTTTCTGAGGATGCTGACTGATTATTTATAAATTCACCGTGGTGGTTTCTAAATGTTAAATGGATTAAATGAATAAATAAATGGAAATATAATTGGTAAGTTAGTTACTTTTTAGTACTACTTATTTTATTGCATTTTACTACTGCACACTTGTTGCATGTTTTACACACAGTTGAGAACGGGCCTTTGGTGGGTGCCTACTGAGATATATTTCTCACACCCTATTTGGGTCATGCTTTTCAGCCCAAACAGATTTATTTTCTACAGGTGTGGATAGTGGCAAGAGTCCCTATACAGGTACTTGACTGTTGCTGAGGATTAGGAGGGCATGGGACCGAGCCTAGGCTCGCGATACCGCTGCCAGCTGTTTTGATTTGTTTAGTTCTACTCTGCATTTTTTTGTACTGTATTGATGTATAAACATGTTCTGGATGTTTTCTTATAACTTGAGACATGTTGCATCATTATTTATATACAGTTGGTTATATCTTCTTCAATTGTTTACTTCATTTGTGTATGGTTTATTGCTTTCACTGTCTGTGTATGTTTATTTTTGTATCCCGTTGTGCTATACTTTGAAAAATGAGGGCATAGTTTCCCCACTATCAGACCTGAGTCCTTGCTTCTAGTCAGCATCCTCTGGCATTTGGGGAGATGCACTTGAGGTCTTGTGGTGAACTGGGTTCGGGGCACCCGTTGAGTGGCACCTGGAACCGGGACGTTACAAAGTGGTATCAGAGGCAAGTTATTTTCTTTGACTTACTATTTGGAGTCGTAGTCAAGGATAGGATGAACGGTAGTTGGTAATAAGTTGTGCCTAGGAGTAGCTAACCCATGTATAGGTAAAATCTAGTCTACCTCATATTTTGCAATTTTTCTGATTTTGCAAATTTTACAGTTAATATGTTTTCACCGTTGGGTGACACACTTGATATTGTGCTGTTATAATTTATCTGTGGGTTCTATTTAGTTGCAACCCGATGAGATGAGGGTATGCCATCTCATGCATCATATAGAAACATGCTAGATATCACATTCCATGCATAGTTTCCATGCCATGTAGGTGCATTAGAAATTGTATGTTGTTGGGATAGTTGTTGTGCTAGTAAAGCATACTGTCGTGATAGCTGCTTTGATAAAATACCTAATTTGTGATAGAGTAATTTTATTTGAGCCTGTTAATAGAATGGAGACCAAACTTTGGTTTTTGGGGAGTATGGGCCCCCATTGACTGGAATTTGGTGGATCATTAGCTGTTTATTAGTCATAACACAGATAAGATGTCCAACTTTGATTCGTGTGGAGTATGGGCCCTCACGGGTCGGAATTTGACACTTAGGTGTTATTTTCGGTATTTTCTGGGTTACGGAAAAGTTTCTGAGGCATACTGTCTGGAAACCCAGTATACACGCCTTGTAGAACTTTAAACACGCCATGCATGTCCTCCTGTTCGGGAAGAAAAATAAACTTTTTGAGTACACACCGTGTACCCAGAGTACACGCCGTGTAGTCTCTTCCCGTGTCACAAACCGTGTTGGCGACGACATGGAGAAGGGAAGATCTTGGGGCGAACACGCCATGTAGCTTTTGTACACGCCATGTAGTGTTGACCCAAAGTCTGGCCGTGTAACTAACAACACGGGTCGGTGAACTCCTATACAGAACACGTCGTTTCAATGATGAACACGCCGTGTAGTGTGACCTGGGGACTCAGTCATGTAACTAACAACACGGGTCGGTGTCACCTATCCTTGAACACGTTGTGTACCTATGGGAAAAGCCGTGTAGTCTTGACCGAGGACAGACCATGTGGTGTTAGCCGTGTGGCTGGGAAACGGGGTGATGCACACGCCGTGTGCGGGTGTAACATTCCGTGTAGTTTCAAGCCGAGTAGTCGGTCGTGTCACAAACGACATGGGCAGTTGTAAAATAACACCATAAACACCGTGTAGATTATATACACATCGTGTAGTTTTTTTTCAATGGGATCCGTGTGGCTTAGTCGTGTAGAAAGACCCGGGCAGGGGAAGGGAAGTCAAGTACACACCATATAGTCATCGTACATGTCGTGTAGTCTTGTTTTGAAAATCTTGAAATTCCATCTTCCACTTATTCCCTTTGTGGTTACTTTGCTTTCAGTCCTTGATAAAATCTTGAATCTAAGGCGTGCTTTTGACTTTGTAGTGTCATGCCGCCTAAACGACCGCGTGTTGTTCGCCAGGAGAGTGGTGACGACTATACTCTAGAAATGGTGGGGCATGGGCTACCAGTGAATCCTCCAGCAGAGCCAGATGCGGTGCCCGCTGTTATACCGGACACTGGCGCGGAGGCGCATTTCCTTGAAGGCTTTATGTGGTTCATGCAGACCTTTCAGGGAGCACCGCAGGCTGCCACATCTATGGCCGAGCTGACTCGTATCTTCCAGCAGCAGCATCTGCCTACGTTTTTAGGGGATGGCGGACCATAGGCTATGGATTCTTGGTTGGGGTTGATGTAGACTATTTTTGAGCATCTTGAGACACCTCTAGGGTGGAGGGTCAAGATCGCAACATATATTCTGCATGATTCTGCCAAGAGGTGGGGGGATGTTACCACCTAGTCAGAGCATCACAGGGACATGGCGTGGGAGGATTTCCAGGCAGTCTCCTATGACTTCTTATTTCCAAAGACGCTGAGGGAAGATAGAGATTGAGAGTTCATGAATCTGTAGTAGGGTGTCATGTCGGTGATGGACAATTCTGCTTGCTTCACCAAGCTTTAGCGTTTAGCACCCGTGTTGGTGGGTGATGAGACGTTGAGAGCCATACGTTTTTAGGATGGTCTTCATTATGACATCCGAGCACTGGTGAATGTTTTTAGGTTGCCTTCAGTACATGCTATTGTGAATCAATCACTGATTACAGAGAGGAACCTGCAGGAAGCAAGTGGTGTGGGCCAAGGTGGTTCAGCACCAGTTACTGGTACTATTTATACTGGAAAGAGGAAGAGACAGATGGATTTCTCTCAGGTGGTAGTACTATCCAGGCAGTCTCTTTAGGTGGCCCGATCAGGTGCTACCAGTGTGGCAGAGAGGGGCACAAGATACCGCAGTGTCCACGAGACCTAGTGGAGTGTCGAGCTTGCAGAAAGATGGTTCATCTGCAACGCTTTTGTAGGGCGTTTCCACCAGTGTCTAGTGAGAGGGTTTATGTGCAAACTCCGTGTGCGGGGGAAGGACCAGTGGGTTCTTACCAGTCAGGGAACTGGAATACGTTAGGGCGTGCAGGCAGAGATGGTGGTTGTGGCCATGGTAGCCAGACACCAGGATCTCAGAGGCAGCAGAGCGGGATGGCTCAGGGTAGCCAGGTTGTGTTGTAGGGCCACAACACTGGGTAGGCATATGTAGTGCAACAGACCCAGTAGGAGCAGGATCACGGACCTTTTACAGTCAGAGGTACTATTCTAGGAGCTTATTTTTTATCTTCAGTACTTTTTGATACGGGTGCTACACATAGTTTCATATCTGTATCCGTTGTGGAGAGCCTTGAGATCTGTGTTTCTACTTCTTCTGATATCATGATTCTAGACACTCTTTTGGGGACTAGAACAGCTGGTGTGAATCAGTTCAAGGGGTGCCCCCTTGAGGTTGGTGGGTGTCACTTTCTTTGGGACCTCTATATCTTAGAGATGACGAGCTATGATGTCATTCTCGGAATGGACAGGTTGGTTCCCTTTCAAGACTTTGTAGACTACTATCATCGCAAGGTGCGTTTCATGTCACCAAAGGGAGGAGAGTTTATATACAAGGGCAAGTGGGATGTTCAGGCAAGTCGAGATGTACCAGAGCAACGTGGGCGATGTGGAGTCATAGCCCAGATTGTGATTTTATATCTGGATGATCAGGGGACTTGTCAGGCAGATTTGCCTCCAGTGGTTGATCGTTTCAGGGATGTCTTCCCGGACGACTTTTCAGGTCTACCTCCAGAGCGATAGGTGGATTTCCCCATTGAGCTTGTGCCAGGGGCAGCACCGGTGTCCATTCCTCCTTATAGGATGGCTACACCTGAGTTGCAGGAGCTCAAGAGGTAGTTATAGGAGTTACAAGAAAAGGGTTTCATCTGACCCAGTACTTCTCCTTGGGGTTCGCCGGTCCTTTTTGCAAAGAAGGCAGACGGTACCCTCAGACTCTGTATGGATTATCGGAAGCTGAACCAGTTGAAAGTTAAGAACCGATATCCCTTGCCGAGGATTGATGATATTTTTGATCAACTTCGTGGAGCACGAGTGTTCTCGAAGATTGAATTGAGATCAGGATATCATCTACTGCGTGTTAGACCATCTGATATACCTATCACAGCTTTCAGGAGCAAGTATGGTCTGTACGAGTACTTGGTTATGCTGTTCGGACTCACAAACGCACCAGCAGTCTTCATGGCTTTGATGAATCGAGTGTTCCATTCGTATCTGGATTCTTTTGTGGTAGTATTCGTGGATGACATCTTGGTGTACTCTCACACTCAACATGACCATGCCACCCATCTTGAGATCATATTGAGTACACTGAGAGAGCATCGGCTATATGCTAAGCTCTCAAAGTTCCACTTTTGGATGGACCAGATTCACTTCCTGGGTCATATCATCTCAGGGGAAGGAGTTGCAGTGGACCCAGAGAAGGTAAGAGCAGTAGTTTCCTGGGAACAGCCTAATAACATGTTTGAGATACGGAGTTTCTTCGGGCTAGCTGGTTACTACAGATTCTTCATACAGGACGTCTCCCGCTTAGTAGCACTGTTGATGGGTCTGACTAAGAAGGGTGTGAAGTTCGTTTGGTCAGAAGCTTGCGAGACAGCCTTTTAGGACCTGAAAGGAAGGTTGACATCAGCACCGATCCTGATACTCCCAGAGCAGGGGAAGATCTATACAGTTTACTGTGACGCATCAGGTATTGGGCTGGGAGCAGTGTTGATGTAGGGAAATCGAGTTGTTGCATATGGGTCTCGGCAGTTGAGGCCGCATGAGGGGAATTACCCAACCCGTGATCTCGAGTTGGCTGCAATTGTGCATGCGTTGCGTTGTTGGAGACATTATCTATTGGGAGATCATTTTGTGGTTTTCACCAACCACAAAAGCCTCAAGTATATCTTTACTCAGCATGAACTAAATCTGAGGCAGAGAAGGTGGGTCGAGTACCTACATTCCTTTGATTTTGAGCTTGCCTATACACCTGGTAAAGGTAATGGAGTAGCTGATGCACTGAGCAGGAAGACTCAGATACAGGCAGTGCAGGAGGCCAGTGGTGAGTGGCAGCTTATGGCATTGTTCTCTGAGATTCATCTGGAGGTGCACGACAGTCAGGGGCAGACTAATCTTTCCTCGTTAGCTGTTACATCTACCCTCCTAGACAGAGTGAGGATTAGACAGCTATCTGATTCAGAAGGCCTAGTTCTACGGGAGTCAATGGAAAGTGAGGACCCTCCTCCTGGTGGGATGATAGGCGATGATGAAATTATGCGTTTCCATGGACAATTATGGTTTCCAGGGGATATACGCGAGGAGATGATGCGGGAGTTTCATGCTTTAGCTTGGACAATTCATCCCGAGGTGACCAAGATGTACCGAGACTTGAGACGTCAGTACTGGTGGCCGGGTATGAAGAGTGATGTAGCTGGTTTTGTTACGAGGTGTTCCACCTGTCAGCAGGTGAAGGCAGAGAATCAAAGAGTAGCTGGACTGTTACAGTAGTTACCCATTCTGGAGTGAAAATTGGATGATGTCGCGATCGATTTCATGAATGGATTGTCGAGGTCACCTCGTGGAAATGACGATGTCTGGGTTGTTGTGGACAGAATCACAAAGTTATCTCACTTCTTCCCGATCAAGGAGACCTCCGGTGTTGACGAGCTCGGAAGGTTGCATATCTGATAGATCGTGCGTCTTCATGGGGTCCCTCGTTCTATCATTTCAGATAGGGATACTCGCTTTACGTCTCATTTCTGGAAGATTTTTCATATGGAACTGGGTACATAGGTGCTTCTGAGCACAGCATACCATCCTCATACATATGGACAGTCAGAGCATACGATATAGGTGCTAGAGGACATGTTGCGTGCATGCGTCCTAGACTTTGGGGGCTCTTGGGAGAAGCATATACCCTTATTCGAGTTTGACTATAACAATAGATTTCAGGTGACTATAGAGATGGAACCATATGAGGCTTTATAGGGTAGTTCATGCCGATCACCTTTGTGTTGGTTAGAGGCGGGTGAGGCAGCTCTACTAGGACCACGTCTCGTGCAGGAGACTTCTGAGCAGGTCCAGTTGATTCAGAAGTGGATTGATACCGCGTAGTCTCGTCAGAAGTCATATACTGATCGCCATAGATGACCTTTGGAGTTCGTTGTCAGGGATCAGGTTTTCTTGCATATTTTGTCAAGGCTAGGACACAAGCGGATTAGGAGACAGGGTAAACTTTCACAGCAGTATGTGGGGCCATTTGAGATTCTGGAGAGAGTCGGGTTGGTTGCCTATCGGTTACGGTTACTGCAGCGATACCAAGCCATGCACGACATCTTCCACGTATCTCAATTGCGTCTCTATCATTCGGACCCATCTCACATCTTTCAACCTGAGGAGGTTGAGCTTCATATGGATGTGTCCTTTGAGGAGAATCTGATTAGTATCGTTGACAGGAGCACGAAGGTTCTCTGAGGCCGGTCAGTTCCTCTCGTACGGGTGTTATGGCAGCATGGCCGAGTGCAGGAAGAAACTTGGGAATGTGAGACTGACGTACGTGCTCAGTGGCCGGAGTTGTTCACAGCTATATCTTCACTACCCTTGGAAGGTAAATTCGGGGATGAATTGCTATAAGGGGAGAATTTTGTAAGAACCCGATTCTTGTTTTGAGGTACAGGCTTCTTATTTTATCTTTTCCTTAAGTGTTTTTGAGAAAATATGGAAAATGGGGAAAATCCTAAATTTTGGAGAGTACACGTCGTGTACTTTTGGCCTTGTGGGATGGGAACATGAGGCGTGTGGCCATGTCGGGGATGAAGGGTGTAGGAACCGACTACACGCCGTGTAGTGGTGCTTTACACGCCGTGTAGTCAGTCGGCAGGCCAACACAGTAAGGTGGTGAAGCAGCTGCCAGCTGGGTGACAGTACACGCCTTGTAGTCGGGAGTACATGTCGTGTACTCATGTCGACGGATGAACAGTGAGGCGGTGCCGCCACAGGAACAGTTAAATGAAGGAAGTACATGCCGTGTACTTGGAAGTACACGCCGTGTACTTTGTTTTTTTCACTTAAAATGGGCAGTAGCCTCCCCTGTTCATAGGGAAGGCTTAGAATGGGAAGAGATCTCAGGAGAGGACGGTCGAACCTTCGAAGATTCGTCGGGTGCGCGTCTGGAATCTGATTCTGCTTCGGACAATCTCGTTGGAACTGCACGGGTAAGCCCTCTCTTCTCCTGGTGTGGTTCATACGAATTCTTTCCCTAAAGAAATTTATTTACATTTTATCAGTTTTATTCTTCGTCAAATCTACATCGTTCTTGGGCGTTTCTGGAACCGACGTTCATGTATAGCGCTCGTTGGCGTATAAGGTAGGTGGATTGGTTTTTATTTTCCAAATGTCGTGCGTTTCTGCATGTTTTGAACTACGAACCCATATTTGGGGTGTCCTGTGGCTGAGGTCGTGGCTATATTCAATACCTATAATTGTATAGGTAATTAAAGAAATTGTGAAAATGTTGGTTGGGATCGTTGCTTGGATCCGGATCCACCCCGGGGGTGTGTTCCACTGTTTATCCGTTTGGCCAGGATACCCAAGGGTATGCCTTTAAAGTAGTAATTGTAGAATTTCCTTGAGAGGAATTTCTTGTTTACTGCTTGTTTACATGTTTGGCATGGCCCGATTACTTATGACTGAGGGCGGTGTTTTGCTATAGCCTGAGGGTGTGACTGTATTATCCTGAGGTAAACGTTCTATTTCACCTGAGGTCAACCTTTCGTGCCTGAGGGCTTGACTTCTGTGCCTGAGGGTGATACTTCATACGCCTAAGGGAAAGTTTCTGTTATGCCTGAGGGCTATACCTGCAGGTTGGATTCTGATTACCTGAGGGTGAGATTTTACTTGTCTGAGGACACTGACTGATTATTTATAAATTCATCGTGGTGGTTTCTAAATGTTAAATGGATTAAATGAATAAATAAATGGAAATATAACTGGTAATTTAGTTACTTTTTAGTACTTCTTAGTTTATTGCATTTTACTACTGCACACTTGTTGCATGTTTTACACACAGTTGAACACGGGCCTTTTGTGGGTGCCTACTGAGATATATTTCTCACACCCTGTTTGGGTCATGCTTTTCGGCCCAAACAGATTTCTTTTTTGTAGGTGTGGATAGGGGCAAGAGTCCCTATACAGGTACTTTACTGTTTCTGAGGAGTAGGAGGGCATGGGACTGAGCCTAGGCTCACGATGTCGTTGCCAGCTGTTTTGATTTGTTTAGTTGTACTTTGCATTTTGATGTACTGTATTGATGTATAAACATGTTTTGGATGATTTCTTAGAAATTGAGACATGTTGCATCATTATTTATATACAGTTGGTTATATCTACTGCAGTTGTTTACTTCAGTTTTTTATAGTTTATTGCTCCCGCTGTCTGTGTATGTTTATTTTTGTATCTCGCTGTGATACACTTTGACAAATGAGCGCATAGTTTCCCCACTATCATACCTGGGCCCTTGCTGCTAGTCGACAGCCTCTGGAATTTGGGGAAATGCGCTTAAGGTCTTGTGGAGAACCGGGTTCGAGGCACCCGTTGAGTGGCACCCGGAACCGGGATGTTACATGTATCATTTTTATAAAGTATAAAAACAATTTTTATGTGTTTTATCAATTTTGAGTACATCACTTGTCTTTTTACTAAAATATCATTTTAAATTGGAAGCACGCACTTTGAGTCATATCGGTCACATCATGTGTCAGTTTGATGTGAGACTAATTATTATACATCAAAAATGACTTATGAATCATTATAATAAATTATAAAGATAATATAATCATTTTTTATTGGTTTCCATTGAGTGGAACTCTTTTAACTAAAATGTAAATTTTAAACTAATAACAGAAACTTTGAGTCATAACAGGCACATTGTGTACCAGATTCGGGTGAGGATGATTATTACATGTCACAAATGACTTATGGATCATTTTACTAAATTATAAAAATAATAAAAATGTGTTTTATCGGTTTTGAGTAGATTAGTTGTCGTTTTTACTCAAATTAATGTCAATTTCCAATAAAAAGACAAACTTAGAGTTATATCAGTCACACCATACATCTGATTGAGTTTAGGATGATTCATATACATCCCAAATGACTTACATATTTTTTTCATAAAGTATCAAAAAATTAAAATGTGTTTTCTATTTTTTGAGTATGTCACTAGTCCTTTTTACTAAAATGTCATTTTAAACTGGAAACATACACTTTGAGTTATACTAGTTACATCATGTGTTAGTTTGATATGATTCAGATTCCTACATGTTAAAAATGACTTATGAATAATTTTCCTAAATTATAAAGAATATTTGAGCATATTTTCTTAGTTTTCATTATGTCACATGTCTTTTTTACTAAAATTAATGTCAAATTTAAATAAAAAGGCACAATTGGAGTCATACCGGACACACCATACATCAGATTAATATTAATCTAATTCATACATGTTAAAAATGACTTATGTACTATTTTCATAAATTATCAAAACAATATTAATGTTTTTGACCAGTTTTGAGTATGTGATGTGTGTTTTGAAATAAAATGTAAATTATAAACTAAAAACATACAGTTCAAGTCATACTGAGAACATAGTGTATCATATTAAGTATCAACTGATTGAGTATGTGATATGTGTTTTTCTTTAAACTATCTTCAAAAATCTAGAAAAGTGACAACATTTTCCATTCTAATGGAAGAGAAACTCCATGCTCCCTGAAACACTTCACATTTTAGGCGGCATGGGGTTTCCTCTTCCATCAGAAAGGAACATGTTATCTCTTTTCTACATTACTCCAAATAGTTGAAAGAAAAATATGACTTCCAAAAAGATATATGAATAAAACAAAATAAATATTAGATAAAAATGATAAGGAAATTAACTTATAAATAGTAGATAAAGTAATGAAAAAATTAATTAAATAAGTAGTGGTAATTCACTTTTTCATTATGGTTGTATAAATTCTTGACCCATTTCTATATTTTCATTATCATATTTATAGCCTCGAAGTCCAATCTCTCATGAGCATGAGAATATTCAAAAAAATAACCCCAAATCGAATAAAATAATCCACCTATATAATAAAAAAATCATATGTGAGTAGTATTAAAAAGAAATAAATTAAACATAAATATGAAATAATGCATTAATTATATGGAAAATTATTTTACTATGAAAACATCAAGATTGAATTTGTGATTTAGCATAGGAAGCATTGTTTCTCTTCCTGCAAAAGCAGTGGGTGGAACTTGAAGGAAAATGATAAATACCAACATTGCATGGGTGAAAAGGTTTTGAGAGAGAAGAAGACTATGGAATTTTTAGTATAGAAATTCATGAAATATGGATAGTAATATTCTAAAATAAATGAACTCTGTAAGGAATAATGGAAATTAAATTAGCATTTCATTATATACTTTTTTGGTAAAATAGAGAAATTATATCGTAGCATTACCTTTACATCTTCCCAAAGGGTTTCTGTCATTATAGTTTTTTATTCCACAGGATTGGTAACATCAATATGTGGAGAAGCCATTATTTTCATGAGTAGTAAAATATTTAATTTATATTATGTTAATACAATAGATAATAGATAATATCATGAGTAAAAACATAATATATTAAAAAACAATTTTACCATCTCATTGAAATCAATTTATTTTTTAAAGGTTTTAGGGTTTTGTATCCTCTATAGAGAATCCAAATCCCCTCTTTGTGGTTCCCTCTAGCATACAATACATTTTCTAGATTGGGACTGACATAAACTGATTGTGATCTCCCAATGAAAAGGCCATCCTTGATTGAATTTTAATCTGATACTACATTTGTTTTAGTCACCAATAGGATAATCAACCAATTCTTGTTTTCTATATCTAAGGTAAAAAATACTTTCATTTTTTGTGATTTCATTATGAATGGCTCGTTTTCCCCTTCCATACTAAAATTCACCTTCAATAATCCCATTTAATCAACTTTTACTGAAATCCTATTGTCTAACTAGTTTCAATGGAAAATCATCACTTAAAATGTTATATAATCCAACTCATATATCTTTTTGACAATGCTAAAATATAACATATTTTTATAAATTGGATTTCTATCCTTGGAACCAAATATGTGCATCACTTCCACCACAAGCGTAACTCCACTATTTGGAATCGTACTTCAGTCATCATGTGTCTTTTTTATAGAACTTATAACCATTTATTGCAAAACTAACGTAAGATATAACATTTTCAATCGGTCCCCTGGCTAGCCATAAAAAATTTTCGGTAATTGAATTCGTATTTTTAGATAATTCATTATAAATTTAACCTTAGAATAATCTTATAAATTATTGATTATGTGTATTTTATATCCATCATTTAGCCTATGATGGATTCAAATATCTAAGAATTGATTTGTGTGATCCAACATATGGATAAAAATATTCAATATTATGTAAAATATAAAGGTGGGATTGCTCTATATCTATGATGGTAATTGCAACAACATCTATTCTAGAAATCCATTCATCCATAAGGTGTCTGTTGTGATGAGCCTTTGGGACACCGATGTTGTCAAAATATGATAGTTAATTGGTATATAATTAAACAAATTTTGCAAAAAATATATAGTACTACAATACAACATTCTGGATGACTTTGATTCTTGACATACCCTTTCAAAATCTTCACATATCATTCAATAGGGTACATCCAGCTATAATGTATAGGACCGCATAGTTGGACCTCTCTAACCAAGTGAACCCTCAGTTAGACTATTATATCAAAGAATTGTGGTGGGAATAACATATATAATTCACATAATAAGACTTCAACCTCCTTATTCATGACTTTAAACTTCTATGGGACTATAACTTTACTGCATATGGATTTGAAAAAGAAGCAGAGTCTAGTTAATGTATATCATACATTTTTAGGAAGAATGAAATATAAAGAAACATACATTAAATCTTGCATCAAAACATGATATTCATGTGATTATAGTCCATGAAACTTTAAATTTGTTATTGACATGAAATTATTGATATTTTATGAATACCCCCTGGAACTATTACACCATTAAGGAAAAGTAAAAATGGTAATTTTTCCTTTTTGGATAGAGTGTAAGTTATTAGAGGAAGAAAATTCTACCCTTTAACCTTCATTGATTCCAACTCTTCCCTTATCCCCATGTCAATCATATCTAACCTAGCCTTGATTCCATATTTCATTTTTTCATTAACATTTATAAATATTCTAATAACCCTTTCAAATACATTTTTTCCACATGGATGACATTAAGAAAATGTCTGGCATATAAATAATTTCAATACTGTAATTCAAAGAAAACTGATCTCTTCTTCCAACCTGATTTTGTAAGGTTTTTTAAAAATGGTTTACCAAAAATAGTGTCAATATATTTTACTTTGTCTAATAGTTGATCACCCGTTAGTGGAGATGGTGTTATAACTTTTTCAGTATTCCCATAAAATGCTATCATCTAGGACCAATATTTATGTCATTGAGGTAAAAAATTCGGATGTCCTAAACACACAGTTTTTAGTAATGTTTTAAAAGAATTGAGTGTGTTCATTCTTCAAAAATGGGACACCCCAACATTCCTTTAATATTATAGCCTAACAAAATTTCCATAAGTAGGAAAGTCATTTATCCTCCTATAAAACATGGTCCTCAAAGTGAATTCATCACTTCTATGATAATCATAAATTCTAACACATATATCCCACATCAATTTTAGATATTTGATCAATGGATCAAAATAGACTTCAATATCATTATTGGGTTGCTTTGGTATAAATATAATCATAGACAACTTCATGTATTTGTGCTTAATGCATAACCATGGAGGCAAGTTATAATTTACCAACATGAAAGGTCATGTACTGTGATTGCTACTCTATATACCAAAATAATTTATTCCACCTGTAGATAACACAAGATGAAAGTTTCTTGGAAATTTTCCAAATTCAAGATACTCGTAATCAGTTTTCTTCCACTGAAGAGAATATGATGGATGACGTAGGTTCCCATCTTTAATTATTATATTTTCATGCCATGTCAATTTTCTCATGGTTTCTTAATATCAATATAGTCTTCTAAATTGTGTCGTGAAAGGAAATTATCATACATCTTCTGAAGGACTTGATTCACTTTTCTTGTAATGATTTGCGCCATACTTAGGGAATTTTATGAGTGATTCATGGTCCTTGCGAAACAATATGCAATATTTTGGACAATAATGTATTTTATTAGAGATAATACCTATTGAACATATCATTTTTTTCCTCATTTGTTCAACATTGAATTTCATTTTCTTTTGGTATCATATCATTCAGAAGACCAAGTAGTTCTGTAAAGTTGGCGTCGCTCCATCTGTTGCTCGCTTTCAAATTATATAATGTTGATATAGCTGAAAATATTGTGTATTTAGTAAAAATGGTATACAATAGTCTCCTTTCATAACTATTTAACTTCTCAAACAACTTTGAACAATCATGAAGATCGCCTTCAATTTACATTTCCATTTCTTCCATGTGATCTCCATTATCATTTACACTGATATTCATATCAAATGATCCATAAATAGCAGAATCATCCCAATCAGTGTGCATGTTTAGTTTTTTCCCATATTTAGTCCAACATTTATTCTCTGATCTATTCCATGACAAATAAAATGTTCTTCCAACTCTTCCGAATCAATTTTTCTAGAATAAAAACAACATGAGTAGGGACAAAGGATTTGATAAGGGTCATATGCATGCTCTATTGAAAACATGATGAACTTTTTTACTCCATATACATAATATTTTTTCAAATGATTAGTGTGCATCCATTTTAGATTCATATACATCCTATTATGTTCATAAAATATTCATTTTGTACAATAAAAAAATAAATACACATAAGATATTCATTATCAAAGGTGAAAGATATAAATAATTCTAATAAAGGGAACCCAATATTTGATTATTTCAAATAATTTCAGAATGATTTTAAGGAAATGGGTAATTGAATTTAAGAAAATAATTACTCCAATGTGGTAGGTGTTTTCCTTTGAATTCTTCTAAAGGTGAAAGTTATAGACAATTGTCATCCTCATCAGCTTCATCTCCCAAATAGTTATTAGAGAATTTTTTTACTTGAAACTCATCCCCCATATCTTCTGGACATGCACTTATGTTTCTTGAACTAATCTGAGAATTATTCATCCCATACCGAGTACTGATGATCATTTTTTATGAATATTTCTCAGAGTAGTTCAGGAAACATAGAAGAGATGGAGGGTGAGTCTCAAGCAACAAAATGAAATAATAACTGTTTGGGAGATGAATCCGGTGAGGATGAAATCAGACCTTTATTATCTTAAATAATGGGGGTGCTTAGAATTTTTTAAAGTTTATATTCCTAAATTAACTAAAACTAAAACAAGTAAATAAGTTTTTTCCTATAGAAAATCATAATAAATCATATAGAATAATTCACATGGAAGATAATGTAATTTTTGAATCTAGAGTTGTATACTTTTTTAAGAATAAGTTTTATAAATATAATTAAAATAAATTTTTCATCATAGCCATAAATTTAGGGTTTAGTCTAGTTGAGATATAATGGCAGAGAATAAATATGACTCTTGAGTTGAAACTAAATGGAGTACAAGACCTAGAAAGCATAAATATTCATATCATGAATTCATATATTTAAAATTCTTTATTTTCTTATTGATAATGATCAGTATAATGATATTATAAAAAAATATCCTAGGGTGCTAACCATAGATGATGATCTCAATTTATATAAAGAACAATTATATTCAAAATATTTTATGTTCTTAAAAGAATCATTTAATGATGAAATAGATTCAATTATGAGAAATAATACTTGCATCTTTACAAATTTTATAAAATATTCCAATCATTTTGGTTGTAAATGTGTATTTAGAAGTATGTATGACTCCAATGGTAATATTAAAGTTTATAAAGCTATATTAGTAATCAAAAGTTTCAAAAAAATGGAATGGATTTGTTATTTTGATACTTATACTCATTTAGTTTAAATTATGAAAATAAGGATATTATTTTCCTTTAAATTTTGCTGGAAATAAATTTTTTATTGATTTTAAACAACCACCGAATACATTGAATACACACTACAAGATCACGATGGTCTAAAGTAGTGTAGACCCATAGCATCATTAGTAACAAATTTCATCCCCTCAATAGGAAAAGATCCCAAGTTAAAAAAGGAAACCATACTTCGATTCACTGGTGTCATCAATGCCAGAAAGTCAGCCACCATATTCCCTTCTAGCCACGTATGAGAGATCTCCATCTGGTTCCCCATTAGCATCTTGCACCTTCTGACAGTATAAACAAAATTCCAAGGAAAACTACCTTGGCCAAGAAATGCTTTGTACAGGATCATAGAGTTTGTCTCCACCATATTCAGAATGATTTGCCTTTGTTTACATACCTCCAGTCCCGTAACCAAGGCCAAAGCCTCCACCTGCAGCACATCTCCTCTACCATAAGATGTCGTGAAAGCCACAAGAATTGACCCCTCCTGATCTCTGACAACGCCACCCCCATACATCTCCCCAGCAAGTAGCTAACCATATGCATTGAGCTTGAGCCCCTGGTTGGGAGCTTGCTAGCGAACCCATAGACCCTGCCCCAAACTACCGGCCTGGTTGTCACAGCACCGTTTTCGCACAGTATCACTCACATACGGAGCAGATTGGCACTCCGGACTCAGTCTGATCAGATCCAGAAGAATATTTTTCACTTTGAAGATAATTCTCACCTGAGTTCCTGCAATGTTTTTGTGGCGATACAGCTTTCCAGATTATCCAGCACCCCACCATTAGGATGATCGACCTTGCTTTCCTCTCAGCCCCCTGTGTACCAGCATCCCTAAACCATGAAATTAGGAAGTTATCATGTGCCCCATCATACCCATCCCAACCAAAGAAGGTTCCAAACGCCTTCCACACCCCTCTGGACCATTCACTATCATAGAATATGTGTCCCACTGATTCAAATTTGGGAGACCTACAGCACTAACACATGGAAGACATCTTTACTCCCATGCGCTGCAGATTATCATCCGTAGGTAGGGATTCATTAAACGGATGTTAAAACTATATTTTTTAATATAAAATTAAATAAAAAAATTACAAGGAATAATATGAAGGTTTTATATATAATATATTTAAAATAAATTATGTAAATCAGTTAAATATACTTATGGTCTTAAAGAAACACCTAAACAAAATGAGAAGTATGATTCTATTATTTTATCTAATGTATTTTTACACAATAATGTTGATAAATGTACATTTTTAATGTTCATAAAATAATAATAAGTTATTATGTGTATCCATGTCGATGACGTAATAATTTTTAAAAACAACATGACTGGTATTAATGAGATGAAGAAATATTTATCCTCCATGATTAAAATGAATACAATTAGAATAATAGATAATATACTAAGTAAGAACACATAGTGGGGGTTATTATTTATATCGTTCTCATTATATTGTGAATACATTGAATATATTTGATCTTATTGGTTTCAAAGTTGCAAATAATTCATTTGAATCCAGTTTCAAATTTTTTATTAATACAGACATAGTTGTATCACAACATGAACATTCTAGTGAAATTTGTTCTTTAATGTATGTGATGTCATATAATAAACCCAATATTACATTTTTTGTTTGTAAAATTCATTTATATTCTACTAAATATAGCATAGATCATTGGAAATGTATAATTAGAATATTTTTATGCTTAAATAAGGCTTAAAAATTAAGTTTATTTTGTAATTATTACCTGACTACATTAAGTATGCACTAATTAAAGTTGAAATACCATCATGGGATATTATAAATCCCAATTTGGATGGATATTTACTCTTATAGATTGTTTCATTTCTAGGGTAGGAAATAAACAGTCATTTCACATTCGACATTAGAGTCAGAATTTAATACTTTAACAACTTGTAGAAAGGAAAAAAATGAATCATAAACTTATTAATGGAATTTAAGTTATGTAATATTCTAATGCCTCTTATTTTTGTTAATTATGTCAGTGAAGCAACAATGTCAAAATATTATAGTTTCATGTATAATGTAAATTCTAAACATATCAATTTTAGACATGATGTGTGAGATAATTATTATAAAATGGAACCATGATAATTGTTTGTTTAAAATCATGTAAGAACATTGCAGATCCGTTCATAAAATATATATCAAGGGATATCACTAAACAAATTAATAGATAAATTGGGATAAAATAATTAAAATAAACTATTTAGTACCAAGAGTTATCATACACTAGTGTAATACTCATCCCTATATCTTTCACCATGCTACCCAAGGTTTCTCATGACATGTAAGTGGAGACCAAAAATAAAATATAACACATTTCAATACGATAAAAATAATTATTAAAATTGTTTAACAAACATAAAACCACTCACACCTTCGAACACCCTTTAATGAAAACCCCCCCTTCGTAATGACATAAACAATATAATGATATCAATGACCCATGATCAATCCATATTATAATAACAAACAAATTTTCACTTATGAATCGATAAGGGGGATTAACTTCAAGGGTGTATATAACAAAAAATATTAATCTAATTGGGAAATAATATCAAACATAGCTTACAAACAATGAAAATATGATAAAAGACATCAAACATTCCATTTGAAACTCATCCAAAAACATTTAAAATAATGAAAGGAAACAATACTTCCATATTCTTCACTAACGTAAAAAGCATCTTGAAAAATAACCATACATGGTCAAATTCATAGAAATCCTTGATCAAAACATAATGGTAATTCCTTATAATTCATAATAAGTCATTACATGAAATTCATTTCTACTTATTCAATAAAAATAGTGGGTGACATTTTAACAAACACTTTGTGTGCATTATTTCCATGGAAGGAAGTTCAAAACATTTAAACTTAAGAAAATATCCTTTAATGTTAATGAAAAATTAATAAAAACACTTATAAATCCATAACCCCATCATGTATAATTATAATAGGATTTACTTTAGATAAAAACATGGATTTACAAGATTCAAGGATTCATGGTTCCATGTTTAAAAGAAAGAGAATGGAGCCACCTGCCATAATGGATGAAATTGGTGTGTGAAAGTCTTAATATGCTACAAGGAAGCAAGAAAACCCCTTAAAGGGTCAATACAAACCCAAAATCATAGAAACCCCCAATTAGAAATTCATTTTAGAAGGGAAAGTATAGATGAATAATAAATATAAAGAGATAATGAACAAAAGAACGAAAAAAATATATCCCCAAACAAGAAATCAATGAGTGAGGAGGAGGATAAAAATTAACATATCTTGGATTGAAGCTCTGATTTATTTGGGAGAATGTAAAGATATCTCCAAATCTTGGATTCGTTCGATCCTTGGATCCGTTCGAGCCTTGATTTTTTTTAGGCTTGGATTTGAGACTTGGATTTGTTCAAGCCTTGATTCGAGCTTGGATTCGACAAGGACGAGCACCAGAAGCAGGTGGCTTCTGCGGAAAACTTCAGATAACGTGACTAGTTAGGGTTCTTAAAATAGATCGAAGACGCTTTTATCAAAGCTTCCAAAAAACATTGATAAAGTTACCTTTTTTCAGTTCTAAATTAATAAGTGTTGATGAAATGCATCTTTATTAGTGTTAAAACATTAGGGCTGATAAAGGATTTATAATTACAATTATAAATAAAAAAATTGTGAATATAATAGTATAATTATATATTTATTTATTATAATTTTATAATTATTTATTTATAATTATACAAATACTTTTTAAAAAAATATTTCTTATTTATAATTATAAATATAGTAAATATATAAATATATTTATATCATTATATATATATATATATTTATTTAATAAATATATATAAATACAAATATAGTAAATATATTCATTATTTAAATATATTTGTTATGACTTTATAATTATAAATATATTTATATTATTATTATATATATATATAATAAATATATATATATATATAGTAAATATATTCATTATTAAAATATATTTATTATAATTTTATAATTATTTAAATATATAATTATTTATTTATAATTATATAAATAATTTTAAAAAAAATAATATTTATATTTATTGAAACAAACCTCTTATTATTCTGGGTTGAGGGATCTCATTATATGGCTTAGCTCATTGGGTATTAAACTCATCATAAGAGTCCCATGGACCCATACTCATATAGGTCAAATACACCTTTCTGCCTGTGCCATACCAGTCATCAGGCCTTCCAGTCTGCTGCACCTTCACCGTTGTTGCTCCACCTTCACGGACGTCATGCCCAACCTCGCTGCTTCTACTCCCATTGGAGTTCCCTCATCATCGCCCGCACATCATTGGTCACCCGTCGTTTGCTCTCAATCGGAGATCCTATCACCACCTCACCCCAGGAGATTTGCTTCTTCTCTCGTCAGAGTTCCCTCATCAGTCCTACACAATAGCATTGTCATTGCCATTAGTGCATCATTATGCAGTATTCGCCTTCATCCATCAACATTGATCGTATCGTATGCGGTCATCTTCCATCGGTGGCAACAACCACTGCCACCATCGTTGATGCATCCATCTTCGCAGCAATTGCATCATCCAGTAACATCTTCTTACCACCGAGGCCCATCTGTGGTCCTCCTGCGCCTATGGAAACAACTATTTCATCTGCATCCCATACCCTCTACGCATTCCTCCCCCATTGCACGCCACCCCCAACCCTGTAGACTACCCCTAGATAACACACTACCCCAAACTGTTACCCGGTGAGGGCAATTTGTGCAAGTTGGGGTCTGAACCCCAGACCTGTAGATGTGGAGGTGGGTTGAGTACCACTCAACTATACCCTTGGACACCATGTGTGTGTACATATATATATATATATGAAAAAATATATAAATATAGTAAATATATTAATTATTTAAATAAATTTATTATAATTTTATAATTATTTAAATATATATAATTATTTATTTATAATTATATAAATAATTTTCAAAAAAAATAATATTTATTCACTTATAATTATAAATATATAGATTAATAAATATAATAATATATATTGTAATGGTTCGGACCTCTCTGGTTCATTCCTTTGCGAAAATCAGGTGTATGAGGTGTGTCGGGAGGTCAAGGTGACATATCCCCAACACTTTGCCAAATTTTCCATTTCGATGAACAGTTCCAATGGTAGACCATTGTGAACAATGCATCATTAACCTTCTATGAACAGTTTCATCGGTGACCTTCTCTGAACAGTGTCATCGGTGAGATTATGTAAACAGTGCATCGATGACCTTCTGTGAACAGTGTCATTGGTGACCTTATGTAAACAGTGCCATCGGTAACCTTATGTGAACAGTGCAATGGTGACCTTGTGTGAACAGTTCATTAGTGACCACAGTGTCATCGGTGACCTTATGTGAACAGTTTCATCAGTAACCTTTTGTAAACAGTGCAACGGTGACCTTGTGTGAACAGTGACATCGATGACCTTATGTGAACAGTGTCATCAGTGACCTTCTGTGAACAGTGTCATTGGTAACCTTATGTGAACAATGCATCGGTGACCTTCTGTGAACAGTTTCATCGGTGACCTTATATGAACAGTATCATCGGTAACCTTATGTGAATAGTGCAACAGTGACCTTGTGTGAACAGTGAAATTGGTGACCTTATGTGAACAGTGTCATTGATGACCTTCTGTGAACATTGAAATGGTAACCTTTTATGAATAGTGTCATCTGTAACCTTAAGTAAACAATCCAAATGTGAGGTTCTAGTGGTGACCTTTTCTTTCCTTTGCCAAATTTTGAGTTCTGTGAACAGTGTTTCCAGAAAGGTGAGGTTCCAACGGTGACCATTTCTTTCCTTTGCCAAATTTTGAGTTCTGTGAACAGTGTTTCGAGAACAGTAGGTATATAGTGTTTCCAAAACGGTAGGTGTACAGTGTTTCCAGAATGGTTGGTGTACAGTGTTTCCAGAACGGTAGGTGTATAGTGTTTCGAGAACAGTAGGTGTATAGCGTTTCCAGAACGGTAGGTGTACAGTGTTTCCAGAACTGTAGGGTGTACAGTGTTTCCATCTTCCTACAGCTTCTCCCCTTTAACATTTTCTTTGACGTAAAATGCATTTAAAGCCTTGTTTTAAGGGCTCTAATGCCGATTCAAAGGCTATAACTCCTATATTAATTATTCCTAAGGCTCGGGATGTTTTTACTTGGTTAAACCGCGTGGTTTAATGTGGTCCACTTTTAATGGGAAATCAAGTGTATCTTAAACCATCACTCCATTAAATCTTCAAAAGGGACAAGATATCTTCCTTCCTTGTTCTCTGGTGTGAGATGCTCGAACCTTTCCTTCCTTCCCATAGGAATTGTGAGATCAAACTTTTCCCTTTGGATTGGTTTCCTCGACGTCCTTCTTAATGCAAGTGCACCCCCTGTTTCGGTGCAACCAAGAAGTATCCATCAATATTCGATATAAGGTATGTTTTATCGTCATTATTTTGGGGTTCATCTTATCATGTTTCTCCTTTCTATATTATAGCATGTGATATCCATGTTTCTAATTGAGTTTTCTTGGGTTTCGGTTGGTGCGGTCGTACCGTGGCATCCTCGGGTGGATACAGTTGTCGCAAGAGGAGGCGATCGTGATTCATTGTGTGGACTGTTCTCTTATACAGAACATTAAGAATTGTTTGTGGTAGGGGATTCGTTTCTTCTCTCTTCTTTTACGTGCAACTGTATCGTTAGAATGTTTTATCCCAATGGATGAAAATGGAATTAACATAATAAATATTTGAACTAGATAAATAAATTGATATAGATCGTATGTTTTTGCCTCTTGTTTTTCTATATAGTGGGATATCTATGCTTTTTTTTCTTAGCTATTCGTTCTTGAATTAAATCGATAAAGAACGTAAACCGGGATTAATTGATAATTATTTGGATAAAGATAAAGAGGCATGTAAACGAATCTAGTTCTTATTGTAATTTTATGTTAATCAAATTGGTGCAGTAAGCATGTTTAATTATTTGTGATAACTTAATGATTAGGTTTCCTAAATTTGGAACCTTCGAATAATAATCGGTTAACCAAAGATGGATTAAAGAAATGGTTGTTTTATAAAAGATAATTCCTTATAGGGTTCTAAGTTACCCTCTTGATTGTTAAAGGTCCAAGAGCCAAATTGTTAAGATGTTTGTTTTCCTACTGCTTGTGTTGTGATGTGATCTTGGATGGATGTTTTGATATGTGGGGGCATGGAGGCCTTTTTTATGGTAGAAAATGATTCCTAGGGTGGCGAGATGCATTGGTTTATGCATGTGGGTGTCGGGGAGGACACCAGGGATGATGGAATGGGATGGATGTGATTGTTGGATGCTTGCTGTTTATTTTTGGTTGATTATCTATTTTACTTTTCCCCGCTACCTAAGGCAGCTAGTCTTGCTTACCCTTCTTCTGAAAGAGGTGAAGATGCGCGGGGTATTCTACGTTCTTTCTGTGTTTAGCTTCTCAAGGGAGGATGGGTCTACGCTCTTTCTATAGGCGGCAAAGACTCGACAGGTAGTACATCTACTCACCGTGTTGATCCCCCTTGTGTTTAGTAGAATAGAATGTTTTTCTAGAATTCCAGGGAATGTGGGAAAGTAATTTTGTAATGAATAATTTAATAAATGTTGTTAACCCATGGGGTTGGATTTTGCTGGAACATAATGATGAGGTTGTAATTTTAAAGGGATAGTGGACTTTGGGTGTGATGCTAATGAAATTTAAGGTGGAATTGTAAATGGTTAATTAATGTTTAAAGAATTAATTAATGTAAAATGGAACTGATAAAAAGGAAATGAAGTAAGGCAATAAATCTTTTTAAATGGTTGTTTGCTTATAGGATACATAGTCTTAGAAGTGGAATTCGGGAGTCCGAGAGATGTTAGCTGCAGTTGAGTCTAAGACTAGGTTATGCCCATAGTGTGGTTGTGAGCTATAGTATATTCTATACTTTTTGTGTTTCTATACGCTACTCCACCCCATTCTTAAGGGAAAATAACACCCCAGGGATTCTGAGCCCTGGGGGGTGTTTTCCCCAACATTCCGGTGGGAGGATGGATGGCTGACTACCCCATTTGGCCCCGCTCTCTTCTCTTGGTAGTTACTTGTGCTAGTAGGCATAGTGGTTAGTTTTCCCCATATATGTGTGTAGATGGATGTAATGTCTTGTGGTTATTCACACACATATATTATGTATATAGTATCCTATGGACTACTATAGGTGTAACGTGTATAAGCTGTGATGGCTTGAGAATCATTACTCGGTGTATGGGATGTAATGGCTTGAGGTATAATACTCGATGTATGATACACGTTATGCGAGCTGCGGTGGATCTCGAAAACTACCTGGTTACTGTCTTGTGTATACATGGTGGTTTCGTTGCACGAGGTGTATATTGTGGTGCTTCGCCTAAGTGTCTGTGGGAAAGCCTTTTTGGAGAGAGATTCTTAGGACGTACGACATTGGGGCAAAGTGTTAAAAAAGTGGAGAAGTAGTAGCGGGGTACCCTTGATATTCTTTATTATATTATATACTCTTATATGTGTTACTTGGTGAGAGTAGTCATAATGAGGTTGGGAACTTAGTATACCTGTTTAGGTGATGAGTTAGTTTCACTTGTTGTTCACTGTGCTTTAGCATTCTTTCTTTACTTTTGCACGAGAGGCTTTGGGGAGGATCCTACTGAGTATACTGTTATACTCACCCTATGTATATATAAACTGTTTTTCAGGTCACTTGGAGCAGGTTGGAGATCAATCTGGTTTATACTAGCTTGGGGTTGCATGAGATGTTCGGGCTTGTGGTTGCTGCTGTTTTTACTTTGTTTTGGGTACTTTCAGTTTTCCTCTTCCATTTGTAGTAGTTTTGCATGACATTACATATGAGCACTTGGGTTTTCTTTTATATTTCAGTTCTGAGTTAGAGTTGGTTGGTGTCTATCTTATCTCTCTCTTCCGCATGTGTTCTCTTAGAGTGTAATGCCTCTCATTTGTGTGTTTACTATAACCTTGGTGTTGGTCGCCAACCCGGGGCCTACTGGAGGCGGGACTCGAGGTCATTATCTCCCTTCTCACATTGCCGGCCTAGGAGGGGTACACTTTGTGGGGAGGGGATCGTGACATACATTTATAAATATATTTATTTATAAATATTTATAAATATATTTTTAACAATATTAATTAATATATAATCTTAAATGCATGCATGTTAAAAATGAGTGAAATTGAATAATAAAAAATGAGTGCACATTAAAAATATTGAAAATATGGATATATTTTATTAATTAAATATAAATTATTAAAAAATAGGGATATATATTGAAATAAATATGAATACATATTGAAAATATTAAAACATAGTAAATAAATATATATATATATAAATAAATAATATAAATGATTAGATTCCTAAAAAAATATTAAAAATGAATTAATACCTAACTATAATAATATTAAAAAAAATTGTGATTGAAGACATAATATATTAAATGTATCATGTTATAAGGAAATTATAAAATTAATATTAAAATTTTGAATAAATTATATAAATATTAGGTGTTTGTGTTTATATATAAGATTCTATTAATTGAGTAAATATTTTTGTGTGTGATTTGTATATAAAAATGCATTAATTACATATATGTATATGAAATCAATGTAACACACGTTTGATATGTTAAATTGAAAAATAAAACAAAATTTAATTATGTCCATTATTTGACGCAATTAGTCAGTATTTTTAATTAATATTAATTTTTAATTATAAACCATTCTTCACTAAATATATAACTTAGTTAATATAAATCATAAATATTTTGTATTATATAAATAATATTTTAGGAAATATTATATACATTCATATATATATATATAATATGAATATATTTCTATATTAAATGTATTAATAAATAATTATGTATAAAATCCATTAAAAATGAATAAGAAATTAGTATGTTTTTAATTATTACATTTTATTTATTTTCTATATATATATATTAAATATATATTATTTATTACTATTTATAATTAATATATATATATATATATTAAACTTATTCATTTTTATTAATAATTATTTCATTAATAAATTTTTTAATAATTTTTTAATTTATTCATTTTTAATTTTTTTTGTTTAATTATTACAATTTATTAATTTTTTATTTTTTAAAATTATTATAATTTATTCATTTTATATATCTATATTTAATACATATTATTTATTAATATTTATAATCTATATATATGTATATTAAATTTATTAATTTTTATCAATAATTCTTTAATTAATAAAATTTTTAATATTTTTCTTAATTTACTTATTTTTAATTTTTTTGTTTAATTATTTCATTTTATTCATTTTACATATCTATATATTTAATATATACTATTTATTAGTATTTATAATTTATATATATATATATATATATTAAATTTATTCATTTTTATCGATAATTATTTAATTAATAAAAAATTTAATATTTTTTTAATGAACTCATTTTTTATTTTTATTAGTTTAATTATTTCATTTTATTTGGGACTTTTATCAGCGCTAAAAAAGTGATGATAAAGGATATCGTTTATCAACACTAAAAATAAAGCGTTGTTAAATGCCTATTTTGTAGTAGTGAAAGGACATCATCCACCAAACTAACCACCCAAAACTAGAGCACCCATCCTCTCCGAGTATCTACACATCAGACTGCTCCCTGGAGGATCTTTTTATAGATACTGATCCTAAATAATCACTACCCTCAAGGGGTCCAATAGTTAGGAACCTATTCTAATATGACCTACCTAGGTCACTACACCAACTGTGCACAATGACTCATCATCATCATCATCGTTGAGCATCCCGCCATAGATTCACATGACCTATCATCTGATGGAAACCCACATACAAGTTGGCCCAGTTGAGTAGAATGTCACCAAGTACTTGTATGGGAAAACTTTGTATGAGAAGTTTTTGACACTTAAAACAATTGAGCCTCTATCATCAGCAACATCACACACTAGTAGGCATATAACATGTAGATCCAGTATGTTTATCATGATACATGAGATGCTCTTTGCCTCCATAGACCAAGAGTCAAAATCAAATCAAAGGGCACTTTCCAACAAGACAATGGTCAAAAATCTATCATAACTCATGAAATCCAAACCACATGTGCATCGCCCTAGGTGAAAATCGAATATGATTGTAACATTGCACACCAAAACAACAATCCCAACCCTGGTAACTTGGAAATCCCACTAGAATAGGTGTTTTAGATTCACCATCCCAATATCCGTCAGAGGCTCTGACACATTCATAAATCTTTGATCTATCAAATCTCAAATAGTAATACAACAAGAAAGTAACTAATCTGATACCACTTTGAAACATCCCTCCTCATCTCACTCCATAAACAGTGGTCGGACCGGTTCATCATAAGACCCCAGGCGCACCTCCTCATATGCTAGTGTCTTTTGACTAATAGTGGGGGTCGGAGGTGGTACTGTCAATAGACTATACCCTCATATCAGAGTGTCCAACCATAAATAAATAACAAAGCATCATACACATCAGAGTATGCATAAAAAATAAATAAATTGAAATCGAAGCATGTTGTAATAAGATGAAATATAATAAAGGCCTGAAAATTAATACAATACATACAAAATTGATTTCTCATTAGGCTGATCACATGTAAAAAATAAATAACTGAAAAATAAATATATTAGGCTCTACCACCAACTAGGAGCCATTCCACATACCCGATCTCCAGTACCCTATAAAGTAGCTCCAGTCTTATCACCAGACTCCACATGAGTAGCTCCATGCAATCATGCACCACTGGGACTTCTCCCTATATTTCATGCATCTGTACTCAACTTTCAAGTGGACATAAGGTCTGTATGCACACTGGGGTTCCCGTATAGGGGGTGAGAAATAAATCTCAGTAGGCCACCCCCAACGGTGAACCTATAACCTGCTGCCACCTATCTGAAACACAACTAAAATAAATACAAATAAAACTACTGGTGATCTATAGGTTTGTGACTTTGATCTACCATACCTGCTTCGAACAATATCGGGATGTCTCTAAACATGTCTTGATGACCATGCATCCCAGGTAGCATGCGATGCTCCACATCCAAGGTAGCCCCAACCAAACCTCACAACTTTAGTCATTAACTCTTATAGAGTGTCATGTCCAACATCATATCTCATGGGAATAGAGCATCATGTCCAACATTCTAAATCACAAATGTGGAGAATCATGACTAATATTCGAAACCATACATGTAGAGAATCATGTACATCTATATCAACCATAAATGTGGATCGTCATGTCTGACATCTGGAACCATACATATGGAGGATCATATACAACTCTCCCTCAACCACGAATGTGGAGCATCGTTTCTGACATCTGAAACAATACATATGGAGAATTATGTCTAACTCTCTTAACCATAGCAGCCCATATCAATAAACTAGGATCTGAAACATGGCACCCCAACCAATTCACAACAGCCCTAAGGGAGTAAACCAAGTCTCAACATAAACAAACAAGATAAAACATATCAAGGGATGGTTAAAAACCCATGCATGTCGTCAACATCTCATCCCCATCGACTCACACATCAGTTCGGGTCCCAAGGGGTCTCTCACAACCATTACTACCCAAACACACATACCCACTCATGTTTGGTTTATCAATCAATCAACCACTTGGCCCTTTGGGTCAACACATAAATAGGTTCATCCCTTTAGGGATCCTCAGAACCCATACACAAGTGAAGGCATCCCTCTTGGGATCCTCTAGGTCGGGACATAAGTATAGGCATTCCTCTTGGAATCCTTGTCCACAACTAAACTCTCATGCCAAGGCCCATCTCTTGAGGGTCACATATCCCACAAACAAGTCTCTATAATCTCATAAACTCATAGGCCTATAAAATTCATAAGGGAAATGACCTCAATCTCAACCCCTTTCCAAGCCACCCAAGGTTGTCTCGTACACCAAACATATCCATCACCTCGAGTCGCAACCCATCCCCGCTAAGTAAGTAAAACCCCATTCCAACACCAATTGAGGACTCTAACAAACCCATGCTACATCCTCCAATAATTTTCATGAACCTTTCCTAGGTTTCATCCCATGTATCACTCTCAAGAGGTGAATGAATTTAATTATTAGAGGAAACCCTCTTTGTCACAACTCACTCACCCCAAACCTCCTCTTAGAAGTCCTCAACGTTCCCCAAGGGCTACATCATCACGTTTTACATAGAAAAACACTGAGAATGGATTCCTCTTATTTCCAATTCTGACTCTGGGGCATAAAATCGGTCAAAACCATAGAACGGGTAACAAAGGGGTTGTACACAGCATGTATCCTCGAGTACACATGTGTACTCCAAAATCTCCCTTATAATCATGTACTTCTACACAACACGCCACACATGGGGTTAGGTCATGTACTAATACACGACCTAAGCATACATGGGGTCAGTCCATGTACTATTACACGGTCATGTCCACTATACATTAGGTGTATTTCCATGTACTCTACCACATGTCCATGTACCAATACATAGTGTGTAATTCCAAAAACTATGTCTTCCTCAAACAGGAATATAACATGAAGTGTGTTCCTAAAACCAAACATCATTTAATTAGTATTTTTAAACTAAAAACCCCTATGAACCTCCTGAAACCCTCATTTTTCCCTATTAAGCATGGTTTGACCCCCAGGGGATCCATAGTAGACATAAAATGGATTTAAAATTTAAAAAAAACATCTATTGGAATTGGGGATTGAAACTAAAAATCTATCCTACCTTATAAAGAAATACCAAGCTTCGGGTCCATAACTATAATGAATCTGACTCCAGTAACCCAGAGCTAGTATCTACATTATTACATTGACAAATATACAAAGGGTCAAATCCCAAAGGACCGATCAATTTAAATGTTTTGGGGAACTAGATACATACATGATACCCATATTACATTGGGAATATAAAGTAAAACATAACAAAATAAAATGTTCAAAATCCTTGAAACTCATTCAAATGATTAATCTTCATAACCTAGGGAAAGGAAACAAAAATAAGGGTGAACTCAAATGATTAGTAAGGGTTACATACAGCAGAAGCTATAAATTATATTCAATATGGAAAGGTAAATAACTAAAAATATATGTCATTTAAACAATAAATTGATCATGAGATAAGTCATAATCAATATTTCAATGTAACTAACTGAACACCCAATCATTTAATCAATAAATTGAGAATGAAATGCATCCATAGATAATATCAATGAAAAAATCTCATTGATAATAATAATAACTGAATTATCAATGAAGGAAATTCTTAATTATTGGATTTCATGATCTCAGGAATCATGATACCTCAACTGTTAATACCTTTCACAAGATAGTTTAAAACTACTGGTAAAAACTCATCTGGTTTGGCTAACTAATTTATTTCATAAGAACTTTTAATGCGTTGAGGGTTTGTTTATAACTGATCCCCACCCATAACTTCTTGTCCAAATCATTCCTCATATATTGAATAATTGATTTAATTCATGAATCAATATTCATTATCAACAAAAATCTATATTGAGTAAAGAATACATATTTATCAATATTTCTCAAATTAATCAATTAACTTTAAAAGTAAATAATATATATATAAATGGTATAAAATTTAAAAAATAATCATATCCATGATAAAAAATAATATATATATTTAAGATAAATGTAATGTCTAATTAAAATGATCACAAGAAAGTGATTATTTCAATAGAAAGTTAACAATCACAAAAGAAAGTTAGTTTGTACAATAATTTTTACCACTTTGGTAACTTTTAAATTCTAACCCCATGAAGAATAAACCTAAAGAAAAACATTAATCATAACAAATAAATAGGTATTCAAATTAAATATATCAAGGGTTGGTATATACACCACATAAAAGTGAGTGGGTGTAGAGTAACAAATATGTCTCAATGAAATATATATTGAGACGAAATCCCTTACCTCGGGTTTTCCTTTAGTTGAAGGTGATTTAACCTCCTATATAATGGTTTTATGAAAGTTATTAATTTATACCAAAACCATACACATATTTTTAATATCATATATGATCCTCATATAATATTTTACCACCAGTTTGTTAATAATATTTCCTTATTTTTATTGTTTTGTGTATTAATTGCCATGTTTTATCATGCATGTTTTGTCATGAAAGTTATAATTCTTGTTCATAAAATATAGATAAATTTTCTCTAAAATGAGAATAATTTTATAAATATCATATTTACTATATAGATACATTATCAGAAACATTCTTAAAAATTTGACATGGAAAATTAATCACATCGCTTCATAAAGACGGTAGGTTATATGTACGCATGATCAACAATATTATCCCCTTAACGGGTGAAAGGGTAAGAAAGTGTATGATATATTAATTTTCCAGAATTGATATAATGTCATATATATCACTTATATTCATTATATTTACCCTTATTACCTTCCATGTAAATCATAAGTGAAAAACAAATTGCATCGCTTCGTGAGGTGGTAGTTCGTTGTATACACAAACGACACTATTATGTTTTAAACGGAATGGAAAGTAAAAAAAAGCTATATATGATAATATAATTAAATAAGTATAATTATATCATAAATATTATATATAAACATTAAATTCATCATTATATTCAAACGTGAGAGGTTTTGATGGAAAACGAGCTACATTGGTTCACGAGGAGGCAGTCCACTGTACACATGATCAACGATTTTTTTATCATTTGATGGAAGAGGAGATAGATATAGGTTATGAAATTAACATAATAACATCTCAGTATATTGTAGATATTTTTGTTTTTATACTATCATTATTGAATAATATTTGAAGGAGGTGTAAGAATAAATAAAATAAAAATGATCGTTTAAGGACGCTATCTCTTCTTCGAATGACCTCTTTAAGTTTGAACTAAAAGCCTTCCTAGGATAGATTTATGATCAAAAAAAGGGCTCTGGGATGTTGTTAGGGGATTGAGGATGTTATTTGGGTAGGGATTGGAAAAAAATGGATCTAGAAGTGTAAATATGAGAGGAGAGGGGGTGGATTTTTATAAGTGGGGGAGATGACACACATGGAACTTTTGAAAAGAATCAATTACACCCACGCATTTATCATGAAAAAAGCCTCTAAAATGGGTCCTTATAGACCCTTATATGTGATAAAGTCTAAATATGTTCATAAAATTGGTGTTAGAAAATTTTTTAGGTAATTTTAACCCTTATCATTTTATTTTAACCCCCCTGATAAATAAGTTCTTACCGTAACTACAACAATTATTTTTTACTATTTTCACTATCCATTATGGTTAAAATTTAAGTTGACCTTATTAGATAATATTAATTATGATGATTATAAATATGGAATCCATTTTTCTAAATTAAACTCATAAAATTGGTAGAATTTAATTTAAAATTACACCCACATACACGGTGAAAAGGGGGGTTTCCAAAAAGAAAATTTTCATAAGTATATAAGGTTTTAATGTCAAAATTCAATATGAAATTGATTATAATGACCTAAATTGTATTTATTATAATATAATTGAAATAATTTTACTTTAAAACAAATTTAAAATACAATTTAAACTTATAAATAATTTAAACGAAAAGGCAATTTTCAATAAAAATCAGTATTTTTACTATTCATCAAAAAATTAAACTTTTCAGAAAAATATAAAAAATAAAATAATTTAAAAAATTAAGTTCTTTTTATCAAATAAATTTTCTAAAAGTTTCAAAAAATAATTTTATCATAAGTACACAAGTGACGAAACACTTTTCTTTGAAAAATATATTTTTTCAGAAAACATTTATTTTACTTTCAAGTGATTCTTATTTTTATTTCAAATCAATAGATAACCAATGAACATGTGTAAAACATATATTTTCATAATTTATTTAATCCTATTCATATCTACCAATATAACAGCTAGGTTATAATGGTATAGTATTTTATGGTTCCTTAAACTCGATGTTTCATGTATTATAAGCTATCAAATAGGTTAAATTTATTTAAAAGGAAATAGATCATAAAGTCTTAGGGAGTCACATTATTCCCTCCTAAAAAAAATTCATCCTCAAAATTTCATGTATATTAACTTCTAAATATATGAGGATAGATATTCTTTATAACATCCACTAATTCCCACATTACTTCCTCCATTTTATGATTTCTCCAAAATACTTTAACCAATCTAGTCATCTGATTCCTCAATACTTTATCTCTAGTATCAAGAATTTGGATGGACTCTTTATAATAAGATAGATCAGGTTTCAATTCTATCTCTTCATAGGTGAGCACATGTGTTGGGTTTGGAATGTACTTCCTTAACAATGATATATGGAACACATCATGTACATTAGAGAGGCTTGGAACATTTGACAAATGATAAGCTGAAACTCCAATTATTTCTATAATTTAAAAAGGTTTTATGTACCTAGGGATCAATTTTCCCTTCTTATCAAACCTTATGACACTCTTCCATGAAGATACCTTCAAGAAAACATGATATCTCACTTATAATTTCAAATCCATCCTCTGATTGTCGGTATAAATCTTTTTCCTACTTTGACCGGCTTTTATATGAGCTTTAATAGTCTTTACCTTTATTGTTTTATATTCAATAAGTTATAGGCCTACAAGTTTCTTTTCACCAAATTCATCCCAACAAGTTAGAGTACGACATCTCTTTCCATATAATGCTTCATATGATTCCATTTGAATACTTTAATGGAAACTATTATTATAGTACAACTATACCAAAGGTAAATACTGATCTCACAAGAATTGAAAATCAAGTGACCATGACCTCAACATGTATTCCATTGTTTGAATAGTCCTTTCAGATTATCCACTAGTTTGAGGATGTTAGGCGGTGCTCGAATAAAGCTCAGTATCAAGAGCCTTATGAAGACTTTTCCAATATTTCTATGTAAAGAGGATATCATGATCAAACACAATTGAAAGAGGTGCACCATGAAGTCTAAAAACTTCATTAATATATATCTTTACGAGACACTCAAGAGGTAAAACTTATCTTATTATAAGGAAATGTGCATATTTGGTTAGGCGGTCAACAATAATCCATATTGTATCATTCTTCCTAGGATTCTTCGGCAGTCTCATGAAAAAGTACATAGTAATGTAATCTAATTTCCACATAGGAATAAAAATATATTGAATGAATCCTCTAGGATCTTATCTCACTGCTTTCACTTTTTGAAAAACCAAACATTTGGACATGTAATCAATAATTTCCCACTTCTTGTTATCCCACAAAAAATTTTCCCACAAATCCCTATACATATTTGTGTTACCATTGTGTATAGAGAAATTTGATCTATGAGCATCATCCAAAAATTCCATTTTTGTCTCAGGTATAGATGGAACACATAATTTATTTCCAATTTAAGAACACCATCTTCACAAATGAAGTCTCCTAATTTTCTATTATCCACATCTTTAGCTTTCTTCTGAATGTTATCATCATCAAATTGATAACTTTATGTCTTTTCTAATAAATATGAATTCACAGTCATTTGAAAAAGGAGGGATCTCCCTCCCTTCTTAATAATTTCCATATCTATCTTTTCTATATCCATGAGCATAGGATCCCTCTTAATCCAAATTTGGGTTAGAACTCCATGATCCTTCCTATTCAAAGAATTTGCTACCTTATTTGTCTTCCCCTAGTGATAGTGTATTGAGAAATCATAATCCTTGAGTATCTCGAGTTATCTTCATTGCCTCATGTTGAGTTCCTTTTGTGAAAATATGTATTTTAGTCTCTTAGGGTCCATTTATATCTCACATCTTTCACTATAGAGATAATGTATCCATGTCATCAAAGAAAAGATTACATCTTCCAACTCAAGATCATGGGTTGGATAGTTCTATTTGTGATTCTTTAACTACCATGATGCATATGCAATAACTTTATCATTTTGAATAAGGATGCAACCAAGTACCTTCTTTGATGCATCACTATATATAACAAACCCATCATTTCTCGATGGTAGAGTCAAAATCAGAGCATTGACCAACCACTTATTCAGTTCATCAAAATATTCTTCACATTCCTTTTTTAAAATAAACTTAACCCTTTTACATGTAATCTTGGTTAACAAGTTATCCAGTTGGGCAATATTCTGAATGAATTGCTGATAGTAACCTGCCAAACCAATGAAACTATATACCTCGGTTATGTTTATTGGTGTAAGTCATTCTCTAACTGCCTTTTTCTTCAGCGTATCAACTAAGATCTCATCCTTGGAGAAAATATGACCAAGAAAAAAACTTCTTGAATCTAGAAATATTACTTGTTAAATTCCCTATATAATTATTTCCTTCTATGAGTCTTAAGAATGATCTGCAATTGATTCTCATAGTCCTTATAGCTTTTAGAGTACAGCAAGATATCATTAATGAATACCACAGAAAAATAATCAAGATATTCCTTGAATACTTAGTTCATTATATCCATAAAATAGAGGGTGAATTAGTCAATCCAAATGAAATTTCTATAAACTCATAATTTTCATACCTCATTCAGAAAGTTGTCTTCAGAATTTATTCCTTCTTTACTTGCAATTGATTATACCAAAAATTAAGGTCAATTTTTGAAAAAAAATTGAGGTTTATGAAGTTGACTGAATAGTTCATAAATACGTGGTAAAGGATACTTATTTTTATCATAATAGGCATTGATTTCTCTATAATCAATGCAGAGCCTCATAGATCCATCTTTCTTCTTAATGAAGAGACGGAGGCTCCCTGTGATGAAATGCTAAGGCAGATAAATCCCTTATCACGCAACTCCTATAGTTGTTTCTTCAGATCCACTAATTCTACAGTGGTCATTCTATAGGGAGTATTTGATATTGGTCTTGAATTTGGGATTAAATCAATGGAAAACTCAACTTCAAGCTCTGGGGGTGTCTGAGTAATTCCTCATGAAATACATAAATTTATTCATATACAATAAGTATATCCTCAATTTTAATATTACCTTATCCATCCCTAGATTATGTCTGCTCTTATTCCCCAAGAATCTCATTTAGTAGAGCTACTAGGGGTGGATCTAGACATGTATCAGGTGATGATGTCTCTTCTCTAAAGATAAGGAATTCTATATTTTTGTCACGAATTATAATTTCCTTCTTCTTGTAAAAAAATTTTACATCATATTTTTAAAGTCAATCCATACCAAGGATTATATTGAATTATAATATAAGTATGATGATAATTTCAAAAAATAAAACGTGTTTGTGTGTCATAATGAGGAATACATGACACATCCTTGTTATAGTGAGACTTTCTCTAGGATTTTTGACTAATAACTCCCTTATTAAAGTGATAGAGAAATATCTAATTTTCTTGGAAAATATGGAAGTTATAAAATAGTGAAAGGATCCAAAATCAAATAAATCATTAGATAAATTCTAAGATAGGATTAAAGTACATGACACCACATCATTGGGTACTTCCACCTCAACTATAGTGATCGCATAAGCCTGTCCTTCTCTCATCGACCTCTTGTGTAGAAGATTCTATGATGCTTGGGGAATTTGTTTGCATAGTCCCAATCTCTCTAAAGTTGAAACACCGAATAACAGTTCTTTATTCCCTTCGCATTATTTATCCTGACAACCCTTATCTCTACACTTATAACAAACTCCGAAGCCCTTCAATCATTTCCCAGGATTATTCTTTCCATAGTTCTCACAAGAAGGAAATTGTTTCTCTCTCTTCTTATTCTTTGACACATTATCTTTTTCTTAGTGCTCCTTCAATCTCTTATTTTATTAATTTCCCTTGAACATATAGGATTTAGAGAATTTTTTCTCCATCTTAATGACACATAAAACTATTTCATCACATAATGATAAATTTTGAGAGACCAACTCCATTCAGAGACTTGGCTTAAGCCCTTCACAAAAATATTCAATCTTGCACTCTGTGTTGCGTATATCATTCGTAGAATAGATAGCTAGCCTTGTAAAGGTGGCCTCATACTCAGTAACAATTTCTTCTTTATTTTTCTTTAAGCTAAGGAACTTTCTCTTTATTTCAGTTTGTTGTTCACGAGGGAAATATTTTTTGAATAATTTCTACTTAAAATATTTCCAATTCATGCTTTCTATTTCCTAATCCTCCCTAGTATTCTGGATCAATACCCATAATTAATCAGTATCTCCTTTGAGATAATACACTACAAGTGTAACCTTTTCCTTTTAATCACATTCCAAGGCCATAAATATATTCTCAAGAGACTTGATCCATTGCTCAGTTGGCATTGGATTAGTATTCCTGCCAAATAATGGGGTATCTAATGCATTAAATGATCTAACATATGATAATCACACTGTGAAACAATAGGCTTCTCCATCCAGGTAAGGTTATTTTTCATAACCTGATTAAGATTCCCTAATATATCCATGATCTGCTTAGTTCCAATACCGGTTATATTGGCTTTCTCAGCAGGTAAATCTCTACATTGGTCATGAGTATTGATACCCTTCATCCTTCTAGATTTCATTTCTAAACAATGATATATACTAGATTAGCTCATAAAAATATGAATTTTAAATCATAATGTATAATTCTAAATATGGTGTAACACTTAACATAAATTTTAAAAAAAATGCATTCTTAATCTCATTATCATAAACTTGGTTTCTTTAGGGATATCTTTATATTCAAATCCTTCATAATGGTTTATAAGGAAAATGTGAATTATCATAATCATATCCCTTAGGAGTGTCAAACTAGATGCATGGTAAGGCCCATTTTCATACATCAGGTGACGATTGGATCATGCCTAATGTTCACTCTTTAGAGTTATTACCGCTAGGTACATTTTTGTCAGAATCACGTCCACTTATAGTATCCAGATAGTGATGTATTGCTAAGAAAAGCCACATAATCTCTTTTTTACCAAAACATTAGGATGTTCCTATATACTTATCCTCAAAGTATAACATATGGTTACATTCCCTAATATATGTTTTCCTTAATATAGTTACCAAGATTTTTAAAAGTAACCTAGAGCTGGTATCTACATTTTTTACATTAGAAAAGATAAAAAGGGTCAAATCTCAATAGATCGATCAGTTTAGCAGTTTTTGAGAACTAGATACATACATGATACCCATTTTAAATTGGGAATAGAAAAATAAAACATAACAAAAGTAAATGATCAACATCCTTGAAACTCATTCAAAAGATTCATCTTTATAACCTGAGGAAAGAAACAAAATAAGGGTGAGCTCAAAGCTTGGTAAGGGTTACATATGATGGAAGCTATCGTGGTTAAATAAATAATATTAAATATGGCAAGGTAAATAACTAAAAACATATTCCACTTAATCAATAAAATGAGAATGAAATGAATCCAAAGATAATATCAATGTGAAAATCTCATGGATAATAATAATAACTGAATTCTCAATAAAGTAAATGTTTAATTATTGGATGTCATGATCTCAGACATCATGATACCTCTATTGTCAAGACCTTTCAAAATAAATTTTAAAATGGTAAAAACCCATCTGATTTGGCCAACTGATTTTTCTCATGAGAAGTGTCGATGCATCGAGGGGCTATCTATAATCGGGGCCCACCCGCAACTGCATGTCCAAAGTATTCCACATATATTTAATAACCAATTTAATTTATGAATCAATATGTCTTATCAAAAAATATTTGTATTGAGTAAAGAATACAAATTTATCAATATTTCCCCAATTAATCAAATAAATTTCAAAGTAAACATTGTATGTATAAATGGTATATTATTTAAGAAATAATCATATCCATGATAGAAATAATATGGATATTTAAGATAAATGTAATGTCTAAAGAAAATGATCATAAGAAAGTGATTGTTTCAAGAAAAAGTTAACAATCATTAAAGAAAGTGAGATTGTACAATAATTTTTACCTCATTGGTAAAATTTAAATTGTAACCCCGTGAAGAATAAACATGAATCGAAACATTGATCATAATGAATAAATATGTTTTCATGTTAAATAATCAAGGGGAAATATATACACCACATAAAAGTGAATGGGTGCGTATTAACAAATATGTCTCAATAAAATAGAAATTGAGATGAAATCTCTTACCTCATGTTTTCCTTAAGTTGAACAAATTTTATCCTCTTGTATAATAGTTTTAAGCATGTTATTAATTTATAACAGAACCATGATCATATTTATAATATCATATATGATCCTATTATAACATTTTACCACTCGTTTGTTAATAATATTTCATTATTTTCATTGTTTTGGGTGTTAATTGACTTGTTTTCTCATGCGTGTTTTGTCGTGAAAGTTCTGGTTCTTGTACATAGGATATAAATACATCATATTCGGAATGATAATAATGTTAAAAATTTCATATTTACTCTATAGGTACATTATTAGAACCATTATTAAATGTTGGGTATGGAAAATGAATCGCGTCGTTTTGTGGAGACAGTAAGTTGTTTGTACGCACGAACGATAATATCATTCTCTTAACGGGTGAAAGGGTAAAGAAGTGTATGATATAATAATTTTCTAGAATTTATATCATGTCATATATATCACATTTATTAACTAAATTTATCCTTATTACCTTCCATATAAAGCATAAGTTAAAAAAGAATCGCATCGCTTCGTGACGCGGTAGTTCATCTTACACATGAGTGACGTTATCATATTTTAAACGAAATGGAAAGTAAGAAGGTATACATGATATTATAATTCCAGAAGTATAATTATATCATAAATATTATATATAAACATTAATTGTAATGACCTAAAATTTTATCAATAAAAATTCTCTTCTTATAATAATGTCATATAGTATAAACCACATAAAATCACTTTGAAAAAACAATAAAAACTTTATAATTGAAGAATGAATGAAATAAGAGGTATTTCTAAAAAAAAGGAACATATCCCGATGGAATAGTAACCTAACACTTGGAATAGTAACATAACCATTAGGAATAGTAATTTAGCCAATAGAATAGTAACGTCATTGTTTCGCACAGAATTTGGGGATGACCTCCTGAATGGGAGATTCAAACGTTCTGATCGGTTTCTAGCGGGTTTGTTCGTAGAACTGGAAACATCCAATGATTACACATCCGTTTGGACCTACTTTCCAAAGGTAGGCGCTCATTATCTTGTGGACTGATGAGGCTTAGGAATTTGCATTGGTCGAGAGGATGGGAGGTCGGACTCATCACACCTTTTTGAGGGGAATTATTGTCTACTCCGGGACTCTCTTTATAGATTTAAGTTATGTTCGTGAATCCTTATTACATTACCAAGTATAAAATGAGATTTCCTTTAGTTTTAACAATCAATGATTAAATATGTAATAAATTTAGAGAATCTTTTATATGTATTCGAGGTTTTTCATCAATAGAGAATCATTTGTATCTATTTAGAGATTCTTGGTCAATGGAATCCTTCAAAACATTTATATAAAAGTCTCTTGGTCATTATGATGACTAGGCTGGTGTTAAATCCACTCAGTGGGGCACTTGAAGTTTATTGTCATTCAGAAGGACATAGATTATTTCAGAGTTGGGATCGAACCCATAAATGGGCTACCTATGTATCCTTTGTTTTGGAAAAGGAATCAGAACCCACGTAGTTTGAGTAATAGAGTATGATATTTATGATTAATGGCTCAAAGAAGGATGTCATAATTACTTTTACCATCTAAGCTCACGTGAGTCATGCTCGGTGTGAGAAACAAGAGGTATCGGTAATAAGATAGACAATTGGGCCATGAAAGATGCAATCATAAGAAATGATTTGGGGCTTATGTATGTATGACTGCCCAGACAGATAAAGGTTTAGGATTTACTTTTAGGGAGAAAATCCGGGAACAGGGTCCATAAAGGTATATGTGATTCATAGAGATTTGAATACTCTAACTTGGGACTTATTCCTGAAAAGGAAACCCAAATTAGGAGAGGATTGATAACTGGGTTTTACTCCTGAGAAGGAATCCCAGATTAAACGAAAATTTAGGACTGGTTAAGAGAAATTAAGGGACTTGGGGCTTACTCCTGAAAAGGAAGCCCAAAATTTATGACTGGGACTTATTCCTGAAAAGGAGTCCCAGGTTAGGGGACTTGGGACTTACTCTTGAAAAGGAGGCCCAAGTTTGGAGGATTTATGAATAGGGTTTATTCCTAACAAGGAAGCCCAGGTTAAAGGATTATTATTGGGACTTACTCCTGAAAAGGAGGCCCAAGTTAAGAAATTAAGGGACTTGGGGCTTACTCCTAAGGAGGATGCCCATATTTGAGATTGGGGCTTACTCCTAAGAAGGATGCCCATATTTGAGATTGGGGCTTACTCCTAAGAAGGATGCCCAAAATTAGAGGACTCGGGGCTTACTCCTAAGAAGGATGCCCATATTAAAGGATTATGATTGGGACTTACTCCTGAAAAGGAGGCCAAAGTTAAGGAATTAAGGTTTGGGGCTTACTCCTAAGGAGGATGCCCATGTTTGGGAACTTTAAGAATTTGGGGCTTACTCCTGAGGAAGATGCCCAGATTAAAGGACTTATAACTGGGGATTATTCCTGAAAAGGAGACCCAGGTTAAGGATTCTCTCATCTTAAAGGATGAGGTGGAATGAATGAACTCTCAATCTTTGGTGACATAAAGATGTATAAATCACTATGTTTTGAGAGATATTCCACAGAATTCCTTTCAAATAAGGAAGTCAAATCAAGAAATCATGCCATAAATGGCTTTGAAGAGTATCTTGAAGACTGAATCTTGAATAGGAAATGTGAAATGGCTTAAGAGGGGTAAAATGGGCAATATGGGCACCCAAAAAAGGTAGGGGCGCGCAAGTCTTGAAAGGCGCGCAAGTCTTACGTGGGTGCGCAAGTATTGGTCGCGTAGGTATACCTGCGCGACATGTGGGGTAATTGCGTGATTTTCAACAAGCATTAGAATACTTGAGCGACTCTTTATTAAACCCTTTAGAATCCTCTTGAGGTTCTTCCAGAAAAGGGACGCGCAAGTTCTATTGAAGGAATAAGTCGGCGCGCAAGTGTGGTCACTTCCCTTAAGGGATGACCACTCAGGCGCGCAAGTGTTGATGAGTTTCAACACTTAGGCCTTCCTCCTTCTCTTTAGATCTTCCGTTCTAGGTAAGAAATTACCTTAGAAGTGTTCCAGAAGCTTTGAGAAGAGACTTGGGCGTCGGGAGCTTCAATCCGAGTTTCTGGAAAAAGATCCTCTCGAATGGGGGGCCCACAGGGTCTATTTATAGGCAAGAGAAGACCCCGAGCGGTTACCGGGCGGTTATCACTTAGGTTGCGCAAGTCACTTGCACGACCATAAGGTATCGTGCAAGTAGACTTGCACGACCACTAGGCGGCGCGCAAGTGTACTTGCGCGACCATGAGGGAACTTGCGCGACCTATGGGCAATGTTCTCCTTGTTCATCCCTTTGTCGATTTTTGATGTTTCTTCAAAGGATGAATCACTTTGGACTAAGGTATTTCTTTTTTTTCAGTCGTTAGACTCTGTGACGGAAAGGAGCGTCAACAAAAGTCCCCCCTCAGAGTTGGATCCGGAGAGAAAAGAGGATTTGACTCTGGGTTAAAAAGAAAAACAAGAAATCTGGCAGTTTAAAGTCATGCATGTCGGACATAAAGGGGCTAATGTTTAAGGTCGAAATAGCTTTGACCAAAATGGATTAAGATTGACACAATTCCTTGAAAATTCATCTGAAAACATATTACCATACTCAAGTATGAGGGAAAATATGTAAACTATGACTTAAGAATATTTGAATCTGAGGAATGATATGAAAAAGAGCTAAAAGGCATTAGAAGAAGTAGTTTCCAAGAATGAAGTTACTATTATTTGACAAAAACCCATTAGGGGGTTGAATTATGCAGGGCCACCTAAGGGCATTGGCTTCATGGTCAAATAAATAGCATCTTTCGGCTGACAAGTCTGTTATGTGGACTGTTTATGCAAGGCCACCTATGGGAACATGCTGCATAGTCAGGCAAAAGAACTCTCAGAAATTTACTTTCCTAGTGCTAAAAGCCAGTGAAAGTTTATGGAGATTCAAATTTTCTAAAGTATAGAGTTTGTTGTATGGAAAGAGGTACTTGAATATGGAGAAGATATTTCCAGACAAGATTATCGAAGAACTGGATGAATATCACTCCCACGAAGGTCTGACCCAAACTTAGGGAGGAAGAATAAACCATAGACTTGAATACTTTCAAATCATGAAAAAGGATATGGGACAAATATGTTAAGGATGGCTATTTTTTTGCGGATCCCTACATACTTTTGTTTAAGACAAATAAGGACAAAAGAGGCATTCTTCCCAAGAATGAAGTTACCATTATTTAACAAACCTGTTAGGGGGTTGAAATATGCAGGGCCACCTAAGGGCATTGGCTGCATGGTCAAATAAATAGCATCTTTCGGCTGACAAGTCTGTTATGTGGACTGTTTATGCAAGGCCACCTATGGGCACATGTTGCATAGTCAAGCAAAAGAATTCTTAGAAGTTTGACATTTTTGTGATTAGAAGTCATGAAAAGGGTTATTAAGATCTGAAAATATTTAAGGTTAGGATTATAACACATAAATATGGGTATTGTCCAATGTATATAGAGATACATAGGTCAATGATAACCATAATCATGTTGTGGCTGGGTCCTGAATTGAAATTTTGGACTTCACTACGTATCTCATAAGAATGAGAATCAAGCCATACGTAGTTCTTGAAATGAAGTTTAACGTCGTGCAGGACGAAAGTATGAGAGATCTTAGTTTAGGGTCATAGAATTCGGACCATAATAATGAATACACAGTGTGTGTTTTCATGAGGACTTTTCAGCCAAGGGACTAAAAGTGAAATTTGGGGTTAGGCTCAAAAGACTTAGGGCTGTATTCGAGGGATACTCGAACGTTCCTACGTATCCCATAAGGATGGGAATCAAGCCTACGTAGTTCTAGAAATACCCTTTGTACAAATTTGGTTCGTACGGGTGAAAGGGGACTTTAGTGCAACGATGGTTAAACCTGAGACAAAAAGTTTAGGTATTACCATGTATGCACGTAGTCTTTTGAAATGAAAACATGATTGAAATGTCAATAATAGTTCTCTCTCAAATGAGGAAATCAAAGAGTATTGTAGTTTATTGTCGTACCAGACAAAATTGTTGCATAGTTTAACGTCATATAACAAGGACAAAAGTGAATCAATGTAAAGATATTGATTCTGGGGGCAGTTTCACGAATCAACATCATATGAGATGGTGGTGAACCGATGTGAAGAGATTGTTTTTGGGCTTGAACCCTGGGAGGTTGCCTACATACCCATCCTGGAGGGCAAGGATCAAAGTCCGTGTAGTTCAATTAAAGAATGAATTAATGATCAAGTTGTTCTTGGGGACAACGATCTAAATAAAAAAAATGTTTTTGGGACTTATACATGGTTAGCGGCCCATAGAGAATGTTACGGTTGAGGTTTTCTCTAAGATCACGTGAGTCATACTCGGTGTGAGAAACAAGAGGTAACAACAACCTTAACAATGCATAGTTTAATGTCATGTAGGACATATAAAGTGACTATGCAGTTTAAAGTCTTGTAGTTAGGACTATTGGTGCTGCGCAGTTTAGTGTCATGTAGCAGGGACAAAATACAGTTTAATGTCATGTAGGACGTATTATGAATTTTCTGTACAGTTTAGCATCATGTAGTTAGGACGATGGGAACAATAGAGTTTAACGTCATGTTGGACGAAAGGGGGGAACTGTGTAGTTTAATGTCATGCAGTGAGGAAAAAAGAGTGCACTATTGTAACGTCATGTTGGACGCATTGGGGATTTTTTTCACAGTTTAATGTCATGTTGGATGAAAGTGTGAATATTTTAAGGTCATATGCATGGACCGTGGATGGTGCAGTTTAATTTCATGATGGACCTTTGATGATTATATAGTTTAACGTCTTTCTGGACGTAAGGGACTTTTATATAGTTTAGCGTCATGTAGTTAGGACGTCACAGTTTAACGTCTTGCTGGACATAAGGGACTTGCAAATAGTTTATGGTCATATGCATGGACCAGGGATGATGCAGTTTAAGGTCATACTGGACGGTTTAGGGAACTTTTTCACAGTTTAACATCATGTGGGACGAAGTTGCAGTTTAAGGTCATACTGGACCATTGCTGTATAGTTTAACGTCATATAGCAAGGACGAAATGGTGCTATACAGTTTAGTGTCATGTTGCAGGGACATCTTCTTTTCTATAGTTTAATGTCATGTTGGACAAAAGTGAAAATAGTTTAAGGTCATATGCATAGACCGTGGATGATGCAGTTTAAAGTCATACTGGACTTTTAAGCGCTTATGTAATTTAACGTCTTTCCAGACGTAAGGGACTTTCCTACAGTTTAACGTCATGTTGGACGTAGTTGCAGTTTAAGGTCATACTGGACCATTGCTGTATAGTTTAACGTCATATATCAAGGAAGAAATGGTGTTGTACAGTTTAGTGTCATGTTGCAGGGACATCTTCTTTTCTACAATTTAACGTCATGTTGGACGAAAGTGCAAATAGTTTAAGGTCATATGCATAGACCGTGGATGATGCAGTTTAAAGTCATACTGGACTTTTAAGCGCTTATGTAGTTTAACGTCTTTCCGGGCGTAAGGGAATTTCCTACAGTTTAACGTCATTTTGGACGTAGTTGTAGTTTAAGGTCATATTGGACCATTGCTGTATGAACCAATTGTAAGAATCTTGGTTCTGGGGACCATATTTTGTGTTTATACAAAATATTTCTTCAGAAATCTGCCATTGGTTGGAGTCGTAATGAGTTCTCCATCCATTAAGATTAATGAATAAGCTCCATTGGAGTAGACCTTATGTATTGAATAAGGTCCTTCCCATTTTGGTTCAATCTTGGGAGGCTTCTTTCCTGGTATCATTGGTGTTCTGAGAACCAATACCAATTCTCCCTGAATGAATGAACGAAGATGAAATTTTTTGTTAAAAGCTCGTGCTATTCGATTCTGATAGATTTCTAAGTGGTGCAAGGTGCACAATATTTTCTCATCTAACTGTTCCAATTCATTCAATCGCTTTTGGGATTGCTCATCTGTAGATAACTGATCACAAATGGCTACTCTGAGTGAGGGAAATTGAACTTCAATTGGCAAGACTGCTTCCGTTCCATATATCAACGAATATGGATTTGACCGCGTTGCATTGCGGATGGTAGTTCGATAAGCCCATAAAGCATGAAAAAGTTTATCAGGCCATGATCTCTTATCTTTATCCACCATCTTTTGCAGTATATTTGAAAGAGTCTTGTTAAAGGCTTCTATTTGGCCATTGGCCGCCGCATGATACCGAGATGAATGGTTGGATTTAATGTTGTATTCTTGATACAATTTCTTCACCTCAGAAGAACAGAATTTGGTGTCGTTGTCCGTCAATATGGTATGAGGGACACCAAATCTAGTAATGATGTTAGACTTGATGAAGCTAACAATGTATTTAGAACTGACTTCTTTGAGAGGTACTGCCTCTGCCCATTTGGAAAAGAAATCAGTAGCAGTAAGAATGTACTTAAACTGCTTGGCCGTAGCTGAAGGGTAAGGTCCCACCACATCCATTCCCCATGTGGAAAATGGCCATGAGTATTTAGCTGTATGAAGCAACTCTGGAGGTTGATGAATGAAGTTGGCATGTACTTGACATGAATGACACTTCTTTGTGAAATCAACACAATCTTTTATCATTGAAGGCCAAAAGTATCCAAGCCTTTGAATTTGATCAGACAATCTATGTCCAGACTGGTGGGCACCACAGACTCCTGCATGCACTTCTTTCATGACAGTCGTTGTCTCTTCACCATCAATGAATCTGAAGAGAACTCCATCAAAACCACGATTGTAGAGAATTTTCTCTAGGTGGTTTGGGCCATCATAAAGAGAAAAATTGACCACACGTCGCCAGATTTGTTCTTTCTCGGCTCTATCGGGTGGAAGTGTTCCATTTTGAAGGTATTCCCTGATTGGTGACATCCATCCTGTAGTATGACCATACGGTTCAGGAATGGGACTAATTTCATTAATTTCCTCTGTTCTGGCTTGAACATAAGGTGAAATTGCACGACGGTGGGCAATACTGATGGTTGTCTCGTCCCGATTTGGATCTGCTAAAGCTGTGGCTATATTAGCCAGTGCATCAGCTTGAGCATTTTGTGATCTTGGGACATAAGAAAATGTTGGTTCTGAAGGGAATTCCACCATTAACTCTCTGACGTAATCATACAAAGGGATTAATTCTTCTTTTCTGATGGCATAATCCCCATTGACTTGTTTGATTACCAGGTCTGAATCACCTTTCACCTTTAAGTGATTCACTTGTGCTTGGAGCGCTAACTCCAAGCCTGTAATGAGAGCTTGGTATTCGGCTTCATTATTGGTACCACCTTCCCACAATAAAAAGGAATAAGGTAGCACTGCCTTATCTGGAGAAATGAGCACAATTCCTAAACCAACTTTGTTGAATTTAGGATTTTCCATTTTCTTCCCTGTTGGACTTCTGGAAGCACCATCAAAATACATTTCCCATGTTTGAGGATTCTCTTGAATAGAGAAAACTTCCTCATCAGGGAGTTCAATATCTGAAGACGTGTCTTCCATTGAAGGATGTTCAGCCAGGAAATCAGCCAGAGCCTGGCCCTTTATTGCCTTTTGAGACACATATTGAATGTCGAACTGTTGCAAAATAACTTCCCACCTTGCTAGACGTCCTGTAAGCATTGGACGACTAAGGATGAATTTGAGCGGATTATTGTGAGATACCAATTGGACCTCATGATGTTGCAAGTAGTGTCTCAGTTTCTGAACTGCAAAGATTAATGCCAGTCAGCACTTCTCAATACTTGAATACCGGGTTTCTGCTTCAAGCATAGTTCTACTGAGATAGTAGAGGCTATTTTCATTCCCAGCATCATTATTTTGAGCGAGAAAGGCACCCAATGATCGCTCTAGAGCTGTCACATAGAGGATAAGTGGTCTTCCTTCAACAGGTGGCATGAGTACTGGTGGACTCAAGAGGTATTTCTTGAGAACATCAAACGCTTCTTGACATTCTTCAGTCCACTGGTAAGTGACTCCTTTCTTCAATAATTTGGTAAAGGGTAAACTTTTGCCTGCCAAATTGGCGATGAAATGCCAAATATAGGCTAAGTGTCCTTGAAGTCCTCTTAATTCATTCAAATTATGAGGAGGTGACATACCAAGGATTGACTTGGTCTTCTCAGGATCGACTTCAATACCACGATGGCATACAACAAAGCCGAGAAATTTTCCTGAGGTTACCCCAAAAGCACATTTTAAGGGGTTCATCTTCAAATTATGTTGTCGAAGCTTGTGTAATATGACTTCCAAATCAGCCAAGTGATTAGAACATTGTTTGGATTTAACCACCAAATCATCCACATAACACTCAACAAACTTCCCTAATAAAGGTTTGAAGATATGATGCATGGCGCGTTGATATGTTGCACCTGCATTCTTTAAACCAAAGGGCATCACCCGGTAACAAAACACACCTTGAAGAGCTCTGAAGGATGTAGATTCCTCATCTTCTGGGGCCATTAGGATCTTATTATATCCGGAATATCCATCCATGAAAGAAAGTACTTCATATCCAGTCGTCGCATCAATTAAGAGTTCTGTAATCGGAACTGGTAAATCATATTTAGGACAATACCAATTAAGATCTCTGAAATCGATGCAAACCCTAATTTTTCCGTTCTTTTTCTTTACAGGGAAAATATTAGCCAACCACTTGGGATACTGAACTTCTCTGAAGAAGTTAGCTTTGATCAGCTTATCCACTTCAGCTTCAATTTTGGAAGCATAAGTTGGGTGTGTTCTTATTGTGGTTTTCTTAAATCCTCGATGTTCTTTTGGTAAACCCAAATGATGAGTAGCAACATTAGGATCAAGCCCAGGCATTTCTGTATAGTTCCAAGAAAAAATATCTTTATTTTGCTTTATAAAAGAAATATACATCTCTTGCTCTTCAAGGGTCATGGATGCACTAATTAAAGTGGGGCGTGGATTTTCCTCTGTACCCAGATTTACTTCTCTGAGTTCATCCACAGTGGTAGAGATACCCTCTTCAAATGCTGGAGGAGCATCTCTAAGATCTTCCTCTTCCTCTTCATCACGTTCTATTTCTTCCGTTTCTACTTTCATAGTAGATGACAAAACGAAATTATCATGATCATAAGAGATGTCAAAGTTTTCACATTTTGAAGAAGAAGCTTCCATTTCCGACCCTATTGATAATAAAGGGTCTTCTTTGGGAAATTAAGAGGAGATGATGGATTGATAATCGACATCATTATTCACCTATGATGTTGCTATAACTTCTTCTGGCCTGATTGGCGAAGTATAGACTTGTTGGACTTCAGTAGATGAAATGAAAACGTCACCACTTATGCTTTCATCATTGTTTGGTAGGTTACCAATTTCTCCCATGTTGTCTGGCTCGATTGCAGTAATTGACATTATGGATATTTCCATAATAGTATTTTGATTTGGGCCTATTTTGTCAATTTGACTGATAGGTAACACATAATCTGTACTCACATGTGTAAATGGATTTATTGGAATTTTCTCCAAACCATATGGAGCATTAACTTTGGTAATTTCCTTCATTGTAGATTTTTCTCTTCCCTTCATGTGATAAAATTCTGCCTCAATGTATTGAGACTCACATGTCTTGAACGGGGTCTTATCACCATACAATGTTCCAACTTGACCATTTAAACAGTATTTGAGACATTGATGGTATGATGAAGGAATAGATGCATGCTGATGTATCCATGGTCTTCCAAGCAAGACGTTAAAGGCTGAGTCTTGATCAACAATCATGAAATCCGAATTGGATACAAGATCTCCAAACTGAGTTCTGAGTGTAACTCCGCCCAGTGGTTCTTGTTAATTTTTATCATATCCTTGTAACATCATGGTAGAAGGAGATAAATCAGATTTCGTGAGGCCCAATCGACGAAGTGTATGAATGTCCATGAGGTTGACTCCTGAACCATTGTCAATGAAAGCTCTTCGTATATCTACACCATTGACTTTTACAGATAAGTACAAAGGTTTTATGTGCCAATGCACAACATCATCTTCATCTTTATCAGTAAAATATATCACTGCATGGCATTCTGCAGGATTATTCTCTATGTGATAGACTTCAACTGCAGCAATTTCAGCTTCAAACTCCTGAGGACTTGACAAATCTTCGATGAGTGCTTCCCGAAGATCTTTTGGCAGATTCAAAGCATCCAAAATTGATAACTTGGCTGGTACTTGGGCCAAGTGTTTCAATATATCATACTTTTGATCTAGAGGTCTGCGTTTCCCAACAGTAATATGCGGTTTAGCAGGTACCTTGGAAGCAGATGCTTTGGAAGCTGATGCATCTTGTATTGAAGTTGGCAACATCCTTGGTTTTGGAAGATTAGACTGATTAGATCCATTTACTTGCTGAGATAAAGAAGATGGAACCTTTAATCAGTCTTCCAAAATAACTGTGCCAAAACTGAGTTGGTCATTGGCAGAAGAACTTGCTTGTTCTTTTTGAGCTCGTTGAAGGGCTCTACCACGAGTTTCTGCTGCATACACAGTGCTAGCAGGGGTAGAATTGGAGTAGTGGCTTCGGAAAGATCCACGTCTTCCCCTGTATCCTGAACCTCTAGAACTTCCTCGGATTCCCTTATTTGATACAGGGAATTCAGGCTCATAAAGACTGGAATATGGATCTGTTAATTGAATCATATTAACAGAACCGAAGATTAACTCTTCATCTGATAAAGACTATGCCTGACTAGCCTGTTTAGGTTGTTCCGTTTGATGGGGCGGTGCCCGTGGTTTTGAATTAGATGGCATAAAGTCTGCCAGAGTCAAAGACAATTTAGGCTTTGACACATACTCATCTTCTTATGATTATTTTTTCTTCTTTGAATCAAGCTGTTTCTTTGAGTATTTTTCCTCTGATGAAGAGGGGTTTACCGCAATATTCATGGTAGAAGACACAATTGGTTTCTTTAATTGTGTTCACAAAATGGCATGAGTCCGATTGATTGTCTTTCTGACCATCCAATCATCATACTTCTGTGCATTTCTGCTTTTGACTTCTTGCCATTCACCTTCTTCCTCTGGAACTGTAGCATTAACACATGCTACCTGAGTCGAAGAACCTTCCAACTTGACTTGTCCCAAGTCGACCATCTTTTTCAGGAGGTGTTTAAAGACAAAACACTCCTGGATGGGATGCCCCAACATTTGATGAAAGGGACAATAATTGGGACGGTCTTCATCTCCTTTCTTGTTTGGCCTCTTGGGCACTGGTAATTGAACCAAATTATTTTCCAGAGCTGAAATGAAGTAACCAGGAACTTGCTCACTTCGGAAAGATTATGTTTTACTCTTCAAATCCTCAAATTGTTTTCATCGTTGATCTCTTTGATCATTTGGACGAAACAGCCTTTGTTGTTGGCGTTCAGGAGGTGGATCCCTTCGAGAAGATGAAGGTTTTGAAGTAGAAATAGGTAGAGGTGCTTGTTTAAGCATAACTGTAGCAGTTTCTGCTTTACCCATTCTCCTTCCTGGGGCTGATGGAATTACACGAGATTTAACCTTAACCTGTATAAGTGAATCTTCAATCTACTGAGCGATTGAAGTAAGGTCTCGAAACCCTCCTGTGTATTTCACAGGGATCAATGGCGTGCGTAATTCGTCACGCAAATTTTCCACACAGATTGGCAACAGCTCTTCCTGAGGAAGTGCTAAACTTAGGTAATATGTTAATCCCTTCCAGCGAGCAATGAAATCAGAGACTCTTTCATTCTCCCTTTGCTTGCAGTTTGTAAGATCGAAAACTGTCGTTTTTTGCAAAGTTGAGCTGAACTGAAGAAGGAATTTTTGATGAAGATCCCCCCATCCGATGATTGACCGGGATTGCAAGCTTGTATACCAGACAAAATCTGGTCCTTGCAAGGTTCGCACGAAGCATCTGAGTTTCACTACTTCTTGCTACTCTGGAGTTCCCATCATAGGATCACAACAAGACACGTAATGCGTCAAATGTTGTTCAGGGTCGCCTGATCCATTGAAAGTAGGGAAAACAGGGTTTCCAAAACTAGATGGAGGAGAAATTGAATCTACCCATTCAGGGTAAACTTTCTTTTCTGGTTGAACTTGCGCCTGTTTCCCTTCCATAGTTTCTAACCGAGATGTTAATGACTCAATAGTAGTTATTAACTTTTGAGAAACATCAGGTTGAACTTAGTTTTTGATAGGTGCAATGAATGGAGCTTGGACAGATGTGGTGGTTGGTGCTGAAACTGATGGTAGTGCTGCCAACCGTTGTTACACTTGACCCATAGGATTAGACCTCTGAGGGTGTACTGATAAAGGAGGATATTCCTGATCCATCTCAGTAACTGCAACAAATTCCTTTGGCTGTCGGACTCCAGCATTTTTAAGAAGAAGACTACTCTGAAGTAGTTCTGCATTCAACCTTCTTAATTCTTTCATTTCTTCCTCCTGTTGTGCAAAATTTTGCTCTAATGAGAGCGATTGACCTTCTCCAGAGGAAGGATATGTAACCTGATTCTTTCCCTTCCCTTTGTTGGATACCTTTTGGAGAGAGGGAAGTGGATTACCTAGGTTCTGAGTAATCCTTTGACTTCGTGTACGCACACCTTCTTCATTTGTATCAGTGCGTACATTTTCTTGAGCAGGATTCTCTTCATCTGAGTCCCCTAAGTGAACCTCCTCTGGTGGATTAGCAACAACGGCATTGATGACATTGATTGATGCATAATGCATCGCATCCCTTCTATCAACATTTCTGTGATATTGTCTTCTTTCATGTCTTTGATGAGACATTGCCTTTTGTTGATTCAATCTTTTAGGAACTTCTTGACGAGCTATAACTTGGAAGGAATCTCCTGATAATTTGGCTCTTCGTTCCTCTTGTGGCTTCTTCCCCAATCGAGAAAAGACCGACATTCTATGAGGAGGGGATTGATGATTTGAAAGAGTCCCCAGTCTTGTGAACTGGGGATGTTCCTTCTATTTCCGCTCAACTCCTCGAATCCCATTTGTTGAATCTGAGGGTTGGGTTAAAGAAGTCCCCAGTCTGACAAGCTGGGGTGTCTCTTGACATGCTATGTCTGAGATCTTCTTAAAATCTCTCTTGATCTTGCGAACCTTAGTTCGGAAATTAGCTGGATGCATTAACCTGTATCCACTTTTATCACCTGGTTTAACAGACCGTTGGATGATTTCCGAAACTTCTATCATTTGATGATGTGTTTTCTCCATACGAGAGGCTTGTAAAATATTCTCGCCTGCTTGATGTAGGAGCAATTCAACAACTTGTTCTCTATATGGGCAATAACATTACATGAGACCATTTTCGGGGGGCTTTGCTGACTGGAAATCACTGTGAAATGTAGTGCTCCGTGAACACTCCATCCTCTGATATGAACACCAGATGGAGTATTGGAAATTAACTGACGCAATTTTCTTAGTGCGCCAAGGCATGAACGTTGAAGGGTTCTCTGCTGCTTTTCAGCCTTCGGATACCGAGAAACTGATAGAGATGCCAAATCAATCTAACGTTGTAGCCCTTCTATTATCTTAAGATGATGTTCATATTCATCATAAGATAATACCTTATTCTTCAATTGACAAAGAGTTTTCCATATGTTGAGACGAATATCATGGATTCCATCATCTGTCAACATCTTTGGAATGTCGTACTGGGAGTCAGCCAAAGGCCAAAACATGACTGGTACCTCACCTTTCGCCAATTTTTTTCTCATGTTCAGCATTTCCTCTTTATCATTAAATGAAGATTCTTCTACCTGTTTTTACCAGAGTTGGTGTTTCCTTGTTGCTTCATCGGATTCAACAAGATTGGTAGAGATGTCATTGATCAAACTAGAAGATGCATGACTTAGGGGTGGTTCGGAGAATGACCTACACCCTGGGTTATCTTCTGATTGAGAAATTATTTCACTTGTTAGCGATAAAGCATCATACATGACTGGTTTCGCATTTGCAAGTGCCTCAAGATAAGAGGGATTTCTCGGCACTACATTGTCCACTGGAGTATTTTCCAGGCAATGTGAATCACTACTGCGGAGAGGAATTTCACAGCGAAATTCATCATCATGGGGAGGACCACCATAATGGGTTACAGCAAAAGATGAGATCACTTGCTCCTTGGTCTTCTGACCACACAGAGGGTTCTTGTGGCTCTCATCTGAAGAAGAAACTTCAAGATTGACCGAATTTTCATGAAGCAAGCCTTCATGAGGAAGTGTCTGTTGAAGACTTTCGGAATTAATGTTCCCGTTATTAGAAACTGAGGGAGTAGAACCTTGAATTCCAACAGATAAATGTCTGAGGGCTTCAAGAACTCCAGCATCAGCAAGGCCTTGTTACAGATTGGCCTTTGATCCCCTGACTGTGTTGGGCGGATCTTTTTCTTAAATGCCTTCTTACTCGCTTTGGAAACCACTTGTTGAAAAAAGTGGTTACTCTGAGCAAGTGTATGTGCCTGATCAGGAAAGATGGTCAGGTTAGGCTGACGATCTCCACTCAAATCAGGTGTATGTGCTTGACTTGGTTGTTCGTATAATATGGGGGAGTATGCCCCATAACCCTCTTGGACTGGAACAGATGTGTGTGTCTATTCTGGAGTGAATCGTTGATGTGTCACTCCACTGCTAGGGATAGATTTATGTGTCTTTCCCTGAGATGATGCTGAAGCTGTTATGATATCCTGGCAAGCATCCAGAATATGAGAAGTAATTTGCTTCTGCTCTTTCACCATTGACAAAATATGCTTGGTGACTTCAGCTGCCGGAACGGGGATATACGTCCATTCTGGGCTTGGAGTAGGTGTATGTGCCTGCTCCTGTCCTCCTTTTCCTGTCAGTGAATCCTGACAGTACTCAAGTGTGGGGGCAGAGAGTTGAGTCTGCCTCCTGTTTGTTGTCGGGGCTTTTCGACTGACTTCTCCGTGCGCTACCAAGCGAGACTGTTGGTAGTCTTGATTAGTATTAGCTGGTGTATGTTCCTGCTGATTACACTTCGCCAAACGCGGTTGATGAGATCCATCATATGTAGTCAGACGAGCCTGCTGAATAACTGGTGATGTATAAGCAGGTGTATGTTCATGCCTATAGTACTCTGCCGGAATTGCCTAACGGGATTGGCGTGATGCTGCCAGACGAGTCTGCTGGACAGCGGAATTAAAACGGGCAGGTGTGTGTGCCTGCTCGTTGTTCGCCACCAAGTTAGGTTGGTGGACTTCTCCGGAGATGGCAGGGATGAAAACCTGCCCATTGTTAACCGGATTCCGTCTCTGGCGGTTCATCTTGCCTGCTCAGGTTCGAGGAACCTGAGCTGAATGCCTGGAGTCGGTACCCTCATCATGTTGAGGGCGCACTGCCGCACGATTCTAGCGGCGATTGTTGATGGGAGCCCTCGGGAAGGACTCCTGTCTTTTTGAATTAAGGCCCTGAGGGACCTGTTCATTCACTTCCTCAAAGTAAGGGAGTGAATGGAAATTGTGTTCCGGGGATAACGACCCGAAACGGTTGGAGACGGTAGTCAGCACCGCCTGCCTCTTGATCACTGGTCATCGTTGTCCGGACGACCTGTGTGAGTTGTTTACTTGGAGGGCCTGTCGGGCAGCCTCCAGAGTTGGGATGGTACCGTGTTGATGGTACTCCTTAACCAGCGCATTTGATACACAGCGTTGAAGACGCTGAGTAGGTGATGTCATCCTCAGAGCGGATGAAGATCCAGTAGGAATAGCAGCAGTGGTATTTGCAGCAGCAATATTCACTGATGTGAATTTGAGAGCATCCATTATGAAAATACAGAAGATCTTGGAAAAGAGTGCCTGTTTGATATAACAGATGTAATCAAGATAAATTCAGCCACTTCATCCTTTGGATGAGCACATATGTCAATGATTGTTTTTGTTAGCCCTCTTACTGACTTTTAAATAGGGGCTTTAACAAATAGGTAAAACACCACTTTAACTTGGTTAAGGATTCACGTCGGGTTCACCATTTTTGTTTCCCTCGGAATTCGGGGATGACCTCCTGGATGGGAGATTCAAACGTTCTGATCGGTTTCTAGCGGGTTTGTTCGTAGAACTGGAAACATCCAGTGATTCCACATCCATTTGGACCTACTTTCCAAAGGTAGGCGCTCATTAGCTTGTGGACTGATGAGGCTTAGGAATTTGCATTGGTCGAGAGGATGGGAGGTCGGACTCATCACACCTTTTTGAGGGGAATTATTGTCTACTCTGGGACTCTCTTTATAGATTTAAGTTATGTTCGTGAATCCTTATTACATTACCAAGTATAAAATGATCTTTCCTTTAGTTTTAACAATCAATTATTAAATATGTAAGAAATTTAGAGAATATTTTATATGTATTAGAGGTTCTTCATCAATAGAGAATCATCTGTATATATTTAGAGATTCTTGGTCAATGGAATCCTTCAAAACATTTATATAAAAGTATCTTGGTCATTATGATGACTAGGCTGGTTTTAAAGCCACTCAGTGGGGCACTTGAAGTTTATTGTCATTCAGAAGGACATGGATTATTTCAGAGTTGGGATCGAACCCATAAATGGGCTACCTACATATCCTTTGTTTTGGAAAAGGAATCAGAACCCACGTAGTTCGAGTAATAGAGTATGATATTTATGATTAATGGCTCAAAGAAGGATGTCATAATTACTTTTACCCTCTAATCTCACGTGAGTCATGCTCGGTGTGAGAAACAAGAGGTATCGGTAATAAGATAGACAATTGGGCCATGAAATATGTAATCATAAGAAATGATTTGGGGCTTATGTATGTATGACTGCCTAGACAGATGAAGGTTTAGGATTTACTTTTAGAGATAAAATCTGGGAACAGGGTCAATAAAGGTATATGTGCTTCATGGAGATTTGAATACTCTAACTTGGGACTTATTCCTGAAAAGGAAACCCAAATTAGGAGAGGATTGATAACTGGGTTTTACTCCTAAGAAGGAATCCCAGATTAAACGAAAATTTAGGACTGGTTAAGAGAAATTAAGGGACTTGGGGCTTACTCCTGAAAAGGAAGCCCAAAATTTATGACTGGGACTTATTCCTGAAAAGGAGGCCTAGGTTAGGGGACTTGGGACTTACTCCTAAAAAGGAGGCCCAAGTTTGGAGGATTTATGACTGGGGTTTATTCCTAACAAGGAAGCCCAGGTTAAAGGATTATGATTGGGACTTACTCCTAAAAAGAAGGCCCAAGTTAAGAAATTAAGGGACTTGGGGCTTACTCCTAAGGAGGATTCCCATATTTGAGATTGGGGCTTACTCCTAAGAAGGATGCCCATATTTGAGATTGGGGCTTACTCCTAAGAAGGATGCCCAAAATTAGAGGACTTGGGGCTTACTCATAAGAAGGATTCCCAGTTAAAGGATTATGATTGGGACTTACTCCTGAAAAGGAGGCCCAAGTTAAGGAATTAAGTTTTGGGGCTTACTCCTGAGGAGGATGCCCAAGTTTGGGAACTTTAAGAATTTGGGGCTTACTCCTGAGGAAGATACCCAGATTAAAGGACTTATAACTGGGGATTATTCCTTAAAAGGATACCCAGGTTAAGGATTCTCTCATCTTAAAGGATGAGGTTGAATGAATGAACTCTCAATCTTTGGTGACATAAAGATGTATAAATCACTATGTTTTGAGAGATATTCCACAGAATTCCTTTCAAATAAGGAAGTCAAATCAAGAAATCATGCCATAAATGGATTTGAAGAGTATCTTGAAGACTGAATCTTGAATAGGAAAGGTGAAATGGATTAAGAGGGGTAAAATGGGAAAGATGGGCACCCAAAAATGGTAGGGGCGCGCAAGTCTTGAAAGGCGTGCAAGTCTTACGTGGGCGCACAAGTATTGGTCGCGTAGGTATACCTGCGCGACATGTGGGGTACTTGCGCGATTTTCAACCAGCATTAGAATACTTGAGCGACTCTTTATTAAACCCTTTAGAATCCTCTTGAGGTTCTTCCAGAAAAGGGATGCGCAAGTTCTATTGAAGGAATAAGGCGGCGCGCAAGTGTGGTCACTTCCCTTAAGGGCTGACCACTCAGGCGCGCAAGTGTTGATGAGTTTCAACACTTAGGCCTTCCTCCTTCTCTTTAGATCTTCCGTTCTAGGTAAGAAATTACCTTAGAAGTGTTCTGGAAGCTTTGAGAAGAGACTTGGGCGTCGGGAGCTTCAATCCGAGTTTCTGGAAAAGGATCCTCTCGAATGGGGGGCCCATAGGGTCTATTTATAGGCAGAAGAAGACCCCGAGCGGTTACTAGGCGGTTATCACTTAGGTCACGCAAGTCACTTGCACGACCATAAGGCGTCGCACAAGTAGACTTGCACGACCACTATGCGGCGAGCAAGTGTACTTGCGCGACCATGAGGGAACTTGCGCGACCTATGGGCAATGTTCTCATTGTTCATTCCTTTGTCGATTTTTTATGTTTCTTCAAAGGATGAATCACTTTGGACTAAGGTGTTTCTTTTTTTTCAGTCGTTAGACTCTGTGACGGAAAGGAGCGTCAACACCATTTTAGGTGTTAGTGGAAAATCAAAGGACCATGTTAATGCACGTCGTGATTTGGAAGAAATGGGTTTAAGGAAACAGTTGCATTTACAGTTAGCTGAGGGAAACAAGGCATATATGCCTGCTGCACAGTATACGATGACTACAGAGGAGAAAGAGACATTTCTTTCCATTTTGAAGATGGTCAAGGTGCCTGATGGTTATTCTTCTAATATTTCAAAGTGTGTGAATCTGACGAGCAAGACATTGCAAGGGTTGAAAAGTCATAACAATCACATATTACTTTAGCAGTTGATTCCAATCACAATTTGTGATTGTTTATCCCCCAATGTTGTTCAGCCCTTGATTGAGATGAGTAATTTTTTTAGACAGCTTTGTTTAAGAAATCAACGAATGGGTGATTTAAAAAGTTTGCAGGACCGAATTGTACTTACGCTTTGTCACTTTGAGAAACTTTCCCCCCCCCCCTCATTTTTCAATGTTATGGTCCACTTGACAGTGCACCTAACTGATGAAGTAATGGCTGCTGGTCCAGTGCAATTCAGGTGGATATATCCTATTGAACGGTATTTGATTACATTGAAAAGATTTGTACGCAACAGAGCTCGTCCAGAGGCATCAATAGCCAATGGTTATTTGATGGATGAGTGTACTACCTTTTGTGCAAAATATCTTACGGATGTTGAAACAAAATTAGATAAGCCCTCTCGGATTCATGATGGTCCAGTTGGAGAAGGAACCACATTTGATATGGACAACATCGAGTGGATACAAGCACATCGATATTTCTTGTTCAATACTCCATCAGTTGCACCATTAATGCAGTAAGTATCTTATCAATGTGCTTGTATAACTTTTACATTTTTTGTTTGCATAAGATGATCTTTTAAACATCGCGTTATCATTTGTAGGAAACACATTAATGAGATAAAAGAAGTGATGCATCGTGCGACTGAGTTGCAAATTCAACAATCTCATTATGCGTCATTTCATGATTGGTTCAATGATTATGTATGTATAAATTGATTTTCATTATGAGTGAAGTATTATACTAATTCTTTCTGCATATATCAGTATTGATTTTTATAAATTATGTAGGTTCGTAAGCTGAGGGAGTTAGGGGACCCCACGCTACCTGAGGTATTTATCCAACTGGCTGAGGGTCCATCTATAACGGCTCGTCGTTATAAAGCTATTGATGCTAATGGTTTTCGATTTCGCATTAAAGATGTTGATGAAAAACGAGCAACACAAAACAGTGGCATCGGTTGTCCCTTTTTTGATTCTGGTTATTACTATGGTCAATTGATAGACATCATTGAAGTTGTATACACACACGGTTTGAAGTACATATTGTTAAAGTGTAATTGGGTTGATCCAGTGCGTGGATGTAAAGTCGATCAATATCAGTTTTCATTGGTGAATTTTAACTATATGTTATACAGAAATAATGAACGAGTTGAGAATGAACCTTTCATTTTGACATCACAAGCGGAACAAGTATTTTTCGTTACTTTGCCTTCGGATCCAAGTTGGCAAGTTGTTGTCAAAATGTATCGGCGAGGAGTGTTTTTATTTGAAGAAGATGAACCCGAGACTGTTCCGTTTGTTTACCAACAACTTGATCAACATACCATAGTTCAACGTGAAGAAGATATTTATTGGGTCAGAGCGGCTGTTGAAGGAGAAACGGTCGATTTTCATGCTTAATGAAAGGTATAATTGTTTTCCCGCTATTCAGTAGAATGTCCTAGGATATCATAAATTATCTAATCATTTTATAAATCTTTATAAGTTTTAATCCTCACTTTTGTAAGTTAATTCAATCATAAATATTTAGGTTGTTTTTACTCTTGATTTATTGATGTTATGGTCGGTGTATCATCCCTTTGAGGTATTCTTCATCTGATTCATGTGCTGCTTGAATTTTTATTAGTTCTATCTGAAATTTGGCTATGCATTGACTGGTTTTGTACATAATTTGTATATCTGTTTTGTTAACTTTCTGATTTTTTTAAAATTCATTCACAACTAATTATTCAATCCATTTTTTGTTTGATTAACAGTTGTACAAGTTTGATTTTTTAAGAACAATCCAATTTATCTTTTAAACACTTTGGACTCATTACTGATGTTTTCTATGACTGCAGACATGTCAGGGGAAGAGGAAGAAGATCCACATCATCCATCTAAGGCATCTACGTCTCAGGGTCGAGGTATGTTTGAATGTCATTGTCTATATTTTTTATGTAATTGACATACATATATATATATATATAACATTTGTCAATTTATATATAAAATTGTTTTCAACAGGATCAGACTCGGCTGCTTCTTCCTCTCGTAGGAGAGGCCCTGGTCGTGGCATATTATCATGGAATTCCGACACAACGATAGATGTTTCATTTGATGAGGTTTTTCATCCTGTGGGACCGAATGCCCCGGCATTTATTCGTCAGCTGGGTCATATCATACGTGACCCACATTGATTTCCATTGACCACGCGTGACTGGGCTTCTATCCCTCAGGACACATTATATCGTATATGGAGGGAGGTTCAGGTAAGAAAATCATTTTACTTTATTTTCTATGTATAAAGAATACTAATATGTTTGATTATTTTCTTTATAGCAAAATTTGAAAGTATGTCCTGAAGAGTTTCGGCCAGTGTGTATGAGCAAATGTCGTAAGATGTGGAAAGATTATAAAGGCAAAGTGAAGAGGGACCACTGGGTACCAAATGTGGGTGCCCTAGACATTTTGGAAAAAGTCCCGAGAGGTGTCCTCCCGGCTCAGTGGCATGACTTGGTTGTATATTGGTCTACTGAGGGTGTTGCGGTTTGTATATTAATTATTTTGGTGTATATATATTTTCAAGAATATGTGATTTGTTTGAAATTTGAATGAATTGAATGTAGGAGGTGTCAACATTCCATTCTGAGAATCGAGCGTTGCAGGGACCACCTCACAGGCTCGGGACTCGTCACGTGTCTGAGATCTGACATGCGGTATATATTATTCATTTTTTAATTTATTAATTAATATGGTTTTGTGTTTATATTCTTTTAATATACAGTTGCGAGAGCAAGGTGCAGCAACTGATAAAATGTCGGTGTGGATGAGGACTCGTGATCGCAATGATCCGGAGGTTGCAGCATTGATAGTAAGTGTTTGTACTTACCAATAATTACATAAATCTATATATTAACATATGTATATTTATATATATTTAAATATTTCACAGGCTCAATTTGAAACTGAGTTAGAACATCTGCCAGAGGACCAGCGACAGCTTCCCATGCGACGGGATGAGATCTTTCATCGCATTATCGGTCGGGACGGGCATGGATATAGTTTGACCTATGGAGCAGGGATTCCTCTTTCTGTAATGTCACGCGCTGCGGTTGTCGGTCCTGCTGTTGCTCATATGACACAGCAGATGTCAGATTTTGAGGCACGGCTGCGCGCTTCCGAGGAGGCAAATGCGCAATTGACAGCTGAGGTTAGAGCGCTGCGGGAATATGTGCGTCGAGCTGATGGTGCAGGGGATCATACGACGCAGGTATATACTGTATTTATTTATTTAATTTAAATTATTTTTGTTATTAAAATATTTATAATGTTTATTTGTTGTAGGCCCCTGGCCCACCAGAAGGAGGTAGCAGTGATGACAACGCGTGACACATCATATATTCACGAGATATGTTTTTTGTTTTTACTGGTGGGGTTGACATTGATGTACTGTATTTATTCATTTAATTTAAATTAGAAGGTTGTATACTTATAATTTCTTTCTTTTCTTGTTTATTATATGATAGCTAATATTATCTAAGGCGTGCATTTAAAAACTCTAACACCCCACACCTCCGTATAGCCCCCCCGCACCCCCGAACAGCCCCCCGCACAACCGTACAACACCCCGCCCCCCCGTACAGCCCCCCCCCCCCCCCGCACCCCCGTACAGCCCCCCGCATCCCCGTACAGCCCCCCGCACCCCCGTACAGCCCCCCGCACCCCCGTACAGCCCCCCCGGCACCCTGGTACAGCCCCTGCACCCCCGGACAGCCCACCCCGCACCCCCGTACAGCCCCCCGCACCCCCGGACAGCCCCCCCGCACCTCCGTACAGCCTCGCCGCACCCCCGTACAGCCCCCCGCACCCCCGGACAGCCCCCCCGCACCCCCTTACAGCCCCCCGCACCCCCGTACAGCCCCCCCGCACCCCCGTACAGCCCCCCCGCACCCCCGTACAACCCCCCGCACCCCCGTACAGCCCCCCGTACAACCCCCCGCACCCCCGGACAGCCCCCCCGCACCCCCGGACAGCCCCCCCGCACCCCCGTACAGCCCCCCACACCCCCGTACAGCCCCCCCGCACCCCCGTACAGCCCCCCGCACCGCCGTACAGCCCCCCCCCCCCCCCCGGCACCCCCGTACAGCCCCCCGCACCCCCGGACAGCCCCCCCGCACCCTCGTACAGCCCCCGCACCCCCGTACAGCCCCCCCGCACCCTCGTACAGCCCCCGCACCCCCGTACAGCCCCCCCGCACCCCCGTACAGCCCCCGCACCCCCGTACAGCCCCCCCGCACCCCCGTACAGCCTCCCGCACCCCCGTACAGCCCCCCAGACACCCCCATACAGCCCCCCGCACCCCCGAACAGCCCCACCGCACCCCCGTACAGCCCCCCAGACACCCCCATACAGCCCCCCGCACCCCCGAACAGCCCCACCGCACCCCCGTACAGCCCCCCGCACCCCCGTACAGCCCCCCCGCACCCCCGTACAGCCCCCCGCCCCCCCGTACAGCCCCCCCGGCACCCCCGGACAGCCTCCCGCACCCCCGAACAGCCCCCGCGCACCCCCGTACACCCCCCCGCACCCCCGTACACCCCCCCGCTCCCCCGTACACCCCCCCGCCCCCCGTACAGCCCCCCCCCCCCCCCCCCCGCACCCCAGAACAGCTCCCCGCACCCCCGCACCACCCGAACGACCTCCGAATGCCACGAAACCGTACGACAACAGCCGATGCGTGAATTGTGAAATGGTCGGACAGACGGCATGTCATTCGGAGGTGCCGTTTGACCGCAGCGGCCGGAAACGCGTTTCGAGCGCCACAAAACACCAAAACGGCGTGCGGCGGTCCAATTCGGAGCAAACGTGCTCCGAACGACCTGAAACCGCACGAGAACGATAGAAATATTATTCCTGAGATGTAGGAGGAGGCGGCACGTCTATCGGATGTGCGGTGCGCGCGGCAGGACTGAATGTGTCGTTTTCAGCAGCGCGGCGCGCGCTGAAATGGCGCGTTGGGGGGTCAAAATCACTCAAACGACCTCCGAATACCACGAGACCGTACGACAACAGCCGGTGTGTGAATTGTGAAATGGTCGGCCAGACGGCACGTCATTCGGAGGTGCCTTTTGACCGTGGCGGCTGGAAACGCGTTTCCGGCGCCATAAAACACCAAAACGGCGTGCGGCGGTCCAATTCGAAGCAAACGTGCTCCGAACGACCTGAAACCGCACGAGAATGATATAAATATTATTCCTGAGATGCAGGAGAAGGCGGCACGTCCATCAAACGTGCGGTGCGCGCGGCACGTCCGAATGTGTCGTTTTCAGCAGCGCGGCGCGCGCTGAAATGCCGCGTTGGGTGGTCAAAACCACCCGAACGACCTCCGAATGCCACGAAACCGTACGACAACAGCCGGTGCGTGAATTTTGAAATGTTTGGCCAGAAAGAACGTCATTCGGAGATGCCGTTTGACCGCGGCGTCCGGATACGCGTTTCCGGCGCCATAAAACATCACAACGGCGTGCGGCGGTCCAATTCGGAGAAAACGTGCTCCGAACGACCTGAAACCGCACGAGAACGATAGAAATATTATTCCTGAGATGCAGAAGGAGGCGGCACGTCCATCGGATGTGCGGTGCGTGCAGCACGACCGAATGTGTCGTTTTCAACAGCGCGGCGCGCGCTGAAATGCCGCGTTGGGTGGTCAAAACCACCCGAACGACGTCCGAATGCCACGAAACCGTACGAAAACATCCGGTGCGTGAATTCTGAAATGTTTGGCCAGACGGCACGTCATTCGGAGGTTCCGTTTGACCACGGAGGCCGGAAACGCGTTTCCGGCGCCATAAAACACCAAAACGGCGTGCGGCGGTCCAATTCGGAGCAAACGTGCTCCGAACGACCTGAAACCTCACGAGAACGATAAAAATATTATTCCTGAGATGCAGTGGGAGTCAGCACGTCCATCGGACGTGCGGTGCGCGCGACACGTCCGAATGTGTCGTTTCCAGCAGCTCGGCGCGCGCTGAAATGACGCGTTGGAGGGTCAAAACCACCCGAACGACCTCCGAATGTCACGAAACCACACGACAACATCCGGTACGTGAATTGTGAAATGGTCGGCCAGACGGCACATCATCCGTAGGTGCCTTTTGACCGCGGCGGCCGGAAACGCGTTTTTGGCGCCATAAAACACCAAAACGGCGTGCGGCGGTCCAATTCGGAGAAAAAGTGCTCCAAATGCCCGGAAACCGCATGAGAACGATAGAAATATTATTCCTGAGATGCAGGAGGAGGCGGAACGTCCATCGGACGTGCGGTGCGCGCGGCACGACCGAATGTGTCGTTTTCAGCAGCACGGCGCGCGCTGAAATGGCGCGTTGGGGGGTCAAAACCACCCGAACGACCTCCGAATGCCACGAAACCGTACGACAACAGCCGGTGCGTGAATTCTGAAATGTTCGGCCAGACGGAACGTCATTCGGATATGTCGTTTGACCGCGGCGGCCGGAAACGCGTTTCTGGCGCCATAAAACACCAAAACGGCGTGCAGCGGTCCAATTCGGAGAAAACGTGCTCCGAATGACCTGAAACCGCCCGAGAACGATTGAAATATTATTCCTGAGATGCAGGAGGATGCGGCACGTCCATCGGACGTGCGGTGCGCGCGGCACAACCGAATGTGTCGTTTTCAGCAGCGCGGCGCGCGCTGAAATGGCGCGTTGGGGGGTCAAAACCACCCGAACGACCTTCGAATGCCACAAAACTGTACGAAAACAGCCGGTACGTGAATTGTGAAATGGTAGGTCAGACAACACGTCATTCGGAGGTGCCGTTTGACCGCGGCGGCCGGAAACGCGTTTTCGGCGCCATAAAACACCAAAACGGCGTGCGGCGGTCCAATTTGGAGAAAACGTGCCCCGAAGAACCTGAAACCGCATGAGAACGATAGAAATATTATTCCTGAGATGCAGGAGGAGGCGGCACGTCCATCGGACGTACGGTGCGCGCGGCACGACCAAATGTGTCGTTTTCAGCAGCGCGGCGCGCGCTGAAATGGCGCGTTGGGGGGTCAAAACCACCCGAACGAACTCCGAATGCCAGGAAACCGTACGAAAACAGCCGGTGTGTGAATTTTGAAATGGTCGGCCAGACGGCACGTCATTCAGAGGTTCCGTTTGACCGCGGCGGCCGGAAACGCGTTTTCGGCGCCATAAAACACCAAAACGGCGTGCGGCGGTCCAATTCAGAGCAAACGTGCTCCGAACGACCTGAAACCGCACGAGAACGATAGAAATATTATTCCTGAGATGCAGGAGGAGGCGGCACGTCCATAGGACGTGCGGTGCGCGCGGCACGACCGAATATATCGTTTTCAGCAGCGCGGCGCGCGCTGAAATGCCGCGTTGGGTGGTCAAAACCACCCGAACGACGTCCGAATGCCACAAAACCGTACGACAACATCCGGTGCGTAAATTGTGAAATGGTCTGCCAGACGGAACGTCATTCGGAGGTTCCGTTTTACCGCGGCGGCCGGAAACGCGTTTCTGGCGCCATAAAACACCAAAACGGCGTGCGGCGGTCCAATTCGGAGCAAACGTGCTCCGAACGACCTGAAACCGCATTAGAACGATAGAAATGTTATTCCTGAGATGTAGGAGGAGGAATCACGTCCATCGGACGTGTGGTGCGCGCGACACGACCGAATGTGTCGTTTTCAGCAGCAAGGCGCGCGCTGAAATTGCGCGTTGGGGGGTCAAAACCACCCGAACGACCTCCGAATGCCATGAAATCGTACGACAACAGCCGGTGCATTAATTGTGAAATGGTCGGCCAGATATCACGTCATTCGGAGGTGCCGTTTGACCGCGGCGGCCGGAAACGCGTTTCCGGCGCCATAAAACACCAAAACGGCATGCGGCGGTCCAATTCGGAGCAAACGTGATCTGAACGACCTGAAACTGCACGAGAATGATAGAAATATTATTCCTGAGATGCAGGAGGAGGCGGAACGTCCATCGGACGTGCGGTGCGCGCGGCACGACCGAATGTGTCGTTTTCAGCAGCGCGGCGCGCGCTGAAATGCCGCGTTGGGTGGTCAAAACCACCCGAACGACCTCCGAATTCCATTAAACCGTACGACAACAGCCGGTGCGTGAATTGTGAAATGGTCGGTCAGACGGCACGTCATTCGAAGGTGCCGTTTGACCGCGGCGGCCGGATACGCGTTTCCGGCGCCATAAAACACCAAAACGGCGTGCGGCGGTCCAATTCGGAGCAAACGTGCTCCGAACGACCTGAAACCGCACGAGAACGATAGAAATATTATTCCTGAGATGCAGGAGGAGGCGGCACATCCATCGGACGTGCGGTGCGCGCGGCACGACCGAATGTGTCGTTTTCAGCAGCGCGGCGCGCGCTGAAATGCCGCGTTGGGTGGTCAAAACCACCCGAACGACGTCCGAATGCCACGAAACCGTACGACAACAGCCGGTGCGTGAATTCTGAAATGGTCGGCCAGACGGCACGTCATTCGGAGGTGTCCTTTGACCGCGGCGGCCGGAAACGCGTTTCCAGCGCCATAAAACACCAAAACGGCGTGCGGCGGTCCAATTCGGAGCAAACGTGCTCCGAACGACCTGAAACCGCACGAGAACGATAGAAATATTATTCCTGAGATGCAGGGGGAGGCGGCACATCCATCGGACGTGCGTTGCGCGCAGCACGTCCGAATGTGTCGTTTTCAGCAGCTCGGCGCGCGCTGAAAAGGCGCGTTGGAGGGTCAAAACCACCCGAACGACCTCCGAATGTCACGAAACCGCACGAAAATATCCGTTGCGTGAATTGTGAAATGTTCGGGTAGACGGCACGTCAATCGGAGGTGTCGTTTGACCGCGGCGGCCGGAAACGCGTTTCCAGAGTCATAAAACACCAAAACGGTGTGCGACGGATGAATTCGGAGCAAACGTGCTCCGAACGACCTGAAACCGCACGAAAACGATAGAAATATTATTCCTGAGATGCAGGAGGAGTCGGCACGTCCATCGGACGTGCGGTACGCGCGGCACGACCGAATGCGTCGTTTTCAGCAGCTCGGCGCGCGCTGAAATGGCGCGTTGGGGGGTCAAAACCACACGAACGACCTCCAAATGCCACGAAATCGCACGACAACATCCGTTGCGTGAATTTTGAAATTGGCGGACAGACGGCACGTTAATCGGAGGTGCCGTTTGACCGCGGCGGCCGGAAACGCGTTTCCGGAGTCATAAAACACCAAAACGGCGTGCGACGGTCGAATTCGGAGCAAACGTGCTCCGAAAAACCTGAAATGATAGCATTTCTTAAATCGGGGGATTTAAATTATTATAGCACAATAATTCGATATTATACATATATTTAATATTATATATATTAAAACATTTAAAATATATTATATATATATATATATATTTAAAATATTGTATTTAATAGTATATATGTGAATATTTTTTTTAATATATATTTATTTATTTATTTATTTATTTCAGTGGACATTTTTTTTTTAAAAAAAAAATTCACTATAACGACCACCAAAAGCGGTCGCTATAGGTTGCCCGGCAGGAGGCCTGCAGCGACCGCTTGGCGGTCACTGGAGGCCGAAATCCGGGCCTCCTATAGCGACCGCCATTGGCGGTCGCTATAGGCCTCTAGCGACGAGGCTAAAGCGACCGCCAATGGCGGTCGCTGGGCGGCCGCTAGAGCCCTATAGCGACCGCTTTTGGCGGTCGCTATAGGAGGTTTTTTTAGTAGTGCACCTTCACATTGGTTTACCGACCCCATGAGCCGCCTCAGAGCGTAAGCCCCAAATTCCACCTGAACTACGTGGATTTTGATTCTCTGCCATAGTGATACGAAGGAAGCCTCCATGAGGTTTGAGCCCATCACTCCCGTCTCATCCTGATCTCTCCCTCGAGCCCATGCGTCTCGGGAATCTCATGCCCCAACCCAAATGTTTTATTTCTTTTGGGTCTCATCCACGCGTCCATTCTCACGAGTCACCTCCCTAGGCGTCCCATCGTCTCATCAAACTACACGAACTTTGATTCTCTGCCACGAGGGATACGTAGGAAGTCTCTCCGAGGCTCAAGCCCAAAACCATCGTCACTCCATTCCCTGTTTCGTTTAACCGTTTAACAATATTCGGGAATCCACCCACGTGTTGGCCCCAATATCAGCATTCCCTCCATGGGGTTCCTTCATCTGATCCACTCTAATCAGTGTTCCGATCAGTCTGATTCATCTACGTTGGACGTTAAACTTGCGGCATACCCTGTGTTAAACACGGGAAGCTGAGGAAAACCTCATATACATGTCAATGACATATGATTCCCCGCGTTCAATGTGAGATGCTTCGGGCTTTCGCGCCCTCGAGAAGCCCTATAATAAGGGACAGAAGACAGACACGTCAATCTCCCGGCGTCCAGACACGCCGGTGATGGCTAACGTGATTACTCCCCTAACCGAAGGTTGCTGCCCTAATCGGACCTCATGGAACGTCCTAATAGAAGTTGTGTAATTGACTGGTGTCCATGAAGATATGGCGCCGGAAAGAGTTTTACGAACAACGTCTTAAATCTATGAGGGAGACCCGGACTAGGTGAGGAGCTCTGAGGAGGAATCCACGAAAGGAATAACTGACATCCTATCATCCTGTTTCGATCAAGGAGCAGACGTCCATGAATAAGGAGCGGATACCGTCCGCCTTTAGAATGCGAGAATGCGGGGTAACAACAGCGCGTCCTCTACGTGACGGATGCGTGCGCCCCGACGAAAGCGTCGGAAACATGGATTTTCTCATAATAGTTTGGCAACCATTTTTCTGGAGGGAGAGGATCATCCCATCATGATTCCCCTCATTTATGTGTTGAGTTCAGCTGCATATATATAATCTTCATAGTTTTTTCCCACTTTTTAATGTTTAACTTATTTGGTATCTTGAATCAATTGTGTTCACTTCAAAAGATTACCTCAAAATTAAATCCATTTTTTTCAATCCTTTTAAAATAATTATTATTTTGTTTAAATTGTAAATTGATGTTAGTATGATTTAGTGGTTGGGGGATGGTTAAAGACAACCCAAACTAGATCTCAATAATGCGGAAAGTAGGATGTTTTCAATAAAAGAAATCGTAAAATATTTGTGGCGTACCATCACGATTATTCTAGTTTTTTAAAATAAAAAATAAGCTGGTTAAAAAATAGATGGATTTAATGAATAGTACAAGAATTAGCGAAATCGGTTTCGTTCCTTATTTGATTATGGAAGGAATTTGTTAATGTTTGGGTAGGTGCGTTATCATGGAGAAAATGGAAAGTCATAAAGTAACGCCGCGTGCAATGAAGGTTATAAATAAAATTAAAATAACGTTTTCACGTGATCCAGCTGGCCGGTCAGAAGCAACATATAACTGGGTTATATATATATATATATATATATCAAACCATCATATTTATTTCACGTGAAAGAACAAAATTTTATAAAATCATATTTATATTTTGAAATATTTTCTCCACGACAAAAAAAAATTACAATTTTAACTGGGTTATAAAACTCAAATCTAAAATCAGAAAAATAATTCTATCACAAAAGAATAACTCTTATAATGTTGTTTAACTATACACGCACCCGAGCTCGACCGTCGCATGGTCTTGAGTGCACCACCCCTCATGCCAAAAGATGTTGACCACAGACGAGGATCTAAATTAATCTTTGGGGAAAATGAATAAATAAATTATGGAATAAAATGAAAAAAATAAACACATGGTTTACATGGGGAATCCTATTAACTCCATTTTTTGTCACCATGCAATAATAAATATAACCAAATAAATAACCAATAATGTCATATACCACTACAAAAAATCATGGGATGTTAAGTTTCATTCTTTATCAACGCTAACTAAAAGTGTTAATAAAGAGGGTTGTGGCTTTATCATCGCTGATAAAAATATCCCTTTGTTAACGTTGATAAAATGTGGCTTTTATTACCGTTGTTTTAATAAAAAGTATATTTCATAAAAAAAATCTATATCATTAAAAATCATATATTTTATATAGATATAAATATAAGATATTTCATAAAATATTATTTATACAAGAGTAAATATGCATTTACATTTAATATATAAGATATTTAGTGAAAAATGACTTATAAAATAATTAAAAATTAATATAAAATACTAATTTGTTTATTATTATTGAACAATAGTCATTTATTAACAATTAGATGTCATAAAAATTTAATAAATTAAAGAACGATATAAGATAAATTGAAAATATGACTTAAACTTCAAACTACTATAACTTTGATCCGGATGTTCATTTTGGTTATACAATATATCAAATCGAAACTTGGGAAAAAAATCTACGATGTGGTGACTGGGGAGAGCCCCGATCAATGTTTTTCACGGTAAAAAAATACTTAGAAGTACTTCAAAACAGAGTTTTTTGTCAGGACATCTTAATTAAATATTTGAACATCTTAATTTTTGAACATTTCATGGAATTTCAACCTCGTGTGAGGGAGTCTTCTTGTCCTTTTTCACTGCAGACTAAATTTATTCTCATGTATAAATTTAGTGTATAGATTTTACCGTTTTTCATACTGTGGTGTTATTTATAATTAAATAAAAACCTATTTTCATACATTTACATATATAAACAATCAAATGTACAAATAAATATTTAAACATATTTACATAAAAATATATTTTAAAAATATATAAACTATATAGAAATAAGTATTTATTATTCATTTTATTTAAAATAAAACACCATCCTCTTTAATTGCCTTATAAGAATTCATTAACACACACACACACATATATATATATACATATATACAAGTAACATTTATATATAAATAATGTGTGTGTTAATAAATAAATATATATTTATATCTATATTCTAATATATGTAAATATTTGTGCATGTATGTGCATAATATAAATATGTACATGTATGTAAATATGTGTGTGTGTGTCTGTGTTAATATTGTGTAAATACATCATATATTAATGTATTTCGATAAATATATCATTATCATTAAATTTAGTACTATATAAACATATTTACAATAAATATTTACCAATAAATTATAAAAAAATTAAATCTAAATATACAATTATATGTATTTATGTATAAATATACATGTAAATATATAGACATATAAATATTTATGTAAATATGTATAAAATTTATATCTAAATAAACAATATATAGATATAATTTCAAAATGTAATTAAAAAGAATTATATAAATGTATATGATTATACGAATAAATATATAAATAAAAATAAATTGTGCATGTCTGTATATAAATAGATATATCACAGAATATTAGACAAATCTTAATGGAGCAATGGTAAAAGCGTTAAGACTTGAAGGCACAGGTAAAAGATTCGATTCTAAGCATGAGCAAGGCTAATGTTTGTCAAATAGCATTGATAAAGGGCTTGGAATGCGGTGATAAATGAAGTGGGCTCTAGCAAGGCTAGATAGACATACGAGGGCACATAGAGATGATAAAGGGGGGTCAGACTGTTAACACTACTATAAAATCGGGTTTTTTGCGACCTTGTGCATGGGATATCCCCAAAATAATTCGCTAATGGTAAGCAATAATAACTGTTGTAAGCAATCAATGCACTTAAAAAAAACCACCCAATCATGCCCCTTCCTCGCCCTCTGTTCGTCGTTGCTTCCTCTCACTGTCGTAACTCTGGAGCCCGCCATCGATCCTCCCACCCCACCAGTGCCTTGCCCTCCCTTGGTCTCACTCCCTCTCCTGCGGCTCCCCAACCCTCTACCCACTGTCGTGGTTGCCTCTCACCGCTGCTACTCAGATGCCCATCGAAAATCTTGCAGACCCTGCCCACTACCGCTTGCCACCCGCTACCGATCGTACTCCCGCCTGTAGTTGTTGTCGATCCACAACCACAAAACAAGGTTTAATCAGCGTTAAAAAAATTCTTTATCAGTGCTAAAAAACACTGATAATTGAAGTACTATTAAAAGAGTCCATTTTATCAGCACTAAAAAAACACTGATAAAAACAATTTTTATTAGCGCTAAAAAACGCGCTGATAAAGAACAATTTTTTAATCAAAATTCTATAAATCGAAGGGTGGACCACCACCACCCTTTTATTAGCGCTCGAACCCCTTTTAACAGCGCTAGCCTCCTACGCCACCTATTATAAGCACTAGGCACCTGCTCACCGCCTGCGCGCCCTTGCATTTGATGGGTTCCAAACATAAGACCTCCTCCTCATGTGTCCGCGACTCTGTCACTCGCCTATATTGTTTTGACTTTCATTTAATGATATATCTTTATATTTATACATATTTCTAACATTTTTTATCCATATATATATATATATATTTAAATACACATATAAAATTTGTTTTGTGTGTGGGTTTATAAATACTTACATATATTTATATATGTGTGTGCATCTATAAATATAATTATACATATTTACATTTATTTACATATATTATATATTAATATTTATATACATATATTATATATTAATATTTATATACATATATTATATATTAATATTTATATACATATATTATAATACGTAGATAAACATATATATATTTGTCAATACACGCACAAATATATTTATATATATATAAACGTTTTATATACACTAATTGTATATGTATATGTATATAAATATTCATACATTTTTATTTTAAATAAAATGGGTATTTTTTTAGATAATGTTAATATTTTGAGAGATATATTTTATATGTAAATATGATTAATTATTTATTCATAAAATTAAAATTTTATGGGTGAATATATAAAAATATGTATATATTGTTTTATATTTGATTATAAATAACAGTATATTGTGAAAAATGATAAAATTTCAAAACCATAATATCAATATGAATGTAAACTCTAGAAATAAATTCAGTCTCCACAAACAAAATGGCAATAAGACTCCCTCAAATGAGACTGAAAATCCATTAATTGTTAAAAAATTAGGGTACCCCCACAAAAAAACTCACTTTTGGAGGCCTTTTGGGCATTTTTTGGCCTAAAAAATGTGGCATAGGTTTAACTCTATCATCAAGGGCATAGAGCACGTCGCAAACATCGACTTGATATGTTGTAGAGCTCAAACAAACATCCGGATCAAATGTCAGCCATTTGATGTTCAAGTTACGTTTTCAACTTATTTTCGATCTTTTAATAATTTTTTATTTTTTTAAATTCAAATTGTTATTAAATGACTATTACTCGATAACAATTAGTAAATTATTAATTAAAAAAATATTTAAATTATTTTATAAGCCATTTTAACTATTTATCTTATATATTAAGTGTAAATGCTTATTTAGCATTACCTAAATATATTTAAAAAATTTATATTATATTTCTATCAATATAAATATAAATATATATTAATATATTATATTTAATGAAGTACAATTTTTTTTGAAGTATACATTTATCAGTTCTTGTAAAAATGCGCTGATAAAAGAGGGTCTTTATCAGTCCTAAAAAAGAGAAAAAAGAATCTCTTTATCAACGCTAAAAAAAGTGCTGATAAAGGGGTACTTTTATCAGATTTTTTAGTGCTGTTAATGGTAGCCCCTTTATCAGCATTTTTTAGCGCTGTTAAAGGGTGACACTGTAAAAACACGATTTTATGGTAGTGATCAATGTCAATCTCACCCCCCCCCCAATTTTCTCCTGTCTTCACCGCCCCCATTTTCTCCACGCCCAATCCCTCCCTTATTCTCCAGACTCATGAGGTAATGCTATTTTAAATATGTATTCTTGATTTGTTGTAAAACATCTCTGTTTTAGGGTTCCAAGATTGTCATTTGTAGATTCTATAGACAAATCTTTTATTTTTAAACTTGCCCCAACAATTGGTGTAATTTGGGACCATGGATTACAAAATCACACTTATACCCATGCACATTTTATCTTCCTCTTGAAAAAGGGAATCTCCAGGAGTGACCTTTTCAATCCCTCCACACCCAGAACACCCCCCCCCCACAAAGAGGTCATCCAGTGAAGCCCCGGTTAGGATGGAGTCGTTGCCTGCAGAGATAACAGAGCATCCCACGGAGTAATAGTCCGATCAACGATGGTTCGACACAACAATCTGTCATCCAGGTGGTATGTGCCCTTCTGCCCACCCGATGATACATCAGGTGACCCGACAAGGCGAACAGAGCATGGAAGGGGGAAATTCTTCCAAGAGAAGGCTCCTAGGAATTGAGCCATGTACCTCACCCAACACCGTTTCTATGGTCCTCATCCTTGTACCACTGCGCCACCGCTGACACGGTGAATCATGTATTCGAGTAAAGAGGTATAAGTGCGACCTCACCACCTGTGCGCCACATGTCCACAGCGAGCCCCAAGGTGGCCAACATTGGGTTAGGCTAGTTCTTAATGGGGTATAGAGGCTCATGAGAGTTTATAATGACATATAGTGCGTGTTTCCTTACGAGGGACTCGAACCTGATACCTCAAGGTTGGGACGCCACCGCCATTAACCAACTTACCCATGTCGTGCGGACACCCAAGCACATTTTATCAATTAAAGTATTGTTTTGAGGAAAAATGAAATTATTTTCACTTATATAATACGGTTTTTCTCACATCAATTGGAAATTTGAGCAAGGTCTTGCTAATTTTAACACAATTGATTATCATAAACACATGAATATTTGGAAAGCATATTTTATATAGAGCAAAGCTTTATTATATGGTTATATTCCTTCTAAATATAGTTTTCTGGGATGACATATCTGCATTAGCATGTTTCTCATGAATACAGTGAAATTATTTTCACTTCTATCATTTGGTTTTGCTCAAACTAATTGGAAATTCTAGTGAGGTCATGTTATTTTTAACCGAGTCGATTATCATAAACCCATGAATATTTGGATAGTGTAAGATATATGGACTAAAGCTTTATTTTATGGTGATAAACATTCTAAATATAGTTTTATGGGATGACATATCTGCATTAGAATGTTTCTCATGAATAATTAAATTCAACTTAGAGGCGTCAATCTGAACTTCATATGCCTTTGTTATAGCAACTCAGAAACATATAAAGAGAAACACTAGTTTCAAGATGACAATGGGTTATCATCATATGGAATCTTCTTTGTCAACAATTAGGTATCATCATTATCATAAAGTCTATTAAATATTTTATTTCTATATGGTTTTAGTGCGTGTGTATCTCCTTCAATGAATTCATTTTTGTAGAAAGGATTTCATGAAAAGTTGATGAACACCTTTGAATGCGAACAAAAATTATAGAAACACTACTAGAAAAAGCACCAATAGCGACCGCCATTGGAATTGAAAATTTTCTAATAAAATACAATTATTTAAGAATCCTAACAATGTATAAGTTAAATATATATGGAATACTTGATTTCACATATTTATTGAGTGTATCTATCTAACCTTATATTTCTATTAAATAATTTTACGAAATTTACATTTCAACACACTTACAAGAGGATTTTAAAAATACATTAATTAAAAAAAGTGTTCTTTCTAGTTTGACCTTCGTAAATATGAGATCCAATCAACTGGTTCCCCAAGCTGGTGGCTCACATGGCCTTAAGCATGCCTCCATGTATGCTAGAGGCTGTTGACTAGAAATGAGGGTCTAAGGTGGTATAGTGGGGAGACTATACCCTCGTATCAGAGTGGTATAATGGAAAAAATAAATAAATAGGCAAAAACAAAAATAGACACTATAACAACTAGACCAGTAACCTACCGTGTCAGAAGCATAAAAAGAACAATAATAATCAGGCAACAATGTATGTACTAAATAGCGAAGAAATTAAAATAAAAGAGAACCATAAGGCTGATTCATACATAATGATTTCATAACATGTTGATATACAAAAATGGATATAAGGGACATATATATACATCATGATATACAAAAATACAAAAAGAACAAAAGATAACTTCACTAGCATCACGAGCATATACTCAGTACTCTGCTCCCATGATTCAAGCTATAAGTAAAATGGATCAAGCATCCAAGCAGGGTGCTTGCCCTTATCCATATATGCAAACATGTGTTCTACTCGAGTACCAAAAGTGGCCTAAGTAGGGTGTGATATAAAATTAACCGGCCATCACTGACGATGTCTAGAAATAATCCAATAAGTTTACATAGCTAAACAATGTGTGGGTATAATGAATAATATAATATGTTGGATAATAAATACCAGTCATTTTAAGTTTCATCAGGACACCTGACAGACTCTACCAACTTCAGCATAGACCAATGTATGTCTGATGAGTATCCATATATGCACACACACACACACACATATAATAAGTAATAGTATATATATAGTTATTTACTATATGCACGTATATACACTAAGTATGTGAGGAAATAATTAGGCATATACATGGATACTAGGTGCTAGCCGGACCCAAGGCATAACTCAGGCATCCGTAACTAGTCTAACAAGCCAATAAGCTCTAGCAGAGGGTCCATGTCCTGAATCTCATAAGGAATGTGAGATGTCATGCTCATCACTCGAGATAGGTGGGGCAAGTCATCATGCCCAACACTCAATACGTAGGAACCTGGAACATCATGACCATCACCCGAATAATATTATGATGGTGAGTGACATCATGCTCAACACTAGATGTAAGGAAGAGTGAAACATCATTCTCAACAAGTCCCTTAACCATCGTTCAAAATCCCATAATAATGGCATAATCATAATAATAAAGATAACATGAGGGTTCACCTCTTTAACATGATAATCATCAAGCCCAACATTTCAAAGGGTGTCACAATTTACATAATCCATAATAATAATAAATCAATAATCACTTGGTGTGGCCTTTCCACCCATTATCATTCATTAGAATCAATCCAATTAATTAATTAAGCAAGAAAATTAAAATCAAGGTCAAGCTGAAAACTTAAAAGGCGTTCAATTCCATTGAACATTTATATAAAGGAGGAAAAATCCATTTCTATGAAAATCCAAACACTTAGGCGGTGTTTGGTTATTTAAAAAATTACATAAGAGAGGGAATTTCATTCAGCACACCCAAAAGGGTGTATAAGATTGAGGTTGACGTCCTCTAAACACTTATAAAGGGTCTATAAGAGTATAGAAATGTGTGTAAAATTATTTAGAAATGAAGAATACATTTTAAGGTGATGCGTGGAAATGTTTGGATCGCTGCACAATGGATAAAGCTATGAAAAAACTAAAACTTTTGGGAAAGAAATCTTGACCACCTACCTAAGAGTATTAGACGACTCCCCATCCAATATCGGCTTCAGATTTGAAGTATATCAGAAGAAAATGGAAGAATGGTCCAACACCCTGAAAATAGGGTGGACGAGCTCCCACCAAAGTAGTGAAATATATGTGAAGAGAAATGATGAAATGAATCCAAAAGATTTGAGTGCTTACCTATTTGAATCTAATGCTTCTAATGACGATTTGTTTGGTGTTCAAATGACAGAGCCACCATGACCCCTAGGTTAGGAAAAGGGAGTGCTCAACGGGAGAGATGGAGGGGATGTCAACTAGAAATGAGAGGGGAAAAGAGAGGGTGATTCATTTTAATTTGTTAAAAAAAGGGTAAAATCACCCTACAACACTGGTTTGCACAGTTTTACCACACAATTGGACAAACCATGCTCCAACTATGCGCACATCACTATTTAAGGAGGTACACCACACAATTTATGTGCATGATTTTCCAAACCATGCACAAACCATGTGATTTGGATCTGCTAAAAACTAAAATCATCCTACATGGGCGTGTGCCTCAACTTGGATGATTGCAGAGAAACCATGCGACCCCTTCTTTACAAAATTTCCCTACACGGTTAAGACACACGGTTAGTACTAACCATGCAGTAACCGTGCACCCCCTTTGTTTTCCCATTTTTCAAAACTTTGGGCTCCAAAAAAGCCCTGTACACTCATGGAACCTTCTTTAGGCCATAGGGAATGTTCATCAAGATTAAAAAAAGGATTTGAATAGAAAAAAATGAGACATACGTTTGAGAAACTTGAGGTCCCCACAAACTATCCTCCTTAAAGCAACCCATCCCCGAGTTGGACTTCTAATGGTACAATGATATCATCTAAGAAAAGCTCTGAAAAATGAACTCATAGACCATCTTTATGCTCCTATGTCTTGTTTTTTCTAAAGATTGAGGCACATAAGCCTCTTTATTGAATCAAAAGAAGGTATAAAAATACAAAGCAATCTAAAACAGAGACAAATGATACAAATAACACATTTTGGACATTTTAGAAAGAGTGTTCATATTGTGATGAGGGGAGCATCCACCCCGCCCATGAGGATTTCACCCTCTTCTCCCAGTTTTGGCCCGCCTCCACGGTCCCCCTCCATCTTCAAGAAATTCATTATCATCAGCATTCGCCATCTCATCCAATCCACATACACGAACATCAATTTGAACCTCTTCCTCACTACTACTTGATGCAAGAATCTCAAAAGAATTATGAGTACATACCATTACAAGAAGTTTTTCTTTCATGCTTCCAGCATTGTCATTCTCAGGAGATTTCAAGACTGAAGTCCTAGTGACAGTCCATTCTGAGCACCTAGCCCCCTTTTGATTGAGAGTCTGCGGAACATTGTTTTTGATGATCCTGTCAACTGTTAGAATGTCATTAGTGGCAGTCGGGCATTTGCCTGTGCACTGGACAGGAGGAGCAGTATTTTGAAAATCCAGCCTACTCTTTCCCGATCCAAGTTTAGGGTCTTCTACCCTCCGATCTGGTTTGTCATTGGTAGGATGATTTGTGCTTGTGCGATGGACAGATGTAGCATCTTGAGAGCCATAAGGGACCTTCCAGCACTTACCAATTCCCAAATTCTGAGGGTCTTCCATTCTCAAATCAGGTGCGTCCTTCATGGGGGTCATCTCTTTATCCAGAGGAGTCAATGAAGATCTTTCAACCTCAAAATGAGCCCTTACCTGTCCCGAGGCATCGGGGGTTGAGGATGAAGTTGATGCTTCTTTTGAAGCCATTAATCTTGGAGGATTCAAGTGGTCTTCAAGATCTTTAAATGATTTAGAAATAGATTTGCTGCAATTTAGAACATGACCAAGTTTAATTTTGTGCTGAGGGGTAGAATGAACCTTTTAGGATGAAGCCCCTTCTAATTAGTTCTTCCACTTACGACTAGAAGAAACCAAATTCTACTCTCACCACAAATTGAAGTCCACCACATTTTGTGCAGAAATTTCCTTGTATTCTTGGCTATCAATTGATTCATCACCCTCATCATTATAATCAGTGATTTATTTAGTCAAGGAATACATGAATTAAAACCAGTGTGGAGACCATCCTCCGCTATATCAGCCCCATAAACCTTGGATTTATCAACTCACAGAATAGGTGGAACCAAGATATTGGTTTTTCCATTCATGTGAGTTGGAAAATTCAAGTCATCTATACAACTGTTATTTAGAGAAATGTATAAAATAGGTGCACTTTTATCTTGAGCAGTTCCTATGTTGACATGTGAACTAACTTGCCCATTGATAGGATTAAGATTACTAGAAACAAAAACCTGAACTGCATCAATAGTTTCAACATGCTATATTATTGCTTTACTAGACCTTCAAAAACTCTGGGAGTCATGGACTTTTTTTGATAGTTTGGACATAGAAGATCACTTCTACAATTATCCCTTGAGTGGCCAATTATATGGAAAGCATCACAAAAGGGGTGCTTCTTCTCATATTCAATTTTGATAGTTATTTCATCATGAGGTGTGGATAGCACAACTTTGTCAATCAGTGTGAAGCTTAGATCAAATTCCATTAAAATCCTAGCGAAGTGATCATAGCTGACCAACTCAGTGGTGGTATCTATCCTTATGGGAGTGCCTATTGTAGTGGCAATATCGTAAAGAATTTTTGGATGCCATAAAACCTAAGATCATCAGTGTGTTTTCATGTTTTGATCAACAATATGAAATGGATACTCCTAAAAGGAAGAATCATCATCTAACTCAAGATCATCAGGTTGGAAAATATGCGACGAGTCTGGGTAATATTCATGAAGATAAGATATGTGATAGTCATTGTTCATAGGCCAATATCTCTAAGAAATTTCTATCTGATAAGCTACTAGTCTGATTCATTTCAGAACCTCAAAGGGTCTAAAAAATCAAGGTGAGATCTTACCCTACCTTTGAATATGTAAATGGACCAACCCCTCCGAAACTCATAAGAAAACCCAATCCCCAAACTCAAACTGAATAGGTTAATGAAATTAATTGGCATATGACTTCTATATGGACTGAGTTGTCGACTTGTGATTCCTGATCAATTGGATGGGCTATGAAGTCTTCAGGATGCGATGTGGTCCAAGAAAAGCTATCTCCCCTAACTTTAACCATAATATTGGTGAGCCACAATGCCTAACATATAAGGATTTATAAGGATCCATCTGAATGGTAGCTTGAAATATGTTATTATAAGAAAACTCGAAAAGGGTATGTGTTTCTCCCAAGAACCCCTAAAGTCCAGGACACATGCACAGAGCATGTCCTCCAACACTTGAATTGTACACTCAGTTGGTCCATTGGTCTAAGGGTGATTGGCCTTGATCCAATGTACCTGTGTACCCAAAGCCTTCTATAACCCCTACCAGAATCAAGACATGAAATGAGCATCCCTTTCAGATATGATTGATCGTGGAGATCCATGAAGACGTATGAACTCCCAAACATATATACTCTCTATCTCATTTTCTAAATAAGTCTTTAAAACAAGTAGAAAGTGTGTGAACATTGTAAAATGATCAACAACCACCCATACTATACCATTTCCATGAGGTGATCTAGGTAAACTAATCACGAAGTCCATAGAGACATTGTCTCATTTATGCTAAAAAATGGACAACAACTATAAAATTACCATTAACCTATGATGTTCCCCTATAACCTGCCGACAGGTGGAATACCGAGTGATAAAACCAACTATTGCGTGTTTCATAGAAGGCCACCAATACTGGTGATGTATGTCTTAATACATATTGGCGACACTGAGATGTACTTCGAGAACTGAGGCATGAAATTCCTACATCATCTTCTCTTTTATGTCTGCTGGGACCCAAACATGCCCATGAAAGTACAAGGTCTCATCCTTATCCATAGTCCAACAGAAATAAGAATAATTATCTAAGATACATTCCATAAGAACCAATCCTTTAGAATCTGAAAGTTTCCTCATTCTCACTTATTCCATAAGGGTAGATGTCACTGATAAAGATGAGAGGATAGTCAATCCATGATCCTTGCAAACCTCAACTTACATCTCTAAAAACAAGGTAATGAGATACTTTTCACCACTGACCTCCTAAAATTCCTGTGTATGAGTCTTCCATCTCAAAGCATCAACCAAAAAATTGCTTTTTCCAGGCATATAAGAAATCTTGATATTGAAGGACTACAGATATTCAACCCATATGTGCTGCTTAAGATTCACATCACACTGTGTAAATGTATACCTGAGGCTTTAGTGATCAATGATTATTAAAAAACACTCCCCCAAAAAATAATGTATCCAATAGTGCAAATAATAAACTTCAAAAACTATCTCAAGGATATGAGTCTGGTAATTCTGCTCTTGTGGCCTCAAAAGATGAGACCCGTATACTACAACTCTCTTATCTTTTATCAGAACATCTCCCATCACAATAATTGATGCATCACAGTAAATAGTATAGCTTCTGCTTGGCTCCAACAGAATCAAGATCAGTGTGGAAGTCAACCTTCCCTTCAACTCTTCAAAGGATGATTCAGAATATCATGACCACACAAAATTTTACACCCTTCTTAGTAAATCCCATAATAGGTGCTAGTAGGTGTGAGAAATCCTATATGAAGCAGTTGTAATACCCAACTAGTCCTAAGAAACTATGTATTTCAAATACATTCTTGGGATACTCCCTCAAAACTATAACTCTCACTTTCTTTAGGTCTACTAATACTCCTTTCCTCGAGAATATATGACCTTATAAGTGTAATTTGTGGATCTAAAAGTGAAATTTTCCAAGATTAGCGTAAAGTGGGTTCTATCTTAGTGTATTCATAATGATCTCAAAATATTGATCATGTTTATATAGATAAAGAGAATACACTAATATTTCACCCACAAAGACAACTATGAATAAATCTAGATACATGTGGAAACCCGATTCATTAGATCCATGAAAAATGGAAGGCACATTCATTAGAATGAACGACATCACTAGATACTCATAGAGACCATACCTACTTTGGAAATCTATGAAAGGTATGTATGAAGATCTGACATGCACCTGATAATATCTAGAACTCAAATCAATCTTTGAAAACACCTCCACACCTTGGAGCTAATCTAAGAGGACATTTATTCAAGGTAGTGGATAATGGTTATTAATCATGATCTGGATTAATCATCAGTAATCCATACAGATCCCATGGTTACCATATGCCTTTTTGAAAAAAAGGACCAGTGGAAAACAAGAAGAAGTGTTGGGGCGTATAAAACCTTTAGCCTCTATATCTTCTAACTATTTCTTGATTTCCAAAAGCTCTATAGGTTTCATCATGTAAGGAGGAATGAAAACTGGCACCACTCTTGACACTCTATCAATAAAGAATTCTACTTCTTATACTAGAGGTATCCCAGAAAATGCATCAGGGGAGACATATCTAAAATGATCCACTACAAGAGAGAAAACAGTGGGTCATGACCCCTGATCATCCAAAAAAATACTTGAAATGTGGGTTGTCACTCTGCCAAAACTTTTGTTCAAAGGTCCTGATCGAGTCACTTGGATATCCCATTCTTCCTTGTGCACATGTCTACAACCCCCTAGTGATGTAAATGTAACCATATGACACTAACAATCATTATGTACTTGATAGGGTACTAACCATTTAATATTGATAATTACATCAAACCTCATCATGTTAAGGATGAAAAGATCCCACTCAAAGAGATATCGACCTATCTTAAGGGGTGAATCCTTAAAACGAAGAACACTCTATGACCAGATACCCAATAGGGTATAGAGTTTCATAACACCACAAAAGGTGTTCTATCTCATGGCCTAGAATCTCCATGAATGCCTCAGATATAAAATAGTATGACACACTTAGGTTTAGCAAAAAATACACTAATGTAGAGGCTACTAGAATAATACCTCAAACAATAGAAGGTCTGGTGCTCTGATCCTCCAACATTGGCTATACAACATATAACTATCTCATAGAATGTCCCTGAGTCCCAACCCGACTAACTTGAGTAGGCCCACTCTGTAAGTGATGCATGTTTTGAGCCTGATTACTACTATCTTGACTACTTCCTCAGCCTGAATGATCGATGGTATTCTAGCTTCCTGCTTGAAAAGATACTACTAGACCCACTCTAGAACCTGAGGTGGGTGTAGATCCACATTCACTAGGCACTGATGGAAAAGTTCTGAAGAAGCACTGAATATGTCCAATCCTACCACATTCTCTTAAATCAACTAGATCCCACATACATTAAGGTTTTTTATGTCCCGATTTCCATCACTGGTGAAAGATAAAGAAGTTGTAAGTATGAGTTATATGACTGTTTTTACCCTTATGAGAAACCTCAAAGTCAAACTTTCTCCTAATAGAAGAATCACTTCCATGTCTAGGTGTTGAAACACCATGGTTCCCACCATATTCTTCCCTTATATTTTATTCTATAATGAGGGAATGGTTCACTATCTAAAAAATAACCATTATCTTAAAAACATCACCTTGTGATCAAATGAAATATATGATACCATCCTCTAATCTCCTCATAGTTTTAAGACCATCACCATATAAATTCTGCCCAAACCACTATATCTCTATAATGTGAGAATAATATTCCATGAAATACATAGATCCTTGATGCAAGTTCATAAACTCTATAGACCCTTCATTCCTCAGAGTCTTCGAAATTTTTTTATCATAAAATACCATCTGGAAGTCTTCACAGATCATATCTTGATGTCACTATGTTTGGGTAATGACATCCAACCATCGCTTGGTAGAACCGAATAGCATATAGGTAGTGAGCTTGACCATTTTCTCTAGAGGTGTCTTTAGGTTCTCAAAAATAGAATTCACGGCTTCCATCCATGACTAGGTATCGTGTAGTCCACTATCTCCCAAAAAGGTGGGAGGATGATGCAATTGAAACTCTTGAGTCAGCTCTTCAATAGTTGAGGTAGGTCGATCAACCCCTTGCATATTTTGCATCATAGGGAAAATTATTATAGAAATTGGGCATTGGTGCTCAAATTAGGAAGAATAGATGGTTACATAGATGGGACTACATAAAAACTCACTAGAGGATCAGGGACCTCCCACTCCGGTGCATGGTCATCACAACCTTCCTAGAATATGAATCGAGGATATCGTGGTGGAATGATTTTACAACTTCTATCACACACAGTGAAAAAGAATTTAACAGGTGAAAGGATTGTAGATAGATAAATGGGACATGTACACAACCTTCGTAAATAAAAGATCACACCACTCTACCTACTCTAAAATCCATGTCTAGTTAGTAGATAATGATCAAAATATGATGCAAGAATTTAAGAGACAACCCCATATACCCACTACTAAAGCTGGGTTTGGGTCTAGGACACATATCAGATGATAAAGGTTCTGATATATGAAGTTTCAATTGCAAGCTATAGAGGAAAAAACCCTTTACTTTACAATTGGAATCCCATTTAGCAGTAACCATTTCACTTTTAAATATTTAAATTCAATTGCATTCATAATCTTGTATATATATAATATACATATCATGATCTAGATCAATTAGGTCTAGAATCCACATTATGGTATACATGGATAATTAATGTTTCATCATCAATCTATGCTGGAAAATGCTATATAGATCGATGTAGGCACTCTAATAAATCCAATTATATTTTTCCTTCATGAAATGTCAGCACATTTTAATATATGATATTAAATAACTAGCTACATGAAACAAAAAAATATGTATGTGGAATTTAGAAATGAAAGGTAAAAATATATGGCATATTAGTCCTAATGTTCCTATAATGATGCATGAAATGATACACCTTCATTTCATCAAGAAAAGGTAAAATAGATCCCATTATATGAAAACCAATGATAATATCCTCATAATACACGTGTGTCACCCAATGGTGAAGTGGTATCAAATATAACATTCATAATCAGTAACTGCAACATCCTATCCCAAGTAATTTGGATTTCCCCTGTACGTGAGTTTGCTATGCCCAAGCACAGGCTCATTACCAAATTTTATTAAATCCTAGTCTCCTATCTAATACCCAAATAGTAAGACCAATGAAAAAGAAATAACCTCTGATAACACATTGTAACGTCCCGGCCTAGGATCCACTCAATTGATTCCCCGATCCGGTGGGCAACATAATCTCAAGCATGCCTCCCTGTACGCCAGAGGCTTCTGACTAGCAGTGTGGGTCTAAGGAGGTACTATGTCGAGACTATACCCTTATATCAGAGTGGCATAGTAGATAAAATAAAGATATATACAACAACGAAAATATACACTATAACAACAAGACTCGTAACCTACTATAGTGGAAGTATAATAAGAAGTAATAATAATAAAGCAATAGTGAAATTAATAAACAGGGAAGCAAATGTAATAAAAGAGATCCATAAGGTTGAGTCATATAAAATGATGTCATGGAATTATGATATAAAAAAAGGGAAACATGGGATAGGAATATACATCATGATATACAAAAATACCAAAAGGAAAAAAGATAGGTCCACTAGATTCATGAACATATTCTCAGTCCTCTCCCCCCATGATCCAAGATATATATAAAATGAATCAAGCATCTGTATAAGGAAACATTCCCTTATCCATACCTAAAATCATGATGTCTACTTGGGTTCCAAAGGAAGCCTGAGTAGGGTGTGAGATAAACACAGTAGGCCACCACCAGCGATGTTGATAAATTATTCAAGAATTGCACATAACTAAGTAGTGTGTAGGTATAATGAATAATAAACAAAGCTGGATAATAAATACCAATCAGATTAGGTTCCATCAGGACTCCTAGAATAATATACCTACTTCGGCATAGGCTGATGAATGTTTGATCAATATCCATATATATATATATAATAATCAATTCTATAAATAGTTATATACTTTATACACGTATATTCACTAAGTACATGAGGACATAAGTAGGAAAATACATGGATACTAGGTGCTAGTTAGAACCGAGGTGTAACTCAGGCATCCATAAGTAGTCTAACAATCTTATAGGCTTCAAAATAGGGTACATGACCTGAATCTCATAATGAATGTGATACATCATGGTCATCACTCGAGATAGGTGAGGTGAGTCATCATGTAAATACACGATATGGAGGAATGTGGAACGTTATGCCCTTCAGGCTGATAAAATCATAATGATGAGAGATGTCATGCTCCACACATGATGTAAGGGATAGTTAAACTTCATGCTCAACAAGTCCCTTAAATATCATTCAATTGTCCATAATAATGGAATAATCATAATAATAATGATAACATATGGGTTCACATATTTAATATTATAATCATCAATCCCAATATATCAAAGGGCATCACAATTCATATAAGCCATATTAATAATCAATCAAACATCAATTTGTATGGAATTTCCACCCATTATCATTCATTAAACTCATTCCATTTAAATAATTAAGAAAGGAAATTCAATTCAAGGTCAATATAGAAACATATAAGGTGTTCTCATCCATTGAACAATTATATAGAAGAGGCTAAATCCATTTACAAGACAAGTCAAACACTTAGGCGGTGTTTGGCTATTTAAGAAATTACATAAGAGAGGTAATTTCATTAAACAAACCCAATGCGGTGGATAATATTGAGGAAAGCATCTTCTAAAAACATATCAAGGTTCTATAAGAGTACAACATTGTGTTTAAAATTATTTAGAAAGGAATAACACATTTTAAGGTGATGTATGCTTCTGAAAACGATCTGTTTGGCGTTTTGATGAGGGATCCACCTTGATCCCTAGGTTAGGAAAAGTGAGAGCTCAATGGGAGAGATTGAGGGACTATCCACTGGAAATGATAAGGGAAAAAAGTGGATGATGTAGTTTAATTCATTAAGGGAAAAGTAGTAAAATCACCCTAAAATTCTGGGTTGCATATTTTGGACACAAGGTTGGCCAAACCGTGCGCCAACCATGTGCATCTCAATGTCTAAGGAGGGACCCCACATGATTTATGCCCATAGTATTCCAGACCGTGCACAAATTGTGTGATTTTTCTCTGCTAAAATCTGTAGACATCCCAAATGGGTGTGTTCCTCAACTCGCATGGTTATGGAAAAACCATGTAGCCACCTGCTGTACTAAATTTCCCCGCACGGTTAGTACTAACCACACATCCCCCTCTATTTTCCTAATTTTTGGAAATTCCATCTTCGAACAAGCCTCATACACTCTTGTAGCCTTAGGCCATATTTCATGTTCACCAGGATTAAAAATAGGATTTGAACAAAAAACAAAATGATACATAACTTTAAGAAAACTAGGTTTGTTATAACCCTGATTTGTTATTATACCACCATATAAAAATATTCGAAATTATATAAATTAAAGAGCATTTTTTTCCAGTAGTAGATTCTCAATTTAATTCCTTATTTATTCATATTTTTATTATATTTTTTATATTCTACTTCAATTTTATTTTACTTAATTGGATGATGAAGTTATTATGAATCATATTGAAATAATGATCATTAGGATGGATTGTTGGAAGAAATTTTATACTTATGTATCTATATGATAAATAACTCACTGTGATAATTGATTAAAAATAGTATGTGAAATATAAAATAAGATAAAATATTTAAAATTAGAATTCAAAGGTAAATGATAACATGATGTTTATATAGAGGCAATATTTTCATGTTTCTATAATCCTTTTTTATGAATCAATTAAAATTTTGTTTAACATGGTCATTGAAATTGTGATCACTATAAGGGGATATAGTTTATAACCCGTTTTTAAATATTTAACTATTTATGAATTTATGAAATGTTTTTAGTTTATTTTATCATTATTTTACATATAGTATACTTATGTTTAACTAATAATTCTTTTTATGACTTTAGATATGTCAGGGGAACAAACACCATATCTATATCATTCTGGAGAGGCATATGCACCTATGTGTCGAGATATGCATGAATGTAAATGTTTTTTTAATATAGAATTAAACACATATATGCACATATTTCCAATTATTTATGAAGTCATTTTCAATAGGATTTGACTCAACCCCTTCTTCCTCACGTAGTAGAGGTCATAGTCATGTGATTTTATAATGGAATTTTGATATGACACATGATATATCATTTTAAAAGACACACCATCCTAAGGGAGAGGGTTCCCATTCATTTTTTTCCATTTGGGTTATATCATATGTGACCCACACAAATATTCATTGACTACACATGACATGGCTTCATTCCCTCGGGATACATTAGATCAGTTACAGTGAGAAGTTTATGTAAGAAGATTATTTTAGTTTCTTAGCTATATTTAAAAAACACTTAAATTTGTCATATTTTTTTTCTAAAATATAATAACATGAGAGTGTTCCCCAATGAGTATTGAATAGTGTGTACAATTTTTTTTTTAAATTGTGGAAAGATCATAAAGTTAGAGTGAAGAGGGAGAATTGGGTAACAAATGTGGGTGTCCCAGAAATTATGTACAAAGTCCCAAGAGGCATTCTCCCATCTCGATGGCGTCAATTGGTTACAAATTAATCCACTAAGTCTATGATGGTGAGTCTATTTATGTTTGTTTACATATTTCAAAGAATTTTTATCATTTTTCATGTTTCAAATTTGAATTAATTGAATGTGGGTGGGGGTAGTGTGTCATTGAGAGAATCGTGCGTTGCAAGGACCACCTCACATGCTTGAGACTTGTTTATGTGTCCCAAATTCAACATGATGTATTTATAATTTAATTTTTATATTTATTATATAACATGGTTTTATGTTAAATAGATATGTCTTACTGGTATAAAACTATGGGAGAAAGGTGCACCAAATGATAAAATGTCATCGTGGATGAAGAATCATGATTGAAATGGTCCTGAGGTTCCAACCCTTATAATAAGTTCTTATAATAATTATCAATAGTTACACAAACATATATATATACATATATATTTATATTTATATATCCAATTACCTTGTTTTTTCCTTGTACAAATTTGAAATATATTTAGGAATATTTTCGGAGCTAGGTGCTGAGATGGCATGAGATTTCGAGAAGTAGTGAGTCTGGAATTGATATTAAAAAGATATCAAATATGTCAATACCAGGTGTGTGTAGTTTTTACGGAATAATGAAATAAATCATGAATGGATCCTAAAATTTTAAATCTAAGACCATAGTGGATTCTAGAATGCACAGTTTACCGTATGTGTGACCTAAGATTGGTCAACATCGGATGTCCAGTTAAGGTAATCGTTGGCGGTTGCGTTTAATTAAAATAAATAAATGTTTTTATTTATTTGTTTTATTAAAAAATCTAATTAAAATTCTCTATAAATACCCACTTATGAAAATTTTACAATGGTTATATGCATAATCCTTTCAAGATATGATAGGAGGTTCAAAGCCTTCCTCGTTGGTGAATCAGAATTAGATGACGAACAATGATCATATCAAGGTGGATCTAGTGGCAGTAGATGCAGTCGATCCTCTACTACACCGGTGAATGCATTCTTCATAAACGATTGATCATTTTTCTAGGTAGGTCTCATCAATTTTTTATTTCCACCCTTTTTATTAAAATATCGAGCATTGATTTATTATCTTCTTTTGATTTTACAACCACATGTTTTTCTCATGATCCTTATAGACGAGTTAAATTATTTAATTCATTTATTTCTTGAATTATTCCATGTTATCACCATATATCTCCCAATCTATAATTTTTTACCATGAATGATTGTCCAATAATGGTTACACCTTTGTTCTTGTGTCTTTCCGCAACCTATTCTTTTCGTTCTTTACTATTGGTCTACAAGTTCATAGTCTGACATTGTCAGGGTGGGTTCAAGCATGATTGAACCCTCATATTTGCAGTGGATTGGAAAATGAGAAAAAATTTGTGTTTTGTAAGAAAATCGAGACATATTGTGGGTGATGCTTCATGGATATTAGATCCATAATGTCAACTAGTGGTGATTCAAGGCACTATAGGCAACAGTAGGTGACATGGGCTTTGAGTGGATCATTAGATTCAATTTTTTGTCCATCAGAGTCTAGGAAATGATGGTTAGAGGTGGTTGCTTACAATTTATGAGGACCAACAGTGTGTTATTCTTGGTGATAAGAGTGAATCTAGAAACATCATGAAAAAACACGACTTTCTATGAAAATCCCGACTACACATCGTGTATCCCTTATGACCACCCAATGTGTATCCCCCATGACCACAACACTAGGGTTTTAGGAGAAGTTAAATATCACATGCCATGTAGGTGGTCCTATATGGTATGTGACCCAACCCAGGGGGCCAAGCCATGTGCCATTCGTACATGCCCAAGGACCTATATGGATGGACACATTTTGTACTGTAGTACACGAACATGAGTAGGAATGCATGAGCACAAGTAGAGATTCAATATGAGGATATAGGGTGGTCAAAAACACTGTGTATCTCTGGGGATATGTTGTGTATAGGAACATGGATTTTTGAGTTGTTTCCATGGAGAAAATAGCCAGTTAGCAGAGTGAGGCCTTATTCTGTGTGGAACCCCTACATGCCATGTACTCGTATATAAATATTCTTCCTCTTGTATCTCATTTTTTATACATTGATTTTAGATAGTGATTATCATATCCTATGTGTTTTTCCATGTAAAATACAATGATTTCCTTCATAGTGGATTTTAAGACATGATTCGAGATGTTTCGAGTGTGATACTTATTCAGGTGATGCTTGATGATGGCAATGATTAGATGTAATAATCATATAGATTCTAAGCTCACTAATTAATTGTTACACTAGGGCGTAGGTTCCCCATGATATTAATTATATTCTAGGGTCAGTACTCCCATGTTACACCAGGGTGTAGGTTCCCCATTCTATGAGAGAGATGATGGGGTCAGTTCTCCCCTAATACACCAGGTTGATAGTTTCCCAATCTATCAGAGAGATGTTGGGGTTAGTACTCCCCTATCACACCAGAGTGAAGGTACCTCATTCTATTAGAGAGATATCTCTGTCAGTACTACCCTATCACACTAGGTAATGGGCCCCCATTTATTTATATAGGTAGGGTCAATACTCCCCTTACTACTAAAAGGTGCGAGTTATCTACCTATGGAGTGGTACTCCTCCGTCTTTGAGCTTCAACAGGGTGTGGGTCCTCCATGGGGTATGTGTGATCCCACATCTATGGAGTGAAATTTTTAGGTTTTGGAACCTCCATACATATTCTAGTGAGGTTTCTTTTGATGTTGGTAATTGGTGTTAGAATTTTGGAGTTGTAGGTTTACTCATCAACTTTGGATGGGTTGTGAGATAGAAATACCCTTTCCCTCTCATTTGGGTTTCTTTATGAGTGTGCACATGCACACACAGACACATATATATATATATATTTGTGTATCTATTGGGTTTCATTTCCCTCTTTATTTGGGTCAAGATGACTATTATGGTATCACTTTATCACTAAATTTCAGTTTTTTGGGCATTCTATTAGGTATGTATTTACTTACCCCATCATGGGATTTTCCAACACATGTCATGTATTATGCAGACAACGAATAGATCAAAAATGATTACAATGAAGCTATGTGATAACTGGGTGCATTTAACTCATAAGGTGGATGGGCATGGAGATTAGGATTTAGGCTCTCTCAACTTTCTTTATTTGCAGTTGTTGTCATGTTCGTACTTTATTTATGGATTTGTGTGTATTATTACCTTCTACATTTGTGTTTTATTCTATTGTACTATGATTTATTCGCTATATTTTGTTGCATGAATGGTTTATCTCTATATTTCATAGTATTTACCATATATTCCTCTATACTACTACACGTATATGGTTGGGTGCATGTGTATTGGTTCATTAGGTAAATTCCTCCCATTATACTTATTATTTATCAGAGCTTGTCAACATCATTTGACCTATTAAAGATGGGCTTGGGGCTAAGATGGATTATCCTTTTGTAGTCCAGGTGGAACCCAGTGGTTTGGGTCATTATAAATTAGTATCATATGTGGTTCATCCTCATGATGGTGTTTGGAGTTACCCCCTTATGAGGATTGGTTGGGAACATAATGAAATAATGTCAAAGTGTCTCTTGTGTAGCTCTTAGGCTAGGAAACCCAATATTGGTGTGACGACTGATGTATCCATACACTAGGACTCTGACTACCTACTTATTGACTTGACATACAGAGACATTGGTTGCATGGAACAATGTGACATGCATCATATAGGAACAAGTCATTTGAATTAAATTCTAGAGTCACCTTCCCATATATATATATGATCATTTGATCATGGTATGTCTTTATTATCTTCGATATGACTCTATGAAAACAACTATACAGGTTATCAATTTAGCATCGTGAAGAATATTCAATGAGTGATGAGTCCTTCGTTCAAAGGCTATCCCCTGATGTTTTTTCTCCAATTAGGAAGGTAGCAACACACATGCCTATCGAGTAACAGTTTGAACTGGTAGTCGAGTCAAGGATTTGATCAGTTCTAACACACTCCAAACGTTTTAGCACTAGAGACCACTGAGGATTCATGGTGAGCTTTATCCCTAGGTTGAAGAGGGTTTTCTAGAGTTAGTGGAACATGTCATCAAGATGGTTTGAACCTTGATAGATTATATAGTTGTGCTGGAAGCTAGTCATTTCCATGGAGTAGTTGGGTGCTGGTGGAGTTTGGTTATATAGATCCAAGAAGAGAGGTCACTCTCATAGTCTATCTTCTAGTAGATATTTCATGAGGAGTATTACCTATAATTTTATATCTTAGTTTAGATCTAGAAGATTCTTGAGATGAAGTAGGGTAGTATGTTAGCAGTTGAGTATTCAACATATTTCATTGACCTTATGCAGTACTCCCTCGATATGATATGAGACAACGTCTTTTAGGAGAGAAAGTTTGATCAGGGTCTCTATAGATAAATTTAATCCAGTGTGGTCTCCTTATGACTACCCACTTATTCTAGAGTTATAGAGTTGGATATGGTGATTGAGAGCTTCCTAGCATAGGGGTACCAAGCAATTGGAGTTAGTGATGGGAAATATGTGGCTAAGTTTTCTGCAATAAGTAGCAGGCATCAGATGACGAGATCTTAGCAGAGGATATGTTCTTAGACTCAGACGGATGGTTCTATAACCCAATGATCTCATAATGTATTTAATCAGCCTATAGAGGGGTGATTCTATTTTTGTAATGGGAGAGGTTACTTAGTTCGTGATTGCCTGATCCATCGCGCTGTGCAGGATAAGTAGACAATAGATGGACCTCCGTGACATAGGCAGTTCTGTGATCAGAGATCTACCATATGTATCTAGGGTGGACCTCAGTGATGTGATACTGGAAGAAGAAGATGAGTAGCTCTAGAGGGAGGATTAGTTAACAGAGGGTGACATTATGAGCTCCTACCACCATTATAACCAGGTGTCTCGCATCAACTTCAATGAGTTGGCAGTTGGGGCTGTGGGAAGTTTTAGTCCATAGAGGTCTATGACTAGAATGCACATGATATAATATTAGGTACAATTTGTGTGTATTCTACTCTTTCATCAGTACTAGTAGACACAAGTGTGGGTTATTACTTAATCTTCTTATTCATTGTGTGATATTTGTAGCTTCCAGTTGATAATTTAGATAAAAAATTATGCCTAAAGGTTCCTACATGGAGTGGTTATTCAATATCACTCATCTATCAGTAGTGATATTTATTATTTAACATATAAAGATTCATATGGTACCTCTTGTTTCTTATGATGAAACCTTATGATGTTATATTGGGTATGGATAGGTTGTCTATGGTTTGATCCTAGATTGAATGTCATCTTAAACGGGTCATATGCCTTCAGAAATATGGGAGGTGATTATACTTTTTATACAAGAAAGATATTATGGATGATTGAGTGGGTCATGTGATTAGGAGGCTTCAACCCATCACCCATCAAATGGAGAGTTTATCCCTTAGCACAATGGGCTCTTTAGTCATATGGATTCCTTTTATAGTGGAGGACTTTATGGACATATTTCCCAAGGATTTTATGAGACTACCTTCAAGGTGGGATATAGATTTATATATCTAATTGCACCCTAGGAAAATTCCAATATCTTCTATGAAATGTCATATATCTCCCAACGATCTTTCAGAGCTGTGGGTATAGTTGGAGGACATTCGAGAGAGGGGTTTTATCAGAATATTTGTTTCCCCTAGGTAGCTATGGTTTTGTTAATAAAAAAGGAGGATGAGATCTTGTGACATTATATTGATTATTATTTCCTAAAACCACAATAAATAATAATTACCCCTTATTGAAGATTTATAACCTCTTTAATCAGTTGTGTGGTGCGAGTTGGTTCTAATATATTGATCTCATGAATGACTACCACCAGTTGAGGGTTCACAAGAATGATATTCTAGTGTCTCTATGAACCCTACAATTTCCTGATGATGCCCTTATTCATAAATAATTCCTCTTCTATGTTTATGGATTTTATGAACCAAATATTTCATCCATACTTAGACTGATTTTTGGTTTACTTCATTGATGACATACTTATCTACTTTTCATCATAGGAGGATCATGAAGAGCACTTGAGAATGGTCCTAAAAATACCATGGGAGCACCAAATTTATTGTAATAACATTATGTTCTAGTTATGGATCCATGAGGTTCACTTACTAGGGAATTTTTTTTCAAGCATGAACCCAGTGAATATTGATGTGGTGCTAGCTTGGGAGCCCCCCAAGAGTGTGTGAGAGGTGTGACGTTTTTTATTTTTTCAGGGTACTAAAAGAGGTTCATGGATGAATTTTCCAGGATTATAGCCCCTTTGATACCTTTATGTGGAAAGGGTTGTTGTTTACCTAGACTAAGTAGTGTTAGAGGTCCTTTGAGGAGTTGAGGCTGATGCTGACAAGTGATCATGTTTTAAGTATACCGGAGGAGGGAATAATGTAAATAGTGTATTATTATGACTACATAGATGGTCTCAGATTCATGTCGATGCAGAGGTAGGTAGTTATCATATATGGCTCAATGAAGTTGGGAATCCGTTAAAAAAACTATGTGACTCGTGTCATGGAGTTGTCCACGATAGTCTTTGCTCAGAATATGTTGAGACACTAGCTTCTAGGATAGAACATTATTTATTACTCAGTCCATTAGAGTCTTAGGTATATCTTCACACAGAGAGATATAAACATAAGACAAAGGAAATGGTTAGAGTTTCTATAGCACTATGACTCTGAGATATTTTATACTCCTGGGAAGGAAAATGTGGTGGTATATTTCCTTAGCAGAAATTTTCATTCTTGTTTGGTGGAGGAGGCATATAAGAAGTTGGCTTCTTTGTAGCTGACCTTGGTGTAAAAGAGGGGAAAAAATTATCTTCAATAAATGGTGTTAAATCCTCCACTTATACAGTGTGTGAGGTAGGATCATTTTGTATACATCAATTGTGAGGTTCTTTATGACCATATATCTTCAAGATATTCACCAGATGAATTTTCTGAATGAGGAGAACATGTCATCATTTTCTAGGAATGAATGGTGGTTTTGGTCATGATTCAAGGTGAGGAGATGAGGGAGTTTCAAAATTATCCTTCATCTATACATCTTCGTGTAGGTAATACACACAAAGATATTTAGCATCAGTTTTGGTGGGTTGACATGAGGTGGATTGTTGCGGAGTTCATCTCTCGGCATCTCACATTTTAGTAGGTGAAGGATGATAACTAGGTTCTGGAACGTTTGACACAACCTCTTGAAATCCTGGAGTGGAAATGAGATTACATATCCATAGAATTTTTGATAGAGTTTTGGTGGAAAATACGAGGCTACAATTCCATTTTAGGGATAGTTGATCAACTTATGAAGTCAGTATACTTTGTTTCCATCAGGGAGCAGAGTTCTATTGAGTGTCTAGGATAGTTGTATGTGTAAAAGACCATTCATCTCCATGGGACACCCTTGATGATTATATTCAACTGAGATGTATGGTTTATGGAATTGTTTTAATGAGTCTTTCAAGAAGAATTTGAGACCTAGTTTAGATAAGTACAATGTTTCACCCCTAGATGGATGGGAAAACCGAGCGCACTATCTAGGTGTTAGACGATATGATGAGGGTTTTTGTTTTAGACTTTAGATAGAGTTGAGAGGATAACAGTTCATTGGTAGAGTTTGTTTATATTAACACTTATCAATATATGATCAGTATGAAAACATTCAAGGCATTGTACGGGAGACCCTTCAGGTCACCCTTATGCTGGAAAAAGATTTGCAAGACATCTGTAGTTGGGCCATAGATGATGTAGGTGATGAAGGAGAAAGTTTAGGTGATTCATGAGAATATGAGGATACCCTAGATCTAATATAAATATTATGAATATTAACATCATAGTCCCATGGAGTTTTAGTAGGGATACCATGTTTTCTCTAGAGCCTCCCCACAATTAATATTGTAGTGGTTTGATCTGGGTGGCAATTTATCCTCAAGGATCATCGAGCCATTTGAGATATTAAGGAGGGTTGGAAAGGTTTATTACCACCTATAATTACCCCCATATTCATAGAGAGTTCATTAAGTATTCTATGTGTCATAATTGAGGAGATAAATGCATGATACTACACGTTATTGAATGGGGTGAGATGAACATTGAGGATAGAGCCACATCTGTGGAGTACCAGATGAAAATAAAGCATCAAAAGGAGAGGATTCCATGAGGATAGACCATTCCATGGTTTGTGTGATGTGGTAACATGGGAGTATGCAGGAGAGTTCATGGGAGAGGGAGATCCATATACAAGCTCAGTATCCCCACCTTTTTATTTTGCCTGTGCTTCTCAGGGATGAAAATTCTTGAAGGGGGAATAGTTTAGTGACCCTGTTTTATCCTTGCAAGACAATGAAATACAAAAGAATATTTTCATAAATATACACTAAGACAACGTGATATTCTAAGGATCAGTGAGCCTAGAATTGATAGTATAAAAATATTAAATATATTAATATCATGTGCATGAATTTTTTAAAAATAATGGAATATATCCTTAATAGATACTTATATCTGAAATCCATGACCAATGTTGATTATGAAATTTTGGGTTTACCCTAGGCCCAACCTAAGGTTGGTTGACTTCGACCATCAGGTTGAGGCAGCCATGGGAGAGTGTGTTTAATTAAAATAAATGAATAAATAAATTGTTTGTTTTATTAAATGGACTAATTAGAAGCCTCTATAAATACCCTATTATTTTTATTTTCCAAGGGTTAGACACATAAACCCTGTGAGTTCTTATAGGAGGTTAAAAGTGTTCCTCACTAGAGAATAGGAACTAGATGATGAATGATGATCAGATCGAGGTGAATTGAGAGGCAATGGATGTATCAAGTCTTCTCTTTTACCAAAGGATGCATTATTCACTAATGATAAATCCTTTTTTGAGGTTGGGCTCATCAATTATGGATTACCACTCTTTTGATTAAAATATTGAGCATTGATTTATTATCAAATTTTAATTTTGTGACCACACATTCTTCACATGATCCCTATAGAGGAGTTAAATTTTTTAATTAATTAATTTATTGAATTATGCCTTGTTCTCAACCAATTTTTACGAATCTATGATAATTGGGCAACAAATATTGGTCAACGATGGTTGCACTTTTGTTTTTGTGCCTTTACCACACCCATTATTCATGTTATTCACTGTTATCCCATGAGGTCAGAGTTCAAAACTATCGGGGTGGGATCAAGCATGATTGAACCCCCATATTCATGGAGGTTTAGCGAATGATGAACAGATTGGTGTTTTTTAGGAATATTAGGATGTATTGTGGGTGATGCTTTATAGATCATAGATTCAGAGCGGTGATGGGTGGTGACATGATGTGCTACGGGTGATGGGAGGTGATGTGGACTTTGAGTAGATCACTAGATTCTATTTTACATCCATTAAAGATTTTGAAACGACAATCTAAGGTGGTTCCCTATTATTTATGGAAGCTAACAGACATGATTTTCTACAAGAAGCATATATCTAGAATATGTGTGGGAGAACATGATTGTCTGTGAAAATATTGACTACACACCATGTATCCTAGAAGAGAACCTGATGTGTAGCCCCCTGACTATGAAGTTAGGGTTTTGGGTGAAGTTAAATATCACATGCTACATAGGTGGGCCTACACTCCATGTGACCCTACCCAGGTGGCCAATCCATGTGCTAACCGCACATGCCCATAGCCCTATGTGGAAAAACACACCATGTACCAAAGTAAACATACATGGGAAGGAATACATGGGCATGGGAAGAGATGCATGACCATGACCCTGGGTGGTCATACATGTCATGTTTTCTAGAGGACACTCCATGTATAGAAAAATGAATTTAAGATATGTGAATTGGGAGAAAACGACTGGGAAACAGAGTGGGTCCACACATCATGTGGACCCCTACACGTCATGTACTCTTATGTGAATCTAATTACTCTCACATATCCTTTGTATAAAATTGGATTTTGGTCCGTGATTTTCCTATCATGAGTGTTTTCCATGTAGAATTTGATGAAAAACATCATAGTCTATATTTAGATATGATGTGATATGTTAAGAGTGTGACACTTATTTAGGTGATGCTAGAGGATGATAGTGATCAGGCAGGATCATTAGATAGATACTGGGGGTTAGTAATACATTATTACACTAGGGTAAAAGTTCCCCATGCTATTAGAGAGATGATGGGATCAGTACCTTTGATAACACTGGGGCATGGGTTTCCCATTCTATCAGAGAGATATGGGGGTCAATACTCCCCTAATTCACCAGGGGGTAGGCTCCCCATGTATCAAAGATATTCCAGGGTCAATACTCCCCTTTCACACCAGAGTGTGGGTTCCTTAGGCTATCATAAAGATATCAAGTTCAGTACTCCCCTATCACACCAGGGTGTGGGTTCTATATTTCTTTATATAGGTAGGTTCAATACACCCTTTACCAATACAGTTCATGAGTTCTCTACCTATGGAGTAGTACTCCACCGTCTTCAATCTCCAATTGGGTGAAGGTCCTCCATGAGATATGTGTGCTCTGTCAAACATGGATTGTAGTTGTGTGGTGCAAACACCTCCATACATATTTTGGTGAGGTTGCATTTGATGTTGTGTATCAATATTAGACTTCTAGAGCTGCATGCTTACTCATCAGTTTTGGATGGGATGTGAGATAAAGATTCTATTTTTCTCTCATTTGGGTTTCTTTATGATCATATATATTTGTGTATCTATTGGGTTTCATTTCATTATTACTTTGGATCGAGTTGACTATTGTTGTATCTTTTTATCTCTTCCTTTCAGTTTCAGGGTATCCTACTGGGTATGTATATACTCACCCCTATATGGGATTTTCCTACACGTGTCATGTATTATACAGATGATAGATAGACCATAAGTGATTCTGATGGAGTGTAGTGATACAAGGGTTCATTATCCATGTAAAGTGGCCAGGTTTTAATGATCAGGAGCCAAGATCTTTCAACATTATTTATTTCTAGTTGTTCGGTTGGGACATCATTTTGGGATGGGTGTGTATTTTTCACATTTACATTTTTTTTGTATTCAGTTGCACTTCGATGTATTCACTAGTTCTTATTGCATGCATGGTTTATCTATTTATGTTACAGTATTTAACATATATTACTCTGTACTATTACACATAGATGGTTGGGTGCATTCATAAAGGTTTATTAGGAAAAGGTCTCCCATTATAGTAATGATTTATCAGCAATTGTTGGCAGCCCTTGTCTTATCATAGGTGAAATTGTGGTTTTGATTTCATGGACTTAAACATGCTAGGTGGGCCCCAGTGGGTTGGTTCATTACAACATATCACACATGATCAATTTGAGGTTGAGTTAGTAAAACTTCTATATGACCGACAATAAATTTCCATGTAGAGGGATGATATATTTCATTTCATCATTTGTCCTGATGGGCATGGATATGACATGACATATGGCATGAGGATTCCTTATTCGATAGTTTCATGTGTTGAGGCCGTGGCTCCTATTTTTGCTGGGATGACACAACATGTGACAGATTTAGAGGCATGCATACAGGTTTACGAGGAGGTAGATCTACTCCTGTTAGCTAAAGTTAGAGCATTATGAGAATATATGCGCCAGGGGAAATGGTGTAGGGGATCCTATGAAACAGGTTTATACTAGATTATTTTTTATTTTTTTATTACATTCATTATTATTATCTTCATAATTTTTATTTCTTATAGTCCACTAACATATCGAAAACAATTAGAAACCATGGTTCACCATGATGCATCAAATCTAGGAGATGTGTTTCATTTTATTTTTCTAATTTCATGTTAAAATAGAATGCCTCATTTTTTCATATTTTAAATAAATTCAAAAATGAAATTTAGATTTTTATTAAAATTAAATTTTACTAATTAGAGATTCAAAACTAATTAAAGATAGGTATATTGATAAGAAAATGTTGAAAAATAACCGTTATGTGATTTTATACCTTTATATTTCAACTGTATGTCAATTGGATGCGCAGAATGGTCAGTAAAATTTAGAGTACATTTTCACATTTAGTATTTTTTTTAAAATTACTTGATATTAGTTTAGGAGTCAAAAATGAGAAAACACACATTAAATTTTGTGGAAAATAAGAATATAATGATATCTGATTAAGTTAAGTGAAAAATCACATAAGAGTGTTAAAACTAACTAAACACACATGGATTTAAATAAAACCTAGGAATAATGATGACTATGTCATCTTTGACATATAGAAATCAACATTGTATCTATCAGATGCTCATGTCACTCGGTATGATGGAAAACAATGGGTAACATTATATAATTTTATTAAAATGACACATCTCCCATCAGAGTTTCAAAAAAGAGAAAATGTATCTTTATTGACATGAAAATATAAGAAAAAATTACTCAAATCATTTGCGATATGTTGGAATCAACCATGTTTCAATATGATGTTTGGATTGATCAATATGACTTAAGGTATGATTTGACATTATAAACATTTTTTTGATAATGGGGAAATCATGTGTGTAGGGATAAAAATTGACCAAATAAAATATTATTAAAATAAAATTTTAGGAAAATGATGTTTAGGTCATTTAAAATATATAGAAATCATTGGAACATTGATCAGATACATTGATTTCTTGGTATGATTGGAAGTGGCATTTTCCCCAAGATTTGGTGTTAATTGAAAATTCACATAAAAGGGGTCATTAATAGAAAAAGTCACTAAGGATGACATGAAATCATGGGATAATGATCACTGAGTCATTTCTTTCTCTAGTAATCAATGATGCATCCATCGAATGCTCATGTTTCTCAGTATGATGGTAAACAATAGGTAAAGTGTATAATCTTATTAAAATAACATATGTCCCACCAAGTGTTTAAAAACTGAAAAATGAATTTGGATTGACAAGGATAACTTGGATAAAATTCCTAAAATCATTTATGATATGTTGGAATTAACTACATGTCAATCCGATAATCTAATTGATTGGTATGGTTTTGGGAATTATTTTAGATTATTAACATTTTTGTAATAAAGGGAAAATCACATGTGTAGGGGTCAAAGCTGACCAAATATGATCCAATTTACATGAATTCTTCAAAAAATATTACTTAATTCATTTATAATTTGTAGGAACCATTAGAATGTTGTTCACATACCTGAATTTCTTGGTTTGACTGAAAGTGGTGTATGTCCCTTGAATTTAGAGTTATGTGAAAATCATATAAAATGGGTCAATAATAATAAAAAACACTTGGATTAACTTGAAATCATGGGAAAAATTTATTGAGTTGTTATTGATATGTAGGAATCAAATCTCCATCCATTAGATGCTTGTGTTTCTTAGTATAATATAAAATAATGGATAATTGTATATAGGTTTATTAAAATGACATATTTCCAACCATGGGGTCAAAAATGAGAAAAAAATTTATATTGATTTGAAAATATAGGAGAACATTACTCAAATAATTTGTGATCCATTGGAAAAAATAATGCATCAATATGTTTCCTGGATTGATCGGTATGGCTTAAGAAATGTTTTTGAAATTATTAACATATTTTTAATAATGGTAAAATCATTTGTGTAAGGGTCATAACTGACCAAATAAGCTTTAATTAACTTAAAATATTAGAAAAACTATCTTTAAGTCCTTTAAAATCTATATGAATCATCGAAACATTGATCAAATACCCAAATTTCTTAGTATAATCGAGATTTTTGTTTGTCCCTTGGATTTGGAGTTAAATAAAAAATCACAGAAAAGGGGTCAATACTATGAAAATGAACTTGGGTTAACATGAAATCATGGGATAATGGTCACTAAGACTTTTTTGATCTATAGAAGTCAACAATGCATCCATAGGATTCTTGTGTTATTTAGTATGATGTAAAATAATGGGTAATGGTATATAGGTTTATTAAAATGAAATATCTCCCACTAGGCAGTTAAAAATGAGAAAACAAATTATGATTGACATTAAAATCTAGGAGAACACTCCTTGAATATTTTATGATCATTTGGAATCAACTGTACATCAATCTGAAACCCTAATTGATCATAATGACTTAAGGCATGTTTTTTAATTTTTTTTTGTAATAATGGTAAAATCATGTGTGTACGGTTCAAAACCAACCAAAATAACTCCAATTGACATGAAATATTAGGAAAATGTTATTTATGTCATTTAAAAATTGTACGAATCATCCTCATGTCAATTGGATACCAAAATTTCATAGTATGATCTAAAGTGTTGTTTGTCCCTCAGATTTGGAGTTAAGAAACAAATCATGTAAAAGAGTTCAACACTAATAAGAAACATGGATTTAATTTAAATCATGGGATAAAGATCAAGGATTCATTATTTATATGTAGGAATCAATTGTATATCCATCGAATTCTTGTGTCCCTCGGTATAATGGAAAACAATGGGTAACATTGTATAGTTTTATTACAATGATATATCTTCCACTAGGGGGTAAAAAATGGGAAACAAACATTAGATTGATATGAAAATATAGGGTATAATTCCTTAAATAATTTGTGATATTTTGGAATCAACTATGCATCAATCCGTTTCTTTAATTAATCGGTATAGATTAAGGTATAATTTAACATTCTTAATAAATTTTTAATAATGGGTAAATCATTTGTGTAGGGGTCAAAACTGACCAAATGAGCTCTAATTTACATGAAATGTTAGTAAATTAATATTCAAGTCAATTACAATCAATAAGAATCATAGTTACATCGATTGGATACCTGAATTACTCAGTATAATCAAAAGTGGATTTTGTCCCTCAAATTTAGAGTTTAGTGACAAATTACATTTAAGAGGTCACTACCATGAATTTTTTTTATTAACATGAAGTCATAGGATAATTATCATTGAGTCATTTTTTATTTATAAGAATCAATTTTGTATCCATCATATGTTCACATCACTCGACATGATGGAAAGTAATAGGTAATGGTATAGAGGTTTAAAATGGCATATCTCCTTCTAAGGAGTTAAAAACCAGAATTTATTTTAGGTTGATGTGAAAATCTTGGACAAAATTCTTAAAATAATTTGTTATCTTTTGAAATCAACCACATGTTAATCTGATACCCGGATTGATTGGTATGGATGAAGGTATGATTTCACATTATTAACATTTTTTTATAATGGGATAATCATGTGTGTAGGGTTAAAAACTAAACAAATGAGATTTTATTGACATGAAATCTTAAGAAAAAATTATTTTAGGCATTTACAATCTGTATAAATCATCAAAATGTTGACCAAATACCAAAATTTCCTGGTATAATTGAAATTTCTGTTTGTCTATAGGATTTGGATTTAAGTGAAAAATCATGTAAAAGTGGTCAATGCCATGAAAAAAATTCTTGTAATGACCTGAAATCATGGGATAATTACCAACTATTTGTTTTTCATCTATAGGAAGAAAGGTTAGATCTATAAAATTTTTCATCAATAAATATGATTGAAAACAAAGGGTAACAATGTATAATTTTATTAAAATGATATATCTCCATCAGGGGGTCAAAAACCAGAAAAAAATTGGATTGACATAAAAAACATTGGAAACATTCCTTGATTCAGTTTGGATCTATCATAATCAAATGTGAGTTAATTCGATGCCCTAATTGATTAATATGGATTAATGAATGATTGGACATTATTGAAAATTTTGTAATAATGGGTAAATCATGTGTGTAGGGGTCAAAATAACCAAATGAGATTAAATTGATATGAAATATTAGGAAACTATTATTTAATTAATTTAAAATATATAAGAATCATCAATACTTCGATCAAATTCATGGATTTATCAATATGATCAAAAGTTGTGTTTATCCTCAAATTTGGAGTTAAGTGAAAAATCACATAAAATAGGTCAATACCATATAAAAAACATGGATTAACATTAAATCATATGATAATGATCACCAAGTGATTTTGATCTAAATGAATCAACACCACATCCATCAGATGCTCATGTCACTCAGTATGGTTGAAAATAATGAGTGAAAAGATATAGGTTTATTAAAATGACATATCTCCTTCTAGGGGGTCAAAAAATAGAAAAATACATTGGGTTGATGTGAAAATATATGAGAACATTTATGAAATCATTTTTTGATCTATTATAATCAACCATGTGATAATCTGATTCCTGGATTGATTAGTATAACTGATGGTACGATTTAACATTATTAACATTTTTGTAATAGTGGTAAAATTATTCATATAGGGGTTAAAATACACCAAATGAGATCTCATTGAAATTAAATCTTAGGATGTATTTCTTTAACATGTTTATAATATTCAGGATTCATCATCATATTGATTAGATACCTGAATTGCTTGGTATGATCAAAATTGGTTTTTATTCTTCAGATTTTGGTTTTAGTGAAAAATCATGTAAAGGGGGTCAATATAAAGTAAACACACTTGTATAGACTTGAAATAATGAGATAATAATCATTAATTCGTTTTTTTATCTTTAAGAATCAATACCGCATCCATCGAATGCTTGCATCATTTGGTATGATGGAAAATATTGGGTAACTATGTATAGTTTTATTAAAATGACATATCACATTCTAGGGGGTAAAAAATGATAAAATAAATTTGGATTGATTTCAAAATATAGGTGAACATTCCTAAAATAATTTTTGATATATTAGAATCAATATCAAGTCAATACGATTCAAGAATTGATAGGTATGGCTTAAGGTATGATTTGAAATCATTAAAAATTTTATAATAATGGGTAAATCATGTGTGTAGGGGTCAAAACAAACCAAATGAGCTCTCATTGACATGAAATATTAGTAATTTTTTTAAGTAATTTACAATCTATAGGGATCATCAAAATGTACATTAGATGCCAAAATTGATAAATATGATTGAAAGAAGCGTTTGTCCCTTATATTTGGAGTTAATTGAAAAATCACATAAATGAGGTCAATACCAAGGAATCACACTTAGAATGACATTAAATCATGAGACAATAAACACTGATTCATTTTTAATCTGTAGGAATCAACACCGCATCCATTAGAAGCTTGTGTCAGTCATTATGATGAAAAAAATAGGTAACAATATAGAGGTTTATTAAAATGAAAAATCTCCCATTGAGGGGTCAAAAATTATAAAACAACATCAGGATGACATAAAAAACTAGGAAAACATTCTTATAATTATTTTTAATATATTGGAATCAACCTTGAGTCAATCTGATGCTCGGATTGATCGATATGTCTTATGCTTGATTTTAAACATTAATATTCATTGCTTAACTGATAATTAAATAGTGTAATAAGAGATTTCGATGAGCTTTGAATTATTTATTTATTTATATAATAAATTTTTTACATAACACTATATAAATAATTTTGACTATTATATATATAAACTGAATATATTTGATTTGAATGTACACATTAATTTTTATTACATTGTTTATTTTTTTTGTATTATATCTATAGGTTGATTGGGAAAGAAGATTGGAAGGGAATGTATATATTTGAATATCTAATATTTTATTTTTTTATTTTCTTTTTTAGAATTCATTTTAAATTGTAAAATTTATACTAAAAAAATTTCTACAGATTAGCGACTGTGAGAGGCGATTGATAGGACCTTTTTTTAGAAGCATCAGAGACCACCTTTGGTGGTCACTATAGCCTTAAGTTATAGTATCCATGTATGGATATCGCTAAAAACCATTCCATTAACCAAACATGGTGTCTTTGTCAGACTCTTATGGTGACAAATAATGGATGTCACTATTTTCTATTAGCGTCGGAGAAACTCTGACCGCCAAAAGCGGTCGCATGGTGGTCTCTAAAGACCTTTAGCGACTGGTTTTAGTCATTATAAAAGTAATATTTCTAGTATTGTGATAAATTTTCTAGGTTTAATAATTAAAAAAATATATTTTATAAATTTATCAGTGATAAAAAAAACACTGATAAAGGCCACCTTTATTAATGTTAAAAAGTAGCACTGATAATGAAATCCTTTATGAGTGCTAAAAAACGTATTGATAAAGGTGACCTTTATCAATGATTCTGTTTTAAGGATAATAATGTAAGATTTAATAATTTATTTTTCTAGTGTTGATAAAAGATAATAATTTTAAGGGTGCATAGAATGTCAACATTTTTTTTGTGCTGACACAACCCATTTACAACGCTTTTAAAAGTGTGATTCATAGTATTATACATGCGACATACAACAAGGATCACCCAAATACTACTAATAATAATAAAAATAATGATGAAAACAAAGGAGGACATTGATTATCCTCTTAACATTCACTATAATATCCCTTTCTTCGACACTACACTAGTCCCATAGACACTCTATGTTTCTATGCTCCTGTTACAAAACACCTATATGATACATGCAATCAAAACCATATGAATGACATGTTCATTGATATTTTCATACATAGTCATATTATGAAAACTCATTTGACACCATATAAAGTAACTAAACATATGCTGTGATGTTATCATGTATTAATATACCCATGTTAAGAGACACTACTAAAAAATCATTTTTTATCAGCATTACAATTCACCTTTATCAGTACTAAAAAAGTACCGATGTAGTAAGAACATTTAGAATCTGGTCACTTTTATCAGCTCTAAATGAAATCACTGATAATGGATTCCTTTTATTAGTATATTTTTATCTTTGATAAAGGAGAATTTTATCAACATTTTTTTATCACTAATAAAACACAAAATACTTTTTAAAACCCACCCATCCTTTATTTGTACCACTTTTATTAGTGATAGTTTCTAATAATGATAAAACCCAAAAAATATTATTTAAAATTATGGAAGTCAACTATGAAACCCCTCCCCCTCCCCAACTACATCTCCACCCCACCCTTTTATCAACAATCCCCATCAACACGCCCACTTAATTTTCCAACCATGCACAACCTCACACCCATGAACATTCGGACATGCGACCTCCTTCCTACAGGATGAATGCCCTTACAAATACTCCATATTATTCTCTATAACATTTAATGACATATATATATATATATATATCTACATTTATTTATTTTTAAATATATTCATATAATTATATATAATTATATATATATTTTAAATATATTTGTAAAATATGTTTATATATTTACATATTTAAATAATACATATTTAATTATATATTATTATATTTTCTTATAATTTTATATTTACATATACTTTTTTAATAACATATTTAGAAAATGATTATTTATTTTAAATATATTTATGTGCATGTGTATATATATTTGTATGTGTGTGTGAAAGAGAGAGTCCCTTTATCTCACTCTCTCTATATATTTTTATAGGTGCACGCACATCTATATATATTATGTATATATATTCTAATATGATTTTTTATTGTATAAAGATACATATATGTATATAGACATACCAAAAGTACACAACACCACTAGCCTATATGATTTTATAGGTCATATATTAAAATATTTAATATATATGTTTATATATTTTTCAATATATACTTATTTTAATATATATATATATATATTAATATTTATTAACATATACCATTAATATATATATACACCTGTTTATTAACACATACACACACATTTATATAGAAACATTAGATATACTTTTGTTTTGGTATATATATACATTCATACATTTCTCTAAGGTAATTAAAATGCTTATATTTTTTTTAAATAAAATGGATAATAATTATTTTCATATTTTTTATATGTTTATAAATATATTTTAAATGTAAAACTGTTTAAATTTTTACTTTTACAATTATTTTTTTATATGTAGATATATAAAAATATGCATATAAATGTATATATTTAATTATAAATAACACTAAAATCTTAAAAAAAAATACAATTTCAAACTCATTATATTCATATGAGTGTAATACCTATGAATAAATTCAATCACCATCGAAAAAAGATCATAAGAACCTCTTTAACAAAGTTGAAATTATATAAAATGTTAAAAAATTTGGGTATATCAACTATAAACATAGTTTTGGAGGCCTTACAGACCTTTTTTGACTGAGAAAAAATAGATACCAACGTCTTCATAATCAATATGACATGGAACTCTTTACAGAATTCAATTTAACATCTTGTGGAGCCCAAACAGACACCCGTATCAAAAGTTATGACCTATTGAAGTTGAAGCCTTGTTTCAACTTATCTTAAGAGATTAATTAATTAATTATTCTTTTCAGTCACCAAAATGTTATTAAATGTCTATTACTGTATACTAATCTGTCAATTTTTTTAATAATAATATTATTTTACTTATTTTATAAACCATTTTCACCAAATATGTTATATATTAAGTGAAAAACATATTTAGTATTATATAAATCATATTTTAGAATATATATTATATCTATTTCAATATAAATATATTTATATATTAAAATATGATTTTTCTGTAATATATTTTTAAGGAAGGTCTCCTTTTTTCTGCCCTAAAAAAATGCGCTTTAGCAAAGATAAAGGGAACTCCTTTAATAATGCTAAAAAAGCACTGAAAAAGGGTTCCCTTTATCTTTTATCATTGATAAAGGTTACCTTTATTAGTGATTTTAACTAAAGCTGATAAAATTACTCCCTTTATCATCACTTTTGTTTTAGTACTGATAAATGGTAGTGTTGAATATTTTTGATTCTGTAGTAGTGAGCCTGCATGAAATGTTCAACCTTATGCACCTTAGATGCAACATATTAGTACAACAAATCAATCTATAATAATAAAAAAGTCAGTTTCTCATGGGTTTATCAGGCCACTGAGATCCCTGAAAATACATGCTTCAACTAGTGGTAGATCATGTCTAGTTCATCCAATGCAAAATAAACTGATGACATAGAGGAGAAATCCTAATGATGCACTAACCCATAGGTCCTGGTGAACAAAATCCTATTACCCTGACCCAAAGGTCTCATATTGATAGGACATTTGTTATCTTATTTTAGTATATTAGATTATATGTATTGATATCATATTGGAAAAATTATATATAAATCAATGAAATGTGGCATATGACCCAATGTCTCTCTTTATATCCCATGAATAGACCAAAATATGTGGTTATATATATCTATAACTCTATAGATAATCATTAGATATTTCAAGGAAAATAGATAAGGCTATTTGGATATATGCCTCATACATAGGAAAAGGCATTGGTAGAGTAATTGGGGTTATAATATAACATAGTTATCTTATGGATTGAATCATTATTCCATCATGTAATGGGTGATGATATATCATGGTCTTCTCATAAAATAATAATGCCATATCACATTGGCTTATGGCCTTAGAGAACAACTGAAACTCAACACAATGGCTCACAACCCTAGAAACTACCTAAACTGCTTAGATTAGCTCACAACCATGTTGACTAACCAAATCCATACACAATTTCTCTTCCATGAAAAAATCATATCACTATTACATTGCATCATTTCCTTGGAAATTCTCTAGTTAATATTGAAAGGAATCCCTCTTCTACCTGGAATGAAAGACATCCCACTATTCAAGTTGAGTAAACATCCAATATTTTTCTCGACAAAATAAAACCAATTTAAAATCCCTCTTAAAATTCAAAAATAACCTTCATATTTTTGGAACCATGTATGTTCTTTGCATGAATTGGAGTATGGTTTGTGTTTGTTGTCAATCCTCAGTGGAAGTTCAGAATGTGTGCCAGCAAAGTGATCATACAGTTTAAGCAGACAACAGTATTGAAAGTGCTGCTGTTTCCTATTGTTTGCCAAATTTTTGGGCCTTTAAATCAAAAAATGAAGACATAGGTTGTTGGAAAGAGGAGGTGTACGAAAAAAGGAAGTGGTGCATGAAATAAGAGAGGCGTGCACGGAAAAATCAAGGGCTGTGAAAAAAAGTACGGGTTTTCACGGAAAACAGCGGGTTTGCACAAAAAAAAGCATGGTGTGAGAAATTGTGGAATGAGATTTTTTGAACAAGGTGTGTTTTGGAATTAGAATGTCGAAAAATGGAAAAAAATGGGCTGTGCGAAAAATCTGGAGATGTGAGAAAAAATGATTCCTGCGTGAAATATTACGCGCCAAATTAGAGGTTTTTCATGCCACAAGAGGGTTTTGCGAGCAAGGTTCTGAGATGCCTATAAATAAGAGGTGACCCCCATCATTCCGTATGGTTGAAGACATAGAGAAGATCAGAGGTATGATGTGCGTAAAATGTTCGCATAAAGGGGCTTGCGTGAAAAATTCTGAGCTGTGCGGAAAATTCCGGGTTGCGTGAAAAATTCCACACTGCGTGAAATAATCTAGTTTGGGCGAAAAATCCTAGCTGCGCGAAAACTCCAGGCTGCACGAAAAAGGGTGTTACTGTGCGAAATAATTTTTCCATGCGAAAAGTTAATATTGCGTGCAATAGTAAGGTCTTTTGTACGAAGGGTTGGTGTTGCGTTTAATTGTCAGTGAAACTTGTTTGCACGTTATGGTTATCCGGTTCAGTGGTTCAGTGCGTACAAGTGCATCATTACCGGAATTCGATGCAAGCAAAGTCTCGTGCTAAGTAGAGGCAAAGAATTCAATGCAAATCTATTGAAGAGACCTTCACATCTATAAACTGATTGGGACTTCACCAAGGGTAGTGAGCCAGGGGGAGTCAATGGGAGTGACCCAAGGGTCGTAGTGGGATATCCTTGATCAGTTGTAAAGTCAGTGAGCCTGGGACAAAGTGACTGTTCCCGAACCTTTGTAATCCACAACTAGTAAAGAATAGTGGAATTTGGTACGACCGACAACCTGTCGGCGTATGCTCCTTGGACATAGCCCTTAGCGGTGAACCAAGTAAAAAGTGTTGTGTTTTCTCTCTGCATGTGAATATTTTATTGATTCTCATATCCATCATTCAAGTTAAACTAGTTCCTACCAATGCAGGAATAAGATCCATCAGTTTAAAAGAAAAATTTGACACCCTGATTCACCCCTCCCCTCTCAGGGTGTCCCGGGGTCCTACAAGTGGTATCAGAGGGAGGTTGCTGGTGTTTTATCTGTACTTTTTCATCACGAAGAATGTTTTCAATGCTAGGGTAATCCCTCTCATCGATGGAAGTAATTTTCAGATTTGGAATAACATAATGAGATCTCATTTAAGATCTCTAAAAATGGAGATCCTCTTTTCTACCGTGCAAGGAATACATGTTACTGATCCAACAGGTCTTGCTATGACTGATACAGATAGAAAAGTTCTTGATGCAGATGCTAAAGCTTAGAATACTATCACTGCGGCTCTTTATGATCAGATTTATCTAAAGGTTATGAGTTGCACCTTAGAAAATTCTATGTGGTATAAACTTGAAAATATCTATGAAGGAGACAAAAAAGTGAAGGAGGCAAAACATCAAGTCCTTCAAAATAGGTTTGATGATCTAAAGATGCATCCTGATGAGAATGCAGATTCATTCTTCAATTGATTCAATGATGTAGTGGGAGAAATTCGAGGGTTTGGAGAGGAAATCAAAGACATTGATATCGTAAAGAAAATATTTCTAAGAATTCCTCCTATATACAATTCAAAGTTATCAGCCCTTGAAGAAAGAGATCTATCTAAACTATCTCTCGATGATCTACTAAGTAGTCTAGTGGAATATGAGATGAGAGTCAAACCCGAAGAAGCTACGACTCTTGTTTGAAAGGAAATGGAATTCAAAGCCATGGACAAACTGAAAATTTCAAAAGATAGTGGTGGTGAAGATAATGAGGAAAAATAAATTCTTTCTCTCATTTCCAAGAAACCGAAGAATGGAAAAGGTAAATTTAAAGGTAAGTTACCTCTAGCATGATTTCGCTATGGAAGAGTTGGGCACATTGCCTCTTAGTTCCAAAGAAAGGTCGATGATGAAAAAAGTGAAGCAAAATGCATTGAGAATCCTTGGAAAAGATTTTTCAAAAAGAGATAATTCAAATCTGGAAAGAAGATACAGAATAAGAGTTTTGTCTGTAAAGAGGAAGAGGATGATATTGATTTCTGTGAAGAAGAAGAACCTGAATTTAAAACTGGAAACCATGCTTCCATGATGGATACCATTGAAAAGTTAGAACCCTCAATCGATAAAGATAGATACAATCGTATGACTCATAATGGTGATCCCAAGTTTAAAATTAAGGATGCCTTTTCAAAGCTTGAGAAAAAATTCAAGAGATGTAGTAAGTGGTAAGAAATGGTGAAAGAATAATCAGAATATGTTGATGAGCTTGAAGCTGAAATTGAATGACTAGAAGAACTAGTGTGAGTTCAATATTCAATCCTTGAAAGCACATACGACATTGTGGAATTGAAGCTTAGAATTGAATAACAAGCAAAGTTCATAAATAAACTTACATCCAGACTGGAAGAGAAGTCCAAGACCGTTGAGGGTATTAAAGAAGAAGTTGTTACTCTTAGGAGTAAACTTGAGTGTCGATCAACAACAAATAAGGGTAAGAAGAAAATTCATATTGGAATATTCTCAGATGCAAAGTTACTAGAAAGATCCAAGTTTAGTTCAGATGGGGTTGGAAAAATCTTGAGTGATCAAAGACCCGCTTGTATGGGAAGGAGTGGAATTGGTTGTGAAGCTGGGCCATCAACTGCTGGAAGTGAAGAGATCCAAAATAATGAAAAGATGAAAGTTGGACATGTTGAAACATTTCCTGAAGTGCAGAAAAATAAACCCTAAATCCAAACTAAAAGAAGAACAAAATATTATCCTCAAACTTTTAGAAATGATAGTTAGTCCAACCATTATCCCAAGGAAGAAGGCATGAGGAGAAATTTAAGTGAGAAGACATTTCCCCTCATGAAGTGTTAGTTCTATGTCTATTTGGGTCATACCATGTCATATTGCGAAGAGGCAAGGAGCTACTTGAATGGGGAAGATCTGGGAAGACAACAAAGGAAACCGATTTTATATCCTCCATCTTTTAGAAGAAATAGATTCTATGGTTACTGTTTTTATTGTTCTAACTTTGGCCATAAAGATATGTATTGCAGGCAGAGGTACGACATTAGAAATTCATACAACCCTCAGAGACGGGTGAGTTTTTACCCTCCTGATGGTGTTGTTCTCAGAAACAGTTTTTCTCCTCTGGAAGAAGATTATGGGTATGAAGAATCTGATTATGTGGAGGAAAGTATTAGAAGTCCATCAATATCCTATACTCAATCCTATATCTCATGGAAAGAAAAGAAGAAGATCGATAAATCCAATCTTACAGAAGTATCCCTCAAAGATACAAAGAGCAGAAACACCTGGATTCTTGATAGTGGATGCTCTTCCCATATGACGGGAAATGCCGAACTTTTGAAGAAAATTAAAAAGAAGGTTGATGGAATAGTGAGGTTTGTTAATGATGGTGCTTTGAAGATTAAAGGCAGTGGGAATAATGCTCTCGCTAATGGAGAGCTAAAGAAGACTGAAGTTCTTTATGTGGACGGTCTACGTCACAATCTCCTCAGTGTGAGTCAACTCTGTGACTTAGGGCTCATAGTATCTTTCAATCAAAAAGGCTACACTATAAAGGAAAAAATAGGGAATTATCTTATGAAAGGCTATAAAATAGATGAAAACTTATATCAGGTTGACAGCAAAGTGAACTCCTGCTATTTGTCTGTTGAAGAAGAAAACAATCTGTGGCATCGAAGGCTGGGGCACATTAACCAACAAGATATGGAAAAGATATCTAAGCTAAAGATAGTCATGGATATCCCCATTCTGAAATTTGAACGGGAAAATTCTTGTGATGCTTGCATTCGTGGGAAGCTGGTCTGCAGCTCATATTGTCCAATGAGGAAAAGGGCATCGCATCTTCTTGATCTCATTCATACAGACGTATGTGGCCCGATAAATGTTGCTGGAACTCATGGAGAAAGGTACTTTGTCCTTTTCATATATGATTACAGTATAATGGCATGTGTAATGGTTATTCATAGGAAATGACAAGTGCTTGACTGCATGAAAACGTATCGTCGAATCGCTGAGAATGATATTGGACGAACAATCAAAGTGTTGTGATCAGACAATGGAGGGGAATACACATCCATTAAATTTGAAAACTACTTGGAGAAGAATGAGATACAACATGGGTTATCTTCCATGAGAATTCCACAACAAAATAGAGTTGTTGAACGTAGGAATAAACAGGTTAACAACATGGCTGAACTATGCTGATTGAGAGTCGTATTCCACGACATTACTGGAAAGAGGCTTTTCAAGCTGTAGTTTATATTCAAAATCGAATAGGACTTTATATGGGTGAGATGAAGACACCATATGAATTATGTCATGGAAGGAAGCCCTCTTTGAAATATTTTCATGTTTTTGGAAGTAAATGCTGCATCAGGAACAAAGAAGGAAATCAAGGGAAATATGGTGATAATGCAGATGAAGGAATTTTCCTTGGATGCTCAATGGACAGAAAATCCTATAAGTGTTTCAATAAGAGATTAAGAAGGATTTTGGAAATCAGTGATGTTAATATTTTTGAAGATAAAATAACAAATGCTTCAAGGATTTGAAATACTGATGTGATATAAAGTGAGGAAGAAAGTGAATGTAGAGAAAATACAAATACAGAAAAAGTTGAGAAAGGCGTAATTAGAATGGATCATGTGGGAACTGATGAGAAAGTGGATGATATCCTGACCAAGCCACTATCTATGGATGTGTTTGAGAAGAATCGTTTGAACCTCGATGTTCAGCCACCTCCCAGTGCATAAGTAGGTTACGAAATACCCATCTCCCCAGTTATGTTAATTGTTTTTAATCTTTTTGTGGATATGATGCAGGTTTGTGGGGGAGATAATATCTAGGAGGTGTATTGAGATGTTCAATGAGAAAATAAAGATCTTTGGGTTTATTTCCAATGGGGGAGAAGGAATAAATTCAAGACTTGTTTGGTATCACAATGAGATTTCAGTGATAGGATAAGAAGGAATACATTGGACATGTAATGCTTATGGGAAATTTTAAGAGGATTGATTGGGCGTCATTGAGAACTCCAAAACATGGGATCCCAATTCATGCTTCCCCTCTTGTTTTCTACACAGAGCATTTCTCACGTAGACTTAGAGTGTGGGCTGAGTTGATTCTTGTGTTTTTCGTTGACATGTGGCTGGGGCTCTATTGAATTTATCTTGTGATTTCCAACAAACCCAAAGGGGGAGATTGTTGGAACCATGGCTGTTCTTTGCATGAATTGGAGTATGGTTTGTGTTTTTTGTCAATCATCAGTGGAAGTTCAGAATGTGTGCCAGCAAAGTGATCATACAGTTTAAGCAGACAACAGTATTGAAGGTGCTGCCATTTCCCAGTGTTTGACAAATTTTTGGGCCTTTAAATCAGAAAATGAAGACATAGGTTGTTAGAAAGAGGAGGTGTGCGCAAAAAGGAAGTGGTGTGCGAAATACGGGAGGTGTGCACGGAAAAATCAAGGGCTGCACGAAAAACTGCGGGTTTTCATGGAAAATAGCGGGTTTGCGCGAAAAATAGCATGGTGCATGAAATTATGGAACGAGGTTTTTCAGGAAAGGTGTGTTTTGGAATCAGAACGTCGAAAAATGGAAAAGGCATGGTCTGCACGAAAAATCTGAAGATGTGGGCGAAAAACAATTCATACGCGAAATATTACATGCCAAATTAGAGGTTTTTCGCACCACAGGGGGTTTTGCGCGCAGGGGTCTGAGACGCCTATAAATAAGAGGATACCCCCCTCATTCCATACAGTTGAAGACATAGAGAATATCTGAGGTTTGATGTGCATAAAAGGTTCGTGTAAAGGGGCTTGCACGAAAAATTTTGAGCTGCCTGGAAAATTCTGGGTTGCGCAAAAAATTCCACACTGCGTGAGATAATCTGGTTTGCACGAAAAATCCAAGCTGCGTGAAAACTACGAGCTGTGCGAAAAAGGGTGTTGCTGCGTGAAATATTTTTTCCGCGTGAAAAGGAAATATTGCGCGCAATAGTAAGGTCTTGCACTTAAAGGGTTGGTGTTGCATGGAATTGTCAGTGAAACTTGTTTTCACGTTCTAGTTATCTGGTTCAGTGGTTCAGTGTGTACAAGTGCATCATTACCAGAATTCGATGCAAGCGGAGTCTTGTTCTAAGCAGAGGAAAAGACTTCAATGCAAATCTATTGAAGAGACCTTCATGTCTATAAACTGATTGGGACTTCACCAAGGGTAGTGAGCCAGGGGGAGTCAACAGGAGTGACCTAAGGGACATAGTGGGATATCCTTGAACATTTATAAAGGCAATGAGCCTGGGACAAAGTAACTATTCCCAAACCTTTTTAATCCACAACTAGTGAAGAATAGTGGAATTTGGTACGACTGAAAACCTGTTAGTGTATGCTCCTTGGACGTAGCCCTTAGTGGTAAACCAAGTAAAAAGTGTTGTGTTTTCTCTCTGCATGTGAATGTTTGATTGCTTCTCATATCCATCATACATGTTAAACTAGTTCCTACCAACATGTGAACAAGATCCATCAGTTTAAAAGAAAAAGTTGACACCCTGATTCACCCCACCCCTCTCAGGGTGTCCCGGGGTCCTACACATATGTTGAGAATAATTCTCCTAAATTCAACCAACTTTGGGTGATGTACTCAATCACATAATTTTTATGGCCCACCCCCCTTAATACCCCACTTGGGATGACAGTGAAGACGATATTGGCTACCAAATCCCACCTCCAATAGGCCATGACTTGGATACTAACACCCAAATTATATAATTCATACATATGGGAGGATTTGCCATCATAATTTCTATAGAAAGAATAAAGGGTCCACTGATCAAGTCTATAATAATAAATTTACCATCCCAATACATGAAACATTGTACAATAAGAGAAAAAATGAAAATTAAACCAAAAAGGATTAGGTAGTGACCACAAACACCGGTAGCTATCTCTATGAGATAAAAATGATCATCTCAATATAGAACTCATTCCTATAGGCATAGAAAATGATTTATATATAGGGGTGATAATATATGTAAACTCAGTAGGATCCTCCCTAAAACCTCACATGTAAGTGCTCGATGAACTTGTTAAAGACCCAGTGAATATACTGATTAATCAATACATTACCTAAATTAGGTGAACTATATAACCAAATATACTATGGTTTTCTCACCAAGTAACACATAAAAATAGGAAACACTAAATTTAAAAAATACATAAGAAAATTACCCCAATACCACTTTACCACCAAACCAGTTTCCCTATAACACACCGTTTTACGTCTTGGTGCTCTCATTTCCTCCATAAGTCCCAATGAACAACTGTGAAATCATATCACTACCTCATCATCATTAAAATTATACCAAACATCCATAAAAACATTTCACCATCAAATCATCATCATATATTAATACTGGGATACATAATAGCTTATGTAAGTACACATTATACTTTAAGTTGTCAAAGCCTATGTGTGACAAACAAATAAAGTAATTAAAGTCCATTACAATCAGGATACATGTATTTTATATACACTTAATCTTCCACATTCCACACATATATGCATGTACTAAATGAGATCTACCAGAACCCACTTAGAACATATCCTCTAATAGGAATCCACTACAACTTGAATATATCTACGTATAATCTATGTCTAGAAGTGAGAGCTGGGTGGGGGAGTAGGAAACCATCTATATCCTCGATATCCTAGATGTTGGAAGGACACCCAAATCTCAAGGATAAATTTGTTCTTTGGTCACCCCATATGACTTGGGTTTTAGAGTATATGTAATATAAGAATATAAAGAATATATTACACACATCCACTCTAGAGAAAAATACCTATCCATAGACTCGAACTATAGCTAATGTCCCATATTACAACCTATCAGCCATTGATATGGACTAGAAATATAATATTATCTATTATATAAGTATCAAGATCTAACTTTATCAATAATCATTTGCTATAATAATAACCCATTATCAATTATAATTATGTACATAAGTCGTTTAAATCCAATGTGCTTTTACATTCAATATTATAATTACATATTTCCTACCATGACATTAGAGAATTCTTCCCATCCAATTCATGGTTCTCATATATTCAGTTATGGTTAATTATCATTCCATAATTCTAGGTATTATAGGAATCAACCAGAAACATCACATGGAAGAGATGTACCTATAAGAAAATAAGCATTCGGTAGAAAACAAAAATAATTTTAGTAGTTATAAAACAAGAAAACCGCCACCAAGTAAGGCTCCCAACTCATTCCAACCTTCTCGAAATCATTCCCTATATCTTTTCATATAATTTATATCCTCTCATTTCCAACCACATAAATATAATTCCAAAACCAGGGAAAAACAACTTTACTCCTAAAAAATAATCCAACCATACTAGGTTAATTTAAATTCACACCAAGAGCACTACGATTCTAAAAAATATAAATTTAAATGAATCATTTTTTCAGTACAACTACATCATGGAGAAACTAATGCCACATCATTAAAGCATAAAATCTTTTAAAAAACAATAATATACTTAAAATAAACCCAAGAATTAATACTAGAATTAAATAATTTTTTTACCATATGGATTAACTTATTCACTATATATAGGTTTCCACTAATAAGAAACCCAATTAACCAGCAACTAAAAATAGTTGTAATCAATATATAGACATGATCAAAGGAAAAATTTATAATACTAAATAATTTCAATAAATAATATAAAGTTCAATGACTAAATACTTCATTATTTTCCTTATCCTACCATCTTTACATTTATTAATAAATTTTAGAAAATCAAAATATATGAGGAAATAAAATGTAATCATAAAATCAAGATTTAATACTACTTAGAGAGATACACAAGAAATTATCATGAATAAAAGTACAATCATAATTAAATCACAAAACCCTTTCAATATTACCAATCATTTGAGTATATTTAATTATCATAAGTAGGTTAGGATCAACCATTTACCCAATGAAATTAATTAAATCAAATTTCTAACTAGAACATAATAAAAGGAAAGGTATCGAATCCACTACATCATTATGATGTTTTTAGGAACACAACTATAGAATTTAAGAAATAATATTGAACTACCTCTATGTCTAAGTAAAAAACCTTGGTACCTAACCACAAGAAAACTATCATCAACAAAAATTAAATACTGATTCAAAAGAAAAAAACATCACTTCTATAACCTTTTTGATGGAATATATCATGATGAAAAAACCAAAGGGGTTAAGATGGGAACCTTAGATTGAGAGACAATCTATCCCATAAGTTAAGAGGTTAATATCCAGAAAGAGATTAATAGAATACCCCAAAGGGATTTGGGGTTCATCTTGGGTTTTATGGAAAGAAGTGAAAGTTTAGCCATAAAGAGATCAACCCCTATTTTTAGAGAAAATCAAACTGGCCTTCACCCTAGCATGTAAACTTTATCCATGAACAGGTTCCTCCTGTCAATATAGATATGAGATTCGAACCATCAAAATATCATATCTCTCCTCTTATCAGTGGTCATTTAAATATTACATGCTTTCCTTTCACTAGGGTGTGTTGGAACCCAACGTGACCTTTGACTATGGCTTACCACAAGGATCCACCATGGAATAGGGTAATTCCCCTTAGCATTTCTAGGACAATATGACTCAGGACATGGTCTATGGGAACCATAATTTCTATTTTCAATACACCAATACAACCCAAAAATACCTTAACATATCACCACCAAAACCACCAGTTTTTCTATCTCAACCTTTCTTATTTTTTATAAGGAAATCCTCCAAACTCCATTCTCATGAAATGGATAACTCCATATCATGGTGTTGTTTTCACAACATAACTGAATAATGGAAAATGGAAACAAAAAATTTTATACTCATTTAAAAAACTCTCCACACGCCAAACCCTTAAAAACAAGTGTTATTCCCTTCCATATAATACACATGGATCTCACTAAACTTATCCAGACACTACACCCTCCGAAATAAGATGTACTTTAATGTGGAGAACCTCCATGATATATATAATCACCCAAAATGGGAATTTCACAATGGGGGTATCCCCATGCATATAAAATTTCTAATATTAATGAAAATAACTCTAAAAAAACCTCCATTATGTGGTACAACATGAGGGTTTCAGAGCCTAGTGGTCCAAAACATCACCCTTTACCCTTGAACCACCGTCAAAATCCATGTCAACACCCCTAATCCCAGGGAAATGAAAAGGGAACTGTTTGAGGAAAAAAACCACCCCTTAGATCAGACTATTGTCAAATGATTTTCATCATTGAGAATCAAATGAGATACCAAAAAGGAAAAAGAAATGGTTCAAGCCTTATACACCCCATGATACACCTCTCAGGGATCTCACTATAATAGGATCATAACCAATTCATCACATGGAAATAGAACATAATCATCAATATCTTAATCATCTCATAAATCAATAATGACCATATATAAAATCATAATAAAAATACATTATTGAGAAAATAGTTACACTAAGAATGAAATTGCAACCCATGTTCACATGTACTCTCTTCCAAGACATCGTGCCACCACAAGACATGAACCAAAGAAATAGAATGCCCACATAACACATTCTCACAACGGTATTGAATTTCAATAGGTCATTCCTAAAACATTATTCCATCTTCAACTTCTAAATCATAATAGTCAATGAAATGAGTATCATATTGAATATAATAGAAAAACTTTGATACATGGATGATATTATGAATATTTTCCCTCAATGAAGGGGTCATTAATTGATATGAAATTCCACAAATCAATGTCAAACAAACTAAGGATAATGATGACTCTCCTAACCAAATCTCTGATTCCCATGATGAGGAAATACCTTAAAGAACATAGGATCTCTAATTTTGAACTCCATATGTCTACTCCAATGATCATAATAGAAATTATGATGATCCTAATATGCATTAATTTTCTCATGAATCACCTGAAACCTCTATTCCATGCTTTTCACCAATTTTGATGTGAGAATAGTTAACCTACCAAACTAATTCCAAGATAATGGAGTATGCATAGTTGACTATATAGAACTTCATACAGGGAATAATTATTATGGAGTGATAAATATTATTAGAGTAAAACTCATTCAAGGGAATGGGATTCACACACGATCCTCTAAAATCCAAAACACATGCACACAACATGTCTTCAAATGTTTGGATAGTTTTCTTGGTCTAACCCTTCATATATGGATAAAAATAAGTGATAATGCATAATTTAAAGCCAAAATCCTGATAGATACCTTTATATACAAGGGAAGTGAAATGAGTATCATAGTCCTAGATTACTATCCTCATAATCCCATGAAGTTTCACAATTTACTCCAGAGAAATCCTTGATAAAACATCCACCATAATCAACTCCATAATCATTAAGTAGTGATATGACTTAATAAAATAATATACTATCATATAGATAGAATAATATCCACATTAGGTTCAAGGTAAACCAATGATGAAATCCATTGAAATTTCCTCCCACTTCCATTAGAGAATATTGATAAGTTGAAGAAACTGACTAGGAAAAGGATGCTCAACATTAACCTTCTAAGAAACAAAACAATGAGGTAAAAACTATGAAATTGATCTATTTATCTATGAAGACCAAATATTACTCATAAATACATGGTACATATCTTCCTCACTAGTTTTTAATTCTAAGAGTGATCTATAGAACTCATAAAGAACCACCTCACACATTGCCGGGGAAAAGAAGATCCACTCATGGAAAAAATCCCAATGCTAATCATCCTTTGATCATCCCATAGGTTAATCACCACCAATAATTTTATCCCTTGAAATGTTAAACTTGATATTGTTGGTAGGATTAGGATGGAAATAGGGGGAATTACTGTTTTAAAAATTTAAACTAAGAGTATGATGGAAATAAAAAATCAAAGAATAAAAAATAAATTATGAGTATGAATAGTGGAAATATAATATTATGTAATGATAAAGTGATTAAGGAAATTAAAATATGAATTCAATCAAATATTAATTAGATATTATAAATAATTATATAAAACAATTATAAATTAAAGTAAAATAAAATATCAGGATAATTTTGATACATCAAATTCGAAGTAAATTAGCAAGAAGAAAATGGTGATTATGCATATTGAAATTATGTGATTTTTGTTTTGATATTTGTATGAAATGTGGAAAGTAAATAAATTAGAGAGAGATATATATTTGATAAAGGAGTGAATAAATATCTTGGTTTGAGACCCTACATCTCCTCCCCTCGGGTTGAGATGTTTTTATTATTACTCCTTTGATTTTAATGGAGATTAAGAAAAATATTTAACTTTTTTGTTTCACGATTATGGTAATAATCCCATCTCCCTTACTTTAAGAGTAGTAAGAAACTATATTCCTTTCTTTTCATCTGATGTAGAACGAAACATGTTTTATAAGGTAGGTGAAAATAAAAGATATTTTATTGGATAAAATATGTTACAAATTCATCCTCATATCCATTGAAGGATATAATAAGAAGACATAATTATGTAGAGACAAATGAAGTAGAGGGATTAAGAGATTTGATAAAATAAATTATCACTTATGAGGAATTTGATATGGGAAATAATTCACTAAATATCCATTGTTGAAGTGTTTCAAGTCCACATGTTATTCCATAATTGACCTACAATCCCACATGTTACTATATTTATAGACTATAAACCATTAAGGAATATTTTGTAATTATTTTCGGCCATTAATCCATGTTAAAAATAATTTAAGAGCTATGACGTCCCCTAGAATTTTAAATTGTAACTTGTTAGATCATATCTACTAGCTAGATGGATGATCACACAAGATATCCATTGATACTCTTAGAGAACTGATGGATCTCTCTGATTCCACCAGCTGGTTGTTTCTCCTCCATCGGGTATTCGGTGGACTCCTACTACATGGGTAGATTTTTCCATCACCATTGACTGGCTGGTGGATCTACCCTAGTTATATGGTGATATCTATAGGATTTCAAACACCACTTTGTACTTATATCTTCCTTACATGCCTTCAATTGATTCAAGGACTTTCTTCCATGATATCAAGATATGTATAAAGGATCTTAAAATATCATTAAAAGATAATTAATTGATTCAACATGATCATCCAAATTCAATAATACCCATTCATTTGTTTCATTAAGATCAACATATGAATTCTTATTAATGGAAAAAATATCCACTCAATTGAAACCATTAGATATATAATCGAGTGTTTGAGATTATAAAAACACCATGAGATAGAGAGTGGTACAAAAATATCTCCATTTTTATGATCACAAACACTTATTATAAAAGGATAAATAAAAAGTAAATTAAGAGTATAAAATGTAACAAATTAATTCAAGATAATAATGTTTAATATATTTCAAAAACGATATTCAACAAGCTCAAGAAGAAGTGTATATGATTCCCCCCATTTATATTTTGAAAACTTCTACCCTGCACATTATAACTTTTATCCTCCTTTAAATAAAAAACTTATCCCAAATAATAAAAAATATTATCCTTCTTTTTTATTATCAAAAATAAAACAAGTAAGGTAAATAAGAAATCTATATATAAATGGGATAATTAAAAATAAGGTAAAACATTAAGGACAAGCAATACTAACTCCCCATTAATTATTATCAAGATATTAAAATCCAATATCATAGAATACGACATGTAAAATACCAACAATTCATATGGTAGAAATAAGTAAAGCACATAATATGGATTATTGATATAACATTGAAGTTTAAAATACTCATCATCTCAAAAAATAAGTATATTCAAAGAAAATTTTCAAAAACAATTTTAAAAACTAAAAAGTAAGGGATACGAGTGATTATATGTATTTTAAAAATAATAAAATAATAATATTTGAAAAAGAAATTATATTTTTTTTAAAAAATAATTTTTTAAAATGAAATGAAAAAGTTTATTTTTTTATATCAATAAAATAGAATAAATAAGTTTAAGAAATTTGAAAAATCAAATTCTCCTTTTAATAAAACATTAAAAAAGAAAACATGCCTTTTCCTTTTATCCAAACTGTGGAAGTAAATCCATTAGTGAGAGAGAGATATATGAGATATCTATAAATGAAGTTCATAGGGCGTGAATTTATAACTAATAATCATGAACCCCCCATGAATAAGTAGATCCATTCAAACTTTACAGCAAAAATGTTCCCATCATTTAGTGCATTTAATAGAGAAATGAAAACTTTACTAAATGAGTGAGTAAGTGAATAATAATATCAATGATTTCAAGAGAAAAAAATTTAAAGTAATATCAAGACTTAAAGAGTTAAAAATAAAACTATAATCTCAAAAATATATCAAGCTTCACATTATAAAAACAACTAATTTCAATGTGAAAGAAGATATTATATTTTTTAAGAAAAAATATTCACTAAGTAATTTCAAATTTCAAATGAAAAACACTTGACAATTTAAAATAATGATGATTATTTTTTTTGAAAAATGTAAACTTTACCTTAGAGAAACATTTAAATAATGGATTTAGGAAAACATTTAAAAGCAAACATAAACAAGGTAAGAAGAAAAGAATCTTAAATATGGTAAGATTTTTAAAATCATTCCATGAATTAAGAAATTTATGTACATGATATATAATTAAATATTATACATGATATTATAATAATGCACTTGATCTTTCCTCATAAAAAAAATATAACTACAAATAAAATTGAAAAAATCCATGGGATATAGAATCACCATAGATCATATCCCACAACATAAAACAATTAGTACCCATCAATAAAATGTAAAAAAAACCAAAAAAACTATTTATCTTGATGGATTATCACTTTAGAGTTAGATAATCCTTTTTCATTGACAATCCACCTTATGATATGAGAATAAGGTGTAGTAGAATAGTCCCACAAAATCTCAATTGTGAGTTCCTTTTAGTACCTACGTTTTGGGTCTGAAAATGTTATATAGAAGAGATTTAGGTTCCCAAACTTGTATAGAAAAATATTTTATATTAGATATATTGGAATAAAGATGAATTATTATTGGTCTAAAACATCTATAATTTTTTAAATTCCAATCATAAATAAGATTCCCAAATTTCCACAATATTTGAAAAATATATTTTATGAACATCTCTTTATAAAATTGATTTTTTGATAAAGATTATTTGAATTTGAAAAACTAATTATAGAATTAATTTTAACAAATCAATGAGATCCTAAAAATAATATCAAGATATAGATAACCATGAATGAATTGAGAGAGAGAATTTTTTATATCATTGATTTGATATTATTAATTTTGAATGTTTAGTTGTTGTTTTAATTTCAAAACCAAATCATTTTTCATTTGGAAAGGAAATACTTTGAATTAAAAATTCGGTCTTTTCATCAAGAACTTGTTTGTAATTTTTTTAAATCATTGTATTTTGTAATGAGTTCATCAAAAAAATCATCAAATTCATTTTTATCATCATTTAGATCCTCATTTTTGGGATGTATAGATGAGAAAGAGGAAAAAGAAGAATGAGAAGAAGAATAAGAAATAGGAGAACTAATCCCATCACATATCTCTATATGTTCCATGAAGAATTCCGGAATTGAGTCACTTGAAGAGTTTGATAAATTTGGGCCTATAGAGTTATCACTTACACTCCAGTTTGAGACTTTAAGAGTTTTATCACTTTTTTTCTTTTCGTTAAACATATTTTTATAGATTGGGTAATCCAATATAATATGACCCTTATCATTTTATCCATGATATATAACATTTGATACATTAATTTGATTTTTCCTTTTAGAACTGTGGGATGTTTTCCTCTTTGCATTAAATTTGTTCAGTCTCTTGGTCAACCATTTAATATCGGATTCATTTTGATATGAATCATCATCATTAATAGCTTTAAAAACAAATTTTATTTTAGTCACTTTGGTTTCCTTTTCTTCTTTATCATATATATAATATTGATGCTTCATCATGATTTTGTATGTCATAAGGGAGCTGATGATCTCTTCTAGAGGCTTGTTATTGATGTCTTTTCTTCTTATATAACTTTTACATTAGGATCCCATGAGTCACGTAAAACCTATAGATTCTTCTTTTCTAAATTTCCTATAGAAAAATAATCTCTAAGAGACATTTTACTATTTAAAATGATAGTATAATGTGTAAACATACCCGTAATTGATACATTTTGATATATTGAAAATATTGTAATTTCTTGTCTATACATATCAAGTATAGTATATTTATCCTTGTTGGTTCTTTTATAAGAAATTTCTAGATATTTCATGATTTACTGAGACTTTTATCATATATAAATTCAATTAAATTCAATTCAGTCTAATCAATAATGTAATAAATTCATTGCTTTACCATATAATTTAAAAGAAGAAAAATTAGTAGGTGTATATTTTCTTCTTTTTTGGTAGTAGTAATATAACAATGAATAACAATCTTCCACATGGGATAACCAATATATCTAATAAAGTTAAACACATTTTTATTCCAATATTTATAATTATAACCATGAATATAAGGTACATAACCTATAGTGTGTCCTTTGAGGGAACCATGGGTGTTTGAAAATGATTCCATTTAAAAAGATCAAGAATTGAAATTGGATACGATTATGAAAACTAACATCAAATTTTGAAAACTAGGATTTTCTCATAAAAACAAAAATATCACCTTTAATACCATATGTTTGTCTTATTACGATGGAAATAGGGGGATGAATTTACATTTTAAAAATTAAAACAAAGAGTACAATGATAATTAAAAATTAAAATAATAATTAATAAATAAAGATTAACCATAATGGAAATATAATATTATGTAAATTTAAAGTGATTAAAGAAATCAAGTGAATGATAATCAATTAAAGTGAAACAATATATGACAATAATTTTGATATGATAATTTAAAAGTAAATTAAGAAAGGATAAAATTATGTGTATTCTTATCAAATCTATGTGTTATGTGATTCAATATCTTTATTCAATGCATAAAGTAAATAAATAAAGGGGAGAGTGAGACTTGATAAAGTAGTTTGGTGATATCTCGGTGCAACCCCTATGTATCCTCCCATTTGGTTGAGAGATTTTTATTATTACTCCCTTTATTTTAATAGTGTTCAGGAATCCAATTACCCATTTACATTTCACATTTATGACATGTAGCATATCTCCCTTACTTAAATGGTAATAAGAATATATCTCCCTTGATTTTCACTAGTTGTAGCAAGAATCCTACAATGTAATATAGGTGATAAGAAGAGAGATATCCTTGGTAAAAATCTATTATTAAGCCGATATATTATCTCTCAATGGATAAAAAGGAATAGAGAGAGAGATATATATATATAGATGTAGTGATAAATCTAGAAGAGATCCGATGATATTTGAGAAAATAATTTGGATCTTGAGAATACTTTTAGATTTTAGAGAATTCAGAAGAGATATATTGTTAAAGTGTTTCATATCTACTGATTATTAAAAAAATGATCTTCAAGACTCCAAGTTACTCAATTTAAATCCTAAAAACCATAAAGGAAAATTTTGGGATTCTTCTCAATTATTAATCCATGTCAAACTCAATTTAGGAGTTGTGGATTCCATCAAAATTGATAATTCTGAATTACTAGATCAACTCCACTGGCCAGTCAGATGATCCCATTTCCTAGTCAGTGAGATTTCTAGAGAACTTTTGACTCTATCTGTGCCATCGTCTAGTTGGTACTCCTCCACTAGGTAGCTGGTGGACTACTACTATATGGGTGGCTCTGTCAACCACGATCAGCTAACCGATGACTATGTACTAGCTAGTTGGTGTTGTCTATAGGCTTTAAAGCACTACATTGGATATCCATATTCCTTCAACATATTCAATTAATTAAATTAATTCCTTTAATGTTATAAACATATATAAAAACACTTCAAAAATATCTTCATAATATATTCAACTAATTCAACATGATATATTAAATTCAAAAAGATTCATGCATTTGTTTCATTATATTCAACATATGGAATCATAATAATGGAATTTCTATCCACTCAAATGAAACCATTAGATAGAAAATTGAGTTTTTATGATAATGAAAATACCATGAGAGAGATATAAATATAAACAAAATCCTCTAAATGATATTACTCTACCAAATGCACTAAGGATGATTGTACAATCATCTGATAGAGACTTCCTATGCCATAAAATTATATGATATCATGGTGTATCACCACAATCTCCACCACCACTCTCCATAAATTTCACGTCTCATGAAAAACATCATGATGAAAATTATGACTTAGTATATTAATGACAGCATTCTATATCACCTTCTTATAGGAATTATAAATTTCATAATCATACATGAATTCCATCCACCATCATTTTTTAAAGTTCAAATAACATTAGGAGAAGAAATATATCAAAATATTATGATACATGAAGACCATAAAGTATTCACCAATAAGATATTTTCACTAAAAATTCAAGGAAACTATTCTTGTAAGAAGATCATGGTCACAGGTAGTATAGTAACATTCATGGGGCCATAACTATCATGACCAATAGAGGATGACTGATCTATACTACATTAAAACACAAACTAAGCCAATGTAAGAAGACATATAATAAAACTAAAACATAACCCCCTCATCTAGAAAATAGAGAACATAATTACAAAAAAATTATATTTTAAATAATCAAATGAAATTTGACACTATCCAGTCAATACAAAATCCTAACACTTCCTAGTCAAGTATATTAGAGGATTTTCAATATGAGAGAAATTAGGAACAATCCTCTAGTAATAGATTTCAAGAATAAGGAAACTATAACCTCTATGATATTATTTTGGGCTACCTAAGAAATATCTACCTCAATATTTAAAGTATCCAAAACTACTCCTTATTGAGAAAAAACATATCCCTAGGAATTCACCTCACGAACCCATAATATACACTTTGATAGATTTCCAAATATATTATAATGGAAAAGAATATACTAAATAGATTATAGATGCTCTATGCACTCTACCTCAAACTCACAATACAAAAGGATTTTTTTAATTAGCATCACCATGAAATGATTGGGAAACTCTTAAATCACATAGTTCATTAGTCCCATGAACATGTATTATATGTTAATAATACTAAAAGGCATTATGATGAACTCATAGTGCCCATAACAACACCTAAAGGAAGTATTTTAAATACCGTCATCTTTTAAACACATATGATGTAAGACTGACCAAAAATATATTTACAAGAACCTGTTGAATCCCTTGAGATAATTAAATATATCATAAATCCCTGGAATGGGTAATGTTTCATCACATTCACTTGAATCAAGTGAAAATAATCGATATATAGTCATATAATTCCATCCCCCTTCATCACTAACAAGACCAGCGCACCCCATGGTGACACACTGTGATGAATATAAAATATCTAAAGAAGATCATTTATTTGAATCTATTTCTCTCACAACTAAATATGATCTATACTATATGAAGATATCAAAATTGGAGAGATGCCTAACTGTAACTTTATCCCAAACTCGATCTCACATCATGATGGTAGCATGAAAACCTATTTGAAAAAAATATATCAAGGTACTATTCTACAACCCTAGGAAATACCACTGGATGAACCTCCATCTAATTCAAAATTAGCTGAACAATCATAGAAGATAAGGAATTAAAATTCCTTTTTCAAATCCAATTGACTTTCTCAAAAAAGAACACATCTTGATCACCATCTACATCAAATAATATTACCCACATCCAAAATAAATTCACAATAGCCTACACCAAATACATAAAATCCATGTTAAGGATGATGTCACAAGAATATGATCACAAACATAGAAAATCACCCAAAGAGTGATGTTTCCCAACCATCTACTCATAATATCGATAATCATATTATAGTCTAGATCGAATTCCAACTAGTGTAGTCAACACCAAAGGAATTTGATGCCTCTCCACCTCAAATACTATATATTACACTAGGTTGGGTGAAATAAATGAGTTCATATATCATGAATCAAACAATGAATGTACCCATGTAGAATATAAACTGATGATACCTCAAATGACATCTAGATGCACAAATATTAGAAACCTTAAGCCATTAATCTAACCATGTTTTACTCCTTGACCTCACTGTAAATGATGGTGACCACCACCATGACTATAATATACTCTCTATCCCCAAGGATGAGGGGGTATCAAATGGTTTTCATCTTCCTACTCCATCTCCTCTCTAATTATCATAGCCTATAACATCCCACTGTTGGTGCATCCTTAAAGGGAACTGGTATAATGACTTATTCAGAAGTGGGATTCCAACTACACAATGACCACTAAGGATTCTCAAACAGTCAAGATTCTGATTTCCATGATCTCTATATGAAGACAAACAATATATTATATTCTAGATGGGGTCTGAGGAATTATTTATTTAGTGAAATGGGATAAAGAGGGTTGGAACCAACTCCCCATTTCTTAAAACTTCTACTAACCTAGAAACTAAGACCCTCTTACCAAAAATATACTCTAACAATATTCTTGATGACTCCTCATCTATAATGATATAGTCCTATCCAAAATCCTCTCAATAACCTCTTCCTTATCCATCACCTCGTGATATGTCGACAACATGAATGGGGTGACCTGGCACTAACTCTATAGATTTAATACCTCCTAAAAATATAATACTAGGTCTACCTCATATGATTGGAGTTATAAAGAATAAAAAAAGTGATTCGTGAACCTAATACCAAGCCTCCTATCACTAAGACTACATTAGGGTCGATGAAAGGGACTCCTCCTAAAACTGATCATGGAAATTCACATGAAGCTGCTAAATCTCCCAATCAACAAGAAAAAAAAACACCACTATCAAACAACTCCACACAACATGCTAAAAAGTAATGTAACCAAGTAATCCATCTGAACATAGATCAATATGAATGAAATCTCTATTTACTCCTACCAATCCTTAGTCTCCTTTTCTAAAAAGAGCACTCATACTTATACAAGTTATGGAATTGAAACTCTTGAATCATTCTCCTACAAGATTTATCTTCATCATCCTCAACTATGTGGCAATAAATGAGGAAATCAAAACAATTTTCATAAACATAAAATGGAAAAATACATTGACCCTGATCCATAACTTCAAAATAGAAAATATTAGGGATTACCTAAACCTAGATTATGGATTACTTAAGATTATTTCATTAATATTCATCCTAATTATCTGCATCTACTGAGTTCAATCACAAGTTCAATAATTCATCATCCATAATCCTTACCTAGATCTATACTTTATAATAAGCAACAATTTTTCTAGTATGTTTAGTAAATGTAATTAATTTGTGTTGGATCATAAGGGGACCTAAATTCCAATTTCCTAGATGGTCTTCATTTCTTATGTCATGTAGTAACACTAATTGATACAGTTACCCTGCCAACCTATGTAATCCACACAAGTGCTTATCCCAAATCATCATATTATCTCTTAACCAAAATCCTTAATACAAATCTATCATAACACACCCCATGGATACCCCACCTAGGTTAAAAATTAATATGGTAGGGACCCTTAAAGCCATACCCCAATAGCCCATGAGTTAGTGACTAAAATTAAGGGAATATAATCCATACATATGGTAGAAATTAATATTGAAATTCACTTAAAAATGATAAGGAATCCCCCAATAAACTCCAAAATAATAAATAGACAATACCAATATATGAAATGTCACGTGATAAGAAAAAAATGTAATCACCATGAATAAATCCTACATAGTTACCATGAACAGCATCAACTCTTGATAAATATCTATGAGAAATAAAATACCAAATCAATATCCTACTAATGCATATGAACATGAAAGTTGATTTATATTTATAGGTGATCATATAAGAATACTATGTTGGGTACACACTGAAAACTCTCATGAAAATTAAGAGGATGAATAAAAGAAGATCCTATCACATAAATCTTATAAAAATTAATTTATAATTCTCCTATAATGTATCATAGAGATAACCATGGTCATATCTCAATGATTCTAAATGAAACTTTGTGAATATTAGTTTATAATACTTTTTTTATTTTTAGTTTTAAAATACAAAAAAAATGAATTCAATATAGTTGATGAGAAAAAAATGAGAGAACAAAACAAGATAGAAAAGTGTAGAAGTAAGGGTGAGTGGTGGATAAACCAAGGAAACCATAAATCCTCTCATTCATATGCTACCTTGAAATGATTTTATATCCTAAATAACTCAATTTATAGATTCTATAATATTCCTATAACCAATAACCATAGTTTAATGAAATGGATTCATGAAAAATATACAATCATGCATTCTAACACACATCAGGTCTCCTCTGAGACCTCACACTAAACTCTCATATCACACACCTCAGTCAACTCTATGTTTTTCATGTTCAACAAGGAGAGAATATATATTTAAAAAAAGTTAAACCTAAGTATTGATAATTATAGATGGATAATAACAATTGGATCCTATTTATTCACACACTTATTTCCATAGAAAGTCCCAAAGATTAGTGGGAAACACTATAATCGTTACAACTCACCATTACTTCAAACACCATAACACCCATTTTGGGCATTCTCATTTCACACAGTTAGTCATCAAAAGAACCAAAAGGATCAATAGGTTATTGTCCTGGTAATTTTTAGGTCCCACTTCACCAGACATGAGATGCTCCTTACTTCAACATCCCATTAAGCATCCTTCGACAATGTTCTCAACAAACACAACCCAAAAATACTTATGAGTTATTTTTTATAATAATATCCCCATTTGGGTTTGTTGATAACCATCATCCATTGAAATTCCCACTTTAAAGATGTGTATCAATTATCCAATAATCAAAAATTATAATCTCATGTGATCCATGATTTTCATGAGAAATAAGAATAAAATAAAATGTTTTTCTTGACTATATACCTTGAATTATTAAACAACCACACAACTCTCCCCATAATTTTTCATTGACATACATACCATTTTTCACTACTTCACTTATCCCACTTTTAACCTTTCAAACAGACTTGGAAATATCTACCCCTTTGGAAATGAACGTAAAGAGACCAATTCTCTTAAAATTTCATAGAAGATGGTTATAAATCCAATAATTAAAGGAGACAAAACATACCTTTCTCATTATAGAAACCACAGGAAGTGGGGGTTTCATACCAAGACCAATTAAGTGGATAGAATCAATTGGAATCCAAGATCCAACTGATTCTTCTCAAACAAAATTTTGGGTAGTACCATTTTATGATGTCTACAACATGATATTGACTTGAATCATACTCTATGATCACAATTACTTACTCTACATTATCATTTATGAAATGATATTAGATCTCAATGTATATAGTATATGATTATTGTATGGTATTTTTTTTGAGATTTATTTCACTTGATTTATTAAATATGATTGGAATATGAGATATCACATCTACACCCACATCATAAAGCTATTGATTCATCCATGGAAACTAAGTTAATAATTGAATGGACACAATGAATTTATCCTCCATGGTGATCAAGGATATGAAATATTATTTCTTACTTTTCTATGATATACATGATGTCCCGAGATAGATATCTCCACCTGAAGTTTATTTTTTGTCATCAACCTAACATGCCCAATATGAATCAGTAAATTCTAATAAATTTTATTGTGAATCCTTATGATAGAATATCCTATATTCCATCATGTTATGGATGTATTAAAGAGTTAATCTGGAAAATTCCATGTGTATTTCCATGAGATAAATTTGAAAATGAGTGGCTTAATAGGTGTAAAATAAAATATATCTCTATTTCTAGTAAAATAAAGTAAATTCCCAATGATTTTTTGATAAGAAGTCACATCAACCATGTTTACCTCATTATATTTTTTAAGTTTCATTATTGCCACTATTGGTGTTTCCATAGGAATCCCCAATATGAAATATTCTTAAAATATTCTTACAATATATATTTTGGGAGATAAATATCCAATCCATTCCTTGAACTAATTTCAAGATAAATAAAAAAGGAAATTCACATGTTAGATATATATTGAATTCATATATCACGGGAAATGAAAGTTACTTGCATAATGTTTCACCAGAGACTCTAAAAATAATTTCATCCATGTAGATCAACACCATCATTCACTACTATTTATTCTTCTTGATATTGAGGTTATTATTTACCCATCCTATTTGAAAATTGAACTTCTTTATGAACTGATCTAACCTCTAATACCATGCTCTTTGTTGCTTGTTTATGTCCATAAAAAACATTCTTAAATCTACACACTTTTCCTTTATCTTCATTGATGTGATACCTATCCAATTTTTCCATGTACACTTCCTATTTAAGGAATCTATTCAAGGAATATGATTTGACATCCATTTGATATACATTGAAATCCTTTTGAATCTCTATAGATAAAAACAACTGAAAGGTTTCATGTCATGCTACCTATGAAAGTGTCTCATCGATGTAAATTACTTCAATTTGGGAATAACCCTTATACACAAGCCATGATTTTCTCCAAATAAACTATCCATACCCATAATGAATATTTTAGAACAACCACTTGGTTATAATAAAATTCTTATCTCTTGGACTTATAACAACTTCCCAAGTCCTATTTTTCTATATTTTTCATTAATCTCTTAATTCATAGGATCTAACCAATTCTCATCATCTACAGCCTCTTAAAATGATTTTGGTTCCAGAAATGATAATAAAGATACCTACTCCTAAGCCATTATTATTATTATTTGAACCAGGGCTGTCTGATCTCTAAGAATGTTCCCTTCAAGGATTTTAGACCTATTTTTTTTAATCTTATTGAACCTTCTGTAATGGTTTTATCTTCTTACCTATCAGAGTTAGTATCAAAATTTTCATTAGGACTTGAAACTCCTCCTGATCCATGTACTTCCTCATAACATTATTATTTAAAAATATGTTTTATGTGAAATCTTATCATGTGAAATTATGATAGGCATAATCTATTCCACCCTATGCATGATGGGAATAATCAACACCATCCTACTGAAATTATCAATTTTTTTTATATGTGTCCTTGGGTGAGATTGGACCCCATATATCCTCATCCACTAGATCGAAATACCTTTATTACTTCACTTTATTTGGCTTTTAAGTATTTAGAATGATATTCCCCTTTTAACATGAATCCCAACTATGTGTGTGATCATTTGTGAGATGGGGAATGTCATGTACCACGCCACTCTTTACCAAATTATCCCAATATTTTGAGATCAAATGGCCATGTAACCTATTCCTTAAACTGTTTTCCACCTCGTTGGAAAACACACACAATTTTTCCTCTGTAAAAAGGTATATATTTTTCTTTATTATACTTCCTTATAGAATAAATGAACCATATTTAACTTTAATAGTACATACATTTTTGGAAATCTACTGCTTTTTCAAGGTCATAAAATTATATTACACTAAAAATATTGTGTCTTATTCCCTAAATCAGGAGAACATAATCTCACCTAATATATTTACCTTCAATTTTGGCCATTCCAAATCCAATAATTTTAAGACCCTCATTGTTCCTAAATGAATGAATCTATATTTGTTTTTATTGATATTCAAAATGAGGTATTCATTTTTGGTTATGTGTGATGTATAACCACTTTACAAGATCCATGAACTTGAATTATTTGTATATTTTAAGGAAATTACAAAAAAAATTAGATTTTTCTAAACTTTATTTCTTTACCCATGTTGGTGATTAGCATGTATCCTCAATATATGGATCTAAGAACTCTTCTAATTTTTGCAATACAAAAAATATATTTTAAATTTATATATTTTTTAATAAATAATCACACTTTTCCTTTTTTCCATTTAAAGACATTATTGATGCTCGTTTTCTTTCTTGATGAGAAATTTATTACACTATGTATATTTATCTCATAATAATAATAATATCCATTAAAAGAAAAATAATGATTATAAATTCTTCTCACATATTTGGATTGAAATTTCTCCTAGATAAATCTCCTAGCTATAGTACACACATATTATGTGTGTCCCAAATTTACATAGTAAAACATCTAAACCTTGAGGCACTAGTATTTTCCTTAGATGTATGATTTTAAGCCTTTCTAGTGCTATTAAGATCTAACTTCATCTGGGGGGTTTATGCCTATGGTTTAGAAACAACATGTACTATCTTCTTTTCTTTACCATGCCTCATCAATGATTTTCCTCTTCTATTGAATAACCATACGTGAGGAATTTATATACCTTTATCCTCATAAATCCATTTGGATTGACTTGAAAATGACACCTTATAATTCCCAATCATCATGCCAGGTGCCAATAATATTTCTTACTCTTTACACTTCTGATTCCAATTCATAACTTCTTATTCAAGCTGTTCAATCCTTTTAACTATATATTTGGTAGTTTTATCTAAAATATAAATGAATCAGTTTTGTTCCTTTATTTTAAGATTAATTTTAACTTCCTTTATTTAATTTTTAAAATTTCCATATTTTTTTTTTCAATATCAAACTTCAGCCCTTAATTTTATTCTTATTTTTGTTACATGTAAATCTTGGAATCACTAATGCATTGGATTTATTATTCTTTTCTGTCAAAACAAAAATTTCTTTAAGAACCACCTTAAGTTATGCTTTAAGATTAAATCTCCCCAAAAATCCTTTATTTTAGTCATCACTATCATCAACTATATAATATTTACAATAGATATCAAGGCATCTTTATCCTTTCAATCATCAACTTCATCCATTTCACTTTCTCCAAAAAAATTATTATTTAAAAAGATAATTTATCCTTTTATAAGTTACCCATTGAATGTTCTTTGTACATTTTATATCTTTTGTTACCTTCTTGGACTTATTTTCTTTATTATCATCTTCTTGATAATTCTTGGGACATTTATCCATAATATGTCCCCACCTTCCACATTTGAAGTAGAAATATAAATCTTTCCCTTGAAATTTCCTCTTCAAATTTTAATATTATAGGATAAAAATGGAATAACCTCATTAAATTCATCAATATCTAGATTATAATTTATTGAGATACTTTTTATGGAATTAAAGGACACCTCTTGGGAACTCTTCTTTTTTCTTGATTCATTGCATTCATTTCTTATCTCATAATCCATAATATTACTCTGAAAACTATCTTGTGATATTTATTTTGGATCTGTATCTTCTAGAACTAAAATTTTTTAGTTGAAATGTGGAGGGAGTCTCTTTGTAATTTACTTAATGATATTATAATCTTTGAGATATTCATTAAGGCCTCACATATCTTTAACAAGCACATTTAGATGACAAAAAAGGAATTGAACATATCATATGAATAAATTATAAAATCTTTATATTTTTTTTCATAGAACCAATAACTTATCCTCTCGAACCTTTAGATTATGTTCATAAACCCTGATAATATTTTCCCACATAACATGAGAGGGTTTTCATGACATTAAATTTTATAAAGTAGGGTTGGATAGAGAAATTACCAAATAATTTATGAATTTTGTATCTAAATACAACTCATAATGATTTGTCTCTATCAAGGCTCTAATATCCATGTTAACAGCAATTCCATAAATGTATTCTTTATAGACATCCATACCCAAAGACCTGAGATATTGCGGCATTTGAATTTTCCAAAATTGGAAATTAATGCCTTTAAATATGGGAATAGATTTTAGTTGATTTTTTTTCATTCATCCAAGAGTGAGAAAGAAAAACATTCCCTTTTATACCACTTGTTAGCCCCTTACCAAGGATTATTCCTTGAGGGGGAGGGGGTGAACCAAGGTATATAATTTTAAAATGATTATTACTTGATTAAGGATCTTGTTCACTCACTTTGATAAACACATTTATTTTTCTATCTTTTCCATATCAATGAGATATAAAAGAATTAAATGACACAATTAGTTTTACTTAGTTCACCTAAACTATTCTATATCCAGGGTGTATGCACAAAAATGTTCATATGCATAAAAATCACTAAAAGCTCTCTAATTTTAATAGTAAATTTTTTTGTGGTCTCACATAACCTTCTGGTTCAATACCAAAAAAACATGGAATGATCACTACTCTCCAAACCAGGAAACCCACTACTCCTCCTGATGAAACCTTCAACCTCACCAAAAGATAATAAAATTCATCACCACAAATGGTGTTTCTCTTCAATACATGACATGTTGAACATAAAATGAGAGAATGGGTCTCCTAAAATAAAACAATCTTCAACCTTTAACTTTTTAGATGAGATATGAAATAAACCTCTATACTTATTCCCGTTTGAATATTTTATATCCCTCACTCGACCACCCTTTCTTTTATTTTATTTGGATGGAATATATTCTTAAATAATCTCATCCATGTGAATTTCTCCATGAAACAAATTAATGAGTAATGTAATTAAAAAAAGAACATTAAACTTCTCATTTAATATCGGTTATGATTTCCATTAGTTATATGGAAATTCACAACATGTTGTTTTATATCCTCAAAATTGTGCACCGAAACATAATGAATTATGGTGTGGTACACAAACCTTGTCCATTTTTCCTCAACACACAAACCATCATTTACATTTCTACATTCATGTTTTTTTAATTGGTGATCACCTAGATAACCATTTTTTTCTACAACCATAACAGAATCCCCATGATTCATAGGTGTACACCCACAATGCCACACCTTGCTCCATGCCCCATAGGGGACTAACCATGGCACATTGGGAAAACAAAAATTGACAATGTAAAGTGGAATAGCAAAGTCTATCCCATGTAAATATCATTAAATCCACCACCACTTATTCACCTCCACCACCTGGTGTATAGAAATTTTCAAATTTCCTTTAAAATTCCAAATACCATAGACGTGGTCCCCTTACACAACCCATTATGGATTTACACTTCTCCTATCAACAACTTCTTGCTTCAAACACTTCCATGAATATTTTAGGCATATACATTTAACATATTTTTACATGAAAATCACTATGTAGATAAATAGGGTGTTATCATATTTTTTTGATGCCCTGATTAACCAAATATTAGAAGTACCTTCCATTAACACCCCATGAATCACCCTTCGATAAGACTGTCAAGAAACCAAACCCAAAAATCCTTATGAGGGATTTTTGTTAATATATATCCTTGGACAAGAGATGAAACTAATAAACTTAATATTATTATCCTATTAATGGTAAAAAAACTATTAATATATCTCTTTAATTATATAATCTCTCCGCATGTTGTTTTGGATTTAGTCTCAGCCACCATCTTCTAAGAGGTTCTTACTTCAAGTGTCTTCATTCCCTAGCTCATTCAAAAGTCCCTATGACCCCTTGTTCACTTTTTTAATGCATGTGTGCCTCATATAATTCTCCATAAACACTTACCCGATTTTTTCATGCTTTAAAAATAGAATATCCCATTTTTAGAAGATTCCTTGCATACTGATCACAAGGCATTTGGATCGATCCAACAATAATTTTTCATCTTCATGAATAATATTTTATCTTTATAGAGTGATCCTGAGTCTGGGTAGTTTAACTCTAACAAATTTTTATAAAATTCCAGCTCATGGAGGTACTGAGTAACTACCATCCACATAACTTCTCCTTATGGTGTGACAAATCCTCCCATGGTGAAGGCATTTTCAAATTTGTAGTTCCAATTTTTTATATCATGTAAATCTTCATAGCATAAAAAATATTTTCATATCCCGATGATTTTTATGTTGCTTCTCTTATGTTTAGTTAAAGATAAATCATGATGTAGCTCCATCATCAATAGATATATTTGTTGATTTATTAAAATTAAAAGTCCAAAATTTTATGCATCTTCAACAGTGGGAAAAAATTTATTACATAATCTACATAATCTTCAAATTTGACTAAAAATAAAATATTATGTATCAACCAATGAGACTCAAAAAAAAATATCATGTATTACGTCCTTAAAGAAATAAAACCTTATATATCATTATATATATTTTTTTAACTCTAACATATTATATATTTCCCCTTATTAGGAGAATATATCGTACAAATACATTGAACTTCATAGAAAATATTTTTCATATGCTACTTCAATCTTTAGAAAATTATACATATCATCTAATTCAAAATTTTATTAGGAGAAATATATTAAATATGAACCTTCACCTGAAAATTTATATTATATCTGCTTCCTTAAGTAGATTCTTCTTATTTTGAAAAGTAAAAGATCTTATGTAACTACATTGTTATTCAAAAAAATATTTTTGTATCATCCATAGATCAAAAATATCTTATGTATGCAGAAATTATTTCTAGACTATACTAATTATATGTCCCTATAGGATCTTAAATATGATGACGCCTCATTTTTTTCCTAAATACCAACATAAAACAATCTATTATGCAAAAATTCTAAATTCCTCATGCTTTTGAGAAATTCATCCCATCTTAAAGTGTTTGTGGAAAATCATAAAAATAAAATTTTCAGTTTTTGATTGATCCTAATTAATTAAAAAATGATAAAATCAATTAAAATAATAAATATTAATCTAATTTGGAATACATTTTAAATTTATTCCTAAAATATTAAAAATGTGATTTAATATAATTTATTTATTAAATTTTGGTGATTCATCAAATAAAATTCAATGAAAAGTTTATTAAAATTATACTTTCATCACTTCCCTAAACTTATACCTTTTAACTCATGGGAATAAAATATAACATTTATATCATAATACTCACAAAAATAAAGAGTGTGGGAATCACCAAAATTATCTTCAAAATGAAATTCATCATGTCTTATTTATAGAACCAATTTTCCCTTATTTTTTCTTCTCTCACATTCAAATTTGTTCAAATTAATTAATCTACCCATGCCACATGTTGCAACTAAAATCAATATGAATTAATGTCATTGAACATCCAAGTGTGGAAAAAGAATAAAAATTTATTCACATATCAAAATCATGGAATAAATACCATAAAATTGGTAGCATACTCACTCTCTACATAAGGGAAAATGATATATATGCTAATCATGTGAACTTTTCATGGGAAAAATTTGAGGCTAAGGTCCAATGTGTTCAATGTAAAAAAAAGTCTATATAGAGGAGTTTTTAATTGTTAAATAAAAAGCATGGTCAATAATTAAAAATAAAATGAAAATTCTTCACTCAAAGTACCAACACATGATATACCTACTCAAGTACCACTACTTTTCTAAAGTACACCATAAGCCATGAAAAATGAAATACAATGAATGATTTTCCCCTATTTATATATATATATATATATATATATATATATATTTTTGAAATGAATCAAATGAATCAAAATAGGAATTTTACCTTATGGTCCATCACTCAAAGTGAAATCAACCCTAACACTACCATACAATGTCACTCAACCCTATAATAACATATTAAGTACCCATTTCCCCTACACTAATTTTCAACTATGATCATGTAATGGATTCAAGAATGAGGTAAGGTAGGGAATATAAAAATGTAATGTGGCTAACCTATAATCAAATTTATATGAAATAAGGGTTTCTCAATGGTAAATTTATAGGTAGGTATTGATATAGATAAAAATAAATGTTCATGAAAAAGAAGTACCTTAACCATTATAAAAAAATTATATATTCAAAAAATATTTGATGAAGGATAAAAAAATTCTAAATGACAACCACAATATAAGTTCACTCAATAATGGTGGATACTAGGAAGAAGAATACAAATGGGTATAGAGTACCTCTTGGGATAGTAATGAAAATATATTCTATTTATAATGATGCATAAGATTCAAAAATTCATCAAACTCTTATGAATGTTTTGAAAATCCCAAATCGAGTGAAATAATCAATATTAACACTCATTTGAACCTATTTTTTTTCCAAAATTACATGATTCTCTCTCACAAATGACTCATTTTTGGAAAGATAGTAGATATATCATTTAATATTATGGTGTTATTAAAAAATAAGGAAAATAAAAAATAAAAATAATATAAGAAAACATAGAAACACTCAAATGATCTAACATAATATACATGAAACCCCACACCTAGATTAATTTAATAATATCATTAATGAAACTCGTGAAATTGTATGCGCACGTTAAAGAAAAAATTATATGACAGGTGTACACCAAAAATGTATAAAATAGAAATAAAACTTGAGTATGAAGTAAAAAAAATCGATCTATGGATCATGATATTATTGAAAATGTCCAAGGACTGATTTCCTCTAATTTTTAGAAGTGGATTACTTTTGTCATAAAAAATAAATGGTAAAACACAAAAAAATTATTTAGACAAATATAAAACTAATGAAAATAAAAAATAATAGAAAATGGAAGAAAATTTATCTTTAATACCACCTCTATTAGGTGTTATTTCATTGACTATCCATAGTTTGATCATCTGTAGATTATCCCCAATCATGTGGTGCATGAGAAATATTTTATTTGAACCCCCAACTTTTTATTTCCCTAATGATCATGAAAACCTCCTTTTTTGTGGAGTCACAAACAATTCCCTGTCAAAATTTTTATTTTCAATAGAGTGTACAAGTTTATATGGATATATAACTTGTTTTTTATTTTCTCTTTTAATTAGGTATTCCTAGCTATTGAATTCATTTTCATCCAATATAATGGGAATCCAAGTCAGCCCATACTCCTTAATCATCTCCTCAGATTTGACCACCTTATTTGTGGTATTATAACCAAAGTCATCTAGGGCATATGAAACTATTACTAATTCTATGATGTGATTTCAAGAAAAAATAAATCTACAAAATATATTGAGAAAAAATATAAAATAAATGAGATCAAATTTGAATGATATTTTGAGAAAACATTTGGTGCTATAAATTAATGATGATTATTATAAGAAGTTTAAAATAGAAAAAAAGAACAAGAATAAGATTTTGATATGCATAAACTTATGTAATTCATAAAATGATCTCTATGTCAACAGAGAGAGAGAGAAATATTTCTATATTTGGGAAAAGAATTATGGGGCCAAAATTAGAGTTTCACACACACAAAAACCACAGATCAAATTAGATCAGAAATAATATGGTCAAAAAATTACACCAAACACACAATAAGTTTATTTTTATATAGTGAACAGTGGATATAAGTCTACAGAGCTATAATACTATTGTCTTTAATTCCTGAAATGCTATAATAACCATGTCAAAATCCATAAATCTAAAGTTACTTATTGAAACATGGGTGTTATAGTCTGGATTACAATATAGTCCACCAATAGTTGGCCTAACATCATCCAAGTGGATTGGTATTTTCCATTCCAATATGAAATACCTTAAAAGTGACAACTATTATTGATTGTTTCTTGTGAAATTCTATTCAAAATTTATTTGAGAAAACAATAATAATATTATCATTAATATTTTTTTCAAAGTAAAATCTACCCAATGTGTATTAATATACATCATCTGGAAGGGTGAGTAAAAGTGTTATGTTATATTTATTGAAATTAAAATATTCTGGATGTAGGAAAATATAAGGATATTTAAAACAATATTATTTTCAAAACACATATAGTCCTTCCAATTTTCCCAAAATTTTCTTAGATACTACATAGTCATCACACTCTCCTCCCAATAAGTCAATTTTTTTTGTAGTGGGTGGTAACCAAGTATATTATCCACTTTCTAAACATCTTCATGAATGTTCATGAGTATTTTTTATTCTCTTTGAAGCCCAGGATGCTCATATATATCTCACACATACAGCTAATGGAAAATTAGTGAAAAATATTTAGGATTTCTTTTAAGTTTTAAAAATATCATTAAATTATATTTTCTTTATTTTATTCAATGATATCTTTAAAATATCCTTAATATTATTTAAAATCCCACTAATTTTATTAAAAAATGGTAAAATATTGTTTTCTAAGGATTTCAAATTAGAAATTATATGATATATTAAAACAATACAAAAGACAAAAAAATATTGATAGAAACACGTAAGCTAATAAAAAACCTTCATGGAAATGGTTCCAAATTGAAGAAAATACTATATTAGGACTTTGATATATAATAATTTATAGTTATTATGGAGTGCAGTACATGGATAATCAGGGTCATCTCCCAATGAGGGTTGAAGAAATTTAGTGAATCCTAGTTTATTACAATCTACCTTGAAAGGATTTCTATTCCAACTCACCAACTATCTAGATTCAGTTTATTCCCCTAGCCGACACTTATAGTTTAATGTAATGGATGATAGAAACACACAAAACCACAAATACCAACATATATTTATTTCTCTTTATGTAGATGAGACCTCGCACTACACTCTCGTATTAAACACCGCACTCAACCCTCAATATTTTGTGTTCAATGGGGGGAGACTACATATTTAAATAGATAATGAAACCTATTCAGTTACAAGAATGGGTGGACATTTACAACCTACTCCTCTCTATCCATATATTTTCCACTATAGTATTTCTTTAATATCATAGGTAGTCATCCTCTTTAGTCTCTATATCTCAAAATTAATAATAATTTGAAAAATAAAATAATTGGTAAGATATAAGAAAAATAAATATTTAATAAGAAGATCCATCAACAATAATTCAATTAAAACTATACATATCCCATGAAAACACCTTTTAAACTCACTTATATACCCTTAAGAACCATGAAAAGAACATAAGAGATTCAAATCTATTGCGAAAGTAATGAACTATTCTATCCTTGACTAGGATCCAGTCCCCATAACTTTGACATTACTCTCCTATTAAGGGATTAAAATAACTCTTGATATATCTCTTGAATTATAGAATCACCCCATATGTAGGAGAAGATTTAGTCCATGTCATAAACTTACAGAAGGATCGATCTTTGAGGATCATCCTTCCCTAGTACCTCTGATAGTACCCATCATCCCTATGTTTATTTTTGAATGAATATATAGAGCATGAAATTTTCCATTGACCCTTATTTTATTTGTCCATGAAATGAAAATAAAATATCCAATTTGTTGAGAGATACTTTAAATGTTGATCACATGGATCATAGATTGATCATATATTAATTTTTTATATTTATTAATTATCTTAAGATGTTCTAAATTGATATTGAACCAGGGCAGGGTACCAAAATTTTATTTTTATATAATTATAGATTGTGAAGTTACTCAAAAAATATATCCCATGATACATCACATTGAGGTGAAAATGGTCATCACATGGTGAAAATATCTATAGATTGGTATTATATTATATTTATTTCAGGTAATACTTCATGCATTAACTGATATCTTTGAAACATGGACTTTTGAATGTTTTTTTCCTCATGTTTCGCCTTAGATATTTCACTATGTAGCAGTATATTGCATAGAGAAAGACCTTGATTATTTAGATTTTTTATGTCTACAATTTTAGGAATATTTAGCACTCAGAAAAAATAAATTATATATTTTACAGGCTCTTCAGATATTAAAAACTAAAAATATTATATATCACCCACTAAGCCTCAGAAAAATATTACATATCACCTCCACATGGAAATAATATCTGAAACATCTTTTTAATTGATTTTTTTAATCTCTAACATATTATATATAAGGATTTACATAGATAATATATCTTATATATACCCCTGGATTCACCAAAAATATATTATGTATACTTATTTACTATTTAGAAAATTATATATATAATATTTTCTTGATTTTGACAAAGGGAAAATATTATTTATTCACTTTTACTAAGAAAATTACCTATATATTAGCTTATTATAGTGGATTCATTATATTTAGAAAAGTAAAACAATTTATATAAATTCCTTGTTCTTTAAAAAAATATTATGTATCATCTATAACTCAAAAATATTTTTGTATCCAGATACAATTCTTGGAAATTTACATTTCTTTATCGCCAAAGGATATTACATTTGGGGATACCTTATGACTTTGCTAGATTTTGAGTTAAGGCCATGTCCTAAGCATAAGATTCATATTCTTATCACTTATAAGAATTTTTTCAAAGATTTTTTAACTTATTGAAAACAATTAAATTACAATTATTAGTGTAGGTTTGATAAAAATAAATTCAAAAATTATTAAATGATTTAAAATATTTAATATTAATCATATTTTTAATAAATTCCATATTTATAATTAAATTACTAAAAATTTTACTCAAACATTATGAAGAATTAAATTATGGGGATATAACTACCCAAATATTAAACACATATTATTACATGATTCATAACATACTTATAAAATTTATTATAAGCCTATGATCAAGAGGTATAGTGTTTTCGGATGATTAGTCACATAAATACATTGTATTAAACATAAAAACATCATCTTCATTTAAAAATCAACAAAGTTCTCCCAAATCCCATAGATCTTATAAAAATTCATAGGATACCATTGAAAAAATTCATAAGGGAAAGGGTGAGATAGAAATCCCAGTAAGGGAATAAACATAGTAGTAAATGATGACAATAGTATCAAGATGCATAACATGATATGATAAATAAAATAACCATAAGTATTGAAACACGAAATAATGAAATGAAATCATAAGATCATGGAATCATGGATGGAAATAAAATTAGACATGAGGTCATAAACATAATTCAAGGGTCACTCTCAAGATCATAATTGCAAATTCAACTAAGTCCCATGGTAGATTTAGTTCACCCCCCATTCCCATAAACATAGAAGATAACATTCCATGGTGGATTGGTTTTAATCCCTATTTACATAAACATAATGGAAAAAGTACCATTTTGTGTTAGGTGTAATCCCTAATACCATATATGAAATATAATTAGATATAAATCATTACCTAATGCATTGGAGGGATATATAATTCTAGGCCCACCGATCACATAACATTGTGGTCTTCGGAAAACCACATGTACACCATACATGGTATATTATAAGATTAAAACATTACATAAATAATTATATGGATATATAATTCTATGACCATATATAAAATAATTAAAATCATACTTATGAATTCCACATGATTAAAAGAAACCATACATTAATTATAATCATGACCAAACCCATAAGAAATAAGGGGGTTTCATAATTATGATTCATTGCTTAACCATAGGCTAAATCATAAGGATTCCAAAGAGAAGAATGAATCATATTATTTTGGAAATTAATAATTTTAAAAGTGTTATAGGTATTTAATTTGGAATTCCAATGTATAACATCCATGAGAAAGATATAGAGAAGAAATAATAAAAATTAAATACTTGAGTAATGATTTATAAAATAAGTAAAGGATATTTTTAAAGAAGAAAAGTGATTAATATTTTCTATAAAATAAAGAATTCAAAAAATTAGGTTATCAATAAAATAAATCATGAATTTATAATCTATTCATGGTTTAAAAAACATTTTATTGGGGGTGATGCACGATATGAGTGAAGAAATAGGAAATATCTCTTAAATTAGGTTTACATAAAAGTGGTAATTTTGAAGGGAACTAAAAACATGTATAACCATGTCAATGAAAATGATTTTTAAATAGGTATATATATAAGGGATATATGTTAAAAAATAAAATAATATTATGATAATGTTATCATATAAAAATGCATAAAAATAAAGAGAACTTGTAAATCAAAGGTTATGAAGCTGGTATGAAAGATCCCGTACAAACGATCATGGAAGTAAAACCATCTTAAGAATACATTTTTTAAAATAGAATATTTTAAAAGGGATAATGAAACATTATTTTTAAAATAGACTAAGGTAATTATGAAGGTTACATGAGATAAACCATAATTTGGTTTCAAATTTAATATAAGAACATTTACAGGAAGGAAAATTATGGGAAATGAGGGGTAACATTATTTAAAAGGATATGAATTATTTTTAATATAGTTGAATTTTCAAGGAATATAACTCATATATATGTATTATATGATATATAAATATATAAATAGGATAAACCATATTAAATTAAAGATAAATCTTAAGGAGAAACATTATAACTAAAAAAATAGGCTGAGTTATGGAAAACCCTTATATTTTTGGGAAGATATCAATAATTTCCCAATATAAGGAAAACAAGAATTAATTTAAAGATTATAATTTTAATAATTATTTGTGATATTATAAGTTACAGTGGAACTAGTTACACCATACAAATGATGATTAGTACATATTATGATAGCATGCCTTAATGAAGGGTTATTAAGATGGAATCCCTTATAACATACCTAAAAGATATTTGCACCTGAACTTAACTTCATAAATAATTAAATTAATTTTATTATATATATAAATAAATAAATTATTCATATATATTTAATTTTCTTAGTTTCATTTATTATATTTTGTTATTTATTTTTAATATTGTTTTTCTACTTACATTGGTTACTCTGGGTTGTTTGGTTAAGTTCTTCATAACATTTTCATTTTGTTGACCATAGTCAATGGTGTTTTAAAATAACATCACGATGTTTTGAAATTGGTAGGTTTATATTATTTATTATTACTTTAGGTAAATACTGATATATTTTCATTGGTTATCCCAAAAAATATAAATTATAAAAGGTTCTTAGATATGTACATTTAAGGTGATTAAAGTTACTCTGACCGTTTATTTTTTACTACTTATATATTTTCAAATATAATCACTAAAAAATATTAATAGTGTCAAAATATTATTTTTAAATACTAAATAAAATTTTAAATTCACACATTTTAGTTGATCAAGAAAAACAAAACATGTCATTCATGGAGGCGGTAATATGCACACATACATGAATACATTTTTGTTTCCCTCAATGATTTTGTAGGAAAGTATAAAATAGATATTACATTATTATAATAAAATTTCAGAATAGTAAAAATTATGGTATGATCATAAATTAATGGATAGAGGGGACTTGAGGGGTGTTGAGGGAAAAAACATAAAAAATTTGGGTTAAGAGTATTACCTTTCCCTTGGAAGTTCTCACATGGGTAACTCTATAGGAATCCATAGATAGGTATTTTAGTGAGAAAATGATTTAAAGTAATAGGGAGGGTATTGAGGAGAGACTAGCGTAGAGTTTTTATTGAACTATGGTTTTGTAATGGATGGAGAAATGAAAAGGAGGTGGTCTCCTTAAAGAAAATCACACTTTTGTAAATACTCATTATTTTCTAGTAATATCACTCTATTATTCAATTAAAATTAATATAAAAGTGGAAAATAATGGTTTTTGGAAATATATAAGGTTGATACACCCTCCACCATCCAATATAGTACATGTTTTCCAAATTTTTTTAAACCTTTTTCACTATGTTAAACAACTTTTACCCTAATTTACCCTTCCCACGTTAACTCCATTTTCACCCTTAAAAAACAATTTTAATAGAAAAAATTAAAATTAAAATAATTTAATAATTTAAAAATTATATTTAATTTTTTTAAATCCCTTGATAAAATTACATTTAAAAGAGTTTTAGAAATTAATTTTAGTATTAACATACATATTGAGAAGAACAATTTCTAAGAAAAAGTTTATTTTAGAAATAAAATTTAAGTGCGGGAAAATATTATCATTTTTATATTTCAAAGAAATAAATTGGTTTATTATAAAAAAATAAATATAATTTTTCTTTAAAATCAATCTAAAGCCGAGTTTTACCAATATAATATTTAATTAAATGAAAAGACTAAAAACTATTTTTTATGAGATTTAAAATATTAATTTTATTTTATATGTTTTATAATTTATAAAAAATATATTAAAAATGAGTAAAATTATTCTTTAAATAAATATTTTTTTAATTAAAAGATTTAAAAAAAAATTTAAGTCTCACATATACATTTATAAGGTAATAAAATTTATCGTTTTGGAAAAAACTGTATTTTTAACTATTCATCTAAAAATCAATTATTTTAGAAAAACATGAAAAATTATTCCTAATATAATTTTCACATGATGAATCAAAAAATGGAATTAATTTTATTATATTTGGATTACAAAAGTGATAATATTAGATTTTAGAAGACTAAATAAAAAATGCATTATAAACAATTATTTTTGAAAAAAATTTAACTTTAGTTATAAAATTTTAAATATAATTTGTAATTTTTTTACATTAACTTATAAAATATATATTTGGTCTTGGGAAAAAGTTTCATGAATTTAAAATTCATACTTATATACTATTAATGTCATAAAATACTTGTTATTTATAAAAACCGTAATGTGCACTATTTACAAAAAAATCAAGTTTTTTTGAAAAAACATAAAATTTCATGATAAAATAATTTTAAAATTATGAAAATTATTATATTTATCTAATTTATATTATAAAATATATAAATTCAGTTTTTAAATGAAATTCAACATAAATAAAAAATAATTTTATAGAAAAATTGTGTTTTTAAACATTAAGTGCTCTTAATATCATTTCATATCAATTTATAATTTAAAATATTTTAATATGTTTGTTTATATATAGTAATATTAAAAAAGTTTTAAATTTAATATATTAGGATAAAATATATAATTCTTAACAAATCGGTTCTTTGGAAAAAAAGTATTATGTTTATACTAAATATGCATTAAAAAATACCATTAAATATTTATATTCTAAAATTTCAATTTACTAATCCATTGATATTAAAATATTTATTAATATATTATATATAAATCATATCTTATTTTAATAATATTGAGATTAATATTTAACCATAACACACACCTATATATTTATAATATTTTAATATCATAATATTTTTTCATTTTGAGTTTTATTATTTTAATTTTCCTACTTAAAATTACATAATTTTAGTATAACAATTGGATTACAACCAATAGACATATTTTCAACGACCAAATTCACAATGTACATATTTTTAAAGGCCATATTTCATTCCTACATATAGACTTATTAATTCATTTGTTCATTCCACTCTCACATCACAAGGCATAGTTTTTATTTTATATTATATATTTTTCATCACTAAAAAATAATTGTAATTTTATAATAAAGATATATCTATTGGTAAAAGGTCATTTTTTATTGGTATATTATTTTACTAACAAAAATTGTCACCTCAATATATTTTTGGTAAAAACATTGTCCCTAAATGTTATTGCAACATATAAAATAGTTCTATTTCAATTATAATAATGCTAACAGATAATATTTATGGGTCAAATTTTTTTCAATAGTTTTATACAATAGATTTACTATCACACTGAGGTTTTTTATATTCATTTTTGACATGATTCATTTTGGGTTTTGAGTTTTCTCTCCAAAACCGGGCATACAAGTATGAAGTTTTTAGGTATTCTTTCAGTTTAATCATGGGATAGTTTTTCTAACTTAGGTCCTATGAGTTATTGGGGAAAACATGACAGTTTTGGGTTGTCATATTGATGCACACTATTGGTGCACAAATTTTCAAACCATGTGCCATTCTCTAGGTAACTGTGTGGTAATTTGAAACTTTTGGACAGAAGATACCGCACGAATTCCGCACAATATGTCAGGCTATGCAGACTAACCATGAGGTAAGTGCCTCTTAGTCAGAGAGGGGAACACAATTGCTACATGGTTTTCTTAACCACCTAGGCTAACCGTTCACGATGTACATGTCATTAAAAAATTTAAAATTCCCATTGCGTCCTTGGTTATTTGATCATAATTCCACCCCCATTCTCCCCACTCAAGTTTTTATGTCATGGAGGCCTCCTGCAAGATCTCCTAGGGTCCTTGGCCTCATTTACTTTGGTGGTTTTGGCATAGAAACTCTATGAAATATCTATGTAAGTTCATCCTCTTTTTATTTCCTCATTTTTTCTAGGGTTTCCTTACTTCTTCTTTGGGGGATTGTTTTGATAATAGGTAAGATGTACTTCTTAGGGGTTGATCTTATTTATTAGGAATCAATATTGATGTTTCTAGTTTAATCTAGCCTTTATAGGGTTCTATTTAAGTGATGTTATGGTCTTGCACCATTTTCCAGAAAGTTCTACACAAGAGTTAGGTGGTTCCATGCTCTAGAATTTTTAGATGGTTTGATTTTCTTGCTTCTTTAATTTTTACAAGTTCTATGTATTATTTGTGTAGTTTGAAATACGTTTTAGAAGATATTATCATTCTTATGTTATGTTAATGTATTTTAAAAAAGAAAATGGATTTGTTTTTTTTTGTTTTTTTATTTTGGTGTTTCGTGGATGTGTTTTATGGGTTGTTTGTAGGGTGAAAATCATTTTTTCAAAGGCAATTATGGTGCGAAAGAATCTGTTTAGACCTACCTGTGTTGAGAATACAGTTGAATTTCTAGTATTGGATTAATATTAGGTAGTCTCATTCAAAGCTATCTAATGTCATGAACCTTTTCTTAGTAAACAATGGGATTGGAGTATGCCCGAAAGCTTTTTTAAGTAAGGTTGTGGAAGTATTTTTAGGGGTATGGTTTAAATTTGTTATCTCATTTACAGTATGTGGAATGCAATTCATTTGGTAATTTCTGGGGTGTTTCAGTTCAATTGGTTGGATTGCGCATCATGAGAGTTTATTTATTTTGATCGATCAACTGGAGGTGTTCCGACTTTTAGTAGCGGAAGACACATAGTGGGGGGTCCATTCTGGCCTCCTGAGTTTAACTTGTAATCCTCTTTTCCTATTATCAGTATTCATACTTCCTTTGTATTTTATGTTTATTGGGAATCTCCTTGAGATGTGTCGGATTATTAGTTTTTTTGGGAAAAAATCCCTCAAGGTATCATTGAAGCATTTTTGAGGCGATTGTGTTTGTTGACAAAGTGGACATCTGTGTTGTGATTGTTGACAAAGCAAACCATAAAATACAAATTTGTTGACAAAGGGGATTTCATGGTGACATTTCGAGTTCAAGGGCTATGGTTAATGATCCATGTTTGATTCAAGAATGTTGAAAAAGGAATTAATTATCTGGAGGCGGTACAAAAAGAGCAGATACAAGGTGGCGCCGTTTTCTAGTGTTTTCCAAATTTTAGGCCTGAAAATCAAAAAATGAAGAAAAGTGGTTTTTGGCAAAGAGACTTGCGCACTGTTTACTTGAAGGAGAGGAAACTTGCGCTCCATATGTTTTTCAAGATCAAAAAATCAAAATATGATAAATGGATAAGGGTTGCGCAAGTTTTGGAGTTGGTCGCACAAGTGATTTGCATGGCAGGAGACTTGCATGCCGAAACTTACACACTGAGGGGAGACTTGCACGCCATCATGTAGGGTGTCCAAATTCCTATAAATACAAGTTTAACCCCCCTCATTCTATGTAGATTTCAACACTTAGAAAAATCAGAGCTCCCGTCGCGCAGGTGTGGTGCTCGTGCAAGTGGTGCGTGGTTGCGCAAGTAGAGGTTGTGCGCCAGGTGATAGTTTCACATCCAAGGTGGTCTGGGAAAGGAAGGAAGAGAGTCGCGCAGGTTCTGAGTTGAAGAAGGAAGTGTCGCGCAAGTGTTTTTGTGACACTTTCACGCCAATTTTTGAAGAATCATGAAAGTTGTTGGTTGCATGCCAATATTGGTTTGGGCGTAAAAGGGTGTGCGTCACACAAGAGGTTGAGGTGTACTTACATGCCAAGACTTGCGCACCAAATTAGAGAAGGGATCCAATTAAGGTTGATTCCTGGCAGTGATCCAGGGCTCCGTGGAAGTTGGAAGATTTCCTGATACCTTCGGTGCAAAGTGAGATTCATCTACGGGTGAAATTTGGACTTCAACAGAGCATCTACATACAACAGAGGATGCATTCATTAGTGATAATAAAGAGACCTACAGGTCTATAAACTGTAAGTGGATCCTTTCCAGATCAGTGAGTAAAGGAAGAGGAAGAAGGTGATCCTCTCCACCGGTAGTGATCCAGAGAGAGATAAATAGGGAGTGACCCTTGGGAAAGCAGTGAGCTAACCTAAAACATTATAAAGGCAGTGAGCCTAGGAATAGAAGTGATCTATCCCGAACCTTGTAAAAAACAGTGTGCTTATAGTGGATTTGGTACATTGGCACATTGTTGGTGTATGCTCCTTGGACATAGCCCAGTGAGGGTAAACCAAGTAAAAATTGATGTGTCCTGTGCATGATTTACTTTCTGTTTATGTTGTGCAATGGTAAAGAGAGAGAAGAGTGTTTTTCTTAACAGTGAAACAAGATCAGAATGGTCTTTAATTTTAAATTAGTCATACCCTGATTCACCCCCCCTCTCAGGGTATTCAGCCTTATGAACCTAACAATTAGTATCAAAGAGAAAGGTTGATATTTGTTCTTCTCTCAATGGAGGTCACCAATCATAAAGGGATTCCGATCTTCGATGGGAACAATTTTCATATATGGAAGAATCAGATGTAACACTACTTTCGATCTTTGGGAATGGATGTTTTCACAACAGCAATTCATGGAATAACATCTGATATTAATAGTGGTGCATTATCAGAAGCTGAGCATAGAGAGTTGGATACTAATGCCAAAACAATCAATTCCTTAGGGGGAGCTCTATCAAATCCTATATATACAAAGGCGATGTCTTGAAAAAGGTCACATTCCATGTGGGAAAAGTTTTTGAATATATATGAAGGAGATACAAAGGTTAGAGAGGCAAAGCTGCAAGTGTTTTTGAACAAGTATGAAGATCTGAGAATGAACCCGAATGAATCTATTGATGCATTCTTTGACAGGGTAAATATTATAGTGGAGTAAATGAGAGGTCTTGGAGAATTTATTAAAGATATAAAAATTGTGAAGCGCATCCTAAGAAAACTTCCACCTCGGTTCAATCTGAAAGTTTCTATTTTAGAAGATAAAGACCCGAAAGAGCTGACATTGGATAACTTGCACAACACCCTTGTTGCATATGAAATGAGAAATGATGATAACGACACTGTGAAAAAGGGGAAATCCAAAGAGGTGGAATTTAAGGCCATGAAGAAGCTCACCATTGAAGATTCTCAGAAGGATGAAGAAACAGATGAGGTAATGTCATTCCTCTCCTCAAATATTCAAAGAGGAAAAGGAAAGTTCAAAGGGAAACTTCAACTTTCTTGATTTATATGTGGAAAAGTTGGTCATCTTGCCGCAATGTTCCCCAAAAAGTTTCAAGAAGAAAATGATGACGATGAAGTTGAAATTCCCAAGAAGATATCTTCATCCTATGTGAAAGGGAAGAAGCAGTTCAAGAGAAATTTCATCAAGAAGAAGAATCTTCTTTCACAAGAAATAGACAGTTCAGATGAGTCTGAGGTTGAAGAGGTGGAGGATATTGAAAACTGCAAAGATTGTAGTGAAAATTCTATAGTGGCAGTCATAGGTAGTTCTAAAGAGAAGAATGAAACCGAAGGTGATGATGAAGACAAAGAAGTTGAAGGAAGAATAGATATGCAAGCTGAGTTAGAGGCTTCTCTTGAGGAGATAGATGTTTGGAGATCCAAAACAAAGAAAGCTAACAAATCCGTTCATGATGCCAAACTCTATATGCAGCAACAGGAAGAAGAGAAGTATGAGTTGATGGAAGAAATTGAGAAAATCAAGTTATGAACACCAGAGAACTCAGAATCAGTTAGTGAGTATAATCTCATGATTGAATAACAGAAAAGATAGATCGATGGATTGAATAGAAAAGTGAAAGATCAAGTCAATTGTATCGAAGATCTTGAGGAAGAAGTGGTCAGTCTGTGATGAAAAATGAAGGATCAAGAAAAACTCTTGACCCCCAATGTGATATCAGAAAAGCATGCCATTTAGAAGACAGAAAGGATAAAAGAGGGGGTGATCAGTTTAGTAGAAATAAAGAAGCAATTGAGCTTATATGCCAAGGTTTAATTGGGGTTTGGTCGAAAACAAAAAGCTGTAAATATTGATGTCAGACCGCAAGCATGCACTCCGAGATTGAAGGTTGATTTGGGCAGAAAACAGAATCAGAATATTCAAAGATCCCAAAGGGAAACTCATAGTGCTGAAGTAACACGAAGGAATGGACCTTATATCAGGTGTTATTATTGTGGAAATATGAGACATTCACCGTATGTGTGTTCCATATCCAAGATATATCGAAGGGAACAAGAACAGAGGTGGCAGCCAAACAGAGAATGGTTTTCCAGAACATATTTCAAAGGACACTGTTTTTGGTGTGGAGGATTTGGGCACATGGATAGGTACTGCACTTCAACCATACAGAGGAATGTGCCAAAGTAGAATCAAAACATTCTCAAGTAGCAGATCAGTAAACCAATAGGTGATTTAAAAATACAGAATAGATTTGCGGCTTTGCAAGTTGAAGCTGGTCCATCATACTCTGAGAAAGAACAGAAGTCTCAATCCATGCTGAGTGTGAAGGAAAAAAATATGGACCAAGAAGAAGAAGAATGAGAAGGCTGTGGTGGCCAAAATTTCCCTTAAGGCATCAGATCACTCTGGTGTGTGGATCCTTGACAGTGGTTGGACATCTCATATGACAGGCAATAAGGATCTTGTTATAGGCATAAAATATGACAAAGAAAAAGTTGTCAAATTTGGAAACGATGAAGGCCTAAAGATTGTTGGCTCAGGAAAGGCCAAGTTTGAAGGAAAAGAAATGATACATGCTGATGTCTTGGTAGTAGAGGGTCTTAGTCATAACTTTCTCAGTGTTAGTCAACTATGTGACTCTGGGCACTCTACCCGATTTACCAAGAAGATGTGTTTTGTGAAAGGAAAAGATAGAGGAGTTTTTCTATAGGGAAAAAGGACAAAGGGAAATCTTTACCTTGTAACTATGGAAGAAGATACATGACTTTTATCCAGAGAAGAAGAAAACTAGCTGTTCCATAAGCGACTTGGTCATCTATGCCAACCATCTATGGAAGATCTGGTAAAGTGTGATGCTGCTAGAGACCTTCCCAAACTATCATGTGATCATACTCATACATGCAATTCTTGCCAACAAGGGAAGATCATCAGAAATACATACATGCCAAAGGAACAGAAATCAACCAGAGTGCTCGAATTGGTGCATGCTGATGTATGTGGACCTATCTCACCACGATCTATAAATGGGAAAAGGTACTATGTCCTTTTCATTGATGATTATAGCATAATGGCCTGGGTATTTGTCGTTACCCATAATACAGAGGTGTTCAGTTGCATAAAGTAGTATAGAAGGGAATCAGAAAATATGCTTAGATAGAAAATTATGAAGTTTTGTACTGATAACGGTACAAAATTCACAAACACTCAAGTTTAATACTATCTCGAGAAACATGGGATAAGGCATCAAGTTTCATCAGTGAGAACTCCCCAAAAGAATGGAGTGGTTGAAAGGATAAATCGGATCATCAACAACATGGCCAGAACGATTCTTATTGAAAAGGACCTACCAAAGAAATTTTGGAAGGAAGCAGTTTTGACATCGGTCTATATTTCGAATAGGTCTCTTTTGTGTCTGAAGGAAGGAAAGACACTGTATGAAATGTGGTACAGAAATAATTCAATGTTGAAATACTTTTAAATCTTTGGAAGTAAGTGCTTCATTCTCAATAAAGAAAATCATAGGAAATTTGAGTCACGAGGATATGAGGGGATATTCCTTGGATACTCAGGGAAAAGCAAAGCATATAAATGCTTCAACAAAAGGCTGAAAAAATTTGTTGAGAGTAATGATTTCACTATAGTTGAAAATGAACAGAATACTCAATGACCCAGTGAACAGTTTCTGGATGAAAGTGATGAGAGGTAAGCAATACAGGGGGAGTAGAAGTGGAAGAGGATGACTCAGAAGAAGATACTGATAATGAGCAAGAGGAAACAAAATCTGAATATGCTAAGAAGCCAAAGAGTCGAGTTAAAATTGATAGGAAAAATATCATTAGTGATCAGACAGCTCCAGTTCAGACTCAAAGAATGAAATCATCACAGCAAACATCATTTTTATCTCAGGTCGAGCCGAAATGTTTTTCCTATGTAGCTGAAGATGAGTACTGGGTTCAGGCTATGAATGAAGAATTCGACCAGATTGAGAAGAATCATACGTGGGAGATTGTTTCAAGGCCAGTAGATAAGAACATCATCGGGACTAAATGGGTTTTTTCGCAACAATATGAACGAAGATGACACAGTAATTCGAAACAAAGCACGACTGGTGTGTAAAGGAGACTCCCAGATAGAGGGAATTGATGTTGATAAGACATTTTCACTGATTGCAAGGCTGGAGACAATCAGATTATTTTTAACCATAGCAGTGCAAATAAAGTTCAAAGTGTTCTAGATGGATATCAAATCTGCATTTCTGAATGAGTTTCTAGAAGAAGAGGTGTACATTGATTAGCCAGATGGTTTTCTCATTCATAAAGATGAGAATAAAGTTTTTCGGCTGAATAAGGCATTGTATGGGCTGAAACAAGCACGAAGAGAATGGTACTCAAGGCTTGACCAGTATTTGAAGAATCTTGGCTTCCGGCGTGGTGGAGTTGATTACAATCTATATTTCAACAAAAATAGTAATAAAAGGATGATGGTGCTAGTTTATGTCGATGACATAATCTTTGGGGGATCATATGCAGCTCCGTGCAAATTTTTTTCTGAATTCATGAAAAGTGAGTTTGAAATGTCAATGATTAGAGAGATAACATTTTTCCTTGGTCTACAGGTGACACAAGGAAAGAATGGTACTTTCATTTCTCAATCCAAATATTCCAAGTAGGTTCTAAAAAGTTTTGTAATGGAAAATTCTAAGGATATGAAGACTCCAGTTGCTACCCAGATGAAACTATCCAAATATGAGGATGACAAGACAGTTAATATCACAGAATACAGGCAAATTATTGGAAGCTTGCTGTACTTGACCACAAAAAGGACTGACATTGTTTTTTCCACATGCCAAGCAGTGAGATATCAGAGTAATCCCAAGAAAAGCCACATACTCGCAGTGAAAAGAATACTTCAGTATATCAAAGGCACTGTGGATTTCAGTCTGATGTATAATGAAAAATCTCAATTAGTGTTATTGGGTTACACAGATGCAGATTGGGCCGAATCAGCAGATGACATAAAATCAATGTCAGGAGGTGCATTCTATCTTGGTGGATTGTGTATTTCTTGGATAAGAAAGAATCAATATTGCATTTCATTGATCACCATAGAAGCTGAGTATATTTCGGCCACTCAAGCATGCACACAGTTATTGTGGATGAAGTAGCAGGTTGAAGACATGGGAGTTGAAGTGAAGTCTCCGATCGGAATCTAGTGCGATAACTCAAGTGCTATCAATCTTAGAAAAAACCCCGTCCATTATTCAAGGACAAAGAACAATGAGATCAAATATCATTTCATCAAGGATAAGGTGGAGCAAGTGATCGTGAATTTGGAGTATGTGCCTATAGAGCTACAAGTTGCAAACATTCTGACAAAGGCCTTACCCAAGGAAGCTTTTGAGAGGCATCAGCTGGCTTTGGGAGTTCAGTCGACTCCCCACACTTGAAAGAGTGTGGATGTGGAACCTCCCCTCTCCCTGAGGTATGACGTGTTTTTCCCTAATGTACTGATATGTGTTCTCTACTCTGTTATAGACTGCAAAGGAGTGTCCTTTGAGTTCGTTGAAAAAGGGGGAGAAAATAGTGATTGTTCAAGGGGGAGACCATGTGGATATTTGACAAATCATGAAAGATATGGGGAGAAGATAACAGGTGGAGCAGCCATATAGGGGGAGTTGAAGCTGGTTCACTGTGCTTAGCCAAAGCTTAGCTTGGACAACACAAGCAATAGTGATGAAGAGGATTTGAAGCTGACAAGAGTTAAAGTTGTGAGTAGAAAGGGGGAGTGTATTAAATATGATGATGCTAGAAGTGATCGATCAAAGAATAGATATCACAATAGCTAAGGATCGTGATAAAATAAGAAGAGTGGTGTTGGAATGTATTAAGAATATTTCCAAAAATTGGTATCAGTTTTTTAAAACTTGGTATCAGTTTGGTGTCAATAGCGGGTGTCAGATATGAAGTTATTCATTGATGAACTTTTCAGTTACTCTTGTTTCTCACACTGAGCTTTGCTCATATGGGATTAGAGTATGTGTTGAGTAAATCCTTGATCGCTATCAGAATCAAAATAGGTGAATGGTGGATGAATAATTAATGATGTATCTTTTTATGGAAGAGTTTTCAACAAACCCAAAGGGGAATATTATTGGGAAAAAATCCCTCAATGTATCATTGAAGCATTTTTGAGGTGATTGTGTTTGTTGACAAAGTGGACATCTGTGTTGTGATTGTTGACAAAGAAAACCATGACATAAAAATTTGTTGACAAAATGGATTTCATGGTGGAATGTCGAGTTCAAGGGCTGTGGTTAATGATCCATGTTTGATTCAATAATGTTGAAAAAGGAATGAATGATCTGGAGGCGGTACAAAAATAGCAGATACAAGGTGGCGCCATTTTCCAGTGTTTGCCAAATTTTTGGGCCTGAAAATCGCCAAATGAAAAATGTGGTTTTTGGAAAAGGGAATTGCTCGTAGTGTAATTTAAGGATAGGAAAATTGCACTCCATATGTTTTTCAAGATCAAAACATCAAAATATGATAAATGGATAAGGGTTATGCAAGGTTTGGAGTTGGTCGTGCAAGTGATTTGCATGGTAGGAGACTTGCACGCCGAAACTTGCATGTCGAGGGGAGACTTGCACGCCATCTCGCAAAATGTCCAAATGCCTGTAAATAGAGGTTGACCCCTCCTCATTATGTGTAGAGTTCAACACTTAGAAAAATCAGAGCTCCCGTCGCGCAGGTGTGGTGGTCGCACAAGTGGTGTGTGGTCATGCAAGTAGAGGTTGCACGCCAGGTGATAGTTGCACGTCCAAGGTGGTCTGGGAAAGAAAGAAAGAGATTAATGCAGGTTCTGAGTTGAATAAGGAAGTGTCGCGCAAGTGGTTTGGTGACACTTGTGCGCCAATTTTTGAAGAAGCACGAAAATTGTTGGTTGCGAGCCAATATTGGTTTGGGTGTAAAAGGGTGTGCGTTACGCAAGTTTGGAATTGGAGAATCTTGTGTCACGCAAGTGGTTGAGGTGGACTTGCGCGCCAGTTTTGACTTGCGCGCCAAGACTTGTGCGCCAGCTTAGAGAAGGGTGCCAAGTAAGGTTGATTCCTGGCAGTGATTCAGGGCTGTGTAGAAGCTAAAAGATTTCCCAATACCTTCGGTGCAAAGTGAGATTCATCTACAGGTGAAAGTTGGAATTCAATAGATCATCTACATATAATAGAGGATGAATTCATTAGTTATAATGAAGAGAAATATAGGTATATTAACTATAAGTGGATCCTTTCTAGAGCAGTGAACAAATGAAGAGGAAGAAGGTGATCCTCTCCACCGGTAGTGATCCAAAGAGAGAGAAACAGGGAGTGACCCTTGGGAAAGCAGTGAGCTAACCCAAAACATTGTAAAGGAAGTGTGCCTGGGAATAGAAGTGATCTATCCCGAACCTTGTAAAGAGCAGTGTGCTTATAGTGGATTTGGTACATCGACACATTGCCGGTGTATGCTCCTTGGACATAGCCCAGTGAGGGAGAGCCAAGTAAAAATTGTTGTATCCTGTGCATGCTTTACTTTTTTTTATATTGTTTAATGAGAAAGAGAGAGAAGAGTGTTTTTCTTAACAGTGAAACAAGATCAGAATGGGCTTTAATTTTAAATTAGTCATACCTTGATTCACCCCCCATCTCAGGGTATTCAGCCTTGTGGACCTAACAGTTTTTTTTTCAGATCAAATTTTTTTGTGGCTTTCTAAGGGAGAAAAGATTTATGGTGGGGAGAATTTTTGCACCTGGGTTTTTTTTCTTTTTTGGACCCATTTAATTTTGGGTTTTTTGTTTTCTCACCTGAAATGAGTGTGAAGAGTGTAAATTTGTGAGGTATTGGTCTAGATTTTACCTTTGGGTCCTTTTCTTATTTGGAGAAAACATACAAGTTTTGGGTTTTTAGATTGACGTGCACGGTTGGCGCACAGTTTATCAAACCGTGCTCCATTTTATAGGTAACTGTGTGGTATGTTGGAACATTTCGACAAAATCTACCACATGGCTTCCGCACGATATGTCAGGACCTGTGGGCTAATCATGTGTGATGTCCATATCATTAATTTTTTTAAAATTGCCTTCGTGTCCTTTTTATTTAACCCTAATTCCAGCCCCATTCATACCACTCATGGTTTTATGCCATGTGAGACTTCTCCGAGATCTCCTAGGATCATTGGGATTATTTTCATTTGTTTTTTTGGCATGGAAACTCTAATAAATCTCTAAGTAAGTTCCTCCTTATTCAATTTCCTCCTCTTTTCTAGGGTTTCCTTCCTTCTTATTTTGGGTTCTGTTTGTCCAATGGGTATGGTGGTCTTCTTAGGGGTTTTTATTGTTTATTATGAAACTATGTTGATGTTTATGGTTTAAATTTCATTTATAGGGATCGATTAAAGTGTGGTTGTGGTTTTGTCCCATTTTCAGAAAGTTCTACACTTGAGGTAGGTGGTTCTATGATATATCATTTTATGTGATTCTATTTTCTTACTTGGTTAATTTTTACATATTCTATGTCTTATTTTTGTGGTGTAAAATGTGTTTTAGAAGATATTATCATGATTATGTGATTTCAATGTATTTTATAATAGAAAATGGCTATGTTTGTGTGTGTGATTTATTGTAGTGTTTTTTAGAGGTGTTTTATGGGTTGTTTATAGGGTGTGAATAATGTTTTCAGATTCACTTAAGGTTCAAATGAGTTTGGAAGTAGGTTTTTAAATTAAACTGAAATACTTTGGCATGTTGTATTTATTATGTACCCTTAAATATGTATTTTAAATTATCTAAATTATGAAAATCATTTTTTAAAAATAATTTTTGTTTACGTGTGGATTCTAAAAGTGGCTTGGCATGTGGAATTGGTTCATCAATGGTGTTATTTTCTTGTACTTTGTCAAATGAGGATTTATGAATTGTGTTAGTGATGGTAAATGTATTTGAAAGAGGTTTTTGGTGTGTGTTAAATGGAAAGTGGACTAGTTCATGGAAAATATTGATTTCCTGACATGTTTATAATGCTTGGAATGTGCCTGTAAAAAAGGGTGTTTTGTGTAACATGTGAAATGGTATTGAGCACAAGGGAATCCCGAGTATCTAGGTGGGAAGACTATAAGTTGTGTGCTAGTGATACAGAAGTGGATTGTTGCTGTTTCACTTATATGGATTTATTATTACTACACTAAATAAACTATGATGATTATTGATCTCCACTAAAATTTTCGATGTTTCTCCTCTCTAGTGGCATGTGCATGAGGAAACTTAGGGTTGTGGTTACTATACCATGTTTCACCGAGGTATGAGGTTCTAATGACCAATTCAATCTAGATCCATCATAGGTATTTACCCATGGTGATATCTTGTGACATGAAACTTATGTGATGTGGTGACATCCATCATCATATAGTGGACCTTGAGTGTATGTCATTTTAAAGAGAGTTTATTTTAGTTAATGTTTCCTTTTTTTAATGTTAGCTTTAAATTATTTTTTTTGAAAATTTATTCTTAATGAGATGGTTTCCTTTGAAGTTGTTTTCCCTAATCATGATTCTTCACAAAAGTGTTTTCTTTAAAAATGTTTTAAAGTCTTTTACATGAATGGGATTATTAATTTATCTTCTAATATTATAGCATAGAATCCTTATTTTTGGGTGGCATCCTACTAGGATTTAGATGACACCATACGTACGCCTTTGGGTGTATGTATACTTTGTTTGTATGACCCCGATTGAGGTAAGATATGACATGGTGACTTTGGTTTCTAGATATCCATTTCATGTAGGTGTCGGTGGGGGCGACTTGAGGGTGATGACCCTCTTAACACATTGAGACTTTGGGTAAGCTTTGAGTTCCATTTTTAGTTGTAATATTTTTTGTTTTTTGTTAGAACTATTAAACCTTAAATCTAAAATTTTGTATACCTTGTTTGGATTCAGTCATTTATAGTTGTTTTTTTGTGGGTCATTTATGCTTGTCTAAATTGGTGAAATAATTCCCAAGAAATAATGTTGATACCCATATATTTTTTTCCAGCCCGTGACGATCAGGAATGCCCCTCGGGTCATATGACAGACCAGGTTGGGTGTCGGGTCAGATGGTACTCCGACTTGATTAGGGACAAAATGGTATCAGAGTAGGTCACACTCTTTTGGGTCATGTTTCTTGGGGAAGAGTCTAGGTATACTATAACAAGGATTCTTAGGACTTGACATTCCAATTATGAGTGGGGTTCTTGGACAACACACTTCATGAAGGGAATAAATTCACCAGTGAAAGTTGGGTTTCATTTGAGTAATTTTTTTCTTTTGGTTTGTTTATGTTTGGGGAAATGATAAGGGGATTGGGTCAATGGTCTGAGTGAGCTCACAGGGCCTAGAAATCCATGTTGAGCCGACGAAATATTCCAAGAACACACTTCATGACGGTGGTGCACTTTGCATATGGCCTCCAACTATATGTATAAGTTTCCCATCACCACTAGTTTCCCCCTGTGTTATTTTTTATCTTCTTGGGTTTTGAAGGTTTTTTTAAGAAGGAAAATTTTGTAATTGGGAAAAACTTGATTTTAAATTAAATATGATTGATTTTCAAAAGGTGTAAAATGGGTTTTTGTAATTTTTTTTGAATTAAACCTTGAAAAGGTGGATTTTTATAAAATCATTTGAGTGAATGGGGAGGAGTTTATTTGGATTGTATTTTTATGACCATAACTTATGGTTAATCAAAAATTGGTTGTTCTGAAAGAGGGGAATCTCTTTTCGAAACGGTTTTGGAAATTTTTTTCATGTGAGAACAGATAGGATTTTAGTTATTTTTTTTGATGAAATAGGAGGTGTTATGAAACTAGAAGTGTTATGAGAGGGGTGATATGTTTTGGAATTGATGTGTAGAGTTCAAAAACAAGTTTTATTAAAAATGGGTATTTATTTTGTGGTTAGTGATATTTTTTTGAAGATTTATGAAATTTTTGGTGGAAATTGGTTTTGTATTTGAGAAAATGGGGGCATGGGTTGAATTTTTTTTAAGGTAAAAAGTTTTTGTTTTGGCCTTTGGTACTATTGTGAGTGACTAAATTCATGGAATATATATAGAAAGTGGGTTGGTTTCTGGATTGGCACAACGAAGGGCATGTCTGAGACTTCATGAGGCACCATTGGTGAATGTGAATCCCACCAATCCTGTTTTATTTTAAAAGGTGTTTTTAAAAATAATATGGAGTTCTTGGTGGTCTCTATTTGCGTGGTGTGTTTCTTTATGATTTGGTATTGTTACTTTCATGGTATTTTGGGTTTGAATACTCTTCTTATTTGGGAGATGTTTGAAGTTGAGTTTTGTGAGTGAGTCAGTTTGAGAGAATGGTTAATGGGTAGTTTTTGGACAAATGTTTAGGATACCATTGAGTAGGTTCCCTTTTGTGAATTTGGTGTCTCTTTGTGGTATTTTTTGGCCAAAGGTCCAGTTTATTGGGTCCATGGATTTACCTTGTTATCTAGTTCAGACTCCCATAAGGAATTTATATATTCAAAATCTGGTCATAGGTGATTCACCATTGGTAGGTCCTCTTGTTGATTAAATTATAGACTATCTTCTTGGGTTTCAGGGCTTAGTTTATCCTCTGATTTTTTTTTGGATTAATAAGACCCTCTTTCAGTGGAAGAGTTGATGTGGAAGGAATTGAAAGAAATCATGGTTTCTTGAGTTACATGATTCTCCAAAGGCGAAGTCAGGCATATTTAAGCCTAAAGTTCCTATCTAGAAGCGATGAAGGGTATTCTAGTGAGGAAAGTGTAATGTAGTCTCAGCTGTTAGAGTAGGTAATTGTCTTTAATTGGCCTTCAGACTTATCATTTGTTTTGTTTATGAAAGGGTTCATGCTATGTCACCAGCATGGAATTTTTGGTCGTAAGAGGCTTTTATAGACATATGCAGGAATCACATGCTACTTGGGACTCGGTTTAAGGTCCTTTTACTTATAATGTTTCTATAAGTTACAAGGTCTTGGTTCTGTGGAGTGTCATATTGTTATGTTATCTTTTAGTTGAAAAGGTGGATGTAGTAGAGTCTTTTGAGAGATTCTGTTTTAACAAAAGCATGTTCCTCTTCCAAGAATTCCTAAAATTTCCCATTCTAAATGAAGGTTCCTTCTAAGTGAACCTTCTTTAGTTGTTTCTTATTTGGGGTGAAAGGGATGATCATTTACATTCTCATTGTGGTGAAGTATCATGTTGAAACCAAGTGAGTCTTGGGATGTGTGTGTTCTGTTGGTGCTGTCTGATTGCGGTGTGGTTGCGTGTGGCACTAGAAGGATAATTTATATTTGGGAGTCTTCAATACCTGTCTGTGAGGCAAGAGGTGATTCAAACATTATGGCTTCAACCATAGGCCCCGGAGTAAAGTCGGTGAGTATTCAGGAAACCCCAAGGGGTGTAAAGATCCTTGGTCTAGTGTATGTTTTCAGTATAAAAAAATGAGATAGTTTAAACATCCTTTATAGTTATCTCATTTTGAGTGGACATATTTGGTGAAAAGTGACATGGGGAACCTATTTCTTCACTGTGTTCTGCGTGGGTGGAAGAGTTCCTCCTTGGTTATGAGGAGGCATAGTTGTATCATTTTCTTGAACCTCAATTTTTATACCCTTGTGGGTATGAATCTATGTATGGTTTTCCTTTTATGATATGCATTATAAGTAAGTTTTAATCTTGATTTTTTTGGTATCATCTGAGGATGGTGATTCTCTATGGGAGTAGTGAATCACATAGTGTTATCTATTTTGTTTGAAGTTTCTATTATCGGGACCCTTATGGCGGGGGATGCGATTTTTGTGGGAAGCTCCCAAGTTATCCCATGTCGGGATTCCCACGTTGGTTCATGCTAGTCAGATAAGCTGGTCTGTTCTTATGGTGGGGAGATCCACTGTGGGTCTCACTGAATTTCCTTTAGAATAAATAGATGTTATCATATTCCTTATGATGGGGGGTCTATTAAGACCTCCCCATGTTGAAATTCTAGGTGAGTTTCTAGTATTGGATTAATAATAGGTAGTCTCATTCAGAGCTATCTAATGCCATGAACCTTTTCTGAGTAAAAATTGGGATTAGAGCATGCCCAATAGTTTTTTAAGTAAGGTTGTGGAAGTATTTTTTTGGGGTATGGTTTAGATTCGATATCTCATTTCTAGTAAGTTACATGGTATTCATTTGGTAATGTCTAGGGTGTTTCAGCTCAATAGGTTGGATTTTTCATCATGAGAGTTCCTTTATTTTGATCGATCAACTGGAGGTGTTCTGGCTTTTAGGGTCAGAAGGCACATAGTGGGGTGTCTATTCTGGCCTCCCAAGTTCAACATGTAAAACTATTTTCTAGTTTTGAGTATTCATTCTTCCTTCACCATTGATGTTTTTTGGGATTCTCCTTGAGATGTGGAGGATTATTAGTTTTGTTTTTAGATAAATATTTTTTTTGGATTTCTAGAGGCAGAAATATTTATGGTGGGGTGAATTTTCACACCCAGGTTTTTATTTTTTTTAGACCCATTTAATTTTGGGTTTTGAGTTTTCTCACAGGAATTGAGTGTGATGAGTCTAAATTTTTGAGGAATTGGTCTAGATTTTCCCTTGGGTCCTTTGAGTTTTTGTAGAAAACATACAAGTTTCGGGTTTACAGATTGATGTGCACAGTTGGCGCACAGTCTGTCAAACTGTGCTCCATTCTACAGGTAACTGTATCGCATGTTAAAACATTTTGACATAAGATACCACATTGCTTCAGCACGGTATGTCAGGCTATGTGGGATAACCATGTGTGATGTTCATATCATTAAAAATTTTATAATTACCTTTGTGTCCTTTTTGTTATTTAACCCTAATCCCACCCCCATTCACCCCACTCGAGGTTTTATGCCATGGTAGCCTTATCCAAGAGCTCCTAGGCTCATTGGGATCCTTTTATTTGGTGTTTTTGGCATGTAAACTCCAATAAATCTCCAAGTAAGTTCCTCCAATTTCAATTTCATCCTCTTTTCTAGGGTTTCCTTCATTATTATTTTGGGTTTTGTTTGTCCAAAGGGTAGGGTGGTCTTCATAGGGTCTGTTATTGTTTATTAAGAATCGATTTAGATGTTTATGGTTTAATATTTCCTTTATAGGGTTCGATTGTAGTGTTTTTGTGGTTTTACACCATTTTTTGGAAGGTACTACACTTGAGGTAGGTGGTTCAATTATCTATAATTTTAGGTGATTTGATTTTCTTAATTAGATAATTTTTACATGTTCAATGTCTTATTTTTGTGTTGTAAAATGTGTTTTAGAAGATCTTATCATGCTTATGTGATGAGAATGGATTTTATAAAAGAAAATGGATATGTTTTTCTGTGTGATTTATTGTGGTGTTTCATGGAGGTGTTTTTTGGGTTTTTTATAGGGTGTGAATCATGTTTTCAAAGTCACTTAAGGTTCAAATGAGTTTGGAAGTAGGGTTTTAAATGAAAATAAAATACTTTGGCATATTGTATTTATTATGCACTATTAAACATGTATTTTAAATTTTCTAAATAATGACAATAATTTTTTAAAAATTATTTTGGTTTATGTGTGTATTTAAAAATGGGCTTGGCCCATGGAATTAGTTGATCAATGGTGTAATTTTCTTCTGCTTTGTCAAATGAGGATTTATTAATTGTGTAAGTGATTGTAAATGTATTTGAAATTGATTTTTGGTGTGTGTAAAATGGAAAGTGGACTGGTTTATGTAAAATGATGATTTCCTAGTATGTTTATAGTGCTTGGTATGTGTATGTGAAAAAGTGTTTTGTGTAACATGTGAAATGGGATTGAGAACAAAGGAATACTGGGTATCTAAGTGGGAAGAATAGAACTATTGTCTTAGTGATAAGAAACTAGCTTATCCCAGTTTCACTTAGCTAGATTGAGGATTTCAACACTAACTAAACTATGATGATGATTGATCACCACTAAAATTTTGGATGTTACTTCTCTATAGTGGCTCATGCATGAGGATGCTGACAGTTGTGGTTAATATGTTTCATTTCACCGAGTTATGAGGTTTTAGTGACTCACTCGAGCTAGATCACCCTTAGATATTTACCCATGGTGCTCTCTTGTGAAATGAGAATTTTGTGATGTGGTTCCATCTATTAGCATATAGCGTACCTTGAGTGTTTTTCATTTTAAAGAGATTTTATTTTAGTAAAATTTTCATTTTTTTAATGTTACCTTTAAAGGAATAGTTTTGAAAATGTTTCCTTAATGAGAAGGTTTGATTCGAAGGTGTTTTTCCTAAGCAATGTTCTTATTGTAAATGTTTTCTTTAAAAATGTTTAAAATTCTTTTACATGAATGATCATGTTAATTTATATTTTAATGTTATATCATGTAATCATTATTTTTGGGTGGAATCCTACTAGGATTTGGGTCACACCCTATACACACCTTTGTGTGTATGTATTCTTTGTTTGTATATCCTAGGTTGAGTTAAGATGCAATGTAGTGCCTTCAGTTTCTAGAGTTCCATATCGTGTAGGTGTTAGTACTGGTGTCTTGAGGGTGATGCCCCTATTTTCACATGGAAACCTTAGGTTATCATTGAGTTCCCTTTCTAGTTGTCGTATTTTCAGTTTTTGGTTAGTACTGTTAAACCTTGATTTTGAAAATTTATTAAACTTGTTTGGGTTTGGTCATTTATGGTTGTTCTGTTTATTTTTGTAGATCATTTATTCTTGTCTAAATGGGTCAAATAATTCCTAATACATAATGTTGATACCCTTGCACTTGTTTCTAGCCTTTGGGGATCAAGAATGCCCCTTAGGCCATGCCATGAACCTGAATGGGTGTCAGGTTGGATGAAACTCCATCTTGGTCCATGACATTTATCCATTGATAATATTATTAAAAATATTTATCATTCTATCGATAATATTTTTATTAATATTATTTTATATGTTATTATAAAAAATTCCAATGATTAATATTTGTTTTTAAGTTATTTTTTAAATAAAATATAATGTGTGGGAATTCAAATATTTATTTCAAAAAATTTATATTTTATTTATTAATATATTTTTATATATAATATATTTATTTTCTAATAATTATAAAAATATCTTATATGAAACTCAAAAAAACTAACGTTTTATTTGAAAAGAAGTATTTAAATATAATTTAAAAACATGTTCAAACTCAGAAAAATATAACTCTTCAAGAAATATGCTATAAACATTTTCAAACCCTAAGAGACATTAAATGAAACTCTTAAACTCCATCTGCAATATATTTCTATCAAACATCAGATTTCACTATAGTGGTTCACATTGGAAATGGGGTATATTCATTTAATCCATGTTGTATGAGATAATGAATGACTGAATAAATCAAGATGGGGGTGAATCAAGTTCTTAAAAATTTCTTCGAGAAAATGTAACCACCCTCTTCATGGTATCTATGTTTGACTTTATAAATTAAGATTATATGTAGAAAAAAAAGAAAATATAAATAAATTAAATTTAACAAAGATATTTATAGTGGTTCAGGGAAAAAAATATCATAGTCTACTCCACCAATGCTCTACTCCTTGAGCTTGGTGATTTTCACTAAACAACCCTTTTACTTAGGGATCCTAGTTGAGTAAAAGATGCTTTCAATTATTAAAAAGGTAAAATAGATTTAAACTAGGATATCCCTCTAAAATACCCATCCATGGTGTTAAACAGACTTATACAAAGAGTGAAAACATAGTTAATAAGAGATACATGATTTTCAAAAACATTTGCAGCATACAGTTGCAGGCGGAAACTGACAGTAGATGAAGATTCATCCTGAGAAAGTATAATCTTCATGTGTACTTCAGTGTGATATTCAGTGAAACATACAAAGATGATAATATTATCACTAGAAAAACTATTTCTCAATATTTATATATATTCAGAAATCAATAAGGGAAAGATAAAAATCCTTACTTTTTTCCTTTTGTTCTAATCTCTATTTGAGTTATAACTAACTATTCCTTTTATATACTATTTAAAACTTAAGAATTGGTTAACTCTAATGGTTGAATAAGACATGTAATGATTCTGATAAGATAGAAAACATAGAGGACGTGTTAGTTCTTTCCAAATATTGAATTCCTTTTGTAATCACAACATCATATATTTTCTCATTCTATGAATTTTCCTCTTTATTGTAAGTCTTGCATAGTCTAATATTTCCTCAAAAGGATAATCATATTCTAATATACTCAAAAGGTATGAAATGACTTATCATAATATTAGCAATGTAATCATTATGATCTATAATACTATATCTTCGTAAGATATTGGCTAAATATACTATTCATCACAGAATGTCTTCCATAAGATAATGTGACTTGTCTTTATAAGATATTCAGTCTTCAATTAAGCGTAAGAAGATTCTCTATCATAAGAAAAAGTTTTAATTTTCTTAAAATTATTATGTATATAAATATTCTTCTACAAAGTTCTTTCATATTCTCTTTATGACTGAAAGTTCTTTCATAAATCAATTGAACATCGTAAGATAACATCTTATGTGATACTTTATGATTCCAAGAAACTGAATATGTTCTTTGAATCTCGTAAGATAAATTACTTGTATGAAGTTATATAAACACTTGATCACATAAAATAAGATAATTACAATCTGAAACACTCAACAAACTTGTTATAATAAAATTAAGGGTTTTTTGAATCATCAAAACAAATAATGTGGATATATATAGGAACACTATACTCTTTAAAAAATATCACCATTTTTTATGATAAAAAACCATGTAAAGGAAAAAAAATATTTTATACTAGATTCAACATTTCATAATAGATGATTTTTTCCTTTCCATTCTTCTTGTTTTTTTCTCTTTTCCCCTTTTTGGAAATTAGAAGCAATTTTGGAATACAGGTGAAATTTTTTATTTTTATTTCTTTATCCTTATTTTTTGATATTAAAGAGATGTATAATATGGGAATTTTTTAATATTTCCCACATATGTCAATTAATAAAATATATTTTTTTAATTAAGGATAGTTCATATTGAAATATCAATATAACAAGATAATACAACTAAATATTGATTGAAAATTATGATATGGGAACACTAACATGATAAATATAAAGGCATAACAATGAGTAACACACATAGAAGCATAAAAAGGTAAAGGTAGTTAGATTATTCAAGTAAAATCATAAGGTAAAATGTCATAAACATCCAAAGAAAATGTTAAATAAAACTAATACATATGTTTAAATTCCATAAGATGTGGCATATTTTAAATGTTTTTTAAATTCCCACCCCCTAGGAAACTAACATCATGAATGTGAAAAATGATGAGTATCCACTATTGTGCTAAAAAAACTTTTGATAGGTGGTTTCTTGAATGAGAGTGGTTGGTTGTGAGGTAATGACGATGAAGACAGAGTAGCGTCAGCTGTTATACCAATAATATCACCTAACATCAGTATGGAAGCTCCAAGACTAGCATGATCTTTATGAGGAAACCTAACTAGTTTTGAATAAATATTGAAAGATACTTGCTATGGTCTCACTAAATCATAGTTATCTGCATGAATAATGGGGAAATTTAAAAATTGGTTTAGGTACAAAGAAAGATTTATCTTTAGTAAACATTTGAGGTTCCCTTTGGCAATCCTATAATAGATCAAAGGTTTCTCTGAGATGTTGAGAGTTATGTGGGTAATGATAAAAAATTTGGGGTCCAGGTAACCTTCTACCACACATTTTAAAAATAGATTCTCTATAAGAATCAATCATTTTGACCATGTTGTTCTTTCAATAATCTAGGATATTTGTGAAACCATTCTAAATCCAATGAGAAAATATTCTATTGATATTTTAGAGGTCTCATTTTTTATAAAAACTTGCTATTAGGTTCTTTAAGACTTCTAATTTATTATATGTCATCCCCATGAAAGACACAATTTACTATTCCATAGAGGATTTATGTCTTTTGGGGATTTTACAAACATGTGAATTTCAACTTCATCACCATCAGATACATTCTGCCAAAGATTTCTCACTACTGCTTCATGAAGGTCTTTAAAAATATTTTATATATCCCTGAAATTATTTGAAAATGTACTAGATAACATTTGTAAGAGATTAACAATAAAACTTACATCCTTCTTGTCTTGTATAATGTTTTTCTGAGTTTCTTCAAGATTCTTATCAAGCGTATAACAAATCACATTTGCTAAAATAGCAACTATTTCCTTCATTTCTACTAGAAACCTTCTGAATTCATCAACAAATTTTCTTTTGAAATTTTGACATACCAATCTTATCACAAATTCACCTTGATGATAATCAATAGATATAGTTATGAATTATACCATTGTAGATAACTACATTATTCTTAATTGAACAACCAAACTATGAAAATCACCATTAGGAGGTCATTCTGAAAATATTTCCACAACAGATTGTAAAAATAATCCTAATTCTTGAACATTGGCTTGGGAGGCCATCTGTCTACATAGAGTTTTTATTAATTGATGTGATTCAATGACTTAGACCCTTAGGGTATTAAATTCAGATGATAATCTTAAAAGACTCTATTGTAGCCTTTTTAAAACAATCCTTTCAACTTATGGCCTTTAATTATTTCATTTTTCTTTTGAAATATGAGAAATCCTTTCCTGTTGAACTTCATTACTTTATTCTTGAACTGAGTGATTTTAGGAATTATTGGGTACTGCATCATCATGAGGAAATTCTTAGGAAATCATTCTTTGGATGCTTTCTTCGGCTATTCAATCCATTTCTTGAGAGTGAGATTAAACTATAAGTTGAGATGGTTTGGACCTTATAGATATTTTCATGTCATAACCAATTGAGAACATTCACGTGATGGCTACGGGTGTCCTTTTTTGTGTATCTTGAACGGCTAGAGAGGAATAAGTAATATTCTCCTAAAAAATAGTTTGAGGACTTGTAGGTATACCAATCATAAATCTTCCTCCTAAATGGAGATATTCTAATTCTTCAATCATAATTTTTCAAGTCTTAGACCTATGAGAAAATTATTCTATGACAATTATTGTCGTATCTTAATATGAATTCTCCCCCTAAATCTGAGTAGGGAAAATTTCGGGCATTGAACAATAAGAATCAACTTTATAAAAAAACATCCTAATACAAGACACTTTTTCCTAAAACAATCGGATTCAAAATTGTCAAACCATGACATGGTGTTTCATTATTGATATCTAAAACAACATCAGTACCCCCAATATATTATATTTAATATTCTTTCATACGGGTAGAAATTGGGATAATTGTTTTTAACATGGCCTATATATCTCATGAAATATCATGATAAGTTTATTGATTTTTCAACCATAAGAAAATAAATCAACGAAGATTATTGAAAAATGATTTTCTCAATCTCACTATTTATTTGAGAGATTCTAGACTGAATGAACTTGCCCAAGTTTTTTCATTCTGGCCCTCAGTTCTTTACTTGATTCTTCTCAATGACAGCAGTTCCGAAAAGTGATTTCATAATTGAAGTAGGAGTAATTCCATCCATAGAAGATAAGGAGAAATTGAAGAAGGGGTATCCTTTATGTATAACTTTCAACATTTCAGTAAGCTTGACAGAAGTATGTGAAAACTCATTATAATTGAATTTTTATGCAACAAGGTCTTTATTTTCACCGAAGTGAAACACAATAGATTCATAGAAGTAAAAAAATTGTTTCTTGAACACTTCTGAAGTTCATAAATCATCATATATGTATTCCCATTATTTATGATTAACAACCTCTTTTAACATAATATTAGTTTTTTCTATCCATTTGAAATCAATGGATCTTTCGCTTAAAAATTTTCGGGATATCCTTTGATATTACTTTTTTTTATTGAGGAATCAACATAAGATCCTTTAATTTTCACCATTTTTAGAAATATTGAGGGACTTTATGGTTGATAGGAAAGGGTCACAGGGGTTCAAGCAGAGAGAAAAAGGGTTAAAAGGGTTTTAGAGTCGTTTCATGTGTAGAGTCGATACTCAATCCTTTTTTTTCATAGTAATCGAGGGGTCGCACTATAATGTCTGAGTAATTATAGAAAAATATAGGTGATGTGACCTATTGGATGTGATCATTACTAAAAATATAGGCAAAAAAAATATTTAAATAAAACATATAACATGCTTACTCTATATATGATAAATATAAAAGAAAATATTACGTTATAAAATTAAACATCCCCAATTCTGATATAATAAAATGAAATATTTCAGTAGGTAGAGGTTTAGTAAACATATCTACTAATTATTTTTCCAATCAAAAAATTTATAAAGAGATATCATTTTTCTGTGTGTGATCTCTTAAAATATTATGTCTTAAATCAATGTACATTATTCATAAATGGTTCATTGTATTCTTTGAGATATAGATAGAATTAGTGGTATCACACCTAATGGGTACAAAATTGAAGTTGAATAAATAATCTATTAATGTTTGTTTCATCTAAATAACCTATATACAAAAAAATATTATGAAAATATATTCAGATTCAGCAGTTCAAAGTGGTAGGAAATGTTGTTTTTTTACTTGACAAGACATGATAGACATAATAAGAAAATGAAAGTTTCCTAAGATGCTCTTCAATCTAATCTACATCTAGAAAAATTGACATTCGAGTATGAAATCAAATTAAATTCATATATTTTTATAAAAAGTAGAGAAAGTATTATTGTTTTTTATAAATATCTTAAAATTATTTTTACAACACTTAATGTGCTTCTTTTTTATTATATTGAAATCGTGGACAAAGACATATAGAGAACATAATGTTTGGTCTACTTGAAGTAAGGTACAACAAAGTTCCAATGATTCATCTATTAATATTGTTTTCAACTAGTTTTCTAGTCTCATCTAGGTCAAGTTTAAATTTTTAACTCATAGGACTTGATTAGGTCTTATTGTTTTTAAGTACAAACATCTTAAATAAGTATAGTATGTATTTTATTTGATTTAAAAAATTTCTGAAGTCTTTTTGATAAACTAGAAATCATATAAAATAGTTTAGTTTACCCATCATACTCATTTAAAATTATTTTATAATCTGTTTTGAAAATTCATGAAATAAATTTTGATTTGTTGAACTGAAAGTAACACCATATACATATATTTATACTAGCAAAATATCAGAAAAAGAAGTTTTCATAAATAACATAGGATCTATTATTCATACTTTAAAACCATTTGATAAAAGAAAATAACTTAATCATTTATACCATGCCCTTAGAGCTTGTTATGTCCATATAGAGCCTTAGTAAGTTTGAACATATAATTTTGAAAATTAGGATCTACAGAACTAGTAGGTTGTTCTACAAAAACTTCCTCCATTAAAAAACTATTTAAAATGGTAGATTTTATATCCAACTGATATAATTTAAAATTCATATAGGATTCGTATGCTATAAGTATTATTATAGATTCTAATATTTATATAATAGAAAAGGTTTCTTTATAATATATTCTTTATTCCTGATTATATCATTTGGAAACCAATCAATCTTTATTTCCTATTATTACACTGTGGCCATATTTATTGTTTCTAAAAAATCATTTAGTTTCAATTACATGATAGTTTTGGGGTCTTTCAAGTAATTCCCACAATTTATTTATTTCAAATTGAACTATTTATTATTGCATTTCTAAGATACATCTTTCATCTGATAAGGCTTCTTATATGGATCTAGGTTCTAATTGGGATATAAGGTAGATAATTATAATAAATTGCTTAAAATCATTCTAGTTCTTACTCCATCATCTAGGTTTCATATAATAGTTTCTAAAGGATGGTATTTAAAGTTTCTAAGTGTTATTGGTAACACACATTCTAGTTATCTACTGTCTTACATTATTGGATTTTATTTAAAGTAATCAAGTTCAAAATTTTCATTCTTTTTTTCATGAATGAATTTTTTTGGTCACATATTTTTGACTAAATCATTTTTATCATTAATTTGAGTAATTTTGTGATCAAAATGATCACTTTCATTAAATTTCACATGATATGACTCTTCGACAATCCTTTAACTTTTGTTGAAAGTTCTATGACATTTGGATGTAGTAGAGTAGCCTAGGAATATAACTTCATCAGCCTTTAGATTTAACCTTCCAATATTATCCTTGATGTTCATGATGTAAACTTTACATCCAAATACTTTAGAGTTTTCTACCTTGGATTTTTTATTATTTCAAAAATCATAGTGTGTTTTCCTTAAAATAGGTCATATCAGTACTCTATTAGTGACATAAAATGTTGTGTTAATAGATTAAACCTAGAATTTAGTGGGAAGGTTATATTCATATGACATAGTCCTAACGATTTAATGAAAAGTCCAATTTCACTTTTTGAAAACACCATTCTGTTGTGGTGACCTGAAAGTAGAGAATGTATGTTCAATCCCTTACTTAGAGATGTAAGAATTAAATTCATGATTATCAAACTCACCTACATGACCACTTCTCAATGGTATGATTTTGACATCCTTTTTGTTTGTCACAAGTTTACAAAAATCTATCAAAATAGAACGGTATTCAATTTTAAATTTTAAAATGTAAACCCATGAAAATCATGAATAATCAACATCTAAAACATAAAAAACTGACTTAAAATCAAGACTTTCAGTTATAGTTTTTCCCAAAAATACATATGGATAATATTAAGTGCCCTAGAAGTAGTAACTTACTTAATAGTTTTTAAAGATGACTTATCTTGATTTCCCATTTGGTATGGATCACAAAGTTTATTTTGATCCAATTTATGATTAGGAAATTCAAAAATGAAATAATTTTTGTAGAATTTTATAAATTAATGAACGTTGTAGTGTCCAAGACTTCTATGCCAAGTCCATGATTCATTAATTTTAGTATTTAAGATATTTACAGTTTTTTCTACACAAGAAAAGATATAAATTCTAAACATTGTCTGTTATGGGTGCTTTAAAATTTTGATATTTATATTTAAAAACTAAGTAGAAATTATTTGAAAAATCAATAGAATAACCATCATTACAAAGTTGAGAAATACTTATTAGTTTTTGCTTCAATTATTTATCCTAAAGTACATTGTTGATATGGATAGACTATGGATTTCCAACTGATCCAATGCCAACTATCTTTCCTTTTGCATTGTCTCCAAATGTGACATATCCTCCATATAATTTGGATAGATAATGTAAGTATGAATAATATCAACTAATATTTATTGAACAAACAATATCCATGAACCATTTTTCATTGTTGTTCATACATTTAGTTTCCTATAATTACAAATCAAACAACATATTTTTTTGGTACCAATTTTTTCTTGGATCGAAAATGTTATCTATAAAAAATATAGGTATCCATACTTGCTTATGTTTTCTAGTAAACTTTGTAGTTTGTTTTAAAAAATATTTTAAAAGAAAAACATTTTTAATTCCACCAATTTTAAGATTCTTTAAATCAAGAATATTTTAAAAATTTCATACTTTTTTATAAAGAAAATAGGTAAATTTAGGAAGATATTTATTTTTTGAGTAGGGAACAAATGATTTTATGTGAAGCTTAGATTTTTTGAATTGGATTCAAATTCCTAATATTTATTTCCCTGGTTGATTTTCTCAATAATTTTGTTTAAATAGTCTTGTCCTTTTGGAAAAACACTTATAACATATTTAAAAATTTGAACTTCCTTTTGAGGGTTTTCAATTTTTTAAACTTATTCACATTCAAGATAGTAGATTTTTCCAACTGATTTTTTCAGGTCTAGAATATGATTATTCTGATTTTATTCCTCAAAAAATGATATTATTATATGATCACTAAAGGGATTCATTTTTATTCTTTAAACATTCATACTTAATATCCAATATGGTTTGATATTCATTCAACTATTTATATGAGAAATTTTCATTTTCTGATTCACATTAATTATTAGAATAATAATAGTGTACCTCATCTAATTTTTCCATAAAGCATGTGATGAAATTTTTATTTGTGGATTAATCTTCTGATTATGATGATAAACATTTTTTAGAATCCTCATAATTATTCATGCTATCCCTCATATCATTCTTTAAATTCTTATATCTATTCTTTCTGAAGTACTTCTTTCCCATATTCTAGTCATCCTTGATTTTTGGACAGTCATGCTTGATGTGACCTATATTTTGTAATTCATAGCATCTCAAATCCTTAGATTTACCACCATGATTTCTATGATTTTTGAAGGGTCTTCTAAATCCACACCTCTTGTTATATAATTTTTAGAACTTTAGGGAAAATCGATCAAGCTCATCATTTGATTCATCATTTCTTGAGGGATCTTTTTCTTTCGATGATTAAAGAAACTTGTATACTTCTTCTCTTTCTATCATCTTTAGAGGTATACAATTTCAAGGTATTTTTTTTATTTTTGATCATGTTTATATTTCCCTTAGTATTTTCGATTTCTTCTTCATTTTTGATAATATATTTTATTTTTAAGTTCTTGACTTAAATAGATTGTCTAATAGTAGCCGAGTTTCCACTCCATTTAGTTGGTAATACTCTGAGTAATTTCAATACTTTTTTAGGCTCAGTGATAGGAATTCCTAGAGTAGTAATATTTTTCACAATCTTAGTGAGTCTTCCACTTATTTGTGTAATACTCTCTCCACAAACCATTTTGAAAGTATCAAATATAAGCATGGTTGTATCATATCGAAGAGTATTCATATAACATCCCAGGTAAATAAAGAATATGAGATTTTCATATTTATTAATATTGGTGAATTAAAAATAAATTTTTCTTTAAAAGGGATGCTATGTTTGATGGAGTACCCAACACACAACAATGGGTTTCTCTGAAATCTTTTGTTACACACAAGGATGAGTCATACTAAAAACATTATAGTACTAATATATTAATATTATATTTAAATGATAGTTAACGCCAAACCGTTGTATTGACATGAATGAAAATAACTAACCATATTATAATGAAACATGTTCTTTAAATGTTTTTACATTTATCTAATAAAATTTAAAGGCATAAAATGAGAATTAATCCAATTTTATGCAAAAATACTCTAATATTTTTAAAAGGTAGTTTCACTACCTTTTGATAGAGAACCCTTTTTAAATATAGTTTTTGTCACTTTTATATGTTCCATTTGAAAAAATAAACTTTTTATTTAGAATAAATACATCAAAATTTACTTTGGGTAAATTTTTGGTATTTTTCGGATAAAGTTCATTTTATAATGAATAGTGAAAAATACTGCATTTTAAGTCAAAACTGTATTTTCATATAATTTATTTATATAGGTATATTGTACATTTAATTGGTTTTAAATTTTAATTAGATTATATTTTTATAATTTAATCTAAATTTTATCATTGTAAGTAATTTCAATTTTAAATTGGTCATAAAGACATGTCAATCCTTTGATAGTTATTACTTCTTAAAATCCAACGTTTTGATTTTGACAACGGAAATTAATTTTAAATTAATTTCTACAATTTTTTTGTTTTTAATTGGGAAAAATAGATTCCATATTTGGAATATGGATGACCAAATTTTGTAAATAGGTACCTTTTATTTTTAGAAATTATGAATAGTAATTTCAGTAATTAGTTTATTTACTATGGTTAAAGGGTAATTCTCTTAAATAAGGGTAAAAAATAATTTAATAATAATATTAAAATACAATAACATGTGTTATAATCCTATTTTATGGGATATTTTTGACCATGTACATCCTTGGGTCTATTTTGGGACCCCATGGAGCCACTGGGATGTGAAAATGACATTTTATAAGAATTAATTTAAAGTAATGAAAAATGAAACATAAAGATGCATATTTTAGTAAAACAATTTTCATATGGGTTTATATAAGTAATATTTTCAAATATATATATATATATAATAATTATAAAGATAAATATATTTCCTACATCATGGTATTTTTTTTATAATTTTTAGAAATCAAATAAATAAATTTGTTTATGACACAATGATGATGTAGTGTTTACCATATTAACAAATGATTTAAATAAATGAGATTATAAATATTAAAATAAATTCATTTTAAGACTTTTTATGCCATAAAAGAATTTTAGGGATGATTATTACTTTTTATATTTGAATTAATTATGTTTTAAAAAAATAATCAAGTTGTTATGTTTTTTTTAAAAAGTCATGATATGAATAGTATAAAAATTGACATAAATAAGTTTCTAAAATAAATACTATTTTATTAAATTATATGATAATAGTAAAATGTAATATTTGGCCAAATTACTGAGATAATGTTTAAAATGTAATTAATTAACCACTTTAGGTTTTATTATAATTTTATAGTAACTATATTAACCATATAGTATGTATATAGAAGAAGACATGGTAAGAGTCAAATTAGTTAACTATGGGTCAATGCTAAAAGATAAGGTTAAATTTGTGACCTAAACTTGTCTAAAACCTATTGGTTGAGATTTTTTAGACCCCAAATCATCTTATTTTATATATAAATTACTTTGGGATGATTTGAAACTGAAAATCATTTTATAATAAAATAATATTTCAATACCTTTCTAAATTGCCCCTCCTCCCTCTTATAAAAGGGAATCACCTCCACCCATTTAATCACACCTCTAAATAACCTTGGATCATCCAAACTCAGATAACATAATCTCACAACATCCCTATATTCCTCTGAAAATACATACCTTGTGCAGAAGGCTATTCAAGAAAGCCTTTAGGCTCAAATCAATAGAAGATACCTGATTTAGAGGTAACTTCTTCTCTCAAGTTCATTTATTTTATTTTCACGCTCAAATCCCTACGAACTTATAATTATTTGATGTAATAGCAACACAAGTATCCTTAATATGATAGGATTTTTTATGATAATTATTCAAACTACACTTACACACACCTCAATCAAATGGATACGAACATACTGTTTCTATGTACGACGATCTACTGCCTCACAGAATGATGATTATTCGATTTTCCCCTACCACCTATCATGGTGGACATTATGATGGAACTGTATTTACATATGATATATATTATATTTATATTTTCTCTATTATACTGTTATTTTTATTTACAAACATACATTTATGCTTTTCATGATGTGTAAATATGATAATTTAATTTAAGGAAGTGCGGACTACCACCCCCTTTAAGTGATATGACTAGTTCATGAAATAAATGGAACATATAAAAGGTGGAATTAATTAAATTATGTAACATATATATCATATGAAATTATATTATAATTATAATATACATATGTATCATTTAGTTTTCATATATTTAATATGACAAATATATAAAAGTAGCATTCATGCATATGTACGACTTACTGTCTCCATGAACGGTGCATTTCATTTCATATCTCCAAATGTTATGGAATTTTATTAATACATATTAAACATGATATATATGATATTTAAATAATTAATACTATTTTTGAGATAATTTACTTTTTACCACATGGACAATTTGTAATTATAACAAGATCATTTTCGACTCAAGTACCCAATATCAACAAAACAATTGATATTAACTTAAATATTTATGTAATTTTTATAATATTGTAATAATAAATATTAAAGGGATAATAAAATTTAAAAAATTTATTTATAAAGTATAAATTAAATTAACTTTATTATTTAGGAAGAACAAGGAACATATGTGACGAATCGGACTCAAGGTAGGATAACTTCTTAACCAAATTTCCCATCTTTGGGTTAATCTTATAATTATTGATTGTGTCATGCTACGATTATGTGAGAAATAAATTTTTATTTTATATCTTGTATTTATACTTGATTTATGTGTAATTATAGTGAATACACATAATTTTTATATTTTTTTTATAAAATGATATTTTTAAGGAAACTTCTTAACCCAATTTTCAATTGTTGGGTTTTATGCATACTTCGTTGATTATATTATGCCAAGATTATGTGTAGAATCACTATTTATATATTTATGTTGTAATTTCCACTTCCCTTTTTGTGTATATACAATTACTATACATAATAACCCCGTTGAGAAATTCTTATGTCATTTAAACAAACATTATATGGGAAATCTTAATTCAATTTCAATTCATTGAGTTAAATATCCATGTCATTTGTTTTGATTTTACAAGAATATTTTTGAATGAACCATGATTATTTTACATTTAATATCCACTTATATTGAGTGTGTTTATATTTTTAACACATAATTATGTCATTTAATTATCTTTAATCAAATGATACGATCTTTGTAAGGGACTTCATCTCAATCTCCTTTCATTGAGGCATATCATGATGTTTTGCACCTTTATTATATTATAAAGTATATATATAACTATTTGACTCATTATATCACGAATTAGTATATTATCATGATATTTAATGATTTGATTGATGTTAATCCTTAATTATTTTTATTCAAGAGTTTCTCAACTGGAAAAGGTTTCTTTAACTAAAATATCATTTTTTATGTTTCAAAGATTTATTCATTTAAAACATTCTATTTCATGTCTATGTTTTCAAAATAGTTTTTAATAATTTATTTATATAGACATTAATCTTTTAAAATGATAATTTATATCAATGGTTTCAATGTGTAATGGGACACTTTTATTCAAAATTATATTTTTTAAATGTTTTAAATGATTTTGGAAATGGGTTAAATATTTCTATATCTTCAAATGATCTCTTGTGGTTGCAGTATGGAAATATTATTTTTCATTTATGTTTGTTTTAAGAGTTATGATAATTAAATGATTCTTAGAAATTTTACAGGTGGTTATGTTATAAACCAAGATGAGTGGTTACGTGATAAATGAAATAATGGGTGATTCTTCAATAAACCAATGAGGGTGGTTATGTTATGGCCTCCAATGCATTGGGTATGGAATTAATCCATATAACTATTCCATTTAGTGATATGTGTGGAAGTCTATTGTATGGTTTTTCTATTTAAGTATGTTTATTTCCCAAGTTACCTTTATATGTTATATGTTTCTTTCAATGGGCTTGTGGTAATCTTCTGGTTACAGAAAGGGTAAGAAATGATCTTATATTTAGTGAAGTATATTTACCACTTATTAAAGGTGAAAAGTTTTAATTTATAATACTGTATTCATGGTTTTCATGATATCCCAAGACTAATAGTTTTTATTCTTTATCTATCCCTTACTGAGATTTTTATGCTCATCCCTTGTTTTGAAATATTTTTCACAGGACATAAAGAAGAATAGAGTCAAGAATGGGATCAAGGAAAAGTTATGTTTTTAAAACATGAAATGGTGTCACATTTTGTTTTAAAGAGTTTTTGTTTTATAAAAAAAGGATAACGAGTAGAAGTGTCTACTTGTAATATTCAAGATGTTATATATAAGTTATGCCCTAATTCTCTAAATCTATAAACATGAAAACATCCTTGATGCGAATTAAAGTCAAATTATTGAATTATCTCTAGATTAAGTAATGTTTAATGTTGGGGCCTTATAATTCACATTTTTAGTGCCTTCATATTCCACCATAATAGTAGTCCACATTTGAGGTGCATCTGGTAATTAAGATATTCTGCTAAATTCATCTGGTCCTAACCCTCCAATGATGGCATTCATAGATCAAGATTTTAAAGTCATTTTCTTCAGTTATAGGATCCCATGTTTTAGGTTCTAAATTTGGAATTTAATAGGGCTTAACTACTTTGAGATATACTTTTAGACCAAGATTCTTTAGATAAATGATCATGTTATATTTCCAATAACCATATTTCTCACCATTAATCTATGAATCCCTAACCATTGACATAATTTCTCTGTTATTATCCATATAATACATTCGAGCATAGATTTTAAGACTTAAACTTTTTACAGTTGTGAACTTGAGAGTCACTTTCTCTAATACCAATTGTTTTCCCAAATAATGACTGACTGAATTAATCATGAGGTGGGGGGGGGGGTTAATTGATTTCTTAAAAATTTATTCAAGAAAATATAACCACCCTCTTCATGGTATGTCTGTTCAAAATTATTCATTATGGGTATATGAAGAGGAAAATAAAATATATAGAATGGAAATTAAACATAAATATTTATAGTGGTTTAGGGAACAAAAATCCCCTATCCCACACCACTAATTCTCTACTCCCTGAGTTTGGTAATTTTCACTAAACAAACCTTTTACTAGGGGATCCTAGCTGAGTATAAGTAAATTCTAATTAGTATAAAGGTCTAAGATATTTCAACCAAGGTATCCCTTTATAAGACCAATCCGTGGTCTTAAACACAGCCATACATAAAGTGAAAATATAATAAAAAAATGATACAATATTTGATAAAATGTTTATGGTATACAATTGTAAGAATAAATTGATAGTAGTTGAATATTCATCCTATGAAAAGATAATATTCAAGTATAGCTTGAGATGATCTTAATTTCAATATATAGAGATGATAATCTTAGAATTAGAAAAACCAATTCTCAATATGTACATATTTTCAGTGTTCGACATGGGTAAGGAAAATAACCTTACTTTTTTCTTTTTTTTTTCTCATCTCTACATGAGTTGCACGTGACTATTCCTTTTATAAGAAGTTTCAAACTTAAGAATAGGTTAAATCTAAAGGCTGAATAATACATGCAATGATTATGATATGATAGGGAATAGAGAGTTTGTGTCTGCGCTGTCTAAATATGGAATTTCTTTTGTAATCGTAATGTCAGAGATTTTATTATTCTTTAAATTTTCTTATTTATGGTAAGTCTTGTGTAGTATGATCTTTCCCCCACTGGATAATCATCTTCTAATATGATCAAAATGTATGAAATGATTTATCAAGAGATTAGTAATGTAATAATGATTATCTACAATATCAAATATTCATTGGATATCAGCTAAATATACTATTTATCATATAATGTATTTTATAAGATAATATGACCCGTATTCATAAGATATTCAGTATTCCATAAAGCATAAGAAGATTGTCTCTCATAACATTATTAGTTTTTTCTTTTATTTGAATTATTTTTTCTACAAAAATTCATCTTCAATGTTCTGTCATACTCTCATTCTGTATGAATGATCTTTCATGAATCAATCAAACATCATAAGATAATGTATTATGTGATACTTTTTGATTTTGAGCAACTGAACATGTTCTTTGAATCTCATAAGATAAAGTACTTATATGCAGTGAGATAAACACTTGAGTATATATCATAAGATAATTAAAATCTGAACACTTATCAAGTTTATTATAATAAAATTATGGATTTTGTGAATCATTAAATGAAATAATGAAGATATATATTGGAACATTTTACACTTTACAATAGTTTACACACTTAGTCATGGAATGACCAAAATGGATAATAACATTTATAGTAGGCTCAAATTTACAGTAAGAAGTAGTTCATCCTAAATTTTAGATACATATAGTACTCACACTAGTGGATAGAAGTGACTGATCATCCCCTCCCATGATCTTGATTAATTTGAGCCAGATTACATTATTAACTATAATAACATGAAAAAATTATTACATAATTATATGATCACATTACTAACTACTAAATTATCTTGATTAATCTGAGACAAATTACATAAGTAACTACCAAAACATAAAAACTAGATTGCATACCAATCTGCAATTCCCTATACCAATATGAAAGAACATGAAGACTAGAAAATAATTCTACACAATATAAACTACCTCATGAAAACTAGATTACATAAAAAAGAACATGATATTACATACCAATCTATACGAACGTGAAAAGTAGAACATGAATTGAAAATAATATTAAAACTATATATTGTACCTTTCTAAAAGAATATAGAAACCAGATTACATAAAAATTTTTACTGCCTCATTGAATATGAAATTCTAGACTACATACCAAGAACATGAAAACAAATCCCACAATTTACTAATGGGAAAAATATGAAAATAATAGTTCACACCAATATGCATTGTCTCATTCTGTTAATTAATCTGAGCCAAAATACTTAGTCAATTTCCTAACTCAATGAATTGAAAAAAATGATACACATAATAATAATATAATATGAGGATATATCAAAAATAATTATACTGCTTCCATCCACCCACCCTTATATGCAGCCATTAAAGTGTCCTAGAATTACACTACATCATAAAATTCAACCCAACATCCACTGTCATCAGTTGTGAAGAGACCATAATTGAAAAACATTGACAAAATAAAATGAGGATCTGTCAAAAAGAGAGAACTATGATGTTACAATTTTAAAAAACTATTTCCATTGTGCCCAGTTCAGTGTAGACTATATCAATGGTTTCAGTAAAAGAATCCTAAAATAAATACAAAACTAACTAATAAAATTTTAATAAATAAAAAAAACTGGCATTAGAACCAGTTGATCATCTTCTTTCTTTGTGGAAGGAGCCCATGTAAAAGTGATTCTTCATCATTCAAAGAATTATGGTTATATAATTTTATTCATTGAGTAATGTTTTTTCTCTTAAAAAAGCCCTAAGAACTAGTTTATATGTATAATTAAAAACTGAAAATCTTACAAAAAATTTCCTCATCACATTAAACCTGGACCTTATAAAATGAATAAACTTCCTACATCCTTGTAGTTTTTTCATACCACACTGCCAGCTTTGAAAAAAAATTCAGATAAATTCATTATTAGAGTTTCTATGGAAAAAAATTCATCAACATTGATCCACATCAAATTAATATTTCCAGAATAAGAAAACAATCCTTTATCTACTATAAATAATCAATGTAATAACCTCTATATCATATAAGATCCACCTATCAAGCATGTCATAAATGTTAAAAATATAACCACAACAAGATCATGTAAAAAATAAATCAAAAAACGTGAAATGCAACCAGGGCATGATATTAGATGAACAATAACCTCAAATGCAAGTAAAATGTGTAAATAAAACTAAAAAAACCCCAATAGACATTTTATATCAGGAATTTACACTACTGAGTAGGGTTCCATACCAAATCATAAGACAATTATCAATATCTCACAACAAATCAAAAAATTAGACTAGAAACATACAACTGAACCAAGTCATAAAAAATTTAATACCATGAGATTCACATTGATCAATTCTAAATCCATGAAAAGAATGATGATTCCCATATGCTATAAAATAATCCAAAAAAATTAAAAAGATCAAAATGGGTATTGAAAATATATACCATAGACAAGATAAAAATAAATTTGTTTATGAGAAAAACCATGAAGTTATCCAAAAAACAATAAATACCACACCTTTGTAAATTTTAAGTCAAAACCTCCAATATTTTTCAATAATTATATAAAACCTCATAAAGGGAGATTCATACACTATTTTTATAGAATTTTCATTTATATAATAGGCATAAAATTCATCAATCCTCCTTGAATTAGATAGAGTTATAATTTTGTGAAACTAGAATCAATAAATTCATTATGCACATCAAATTTATTTTCCCCAATGGACTTAGTTAAAATGTTTTAAAATTTGAAAAAGGAAGAAAATTACAAGATGATAAACAAGACATAAAAATTAGAATTCTTAAAATACTGACCAAAAGTGATAACAATTCTAATTTTTTCATCCTTCATATATGAAAATATTTATCAAAGAAAATATAAAATAAAGAATATGGAATGATACACATCTGTAATAAGATATATAGTTTTTTCTATCAATATATTTGAATGAGTGAAAAAACAGTTTTTAGTAAGTCAATGAATAAGAAATGATGGTAAACTAAAAGTAAAAATTGTGAGTATCCCCATGAGTAAGATAATATTATTAAATGTTGACTTGTATTTTTTATTCATAGTAAAACTATGAATTTTTATTGATAAATTTCATTTAAATTATATTATCACAATATATCTTGAAATTACTGACAAGTTTTATATTTACCCGAGCTATTAAACCAAATAATCATTTAATATTCGAATTATAGACATTTAATGTTCAAGTTAAACAAAATAAACATTACTATATTGAAAATTCCATACACATATAATATAGTGACTAAATCATTATACCCTATGATGCCTTGTAAAGGGTTTCAAAGTATCTCAAATAGATTTTAACTATGAACTATAAACCACCCCAAACATTGCAGCATTGAGAATTGAAAAAATGATTGTAACTCTTCCCGAGGAAATATGATGAACACGTAAAGTGTTGTTAAGAAAAATAAAAGAATAAAAATAAATAAACCTAGAAACCATTACCAACACCAAATATTAAAATAGAGTTAAAAAATTGGTCAAGGATCAAAGATACCAAATCAACATCTTACTATAACTAACATCCAAAAAAATCAAAGAGGTTTAGACAAACAGATCACAACTGGGTTGCTACAAGATAAACCTTGGTAGATGAAAATAACAGTGCCCCGAGGAAGGAGAAAAGTTTGGAAATAAGAGGGGAGTCCATAGAGGGTAGTAAAAGACTCAATCTAGCTATTAAATTTAACCAAAAACCAAATCAAAATTTTTAATAAGGAAAACAAAATAGTGGAAAGTGAAGAATAACCATGGATTTGGTCCATGACAGGCTCACAAAAAACTGAAGTCGTTCTTATAAGGATACACTCTCAACATTGTATTTGGAAGGATAAGGGGTGGAAAAAGAGTATTGAGGTAAGTAATTTCCACCATTACCTCCATAGTGAGAGTGGAAGAGAATTTTTGAGAACACAATAAGGTAGAGGTGAGGAGAGGGTGAGGGACCTGAAGTCCACAAGGTGGTTTTGGATCCCAACACCGTGGTCAATCATCCATGCTTCTTCATCCAGTGGATTTAGGATCTTGAAACCCTAATTTTTTTATAAAAAATTTATAAATTACCAAATATATTCAACACTCAGACTAAAAGATTTGAACTAAAAAAATAATTATCTTTCGTATATTTTATTACCCAAAAAACATGGTATTTCAAAATATAAAGAAAAGGATTAATCCAAAGAAACTCAAAACTAAAATTAATTTGTTGATATGTAAATTTTATAGTTTTAAATAAAAAATTGTTCATATTTTTATAAGGTATTAATATATTTTATAGATAATAACAAAATTTTAAAGGATGTATATGTTTTTTTGATACTAGGTTATACAAATTTCAATTCATATTTATTTTATATACTTTATTAAAAATATAATATTCTCAATAATTTTTACAACATATTCTTCTTATAGTAAAATAATTATTGTTAATAATATTATTAATAATAGATTTATTTTGGGATAATTTTTTTGATATTAAAATGTTAAACTAATAAATTTAAATATTAAAGTTAAATTGTCATGTATTTAGTGAGTATCAAACGTATATATAAATATATAAAATATAAAAATGATTTAAAATATTTTCTTACAAAAAGTATTTTAATTTTTATTTAATGAAAAATACTGAAAAATTAAAAAACTAATAATATTTAGAGAAAATGAAAAATTAAAATCAATTAATGAGATATTTTTAATAAAACCCTAAAAAATGGATTTTTATTTGGGACATAATAATAATAATAATAATATAAAAAATTGGTTTTTCATAATTTTTTATTGAAAAAACATTTATTGTTACTAAATAGTTTATTATAACAACTTTTATTGATGGAAAATTATTTTTGGGTATTAGTTATTTTTAATAACATATTAATGTTTTAGTAAAAAAGTTGTTGGTATTATTTTGATAAAGTAATAGATTTAATTTTTGTAAAAAATATTTGTTGGTATTGAACAATCAATTTCAACAAATATATATATTGATAAAAATAAGTTTTGTTAATTATAATTAATACCAATAAACCTTAATATCTATTGTAATTTTTCATTTTTACCAATAGATTTATTATATGTCAATAAATTTCTACCGGTATAATTTTTTTATAGTGTATGATGCTTTCTCCTTTCGTGGTGCTCTTCATCAATATTGGTCTTGTTTGGCTATTGGTGATTCTAAAGGTTGAATATGATCTTGAATATTTTCTAGTCGTATTGATTTTATACTTTTCTATATATTTCTCTTATCGATTTATTCACTTTTAATGGATGTATTTCATCCATAGTGATTAGTAATCCATGGTGTACAATACTTAGTTTTATGCACTTTTGTTGTAATGTAAAACATATGAATGAATACATTGTCTTTTTATTGGTTCATATCATTTAGGGAACATTTTAAAATCATGTTTCAACCCTTATGACAGAATAGAGAAATATTCTTTTAAAGTATAGAAATAAATAATAATAATTGTAATAACAATAACAACAACAATAATGGATTCTAAAACCATGGAAATTTCATCGTATATGATAAATAAACTTCAAAAAAATAACAAAATCAGGATTTCATCAACCATAATAAATCCCAAGTGAATTAATAGGGAAATAAACTCTTTACTTAAATTAGGTGAATTAAATTACCAACCTTACCAATTCTCACTCACTAAGTAATATATAGAAGTGGGTAACACCATATGAACAACATATATATAAGAAAGGTATCTCGCTACCACTTTTAAAATGAACAAATCACCCTACACCATAATTTATTATATCTCAATTCAATCATCCCCACCAACTATTATAATTTACATTTGTGAAATCATATTATAACTTCATATCATTACATCTATACCGCACATTTATGCATACAAATCATAGCCACATCATCATCACATAGTAAGACTAAGTTTCATCACATTCCATGTAATTATAAACTATAATTTATGTGATTATAATCCATATAGACAAATACATATAAAAATCAAAGGCCATTATGAGCATGATACAAGCACATGTTATAAACTTAAGCTGCTAAAACCTGTATATACATGTTTGTAATAATTGAGAGACAATAAAACCAATATGAGAACATATCATATTATAGTTAGCTACTATAATTAGGATATGTCTATATACAATCTATATTTATAAGAGAGTGTAGGGTGAGGGAGTAGTTAGTCATATATATCCTTGATACCCAAGATGTTTACAAGACACCCAGAACCAAAGGCCAAATATGGACTTTGTTCACCCCAACAGACTCAAGTGGCAGAGAATAAAAAATATCATAACATAAGGAATATATATAACACACAACTATTATAGGTGAAAATATATATCTCTAGAACTAATATATAGATAAAATTCTATATGGAAACCTCACTTCCATTTTTAGGGACTAGAAAGATAAACTCATTTATAATACAAGGACCAAGATCCAACATTATAACCAATCATTTAATTTAATAATAAACTATTAAAAATTATGGTTAAATACACTAACCATGTAAATCCAAGGTGATTGTACATTCAAAATTACAATTCCAAAAATCAAACCATGATCTTATAACATTCACAATAACCAATTCATGCTTCACAAAACTTCATTTATAATTAATTATTATTTTTAAATTTCAATTATTCTAGGAATCTTCTAAACCTAAACCAAGGAAGAGATATATCCGTAAGGAAATGAGAATTATACATCAATTATAAATAATAACATAATGTAATAAATAAGAAATATAACACTAATAAAGGATCCTAATGTGATAAAAAATCCCAACATTATCCCTAACACATTTTATAACACCCTTGAAAATGTGATACTTAAAATACTAAATGTTAATACCCATGTTAACAATGAACACTTTTCTTTCTGAGAGCCTACCAAATTAGAAGTAAATAGTTATGTATACTTGTCTTGGAGTAGTTTTAGAATAGGTGACATCCTAATAAGATTCCTTAGGTGTGTCTGGGAATGGAAAAAGAAAACTAAAACAATTTGTGTTGGTCTATGGGGATAGTCATAAGTCATATAAATAACCTTAGTGGCTAATATACTATGCTATGTTGGGAAAGAAACCAAGGTAATATAAAAGAACCATGGGGTAATATGACCATGCGTATGGCCTAGGGAGTTTGGGTCTTGAAAAAATAGTGTCAAAGACCAGTTTTTATTTAGGATGCTAGGATATATAAAAGTTTGGACCATTAAAACCTGTGTTTTAGATGAGGATGATTGTTTGGAAAATACATTTCCCATTTAACTCTTTATTTTATAGGGTTGTATAAGATATGTTCATGTTTGGATGTGAATTATTTTTGAGAAATTTAGTTTCTATTTGAGCATTTCTTTCCTTGTATTAGGTTTTTATGAGTTATTCATGAGAAAATTATTAATAAGAATTAGAATTAAGATGATATATAGGGTTTCATAGTTTAATATAAAACATAGGGTAAAATTTTTATAGACTATGGGGACCCATTTGTATAGCTTCTGGTGAGACTCACATAATTAGTGAATGGTTTTGCATACTGTGTAGTAAAATTATGCGCGGTTGTAAATTTTTCCTTCATTTTAATTTTTTATTTTTTTCCCTTGGAGTTTTAATGTGTTTTTATTTATTTTTATTATTATTTTATGATGGATTGGAATGTTTTACAATTGTTTTAATGTTATTTATAGTGTGTTAGCTTGAATTTTTTTATGAAAAATTTATTCCCATCCCTATAAGATAATTAAATCTCATAAATTGGAAAATGTTTTTAAATAGTATTGTCTTTAAAATTCATTTGAGATGATTATAAAATATTAAAGTATGCATGTGAGGTTAGTGAAGGATTATTGAGATATTCAAAAATGTTTTAAATTTTGAGTTTTTTTAATGATGGAAAATCGATAAATTTTGAGTACTGAATGTAGCTTACAAATATTCCATAAAGTATGTTAATAAAGGTGTTATTTAAATTATAAATATTTTTAAAAAGTATTTTTGAAAGGTTTTTCTTATAAATTATAAATTATAGGGTTTTTTTTATGAATTAAAAATTGAATTCATTTGGGTATTTTGAGATTGACTTATTTTTATATAATTGGTTTTGTGATGTTTTGGATTTTATCTTTTTCATGATTTATCTTGTATTTATTTATTTTTAGAGTGACCCCCCACCATTTTTTATGAATTCTTGCAAGGGATATATGGGTGGTTCTTCACCAGGACATCATATGATTAATCAAAGTCTATCTGGGTTGATTGGTCCATCTGATCTGGTTATAGATCCCAGTAATCATCCTATTCTACTCTATCATATAGATTTCATTTGATAATTTTAGAGATTTGACCCCCCATATCCTTGGGAAATTTTATCCCTAGAAAGTGGTGTTATGGTTATAGGATATTGAAGGGATATTCATCCATCCTGAACTCCTTGATCCTATTAAGCTCAAGTTTTCAAACTTAATGCTGGAAGTTTTCAGTTGAATATAAAGAAAGTCCATTATTCAGACTTAGAAATAGAAGAACCATTCTTAGGATACAATCAAAGAATTTTTTATCCAGTAGTATTTCTCTAAAATGTTTAAATTATCAAGGGAGACAAAACTATATGAACTCCAACAACTATGATCAACCAATGTTGGATTATGTCCTCTATTTTATTGAACTTCTTCCCTATACCTTTAATCTATCCTCAAATGATTCCTTAAAAGCCTAATATTTTGGGAGAGTTATCTACCCAAATTTATTATTAGTGGTGTTTATGTTTGGTCTTAGAACCTATAAATATTTAACAAAGTGTTCCATTATAATTGAGACAAGCTTTTTTGGAGCACTATAAATGGTGGATATTTCACATATTCATGGAATTGGAGGAGGTAATTATAGTAATGGAATTAGGGAGTGATCTATGTATAACAAATCAAGTAGGAGCTCATGATCCCCAAATTTAACCTATAGGTATAAGAAATTGTTGTAGTACATGTTGGGGTCGAATCTACAAGGATCAAAGAAGTAACCTTTAGACCCTCAAATATGTTCGAGGTTTGGATAAGAAGTGGGAAAATTTGGTGAATATTTAAACTATGAAACTAAAATATGTATGTTCATAAGAGAATGGTATTTAATTTATGGACGAAAAACCTATTGATTTTAATTGAAATAATTAAAGAGTATGGGTTGATCCAAGGTTGTATTTAGGGTTAGGATGAATATAATTGTTTTTATATGAATTTTCAATTCAATAGTTCAATAAGTATTCAATCAATGAGATAATTACCCAATATAATTCTCTAATTTAATCCATACCCAATACCAAGGATAATAATCAATTCACATAGAGGATCATTTTCATGATCACTCTAAAGAATTGGATTTTATTAGAACAAAAAATGAGTAGTTGTTAAAGTCAGTGAAGAGGAAGAAAAAAATAAGTCAAAGAAAGGAACTCTAAAACCATAGAAATAATTTAAGAATTTAATAACATCAAATTAAAGGATCCAGACGTAGCGGATGTGTGGTAGTTGGGAGGACCCAACTTTTCTTTTTCCGTAATAAATGACCAATCCGTGATAAATACAACAATGAATAGAAATATCCATGGATTAAAATCAAATATTTAGATAAAGAGAAGAAAAGTGTCAGATCTATGAAAGAGGATAATTCACATAATGTTTATAATTAATTAATTTATTTCTGAATAAATTAAATACCTGGGTATTTGGTACATTCTTTATTGATGATATTTGATTGTCCAAAATGACCCTTCTGTATTGTCTTCATTGCACTCGTGAGGATATAAATTATAATTCCTCTCTCGGTGATCCAACCATTCTCCAATGGTCTCCAAACAATGTAACTCATTCTACAGGTGTATCACGATGAAGTGAATGTCTTGCGTCTATCGTTCTTGATCACTCATTCTTCGGTCTTGAAAAAAATCTCTCATTTTTTGGAGGGAGAGATGAGAGGAGTCAAGAGAGAAAACAATTTTCACAACAATTCTAAATTCACTAGGTTTGGCACAATATTCATACATCCTTATATATTGACATGGGGTTTCAATTACAATATTTAATTATGAAACAACAATTATATAAAATTAAAACTATTAGAGAAAACCCACACCACAATATAAAAATAACATCACCATTATTTGTGGTGAGAAAAATAGCACAAAACAGAACCATAAATGAAATCACGTGCCATATGATGATAATAATAATAATATTATTTCTTGTACCAAATGGATAAACATTACTAATCAACTTGAAAATAGTTAATTTGTCAATGAACACAGTCATGGTCAATTAAAACTCCTCTTCCATTTATTGAACACCTGAATAAAATATTTTATTCTCTTAAATAAATATTTTTATTTAGAAACTAGTAAATGAAGTTTTATTAAATGTTAAAATAAATAAATAAATATATTTTATTCAAAATTCTCTATATAACTATTTATTTAATTTATGTGATCATTTTAACTTGAATAAAATTATTCTTTGGTATTGAGAATAATATTTATTATATTAATAAAATTCAAATAGAATTTAATAGAAACCACCAGAAATACTTAGTGTGTGACCCTCTAGGATTATTTATCCTTGACATTAGGTGGGTTTGAATAAATTACAAGATTATTGTCTAGAAACAGGTCAAGGAACCAAAGATAAGAACTTAATGTCACATCGTCAACATCCACACATGAACTCTCAATGTGTAATATAATTCCTTTTTCACAATATCTCTTCAAGAAGGTTTCATGATAGTGTCATCAACCTATATGCTTGATAAGTCATTCTTTGACTACCTAAAATAAACTTGTCATTACACCATATCCATGGAATTTAGGGTGAAAGTTCTATTTCAATCAAAGTTCTGAGATATCAAATTCTATAAATGGAAGGGACAAATACTTCCTCAACTTATCCATTTATATCATGTCATTCACGATGCACCCAACATACCCTATTTCCTACCAATATATGGTGTGATGTATTTCATAAGTAAATCAAAATGTGCAAGTCATGACACATATTAATGATAATATTAAAGTATAAGGACCATTACACATGCTCATAAATATGAATATCCAATGACACCAAAACATGAAGCATTCCTGCTAGAGGGTCCGTTCTCATAATCTCTCATCTTGGAGATTACTAAGTGAGAATTTCATGAGAAGAAGTCTTATCCACTTATGATTACTCACACCTGGCGGTCTATATACCATGTGTCCTATCATAGTACGTCATCCAACCATAGTACTATATTTTAGAATATTTTCATAAAACTTCAAGGTTCTTATCATAGTGGAGAACAACTATGACCTTATTAATATGACAAATAATCTAGGACATTATTACATTATAGTAATTATTTAAAATGAACAATATTTAATATGATGTTTAATATTTAAATACATTAAATATTCATGTAATCAATGTTCAAATAGTTTGTTCCAGGACACCAACTCTTACAAGCTCCCATTTGGACTAGAGCCAATTGTCTATAACTTTAAGTATGCTAGACCTCACATGATGATCCTATTTCTCTTGAGTTAAGGGTTTAGTCAAGGGGTTCACCATGTTGTCTTCCACATAAATTCTACTCATTGAAACTTCACCACTTTGAGAAAAATACCTCAAGAGATGATACTTCTAAAGTATATGCTTCGTCCACTGATGCGACCTTGGCTCTTTTATGAGATCCACCACTATAGTATTATCAGAATATAGTGTGATTAGATATTTACTACTAGGTACCACATACAACTATTATATGAAGTTCTTCATCCAAACTGCTACTTTAGATGCCTTAGAATTTTCAATATACTCAAACTCTACTATATAATCTACAACCACACTCTTCTTTAATCTCTTAGAGCGCACAACACCTCCATTCAAAGTGAAGATGTATCCTATTTGAAACATCATGTCATCTTGATCAGTTTAGAAACTTGCATCTTGATATCCTCTAATGACTAGTTCCTCATCTACTATATAAACTAGAAACATATCTTTAGTATGCCTCCGATACTTACGGATAGTATTGACTACCATCCAATGGTGGTCACCTAGATCAAATTGATATATTTATACCGCACTCAATACATATGATACATCTAGCCTATTAAAAATCATAGCATACAAGACTGACCCAATCGCTGATTCATGTGTAATCCTTTCAATTCTACTTCTTTCCTCATGCATCTGAGGACACATTTTCTTGGAATGATGAATACCATGTGACACTGGAAACAACCCCCCCCTTGGATTTTCCATACTGAATCTCTTTAGTATCTTATAAATGTGTGTGCTTAGACTTATTCCTGACAATATATTTGATAGATCTTGATCCCAAGAATATATGATGCCTCTCCCAAGACCATCATGATGAATATTTTATTCAACCATTTCTTAACAGGCTGTAAGAATGGTATTTCATTTCTAATAATTAATATTTCATCAACGTATACTATTAGGAAAATGACCGCATTCCCACAAAACCATTTGTAGACACAAGACTCACATTGTTTCTTTATAAAACCAAATTCCACTATGGATTTTTAAAAACAAATGTTCCATGACCTTGATGCTTTCTTTAATCTAAAAATGGATTTTTTTACTTGAATATCTTATTAGAACCATTTTGATTAAAAAACACTTCAGTTTGTGTCATGTAGAAATCATCGTGAAGGCTCCCGTTAAGGAAAACTATTTTGACATCCATTTTCCAAATCACATAGTCATGGTATGTGGTAATGGTAAGTATAATCCTAATGAATTTCCACATTGCAACTGGAGAAAATGTTTCATCATAGTCAATGGCTTGACGTTGTCTAAACCCTTTTGAAATAAGTCATGCCTTATTGGTAATGACTTGTCCTTCCATGTCCAGTTTCATCTTGAATACCAATTTGAAACTAATAGGATTTACATCTAATAGATTATCTACCAAAATACATACATGGTTTTGGTACATGGAATCCATTTTAGAATTCACGACTTCTTGCCACTTGGAAACATCTATTTAACTTACTGCTTCCTTGTAGGTTATAGTATTATTATTATCAACTAATACTGAGTCACCATCATCTATAACTATAAAACCATACCATTTAGTTTCTATAGCCTCTCTTATAATACTATGTAGTACTTGTGTCCCTCGAAAATATATTTCTTCCATGGGGATTTGTGAAATCTTCTCATATACCAACTCTTGAATACCTTGAGACTCAACTTTATTGAATTCCATCTCGCTCCCACTATCTCTTTTAGAGATGTGCTCCCTCTCAAGGAATATGGAATATATTTATACTATAATCATTTTTTCTGAGTGGTCGTATAGGTAATATTCCCTTGTTTCCTTAGGGTATCCTATAAAGGTACATTTTGTGCCCCAAAGTGAGAGTTTGTTACTTAAAGGGGCCTTAACAAACGCTTCTCTTCCCCACACATGTAAATATGATAAAATGGATTTTCATCCACTCTAATGCTCGTCTGGAATACCATTTTTTTTTGGTACTTGGTTTAGTATGTGTGCCACTATTTGTAACTCAGATCCCCAAAAGGATAATGGACGACATTGATGACTCATTGTTGATCTCACCATGTCCAACATGGTACAGTTACTCCTTTCACTCATACCATTCCACTAGGGAGTGTAAGTTGGAGTGAGTTGAGATTAGATCCCAAAATATTGTATGTAATCAATAAATTCTTGATTAAGATATTCTACACCTCTTTTTATGTTTATTTTCTTAATCTTCTTACCATATAGGTTCTCAGTTTCATTATTGTATTCATTGAACTTATAAAAAGAATCTATCTTATACCTAATTAAGTAGATATATCCATATCTACTAAAATCACTAGTATATGTTATGAAGTCTGAGTACCCACCCATTTCTTCAACTAGAAATGGTCCACACACATTGGTATCAACCAATTCAAGAATATATTTGACCCATTCACCTATACCATGAAATAGAGCTTTGTTCATTTTTCCTTGTAAACGTGTGTGATATACACCAAGTGGTTTTAGTTTGAAAGAATATAAATATCTATCTTGATGTAAATTTTTCAAGAATTTATCATTTACATAACCAAGGGGTGGTATGAGTCATGTGATGTAGCTTCATTATAGAGTGGCATTACTTGGTTTGTGTAATCCAACATGTTAAGACCATTATATAAATGTTCCTTACTAAAACAAATTATATATTTATAAAAGAAGAAAAATTAATTCCTGAAATTGAAAATAAATCCAAATGTATCTATTCTAGATATAGAAATAATGTTTTTAGTTATAGAAGAAACATAATAAAAACCTTTTAATACCAAGATCTTCCCAGTCGGCAGAGTGAGGTGGTAGTCCCTGATAGCTATAGTATCATGTCTGATCCATTGGCTGCTCCTAGATATACCTTCTCTTGGAAATTTTATTGAATATATTTGGTTATGGTATTTGGATAGATATGTAAGAACCACTGGATATATCTAATACCCAATTTGTATAAATAGATAAATTTACATGATAACAAATGCACCTGAAGATTCCCCTTTCTTCTTTAGATGGGTGTGGTTTATCTTCCAGTGGACCTTCTTTCCACATGCGAAAAAAATAGCTTCCTTTTCCCTTCCATCCCCCATGATCTTCCTTTTCTTGATAGGATGTAAAGAAGCTTTGTGATTAAATCACTTAACCTTTACTTTTCTCTTATTCACTATAAGTACAAAAGGATTTTCACGCTTCATGTATTTTTCCACTTGGAGAAGGATGATAAGAAGATCCAGTAGAGACTTCTCAATATTTTTCATATTGAAATTCAAAACAAAACTAAAGAATCTCTGAGGGAGTGAGGCGATAATGAGATTATTAGCCAATTCTTCGAGGAGATTAAACCCTAGAACCTCTAGGCGCTCAATGTAGCTAATGATATTGACTACGTGGGGCCCAATTAGGAAACCCTCTCCAAGAATACTTTGAAATAGTGCATTGGAGATATCAAATTGTCCCTCTCTTTCTCTCTCCTGGTAAAGTCCTTAGAGGTTCTCAATCATGTGATTGGAATCCATGTTTACGTGAGATTTCATGAGTTCACTTAACTTGATGATAACATCAAACATTGAACATCGACCACTTTTTTCATATGTTTCTCATAGACCAGGAACTCTTCATCAATCACCTATTGGGTATGAGGATTAGGTAATGAGGACTATAACATGTAAAATTTCTGTTCATTGAATAGAATTACCCGAAGGAATCTTAACCATTCCTTGAAGTTACTACTGGTGAGGATGTTGTATTTATCCAGTATTGATCGTATGGATAGTGTGGTTGGTGAGATTTTCATTTTTATTCTTCAATTAAAAGAGTAGATAATTATTAATTTATTGATAAAAAATATCAGAAATAATAAATTAATTTTATTATGTATCCCACTATTTTATCAATTCCCAGTGGCCCTCAACACTAATCTCAGAATGTATAATTGCTATGAAATTCTAATTCAAGGATCCATATTCCCCTTTGCATAACCCCAATAAGGGTTGTTCAAGCTATTTGAAGGTATTTAGGTAGGTAGGTCTTTTCCAACTATGGGATTTCAGATCCTTAATTTGTTGAGTGGAGTCCCTAATCCTGAAATTCTAACTAGGATTTCCTCAACACTTGACTTCAAATTTACACCAAGTATAGAAAGGGATACTCTTCTTGATGCAAAATGGATAAGTCAACCTGAAAATTTCATAAGAGCTTACTGTATAAAAATATGTGTCCCAAAACAGGTTAGTCAAATAATTATTTTAATTGAGTCTTTCCCTTAATCAAGTAATGTATGGATTAGTGTGACTTAATATTTTATTGATGGATTTTTATCTCTTATGCATAAATTTACTTATAATAATTATCACATGATTGTTAATATTAAGTGAAACTTACTTATTTTATTAACCATGTATTGATAATATTTACTAATAAGCCTATTTTATTTTAGTTATATCTTGAATGCTTGTTAATTCATTAATTATGTAGTCATGAAAATACTTCCATAATGAAAAACCATGAAACCGACAAAAATAAAATAAAGTAAAGGTCATGATCATGATCTCTTAAAATGTTTAGTTTATCTAGAGGTTGATAAACTAACCACTAACCTAGGGGAGAGACACCTTGAACTATTTATGGTTTGTGTCTATAGCTTTCCACCTTTCCAACTTTGTATCTCCTTGGATTGGTTTCACCACATCTCATTACATGAACCACCTTCACAATCTTGGGAGCTCTATCCATTACATATTATTTTTAAATCATAAAAATGTGAGGGGTAAAAAGGGGGTTTACATAAAAGAAACCATGGGCACATAGGCCCTACTTATTAATGAGGAGATATGGCATGCATGAAAATAATTTAATTTAAAATAAATTAAAAGGAAAATGATCACATATAAAGGTCTGGTCTAGCTCATAATCATCCACATATATGCAATGAATTATGAATTTAATAAAACTATCATTAAATTATTTAGTCATTCTTATTAATATAAATCAAGCTCGGATCGATTAATTATTCTCTTTAATTAATCAATACTTTTATCTAAATTATTTTCTGAATTTCCTTGAGATTCTTGTCCATAACCATGGAGTTAACACGATGAGCACTTGTTCGAATGTACATGATATATAATTCTGAACATTACAATAAAATTTAACTTTTAATTCTATGTTATTTGGTAATTTATATGGCATGTAATTCTTCCTACATGGTGTGTACTTCCTTCACTATCATATCCAAAGTACACGCCTAGGGACTCATCATGTGAGGTATACTTTGGGAATCTTGAAGTGCATGGTGTGTCCTGTGGGACACATATCATGTTGTCCCTGGGTTACATGGTTACTGGTCAGCTTATCTATGTATGTGATACATGGTTTGGCCCTTGACCCGAAGGGACAACTCACCGTGTCCATTTGACCACACAATGTGTAATCTGGTTGACCGTGCACCAATATTTCCCAGTCAACACGAGGTATAATAATTAACTACACCTCAGGTCATTAATGCACATGACTTTAGTAATTTCTGAATTACTCCTAATGAACTGAATGAAACTACATGATGATTAATACAAATTACACGACATGTAACTCCGAATTCACGGTGTGTACTATCGTGTTACCTAGACAGAATCTTTGGCACCTCTTAACGAGATACTAAATTTAATTTTAATCAAAAAATTATTTGTTTATGTTAGATCTATGAGAAATGAAAAAAGGAAGAACAAATCTTGAAATTAATATTACAAGAATGATTAAACATTAATTGAAAAACTAAATTATTAAAGCGTAAATCATCAAATAATTATTTAAATAATTATAAATGATGATGATCCCTACTCAAATACCACTTGAAGGATCCGAATGTAGTGGAAGCATGGTGATTGGGAGGGCCCAAATTTTCTTTTTCCATAATCAATGACTGGTCAGGGATCAATACAATGATGAACTCCTATATCCTCACATTAAAATCAATTATTTACACAAAGATAAGAAAAGTTCCAGATATGAGAAAGAATATCTTTCAAATCAGGTTTATAATTAATTAATTAATTTTTGAAGAAATTAAATACCTGGTTCTTTAGTACTTTCTTCATTTATGATCGTTGATCATCCAGAATGACCCTTCTAGATTGTCTTTATTGTTCTTGTGAGGATCCAAAGTAGAATCCCTCTAGCGGTGATCCACACGCACTTCAATGGTCTCTGAACAACATCACTCATTCTCTGGGTGCTAGCATGATGAAGAAAATGTCTTGTGTTGATTTCTATTGATCAATTGTTCTTCGTTCTTGAAGAACTTATCTTATTCTTGAGATGGATAGATGAGAGGAGTCGAGAAATAAAATGTTTTTCTCAAAAATTATCAATTCACTAGTGTTTCACATAATAGATATACTTCCCTATTAATCGACATGGGGTTTCAGTTATAATATTTAATTGTGAAGCAGTAATTAAATCCAATTATTACTATTAGATTAAACCCTTTCTACACAACAAAAATAACAGTACCATTATTTTTGGGGTGACAACTTGTGAAAAACGGAACCATAAATGAAAACTTGTTCTATATAATGATACATGTATTGTTATTATTTCTTATGCCAACTAGATAAACATTATTTTACAACTTGTAAATAAATAATTTTTCAATGGACACAGTCTTTATCTGTTCGAACTTCTCTTCAATTTATTGAACACCCAAATAAAATATTTAACTCTCTTAAATTAATATTTTTATTTATAAACTAGCAAATAAATATTTATTAAATGTTCAATAAAATAAATAAATAAATTTTATTCACAATTATGCGAATAAATATTTATTTAATTTAGTTATCATTTTAACTTAAATAAAATTATTCATCGGTCTTGATAATAATATTTGTTCCATTAATTAAATTCACATAGAATTTAATAGAGACCACAAGAAAAACGTAGTTTGTGACCCTATAGGATTATTTCTCATGGAATTAGGTGAGATTTCATAAAGTCCAAGATTACTGTCTAGCAATAGGTCAAGGTACCTAAGAGAAAAACATAAGTCGCAATGACGAAACCCACATAGAAATGCTCACTATGTAATATAATCCTTTTTTTTACAACATCTTATCAAGAAGGTTTCATGATAGTGTCTTAAACCTATATGATTGATATGTAGTTCTTTGACTACCTAAAATAAACTCATTGTTACACCATGTCCATGGTATTTAGGGTGACATTTCTATTTTAATAAAAGAGATGAAATATCAACTTCCATAAATAGAAGGATCCAATCCTTCCTTGACTTATCCATTAATAAAATTTCATTTGTGACACAACCAACATACCCTAATTCCCGCCGATATATGTCATGACGGGTTTCATCAGTAAATCAAAGTGTGTGATTCATGATATGTATTATTAATAATACTAAAGTATGATGACCATTACACATACTCATAGATAACAATATATGATGACACCAAAAACTGTGGAATTCCTACTTGTGGGTCTGCTATCTTAATGTATTTTCCTGGAGATTTCCAAGTGAAAACTTCATGAGAAGAAGTCTCATCATCTTGTGATTACTCTCACCTGATAGTCTATATACTATGGATCCCATCATAGTATGTCATCCAACCATAGAACTATATTTAAGAATATTATCACAGCACTTCAAGCTTCTCATAAAAGTGGGGAAGAACTGTGAAATTATTAATGCAACAAATACTCTAGGATATTATTACATTATAGTCATGAAGAATAATGAAGAAAATATAATAATATGTTTAATATTTAAATGCATTAAATATTCATGTAATCAAAGTAAAAACAGTTTGTTTTAGGATGCGAAATCTTACAAAAATCACATCAAATCCACACCTATGAAACTTCCCATAATCATACAAAAAAGGGTTACCCTTCCATTGATGTAAGGTTCTCAATGGAAGGTAGAAGTTGACTTATAAACGTAGAATTAAAGAAATGAAAAATAATGAAAAAAACAATAACTCCACCATTGTTTGGGGAATTTCAAAATTATTGGAGTGAATAAATGCACACATTTAATAAAAGATATCAATATGGTAAAAAAAATTAAATAATAAATTAAAAATAAGAATAATAAGAACATTTATGTAGAAATAAAGGTTAATGAAAAACTTATATGAGAAAAAATTAAGATGAAATTACAAAATGAAATTGTGAAATTACATTGGAAAGAATAAAACATTAATATAAAATTTAATTCACCTACACCAACTTAATTAGTTTTATTATGATACTAGGTCTGATAAACCATCAATAAATTACATTCCAATTAATTAGGAGAGTTATAGGTGGGTGATAAATTAATGTAAATTTGATTTTTAATGTTGACCAGAAAATTAGAATCATATTCATCCTCCAATTGGAAATCCAAATTTGACATTTAATATGGCCAAATATGATGGGGTATTGGAAGAGAAATATCTTCTTCTAGGTGTTTTATAATATATTCTAAAATTTCCTTCTAATTGGAACATCTATTATGAAGTTATAATGAAATTGGTATGATTACTTTATGGTACATCAAATATGGCCCACAAATTAAATGTGAAATCGGGCTCCATGGACCTGCTTGAAAAATTCAGAATTATATCTGGAAATATTTGAATTAAATGATCACAAAAAATTTCTATATATAAATTTAAAATTATTTCTTCATTGGATTGATTTTTGGGCTCTACTTTTACTTGATGGATGCTTTGTCCAGAAATTTCTGTATCCATGAATTTTTTTTCCATATTCCCTTATGATTCTTCCATTGATCCTAAAAGATATATTATTCAATACAATGTGATAAATCATAAAAAAATATAAAATTAAAATAATTAAAATAATTAATTCCACAAGAATATGATTAATTGGGACCATATTGACACACTTTAAACATGAATTGCATAATGATGTGAAATGAAGTTGAATTAATAAAATAAACTAAAACTGGTTTTTAGTTAGAAGTTTATGTTAAATATTTTATTGACATTGAATAAATTTAATATTAAAATATTAAAAATTAATATTATCCTCTTTCAGTGGCTAATTACACCCCCAACTTTAGTTTTTATAGTCCCGAGAAAAAAATATCTCAAAAATATGAAATTGTATTCCCTTTTTCCAAAACATTTTAACATACACTGCTCACAAAAATAAATAATTATAAAAAATTATGAACCCTTTAAAAATAATTTTACACAATATAGTTTTATAATAATATCTCTTTACCAAGTACATTCATTTGTTAAAATTTCTCGCCATATTTCATCTAATTTAAATTAAGCATGATAATGTGTTGTTCTTCACAAAAGGAATGGGGCCTATTTTATTGTTCAAGGGTAAAAAATGGAAATGCTACATGGGGTTAAAATTAAACATTAATATGAGTATCCAATTTTATCTTTTTTTCTCTTTTTATTTATTTTTTTAACCAAAATAGATACTAAAATACTAACTCTGGGAAAGAAAACTATGGAGTCATGATCACCAAGTTTTGAATGCCACACATTTTTTCAATTCCATAATCTAAAATAGATATATAAGTCTAAACTATGGATAATAATTATATGGAGTCAAGATCTCTAATTGTATAACTCCACACATTTGGAAAAAACATTGCTCTGTGCAGTCACTATTTTCATTTTTTTGTTGGATAATCAAATTAAAATAAAAGTGACCCTACAACCTATGATATAATGAAAGGGACTCATAAAATCAAACTTACATTCAAAATAAAATATATGTCCATTGTGGAATTTTTATTATGAGGATGAAAATATAAACATTGAAAAATTACATCGAACAAACACACTTTCCAAAAAACAATGTTCATGAACAAAAGTGTGCAATAAAATAAAAATAAAGGCATTAAAAATCATTGGACATTCAGTTTTCATATTTCACAATTTACATTAATACATGAAAGGATAATGGATTGAATTTCTTTTGTTGAATTTTTTTATCATAGAAGCCCATTTTTTTTCAAAACCCTATATTTTCACTCCCCCAATATAGAATGACACTACCATCAATGTTGATATATAAGAGAATATATATATTAGGATTGGGACGAAAGATATGATGAATTGATTTGAGATTAAATCATGTAACAAAATCACCTGGTTTAAATTTTATGAACCATCAATAATAAATTGATCTCTTTAGCATCTGGTCACAAGTAGACTTGTGGAGGATGATTGTGGATAGGTTTGAACTTTAGAAAGCAAGGGTTTTATTTGGAAATACTAAAATTATTTAGCTGATAAATCTCACACACAAGAGCCATTAGATCACATTGAAATCCCTAAGGGTGTTCCCTTAACAAGAAAACCAAAAAAAAAATAAAATAAAATAAATGAATAAGATAGGTTGCCTCTGAGAAAAAAATTATTTTTAAGTCATTTTCTCGACTTAGACCAATCAAATTACCCAATACCAACATTAAATTTTTTAATAATTGAATGTTTTTCCACCTATAAAAGATTTATATTGATACTTCATTTAAAATATGTTTCAGGTAAAAACATATGTGATCTAATGAATTAGAAAATCCATAGAATATAAGAAATGGTTGATCTGGTTATTTGTTAAGTCATTCCTAAGAGATAAAGGATAATTTTATCTTTATTAGCATAAAGAGAGGATGAAATGATGAAAAAATGTTTTTTCTGATCCCCTATAATGGACAACTTGATATAGGATGTATAGACCTTGAATTCGAGATTGAGTTGGCTAGCACTTTCAAACCTAAGTAGAGACTTAGAATTGAACTCAGTTTCAATTCAAAATTTCTTAACAGAATATATTCCCTTTGAATAGAAGTTTCAACCACCAAATTTTCTAGATGTGTGTCAAGAATGGGTATGGAATTGAATCTTTCAATTTCCCCTAATATTTTATTGATTGGTGTTTATGAAAAATCCTCATTAGATCCATATAAAATAAATTCAAGACATGGATACAAGTTTCCCTCACATAAACATAGAAAATCGATTTCATCATGATATAGACAACCATCGATAATTATTTCAGGTTCCTTAGGTTAGAATTCTATATTCCTTAAAAAATTCACGTCATTTTACATCTTTGATTTATTAGATTCTAAATTTGTTCCTTTAGTTTAATTTTTTTATTTTGAAGAATCTAAGGGTTTGAAAATCAATGGTTCATTTCTTTTATTAGATTCTCCATACTTGAAAATAGTCACAACTTATCTCATCGGGTGTGGGGTAATCATTCAGGGGTGATTCAAAGAAATTCACTTAGTTTCATGATTCACAATATTTATTTTCCATTTGATTACAACATGGGTTTATGTTGGGGTATTTTTGAATATACTTCATTGGAGTAGATATGGATTTGGATTTGAGATTTTATGCACAAAAACAAATAGAAAAGATAAGAGAGAAGTAAAATAGGGGTGATAACTGAGAATTTGGGGATAGAAAAGGAAGCTAGTGTCTATGATAACCTAAATAGATCCCTAGAAATGGAGGAAAAATTTGGCATTTCCCAATTTACCCTCTAGGTAGAAGAGGTCATTGTAGTACATGTAGGGGCTCAATCCAATGGGACTGAAGAATTAACCTTTATAAAGTCAAAGATATTGGAGGTTTGGATATAAAGAGGCCAACTTTAGTGATGATTTAAATTGTGAAACTAAAATAATAATGTTAATAAGTTTATGGTTTTTAATTTATGAATGAAACACCTATTGATTTTAATGTAAATAATTAATGAATATGGATTGATTTAAGGTTGTTTTTAGGGATAGGATGGATGTAATTGTTTTTATATGAATTTTTTTTCAATAGTTCACGAGGTATCCAATTAATGATATATGTCCCCAATATAATTATCCAATTTAATCCATAAAAAATATGAAGTATAATTACTAATGCACTTAGAGGATCACTTTCATGATCACTCTATGTAATTAGATCATATTATCACTCAAAATGTGTTGTCGTTAAAGTCGATGAAGACAATGAAGAAAATAAGTCAAATAATGGAACTCAAAATCCATAGAGCTAATTGAATAATTTAATAAACTCAAATAACATCCAATGTAATGACCCAAACTTTTTGAATAATAATTTTTTCCTAAAAACACATGTTATATTATTTTGTAGTCAACATAAATATATCTATTTTTTAATGAAGTGAGTATAATTTGAAATGTGACCATTGGTTTTTGACTATTATATGACCATTGGTTAATTATGACCGTTGGTCAATTATGACTATTAGTCAATATTACCATTGAAAACTATACTCTTAATAATTATATTAATTTTATAATTATTGTTATAAATAGAAATGATAATGGTTAACTAATGAGAAAGGAGTAAAGATGGCGTCAACCTGTAGAGTTGTGCCATAATAAGCCCATTTTTTAGAGCTTGGTAAAGAGTCATTGTCACTAGGATTTTATCTTGACTAATTCCAAGCCGATCTTCAACATGTTAAGCTTGAATGAAATTGACTATGGGATAATTTCATGTTTTTTGGAAATTACCACTCAGGCGATGTTGGTTGAGCCTCCCCATGAATCTATCAACATTGAACATCTTACCCTTAGATTGTAAGTAGGTTTTATAATGGGTTATGTTTTAAGGCCTTAGTTATATAATGTATAATCTCTTTGTATAAATAAATTTGTTATTCAATCAGTTCAATTTTGAGAATAGTTTTTCTTAAAAATATGAAAAATTTGATAAATTGATTTTTTAGACAGATTTTACTTTTTTCATAAAGGTTATAAATATTTATAATAAACTAAGATATTATGAATAATATTTATTTCAATTAAATAGTATTATTAGCACACTCTTATTTAAATTTAAATGATGATTTTTTTTCAAGTGTCATAAAATTTTCTATGCATTTTCGATCGATTATTATTTTTAATAAATAATCTTTTTTTTGATTTAAAAGTTAAATTTATCATATAAGGATAATTATTATGATAAAATAAATATAATTTTTTAAATAAACACATCTAAATTATGTTATAGGTTATTTATGAGATTTTCTAATATATTTTGTTTTATAAAGAGTAGTAAAAATATAGTTTTGTGTTTTTGGTATGTTTAATGACATCATAATGATCTAATAATCCATATGAAATTATGGTAAACTCCTGTGGATTATAATAACATAATATGAGTCCCAAGTGGCTAATACCATTGGAAAATACCATGGGAAATCCCATGGTTTTGAATTTATGACTACCTAGGTGTCCAAAAAAATTAATAAACAAATCCTCTTGTTTTTTCTATAAATACCCACCATTTTCTCCATTATCATTCATTAATAATTCATCCTCCATGAATATATAATAGTTTTACCTCCCAAGGAGTCTTAAAAATGTGTCCTCAATCCCCCAATGTCAAATTATTATAGTTTTAGGACTTACTCTTCAAGGTAAGAGAAATCTTAACTTTAGTTTTCATTTCAAGGTACATTTTTATGTGGTATGTCTTTTATATTTCCATACTATGTTATTATATAAATTTTATTCTATACATTAAATGTATTAATATTATTTTATGAATGAGATACCCTTTTCCCATCTCTTTTTAATGTTTTCTATAACCATTTTTCATACTCGTTATGCTGCAGAATTTTCTTCTCAAAATTATTGTGTTTTTTCTCATGAAATTATCTTATTTTATTTTGAGAATTCCCAAAAATATTTATTTTATATAGATATTAAACTATATTTAAAAATAATCTATTTTATTTTTGGACTAACATCCATGAAACCAGACTTCCCTTTTTGGGGGTTAATAATGACATAATGATCTTATCTTTAAGCACTTCTTATTAAGTCCACATGATTTTTATATGAGACCCGTTTGTTTTATTCTAGAGAGTTTATTTATTAAATGTTTTATTATGATATATTTATATCACTTTCATTAATATATGTGAATGGTGAACCCTTATTTTTCTCTAATGCATTGGGTAAATAATTTAATCTCTAGAGATGACGTGTTTTAAAATAACTTGGAGAATAACCTTGAGAATTTTTATGACACCTCATTGATCAAACTTGGTGATATTCTTATGAATGACTCAATTAAATGATGTAGCCACATTTCAAGTTACGATTCATGTTCTTATTATTATGACATTACTATTTCTAATGACTTTATGTATTGCCTCAAGTTATTATTGATATTCCTCAAGATCATAAGAAAACGGTTTCCCTTGTTTTCCCTTACTGGGCCTTATGCCCATCCTTTCCTTTTATGTATATCCCTAGGTTATGAGATAAAGTAAAATTAATTAATATGAATCAATGAATAATCCTTTCTTGTTTCCAGAGTAATGTTTTATGTTTTCATGTATTCTGAACCTTATTTCCAAGAAACTAAACATTAAAAGATCCTCTATTTTCACAATGTAATGAAAATTTTATGTGATAAAAAGGAGGGATTCCATTGTTGGTATCATATGAAGTATTTTTTATTTTTGTAAATTTTTATTTGAAAACATTATTAATAAACTTAGATAAAATTTTAAATATAAAAAAACATCCTGATATTTTAGTTAATTATTAAGTAAATGGTTTCCAAGAAAAAAAGTCCTTGTCAGGATATGAACAAGTGGACATGGTTCTAGCACAAATATACCTAGGGGTAAAAACTCTAACAAGGTGCACTAGGCCTGAATTGGCGTAACCTATTACATAACAATGATCCTAACTGCACACCTATTTTGACACTCTTATAGGATATATTTTGTTAATCACAAGATTTTTAAGAGCCATTATGACGGATTTATAAAAAATATATTTGTTGTTAAAGAATAACATATTTAAGCATGTTTTTTTTAAGTAATAAAATTACTTATGATATATAAGATTATTAAATGAAACACATTTCTCATGAAGGATTAATTATTTTATAAAATGGTGGGAAATAGGTGAAACCACATAAATAGAGAGCACAACAGATCAAGAGTTAAATACCTTATGATGGAATAAGTAATGAAAAACTTCATGGGAATGATTAATCGACTAACTTGAGTTATGAGAAATAACTAAAATCAAGATAAGAGACCAGATTCACTTCGAAGGGAATAAATTTCTGTTGAGTACCTTATAAGTCAATGAAAAACTTTTTTCAGTAGATCTTCTAGCACATTTATTACTGAATAATGTATAATCTATATAGAAAAGATCTTTTCTATACTCCATTGTTTGGAATAAGATAAAGTCATCAAGGCTATGTGCCTCTTAGAGGGAGAAACTAATCATTGGTAGAAATTGGTTAAAAACATGAATCCAAGTGGGGTTATTAAATCTATTGAGTGGGAAGAGTTCAAGATTAATTTTTTCAAATAAAATTACACCATTTAATGAAAATGAAAACGAAGAAGGAATTTCTAGAGCTAAAGTAGAAGGAAAATGAATATGTGGGAAGCTATGAGATGAAATTTATATGACATTCCCATTACACCTCCAGATTTTCATGGATTTTAATGGGAAGGTTAATAGAGTCTTAAGTGGAATAAAACCCTATCTATAGATGAAACATTCCAATAAATATTATGAAAAAATATGAGAAGAGAGTGATAAGGGCTATGAAGGTTGAACTGGAGTTCATAGAGATACAGTAGTCCCATCGATCGAATGAAAAGAAGAGATCTTTGGAGCCAAACTTGGGGAGGAGATTTGATCAAGGAAGAGGGGGAAAGAAAGTGAAATATTCCATATATAACAAATGCAGGAATAAGCATTTGGGGAACCAATTTCATGGGAGTAGTAAATGTTACACATTCTTAAGGGAATGTCATATTGATTTGAACTATCGTAGTGAGGTGAATCCTCATCTTCTCAGCACTAATGATGAAAGGAAGATGGTGTGGGACCTACCATAAGTCCAATGCTTCAATTGTGGAAAGATCATGCACTTTTCCAATCACTATCCAAATTAAAAGTTAATGGAGGTGAATCACCATCAAAATCAGAAAAGTCTAAAGAAGAAAGGTCATGATTTTTCTATCATGACAAATGAAACTGAATCTCCAAATGATTTGGTCGCAGGTACACTCACTGTTCCCTTAATTATAGAAAGTACTTTGTTTGAATCTAGTTCTAAGTATTAATTTATTTACTCAAAGTTTGAACATAATATAGAATCAATCCCTAAACTTTTAGAAGTAGTGTTATCAGTCAATTATCCTAGAGGGATAATCTAAGCATCAATTTTGTATAGAAACTCTAGTATTCTCTTTGGAGAGAACAATCTCATCAAAAATCTTGTAGTCATTCACATGCTAGAATTCGAAAATATAATAGGGATTGATAAGCTCTCAAATTATAATGCTATGATATATAAGAAGGTGAGGAAATATTATTGGTATTGAATGAAATACCTATAGTTGTCTTCAAAGGATAAATATATTGACCTGAACTTTTTTTTAAAGAACCTCCCATAGCCTTATTTAGGGAAATGATCAGTGAAGAAGAAGAAGAAAATTAAAGTATATGAATAAAAAATACCACCACTATTTAGGAATACATTGAAACATTCCCCGAGGAGTTACTTGGACCTCCCCTATAAAGATATGTAGAGTTCTCCATTGAGTTCATGTATGGTTCCCAGATGATTTCAAAGACCCCATATTGAATGTAAAATATGGAGCTATAGGAATTAAAGAACCAACTACAAAATCTTTTGGAGAGGGAATTTATCTGACCAAGTGTATCTTCTTGGGAAGAACATGTTAAAATTTTGAAAAATAATGATGTATAAATGTGGCTATACATTGATTATTGAGAACTTAATGGGATTATAGTGAAGAAAAAATACCCTATTCCAAGTATTGATGATTTATTCGACTAACCTTTTGGGGAACAATTATTCTATAAGATGGAACTTCGATCAGGTTATCATCAATTGAGGGTGAATAAAGAATATATTAAAAAGTCTATCTTCCAACCAAGATATGAGAATTATGAGTTTTTTATTGTTTCCCTCATATTGACTAATTCTACTGCTAATTTCATGGGTTTTCTTAATAGAATATTTAAAGACTACCTTGATAAGTTTTTGATAGTTTTTATTTATAATATTATGATATATTAAAAAAGTTTCATGGAGCATGAGGAACATCTAAGGGTTATATTTCAAACTATGAGGAAGGATAGGCTATTTCAAAATTTCAGAAAATTTGAATTTTGATTAAAACATGTTGATTTATCAGGTAACATTATAACCAATGAAAGAGTATTAGTTTATCCTAACAAGACAAATTTTGTGGAATAGTGGGATCACCCTACAACAGTAACTAAGATTCATAGTTTCATTGAATTAGTAGGATAATAAATGAGACATTCTAATCCACTAAACAAGCTAACTCCAAAAGGAGTCATGTTCATCTGAATAAAGGTATTTGAAGAATGTTTTCAAGAGATGATGAAAATATTGGTTACTACACCTGTATTAACTATACCATTTATCAATGAATTATTCTTTATTTTTAGTGATACATATATAAAATGTATTGGGTGCATCCTTAGGCAAAATGAAAAGGTTATTGATTATGTATCTTGATAGATGAAGTCTCATGAGAAAAACTATCCTACACTTGACCTGGAGCTGGTTACGATTTTTTTTCTATGAAGATATGAAGGTACTGTCATAATGTGGATGGATGTTATATATACATATACCATCAGCCTTTGAAGTTTATTTTTACACAAAAGAAATTGAACATGAGAACTATGAGATGGTTGGAACATCTTAAAGAGTATGATTGTTCAATTCATTATCATCTCAGAAGAGAAAACAAATTCATTGATGCATTAAGTAGGAGAGACCTTATTATTGTTGGAGTTGGTGCCCTAGATTCAACTACTTTTCTAATTAATTATAAATTATATTCATGGTATTTTAATATTAATAAATTTCTTATCACATCATTATTGTTCTTCTATCTGACATTGAATGTGATAATGTCCTAAGAGTAGTTGTCGCACTAAAAGGTCATAGCGGATCCCTTCTATGATGAGAACCTGGAAGTGCAATGACATTATTCTTGAATATATTTTCTATATCTAGATGATATAATTTATGGGACAAAACTTATATTGGATATCATGGGGGGAGACTCATAGGAATTTGAGTAACCTTCTCATTGTGTACACCCTTGGTAATGTCTGGGAGGATATTATAAGAAAGAGACCCACCAGTAAAAATTACACATTTAATAAGTTTCATTGGATGTTCCTATATGCAGACACATGTATTGGTCCTTAAACATTAATATTATTATTAATGAGTATTATAAATCACACACTTACATGTATTGTTGAAGACGATGATGATATACGTTCATGACAAGGTAGGATATGTTGGGTGTGTCACGAGTAATATCGCATTAATGAATAATGAGAAAGGATTTTCCCTTATGTTCTTTAACGGAATATTATGTCTTAGTCCCTTTTATGGAAATGATATAGACTAAATAAATCCATTGCCATGGTGTTCTATAGGCATGTTCAATTTCTAGGAAATCAAAGAAAGTGAAATTAAGCACATGGGTTGTTGGCTCTAGCATGCAACCCACTTGGTTAGAGACATTGAGACAAAGGGGTTGTATTACACGGTTAGCATTCGTATGAGGTGAAATGTTGTAGTGGAATTAACTTATTTCTCTATGGGTGCCTTGGGGTGTTTCTAGATTCTAACCATGAATTTTATGTTGCTCCATCTAATGCCACTATAAAAGAGACCTAGAGGGTCACACACTATGTGTATCTAGTGTCTCAGTTAAATAATATATTATTTATTATTTAACAAGTTGAATAAATATTATTCTTGGTTGTGGTTTAATCATTATTCATTAATGCACGATCTAATTTATTCCAACACTAGTTATTCGACATAATATATTATGGGTGAAATATTTAATAAATATATTTTTTTCTATTTAGTGAATATAATATTTATATATTAATTAGAGAATAATGCAGTGATATTTATTTAATAAATAAATATACATTATTCAAGGTCCAATAAATATGGAGGTGGATTGGAGGACCGATTTTAAGGGTTCAATGATAAATAATAATATTAAATATTATTTTATTAAATAATATTTAATTATAATTCACAAGTTAGGTGTGTGTCAAGAAATAATAATAATACTATTATTATTTAACATGGAGTTTCATTAGGATTAATAAAATAAATAAGGGCACTTGTGCAATTATTTTATTTTAACCCGAGAAATATAAATACTCAATTATGTTTATTTTCTCATTACCCTAGCCAAGAAAATCGTTGCATACAATGGATTGGATAAGAAGCTCTCAATATTAAAGAGTTCATCTATCTCCAAGAATGATCTCAAGAATGAGAGAGATCCTCCTCTATCAGATTGATGAGAATGATTTTGATGTGGTTATCTAGGGGATCTGTTTCTGATGATTTTGCCGGGGCACGCACATCCGTATGTGGAGGACGCGCTGGTGTTACCCCGTATTCCAGCTTTCCAAAGGCAGGCAGAATCTGGTCCTTGTTCTAGGACGTCTGCTCCTTGACCGAAACGAGATGATGGGATGTCAGTTATTCCTTTTTTGGATTCCTCCTCGGAGCTCGTCACCTAGTCTGGGTCTCCCTCATAGATTTAAGATGTTGTTCATGAAACTCTTCCCAGTGCCATATCTTCATGGACGCTAGTTAATTACACTACTTCTGTCAGGATGTTCCAAGGGGTCTGGTCAGGGAAGCTACCTTCAGTTAGGGGAGTAGTCATGTTGGGCACCACTGGCTTGTCTTGACACTAGAGGATTGGAATGTATGTCTTATGTCCCTTATTATAGGGCTTCTTGAGGGTGCAGAAGCCCGAGGCATCCCACATCGAATGTGTGGAATCGTATGCCATAGGCATGTATCTGAGGTTTTCCTTAGCTTCCCATGTTTAACACAGGGTATGCCGTGAGTTTAACGTCCAGTGGATACAGATCGGACTGATTAGAACACTGATTAGAGTGGATCAGATGGAGGAACCCCCTGGATGGAACACCGATACTAAGGCCAACACATGGGTGGATTCCAGAATGTTGTTAGTGGGAAAGGGGAATGGGGTGGCATGATCCCATCGGGATGTGGCGACCCGGGTAAGAGTCAGGATGGATGGTGGCTTTGGGATTGAGCTTCAAAGAGACTTCCAATGTATCCCCATGGTGGGGAATCGAAATCCGCGTAGTTTAGTGAAACTATGGGACACATGAGGAGTCAACCTGTGATAATGGATACATAGATGGGACTCAGAGGAAGTGGAATCTCTGGGTTAGGGCATGAGCTTTCCGAGACACATAGGCTCGAGGGAGAGGTCAGGATGATACATGAGTGATGGTCTTGAACCTCATGGAGGCTTCCTACGTATCCCTGTGTCAGGGAATCAAAGAACACATAGTTCAGATGGTGAATACAGTTTAACGTCATGTGGGACAGGGGCGAACCGAAGTGAAGGGGGTCGGAAAGACCGGCTGTTTGGGGCCTGAACCACGTGGAGGCTTCGTACAGACCATTCCTTGACATGGATCAAAGTCCCCGTAGTTCGGGATGGGTAGGGGCTTACACTCTAAGGCAGCCCAAGGTGTTTGGGTCTTGAACCTCGTGGAGGCTTCCTACATACCATGCCTTGACATGGATCAAAGTCTCCATAGTTTGGGATGGGTTGGGGCTTACACTATGAGGCGACCCAAGGTTTTTGGGGCTTGAACATCGTGGAGGATTTCAACGTACCATGCCTTGACATGGATCAAAGTCCCCATAGTTCTGGATGGGTTGGGGCTTACAATCTGAGGTGGCCGAAGGTGTTTGGGGCTTTAACCTCATGGATGCTTCCTACGTACCATGCCTTGACATAGATCAAAGTCCCTGTAGTTCAAGATGGATTGGGGCTTACACTCTAAGGCGGCCCAAGGTGTTTGGGGGCTTGAACCTCATGGAGGCTTCTAATGTACCATGCCTTGACATGGATCAAAGTCCCCGTAGTTCAGGATGGGTTGGGGATTACACTCTGAGGTGGCCCAAGTGTTGGGTTATGGGGCTTGAACCTCATGGAGGCTTCCTACATACCATGCCTTGACATGGATCAAAGTCCCCATAGTTTGGGATGGGTTTTGGGTATTACACTCTGAGACAGCCCAAGGTGTTTGGGGCTTGAACTCATGGAGGCTTCCTACATTCCATGCCTTGACATGGATCAAAGTCCCCATAGTTCGGGATGGGTTGGGGCTTACACTCTGAGGGGGCCCAAGGTGTTTGGGGCTTGAACCTCGTGGAGGCTTCCTATGTAACATGCCTTGACATGGATTAAAGTCCCCATAGTTTGGGATGGGTTGGGGCTTACACTCTGAGGCAGCCCAAGGTGTTTGGGGCTTGAACCTCATGGAGGCTTCCTACATACTATGCCTTGACATGGATCAATGTCCCCATAGTTAGGGATGGGTTGAGGCTCACACTCTGAGGCAACCCAAGGTGTTTGGGGCTTGAAACTTGTTGAGGATTACTACGTACCATGCCTTGACATGGATCAAAGTCCCTATAGTTCGGGATGGGTTTGGGCTTACACTTTGAGGTGGCCCATAGTTTTTGGGGCTTTAACCTCACGGAGGCTTCCTATGTACCATGCCTTGACATGGATCAAAGTCCCCGTAGATCAAGATGGGTTGGGGATTACACTCTGAGGCGGCCCAAGGTGTTTGGGTCTTGAACCTTGTGAAGGATTCTTACGTACCATGCCTTTACATGGATCAAAGTCCCCATAGTTCGGGATGGGTTGGGGCTTACACTCTAAGGCGGACCAACGTGTTTGGGGCTTGAACCTTGTGGAGGCTTCCTACATACCATGCCTTGACATGAATCAAAGTCCCCGTAGTTCGAGATGGGTTGGGGGTTACACTTTGAGGCGGCCTGAGGTGTTTGGTGCTTGAACCTCATGGAGGCTTCCTATGTACCATGCCTTGACATGGATCAAATTCCCCATAGTTCGGGATGGGTTGGGGCTTAGACTCTGAGGCGGACCAAGGTGTTTTCATGGTCGGTGCTTGCTCTAAGATCATGTGAGTCATGCTCGATGTGAGAAACAAGAGATAGCAGAGACCTGATGATCATGTCGCGAAAGGTGCGTCTGTGGGAGATGGAGTGGGGCTCACACATGGAGCGGCCCAAAGAAAAAACAGGGGCTTATGAATGGTTAACAGCCTGAGAAGTCGGGGATTACTCCATGATGGAGGCCCGTGGACAACAAATCACAGTGGGAGAGGGACTTGGGACTGAAGAAAGGAGGAGCCCCATTTCCCACCGTGCCTTTCGTTGGCCCTAGGGACCGAAGATGAAAGGAGGAGCATGGATGCTGCCTTCGACAAGAAAAGCTAGGGGCTTACACCAAGGTGGATTCCCTCTCCTGTGGACAAACACCACTCCAATAAGGTGGATATCATCCCCTGTGAGGGTTGATCCCATACCTGCAAAGATGAGTGGGTGTGGAGAATGTCCAAGGCGGAGGGATCCTGTGTGTGAGGCATGGGGCTAGCTCACAGTTTAAGATCATGTGCTGAGGAAGATGGTGCTTGGAAATTTAACGTCTTGTAGCTCGGACGAGGTGGGTGCGCTCCGCACCCCTTGGGATTACATAACTGGTACCCTCAGCTCCTTTTGGGAGGGAGGGCATCACCAATGCCGTGGAGAGGGTGTGTCATGGAACGAACCATCGAGGGTTCCACATTAGCGTGGCTATGCAAAGAAGTAATAGCCGTTAACATGCCTATGTGAAAAAGCATGAGGCAAAGCAATTCAATGGGAAATTTCATCCAAGGGACTTTGAAGTTACGTCGTACGATCCTAGAAGGTTGTATGGGAAAATGGTGCATGATGTGGATTCCTGGGGCTTGAGAGGCACCTGCGAATGGAATCCATAAGAAGAGTATTGGGCGCTCACGCAAGGAGGCACTCAGGGAGCACCGAGGTGAGGGGTCCCAGGGGGATTTGTGCGCAACCTTTGAGGGTTGTGTGAAATAAGTATACCTACACGAAAAACACCGAGCTGGCGCGAAATCAGTGATGCTTGTGTGTAATTAGAGCCAAGGTTTTGTGCATGACTAGAAGGATTGTGCGCAGGGTGAAGAAATGCACACAAGTGGGAGAGACTGCACACAATGACCGGGGTGCGCACAATTTAATAGATTGCGCGCAATTTGGCAGGGGTGCACACAATGGAAGGGGTTGTGTGCAATTTTCTGACCTGTTCGCAAGGGGAAGGAATTGCATGCAAGGGGCGGACCCTGAAGGGATTGGAATTCAGTCTAAAGCATGGGGATCTCACATGAAGGCAGACCCCAGGGCGACTTGGTGTGAAAAGGACCATACCTGAAGGCCATATTTGCACGCTCGAAAGACGAATTTCTAGAATGAGAGCTAGTTTAGATTCATCAACCCCGAAGTGGAAGGGGGTTGCCTTCTATTTATAGGTGCCCGGGGTGCGGAAACCCAGTTGGCGCGAAAAAATCATGCGACACAGGCGGTGGCGTGAAATGTAGACTGCACGGGGGTGGGGCGGGAAACATTTTGTGCCCCCGCCACTGACCTTTCTCGAATCCCAGAACATTCCACGTGGGTCATAAATTTTTTTCATGCCTATGAATTTATTTCGCGTGGCCCCTTCGTCCCTCCTAAATGGGGTCCCTGGGTCCAAATATGACTTCACTTTGTCGTTTCAAAATTTTTTTTAGCACTTGAGCGCTTTTCGGAGTCTACAAATGCCCCCTCGGAATTGGATCAGCAAGGGGTTGCAACAGTCATATTTCAAGGGAAATGCTGAAATGTAGGGCTCTGTGGGGTCCATGCATGCAAAAATTTGAAGTGGCGTGAAAAAATTCAGAAGGTGTGGAATCCGCTTTTCACGCAGGCACGTATGCCTAGATTTTCCTATAAAAGTGGTCGCGGGTCCCAAGCTCTGTACAAATATTCTCGCACGACAGGCTTTACGCTCTCGTGCGTGAAATTTTCTCCAGTCCCGCATGAAAACCCACTCCAACTACACGCAATTCCACCGAGATCAGGCACTTTTTTACGCACAAACCCTGGGTTTTTTGCGCCACGGTCTGAAATTTCACGACACCTGCTGATTTTACACGCCACCCTCTCTTATTTTGCACCACCCACCCAAACACTTGTATGAAGAAGATGGCTGCAAATCAAGGTGGTGAGGGAGAATCCGCTGCTCGAAGGGATGAAATGGTTAAAAATCCAGAGGTTTATGGCGCCAAAAGGATTGTCTTTAACAACTATACCCTCTTCAATATGCTAACTCCTGCCCAAAAGGAGTACTCCTTGTCCAACAATCTGCCACTATGGGACTTCGGCATTCTGGAGGAGGTCACCCTGCAGGGCCTTGAGGTGGATACACAGCAGTCATGGGTGACCTGTGGGGACGATCTTCCTCAGTATAACCTCACCAACAATGTTCATCCTGCCAGAGAAACTAGGCACATGTACGTATATGTCATGAATCCCAGGACTAGGACCATTGCTGGGGGTGACCCTGTCGTGGAGAGTTCACCGACCCTCTATGTGAGAACCTTTCGTCAAAGCATCACTGACAAGACAAATGGCTGGCTGCAGGACTCGGACCTATGATCCGTAGGAAATTTCACCAGCGAATGGGCCTAGGCGTACTGGTTTCTCCATACATGTGATCAATTTGGGGCTGAGTTGAGACATATTGGTTTATTTGAGGCATTATGGACATCACAATTTCACTTCTACCACTTTATTGGTTCTAAGACGAGTTATGGGTTGGCCTGTATAGTTTTGTGTCATATCTTAAATTATAGAATGTAGTGAGCTTACTCATTTTTCTTCTTCCTTGAGAATTATGTGGACTCCGGATATGAACTGTCATGGATGGGATCATGTGTTAAATAATTTTATATTATACCTCAGGTGAAATTTGAGATCCTTATATAGAATTCAATGGATGCTAACTAGGTTGATTTAATTTTTACATGCCTTGGGAGATACCCAGACTCCCTGTACGAAATTACTCGGACTGCCTCATAGGTTGCATGACATGGTATGCACCATTATTGATATTTTTACTCATGATATTTGATTCAATGAATGATCTCATAGGTTAAATTATATTATATTATTCCTTTATATATGCCTAGACTCTTGATATGGACTTCTATGGTTGGTTTCACAGGTTAAATTAGATTATAGTATACCTTGATCATTACTTAAACTCCCAATACACTGTTCCATATAGGGGATCATATGTTTAATGGAATCATAATGCACCTCAAGGGATACTTAAATTATAATATATATTTACTTGAATGATCATAGAGGTTTAATAGAATCATAATGAACCTTAAGAGATACCGAAATTCTAATATAGAATTCCTTGAATGATCTTAGAGGTGGAATAGAATTATTTTTTAATTGATTACTATTTGACATACCCCAATGAAAAACTATAAGTTTCATGTAACATGTGGACTCTTATATGGTCATCTTGTTATAAAGGGATGCATGGGCTTATATCCAAGGGTCCTACTACTAATTATCATAATCCCCATTAAAATTATTTACTTTCCCTACCATATTACTATAATTACATCATCATTGTGATTATATATGGTCGGGATTTGGCGGAAGAGGGTATCATTGTCCACGTGTCCTTTGAGGAAATCATGCCGATGAGTTGTATTTTATTTATTCAACACTTTGTTATACCTGAAAAATTCTTTATTATAATCTAACTGATTGTATTGCATTAGACACCATTAGTGGTGGAAGAACGAGCTTATCTCAAACCCTGATTAGGACACCATTTGGTATTAGGAAATACCTCTCAATCTCAGGGTTGGGTTATGGGTTGTGTTTTTTTTTGGTTTCTTATTTATGGATACTATTGTATAAGGGATATTATGAATAGTGGAGGACCGTGTAATTGTGTTTCTTTGTAAGATATATGTTTTTCTATGAGGTATGGATCTTTTATTTTCCAATTTAAATGATTTTTTATGGTATAATGTGAATGATCATTAATATCATAGATGTTTTGGGGGTGTATAGGGATTCTTAAAAGCCTATACCCAAAAATTTGGAAAACATTTAGTTCATATAGTTTCGAGAATCCACATTGGAAAGGCTACAAATTTACCAAAAAAGTGTGAGGCCTAGGTAGTCAGTTGAAGGAGCCTGCATGTGTTTTCCAACTATACGGATGGAAGAGAATGACAATGTGAGGTCCATTACATTTTTTTAAAAGGGGATGAGACATGGTTAGGAAAACAATGCACACTAACCATTCAATTCACCCCTTAACACATTAAAGTAAGCACAATTTTTGTATTATTTGGGTAACTGTGAGAACAAACTATGTTGCCCAGTATTTTGAGGAAAAATGACTGGTTTGACATTAAATTCTATTAAAGCCTAATTATATTTCATTTCTCCCTCTGTTGGACAGATATGAGTCTTGGAGAGATCCTTTGAGTTATATTCCTAGCATGTTCCACCATTAATCCACCCAGAATCAGATTCGAACGCTAGAAGTCTCATTGTATCCACAATGATGAGACTAAAATCCTATCTTGTCATTATTCCTTTGTGTTGGTATTGATGAATTTATTTATGTGCATGATAATATGTCCTATTTCTAGGTTCTTCATTCCTTATTAATTTTTCTTCTGATCTGGACAAAATCCGAAGCTGATATTGGAAGAGAACTCTAATAGGGACCTATGGTATGTAGTCTATACATTTACCATTAGGTTTGGTAATTGATATGGATAGATTCTATTATAACAGGAATCAGACTGTTTTGTGGTTCCCTGATAATTTATTGAATAATTAAATTCGATGAATTAGATGACGCTTAGGTTTACCTTGAGTACCTTTGAGTGTGTTGAAGGTTTTCCCCCACATAGTCCATCCCTAGTGTGTTCCCTTACTATTTACTATTTTTATTCCACCCATGGGGTGAGTTTGTCCTTTACTAGTTTGAGTAATTCTTATTAAAAATTAATTTAATCAAATTAATTCATTATGATAAGTTTTTACTCCTTTTCTATTTTATACATGATGTGAATTATTAAACTGTTTAAATGTGATTTGTTATATGAGTGGGTAAACTCATGGTATGAAATGATAATTGAATTGAGTAATGAATTTTTTTCATAGAATCTATGGTTTTACTACAACATGGGTCATGATAGAGGTAGTGGATGCCTTGGATCAGATTGATCCTTGGGTATTGATTTGGTGAGATGCCTTGGGCCTTGCTACCCCATGAATTTTTGGGCTCAAGATGGATATTATTTGTTGAAATTAACCATGGAACCCATTCCAAGACTAATAGATATTCCATTGAGATTATATTGATAATTGAAGAGGATAACATAGATCAATACACTTTGGATTCATCCAAGCAAGGACTTCCACTTCTAATATATAACTTGGTCATGGTAAATGTGACACTTATGATTATGAAGTTGAGCCATGGTAAATGTGATATTCTTGATTATAAATCTTAGTCATGGTAAATGTTATATAATTGATTATACAGAATGCTTATGGTTTATGTGATATACAAGTTATACTATTTGGTCACGGATGATACAAGATGCTATGTATATGGCTAGGTCATGGTGTTTATTTATATTTTCCTTATAACTTCCTTATTATATGAGATTGAAACATTGTTTTTTAGGAAACATAATTTGACTAGAAATATTCACTTTAATTTATTTGAATATTCCATTGACACTTGTTTCATTTCTATAATACTGGTTATATATTTCACAATGTTTTAGGTTAAATTGAAGAGCGTGGAATTTTTATAGGCACTGTTGTTTTTTAGCCTATTGAAATTTTACCTCACACCATATATCAAGCTACCATTGGGAACCTGGATAGACTATATATATGAAGGTAGTGAATAGGGTAATCGCATATAGTTAGATTCTTGAAATGTTTCTATACATAGGATAATGGGAGCATAGGAATGTGATGAGTCTCATAAACCTTTCTATAGATAGTGCTCCCTGGTCTTTTATGTATTTTGATACAAGTATTGTATTGTTCCCAAAATACCTATTTTGGAATCTTGTTATACCCATGAAATGTCATATTATCTTGTACATGATATTACTTCTAGAATTGTTTTATATATCTATATGGGATGTTCATCTCCTATTCATTTATTTTCTTCTTATGCATTTGATTATTCTGTTTTCTACTATTGTGTTACGCACTGACTTGAGGGTATAGTCTCCCCACAAACACAATCAAAGTCCTATCAGCTACTCATTAGCCTCTGGAAGATGGGGAGATGTGCTTGAGTCAATGTGACCCATCGGAATGGGGTACCCTTTATTGGAATCTAGTTTGTGATGTTTTAAACTGTTATCAAATGATTTTTCTTTTCTGAATTTACTGTTTTGAGACAATAAAAAGTGGGTTTAGAAGGAATTGGATTTTTATAAAGTATTATTCTGTGGTGTATCTATCCCACTTGTAGGAAAAATCCAAATTTATTATAATGGAAATTGTGGTTCTTTGTATTTTTTATATTATAATTGATTTAGATTTCACCATTGGGTGACACACTTGACAATTAATGTTATAATGACATTGGAATATTTTTCCAATGAGATTAGGGTATTCATCCCATGCATCATTTTAGGATCTTTACATGATTCACATGATATGAATTATTTCAGGCCCTATTAGGTGCATTACTTGACTTCATAACTTTTTGATATGAGCCTTGAATGAAATATCTACTATTTTGTAGATTTTTTTGTATGTAATTAAGAAACATGGTTGGTACATACAGTTTCCTCCATAACCAATACAATATTTTCTAGATTAGGTTTTAAAATATTCCCTAAGAATACAAATATGGCTTGTTGAGTCATGGAATATTGGTCACATGGACTAGATTGTTTTATGATATGGATTAGGTGGATGCGATAATTTGGTTCATGAAGAGTATGGGCCCTTAAGGATCAGAACTGGTGAACCATTTGGTTCAAACATTTAAAATTAAATGTGAAATGGATATGAATTTGAGTGAAATTAGAAAAGTTAACTAGAAATGTTGACCTAGACCCGAATTTTTAGTGGACAATATTAGTTTCTCTGAGACTATTTACAGTGGTTTATTTTTACTTGTCTAGGATTTAAGAGTATTATTTATGGTATGACCTATTTATATGAAGGTTTAGACATTCCCTATTGTTTTAGTTTGGAATTTTTTATCAGTATTCTTTGTGGAATTTGTTTTTCACTATAGAGACATGCCGCCATAAAGACCTCCAGTCATATACCAAGTGGGTGGAAACGACCATTCTCTAGATGTGGTGGGCCATGGGATACTAGTTTATGCTACTATAGTTACAATTATAGTACCATTGTACTTCTAGAAATAGGTGTTGGGGAATAGTTCTATGAGGGTTTTATATGATTCATATAGACATTCCATACAGCACCACATCTTGAATCATATATGGAAGAGATGACATGTGTGTTCCAGCAAGAGCATCCACCATTGTTTTTAGATTATTGTGAACAATATGTTATTATGTTGTGGATAGATACTACATTTCTGGTATTCAAGAATCTGAAGACACCTATAGAGAGATGATTGAATCTTGTGAATTATATGTTTTGAGGATGACTAATGTGATGGTGGGATGTTTTGAACCAGACTGATAGGATGCAAGACATAGGTTGGGTGATTTCCATACAAAATTCTATGATTACTTTTACTCCAAGACTCTGATGGATGATCAGGTTAGTGAGTTCATGGGTTTGGATGAGGGTGTGATGATGGTTATAAAATATCAAACTGCTTTATATAGCTTCAGTGTATTGCACAGATATATCTTGCTGATGGAAAAATGTGGGAGAGACACTTCATGAAAGGTATCAAAAATTACATTTGATCTATGGTAGATGGGTTTTTATTAACCTACATTACTGATATAGTGAACCTGAAACTTATTATAGAGTAGAACCTAAGAGAATATGGGGAAATAATGTAGATTAGTAGAGTGTCTCAACCCACTGGCTCGGCATCCAGTGGCAGGAAGTGCCATTTTGAGGATTCCTGTGACATGAGTATCAACCAAGGCACTAGTGATGGATGTGTAGTTTTTAATAATTAGCATGAAATATGAGTACATGTGAGGAATTAGTGTGATTATGACCCAGTCGAGTGTCGATCCTATGGCATAAGGGTCCGTACCTATAATTTTTTCAAGACCTTCCCTCTATAAGTAAGTGTAAGGGGTTAGCATTGAATTCATGTTTAGGAGAAGGTTTCACAAATCATGTTAGGATAAGAGATGGAGTTGTATTAGTCAATCAGGTCATGGTGGTTGTAACAATGAAAACATTTATAAATAACATTCCCTTATTTGATTTATTTAAATGTCTTATCAATAAATTTGGATATAGAAAACACATACACTTATTTTATTTTATTATATACTATTGGATTTAAAATACAGTTAATAGTCATTATCATTGATAATATAGCCATTGAATAGTGATTACGTGATTAGTATAAATATAAGGAATTAAAAAATCCAATTGACATAGAAAAATGAAGTGATTGACTCAATCAGAAGGATCTTACCCTATGACGCCATTTCTCAAATCTTTGGAGGGAGATATCATTTCTGGGATATTTTCTTTACCAAGACAAATTTGATAACCAATAGCTTAAGCCTGATATAACTCATTTATGGGAGAATTCCAAGATCATCAAGATCATGTCCCAAACCATGTCCACTGAACCACCCCATGAAAGGCACACCATCACAGACCATACTCATAGGGAATTTCAAGTGTATTACATGGATATTAATCAAGAACCATGAAATATGAATATATACTTTTTGTATATAATATTTTATATGTATTTCATCTTATTATTTTTACGCTGTCAATGTTTTTTATTTCAATTCAATGAAAAAAAAATATTATTTTTATTTAATATTCAAATCCCATTATGTCAATTATTTTTATAAATTAATGGATTTTTGAAATAAAAATATTTTTAATAAAATATTGTTCTTAGGTAATATTTATTAAATATAAATGATCAAATAATTTTTATGAAGTAAAATGTAATTTTTATAAGAGTTCAAAAAAATGATATTGTCCAAAAAAACCCCACATTTATTAATAAGTATTGATTTTGTTGGACTCATCATGCTTTAATCATGTTTTAATTATAACAAATCCTGTTAATACAGTTTTATCTATCTCAAATCATATGTTGAGATGGTTGGTTTCCCAATGCTTTAGATAAACTTTCACAATATCCAGATTACAAAAAATCATGTTTGACTATTGTAAAATATATTTAATTTTATTCTATATTTCTTTCTTCTATGAAGGATTAAGTCTATTTCATTCTATGAATATTACTTCTTTAGATTGTTTAATTATATTTGGATAATTCTAAGAAATTGTGAGTCTTTCACTAGTTTTATTTTTCTGGAAAAGGACCAGACACCTGGACCGAAACACCATGACATAGACACCATGATCCAGACACGGTGACCCAAACACCGTGACCCAGACGCCATGAACCAGACACCATGACCCAAACGCTGTGACCAAGACACCGTAACACGGATAATGTAACCCAGAATCCATGACCCAAATATCATGACCCAGACACCATGATCCTAACACTGCATTTGTGCTACCGGTTCCTGATCTCAATGTAATTATGGAATAATGATTGTCTCACAGCTCAAAAGAAAATAAGAAGACAACATTTTGTGGGGACACCATTTACAAGTGATACCATTTCGAGACAAACAATGACACCGTTATTTAATATTTTTTTCATTTTAAAATTAATTTCCAATGGTCATATTTGAGTTATTTAATGGCACTGACATTATTAATGCTTCTTTGTAAACATGTCATCGGACAGTACAAGGTTTGAGGTGTATAATACATGTATCATTTTAGTTCAAATGTGTATACCTTCAATTAAGAAAGAAGATAATCTAGGCTGCAAAAATATTCAGAAAGAAGAGAGAGTGTTTGAAATGAGAACTAATTCATGAAACAAGATAAAACTGAAGAACAATTGAAGAAAACTCGATTCAAAATGGCCGAACTAACATATATCAGAACCAAATACATCTTCTTAGTACCACCTCAATGAAAAAAAATTCTAGACAACTTGCACCATCGAAGAGCACTAGACTTTCGATACTCTATTTTTCACCAGAGAACTTGATACATGAATTTTCTTCATCCAATAAGCCTAGAGATGCATAGAATAACACTCAAAGAACGTCTACCCCTTTCTCATCAAATTTTCTCTATTGTGACCTATTTTTAGATTTTTATTAGTGTGTGAGTGCCTGTAATAAAAACAAACACTGTATTCTGTACTAAACCGAAAGATACATGATATCATTCCTCTAATCACTTATTACATCTTCTTACTCCCACAGATAAGTTTAGAAGAGGTCCTTGTGTTACATATTTTTTTTTACCCACAAAGAATAGTGGAAGATATTTTGTGACCTGGATAGTCTTGTGCAATGTTTTTTACCCCGATACCGGGGGTGTATCAAGTTTATTAATCTAAACTGATTGGTGAAAAGTGATCTCCAAGTGGAGCGGATTAGGTCTCAGTTTGAGACTGACCATTTGTTTTATCCACTGTGTCTTTTAATTTAGTTTTTATCTTCCTTACTGTATTTCAAAAAACATTATATTTTATATAGACAGTCAGTCTTGGATAAAAGTTATAATGGTTTTTCCTCATTAGAATATCTTCAAAAGTAGTATCAATAAATCACATTTATATTACTGAGAATTAACCAATCTTCTGAGATGTTATTCGAACAGTAAAACTATAATAACCATATTACCTGGATTAATTGGGTTGTATTCATTTTTATTGGGTAGTATTTTAGACTGATATTTTTAACAGAAATATTTATAGATACTCAATTAAACTCCTTCTTTAGTACTCAACTCCGACCAACATTTGGTATCAGAGGATTTTATTCTTATTAAGACACAATTTTTAAAGAAATTTAACTATGATTTTAGTTTTAATTTAAAGATTTGTAAATTTATGTTAATTTTAAATTTATACCTCTTTAAATGTATTTCTTTATTATGGATAATAGACTCGAAGGTGCAGCAACAAACAGACATCAATTCTTTAATGGAACTAATTATTCCCAATGAAAAACTAAAATGAAAATACATTTAGAAAGTATGGATTTGTAAATTTGGTCTTCAATTATATATGAGTATAAGATTCCTTCTACTTATAGAATTACATGGGATGACCCAACCAAGACTGCTTACAATAACAATTGTATGGCCAGGAATGCTTTATATTTCTCTTTAATAGATAAGGAATTTAACTGAATATCTACATGTAAGACTTCCCATGAAATTTGGGATACTTTGTCTATTTCACATGAAGGAACTTCTAGTGTGAATGAAATGAGACTCAATACTTATACTATTAAATATGATAACTTTAAATTGAAGTCTGATAAGCCTATTTTTGACATGTATCTCATGTTAAACAAAATTTTTTGCACAATGATTTCTCTAGTAATAGAAGTTATTGCCAAAGATCAAATGAGGAGGATTCTATGATATGTACCTGATAGATGGAGAGGAAAATTTGCCTCAATTATAGAGTCATGCAACATCAAAAAATTACTTGCAAAAGGACTAATTGGGGAACTAATGATTTATGAAGAAGAGGTGAAAGTCAAAAAGAATGAAAAGGATGAACCCAAAAAGAAAATATGTGGCATTAAATACCACCACCTCTAAACACAATGAAAAGGATAAATTGAAAGTCTTTGGAGAATGTTACAACAGTGAACAATCATCACCTGATAGTGATGAATAGATGGATAAATTAGATAAAAGGATTAAGAAATTTTACATGAATAAGAAAATTTTCAGAAATCCTAACCTCAATGAGAGATATGATAAAAAGGGAATCTGGAAGAAAGATCATAAAATAAATGACAAGTCTGATGAAATAGTTTGTTATGAATGTAAGCAAAAGGGACATGTAATGGATGACTATCTAAATCTCAAGTATAAATATAACTATGAGGGCAAATATAGAAAGTATTAAGAGGAAATGAAAGAACATGGAGTGCTTCTGAGGGAAGTTCAAGTGACTCAGAGTCATCACATGATGAATAGGCTAACAAATCAATATGTGTTTCATGAAAAACACATCTGAGGTAACCCTAGATTCTCTTATACAAAATTCCTATTATTCTGAAGATTAAAGTGATTCAAAAAATACGTCTAAAGAAGAAATTTTTGAATATTGAAATATTCTTGAAGAGACATGTAATGAACTAAAACATATATACATGTTTTTATAGAAACAGTATACTCTTACCTCAACTATTAAATATGATCTTTCTGTAGAAAGATAGAAAAATATTCAATTACTCAAAGAAAATAATTAATTAATGCTATATAATGGGAAATTGAATATGGATATTGAATGGTTTACTAATAGTAAAAATAACTTGGTGAAAATTCTAGGTAAATATATTGCTCCTAAATACAAAATTTGTATTGGATATCAACCTGGTAAAAGAAATTTTGGTAAAATCAATTTTGATTCTAAATCTAGAACATACTATTTTACTATTAGTTTAGGAAAACATTATGCAAGTTCAAATTATGACACAGTCTCTACTGTTTTGAGTATTTCTAGACCAAATAGAGTATATTTCTCAAATAAATTACATAATGTATATAGGAAACCTATGAGGAAGATGTGAGTTCCTAAAGAATTAGTTACTAATATTACTAGAATCAATCATATATAGGTACCAAATTCTGTTTTATTTGACTACTTTATAAGAAAATTGTTTGAAGGGCTCCTATGAAAGCTTATATTACATGGAAAGTGGGTGTTCAAAATGAATGACAGGAGACTATTCATGTTTAATGAAACTAATAATGATTGATAGTGGACATGTCACTTTCAGTGACAATGCCAAAGAAAAAATCATTGGCCTTAGAAAAATCTGTAACTCTATCTTAGTTTTAATTTCCAGTGTAGTTTTTTTTGATGGACTTAAATATAATCTTCTTAGTATTTCACAACTATGTGATGATGGATTTCATGTAAAATTTGAAAATGATTCATGAAATGTTTTTAATTCTAAAAATGAATTACTATTTTTTACATTATGAAATGAAAATGTATATTCTATTAACTTAGATTATTTAGTTTCGCAAAATACATTATGTTTAAGTGTATTTCACAAAGATTATTGGCTTTGGAATAGAATACTAGGACACTAACATATTCACTCCCTTAGAAATCTAACTCAAATTTTTTTATTCAATGATCTACCCAGACTAGAGTCTCCAAATGATAAAGTGTGTAATCCTTGTCAAAAGGGAAAGAAACACAAAATTTCCTTCAATCCAAAGAATGATGTTTCAACATCTCAACTTCTCAAGTTGGTTCACATGAATTTTTTGGGACCATCTAGAGTTTTTAGTTTCAATGGGAAGCAAAATGTATATGTTCTTGTAGATGACTTTTTTTGGTATACTTGGACCTTATTTTTAGCTCACAAAAGTGAAGCCTGCTCTCACTTCACCAAATATGCTAAAGCTATAGAAAACTGTAGTAGACTTAGAATTAAATATCTAATAATTGATCATCTCCATGAATTTGAAAATCAAGAGTTTGAATCCTTTTTCTAACAAAATGGATATAATCATAATTTCTCTACCCCTAGAACACCTCAACAAAATGGAGTTTCAGAAAAAAGAAATAGGACCTTGCAAAAAATTCTAGAACCATGCTTAGTAACTATGACATACCTATTTAATTTTGGAATGAAGCTATAAATACAACATGATATATTGTTATTAGAATATTGATTAGACCTATTCTTAAAATAAATCTATATGAATTGTGGAATAATAGAAAACCCAAATTAAACTACTTAAAAGTCTTTTGTTGTAATGTCAATATCCTTAATATAAAATACAATGTTTAAAAGTTTTCATCCAAGAGTGGTAAAGTAATCTCTCTAGGATATTCAATCTCTAGTAAAGCCTATATAGTGTTTAACAAAAGAACTAAATATGTAGAGGAATCTATCCATGTAATGGTTGATGACACATATCCACATGATCCTATGACCTATCTAGAGAATCTTGAGGATGATTTGTCAAATATAGACATCATTGTGTTGATTATTTTATTGTTTTTATCTCATGTTTTTGAATTTGCAATGCTTGAAATCCCTTAATGATAAAAAATGAAATATCATTCACTCTTTTCTTCACTCGAGATCTCTTCTCTCAAAAATAAAAACCTTATCTCAAACTGTAATTCCTATTTCAACCCTTAATATATATCTCTCTCTCTCAAACCCTTGTTGAATACCCAGAATAAAGCACCCATCTTTATCAACTCTAGAGAAGTACAAATCTCATAAAAAAGTAAAAAGAGCACCAAAAGTAACACCTGAAGGACCGTTGAACCCAAATCCTGTTGATAGGATAGTAGTATGAGAAAAGGAAATTTGTACTAAGTGGTTGCTGACTTGTAAGACCTTTGTTTTGAATGTACTAGAAGAGTAGGGATGGCTAAACTGGTTCACAATGGAGACAAGGCCGATTTATTCAATACCTTTTTCTCAGTTTTATTAATTTTCTCAGTTTTCATTCAATGCTGAAGATGGTGATGTGGTAAGAAGTTAGATTAATGGAAAATGATTCAATTTTTCCCTGAGGTTATGGGAATCCTTTCTAGGGACAACCCATGAAGTGTTTTTTTTGGACTACCATAGAGGTCCTCCTCCTCGTAGTGATGTTTTTGTCTTAGAAGAGGCCTTAAAAGGTTTGACCAGAAACAAGAAGAATAGAAGAGAAATTTCTACTGAGTTGGATGGGGAAACAAGATTGCAGTTTAAGTTTATCTAAAATATGATTAGTCCAAGGAAAGTATATTTTTCTACCCCCAAGTATCAATATGTATTATTGATATATCTTATAAAAAATGGTGCAAGATTAATCTGTGTAAGTATATTATACTTAAAATTTGTGATTTGATGAAGACAACTTCAAAGTCTAACTATTTATTCTGCTCAAGGTTAATCTTTTCAATGTTGTATGCTAAAGGAATGGTTGGATAGGAAGAAGAAGTCATCAAATACTATGAGTTATGTATCTCAATGGTTACATTAAAATGGAATAAAATAGGTTTGAATCCATGGAAAAAGTCTTAGGTGGAGGATAATGAAACATTATATGAATAGTTTGATCCGGTTAATTGTCCTTCAACACCTAAGAACATATCTGATCTTGGTTTGGAACAAGATAAATATGTTGATTATTCTGAGGAAGAATAAGTGATTGATGTTTCACCTATGGACGAAACTTCCTTGGATAGGGAATACAGTGGTATACCTATTCCAAAAAAAATAGAGTTGAGAAAGAATCGCCTATTACTGGAAGAAGTGTTTATTTAAAGGAAGAAACAGATTCTAGAAAAGAAACTATTGTTAGCGTATAAGAAAACATTTTTCCTGAGGAGCATCTTGATGAAAAAAATAATATTGAGGTAGATGATGCTATTGAGGAACATTTAGAGGAATATGATAATCCTGAAATTATCCTATCTACTGAGGTAATAATGGAACAAGCTTTTCAGCTTGTTGGAAAAGAAAATGGTGAGGCTATTAGAGATGAACTTTTAGAAATAGATCAAAGAACTGAATATCTTAGTCCTATAAGAGATACACCTGTTGATGGGGAGAAACACACCAGTCTAGAAAGTGTTGAAGTTCCTAATCATATTGATCAAATCATTGTGGATACCTGTTATAAGTTCCCTAGCTACGTTGATGTGGATAATTCCTAGGAGGCATCGATTAAAGGCATAGACCTTTATACAAATTCTACTTTAGAAGTACTCTATGCTAAGGAACCTGAACCTGTCGGAGCTCCTGATCCTAAAAATTCACAAGAACCTTCTACTTATGTAATTCAAGGGGATTTGAAAACCTTTTTGAGTTACTATATTAGATGGATTTGAAACGATCATTAACACACCCCTGCTCCTGTGACAAATCTTATTGAAAGAGATGTTGCTTTGCTGTTAGAGAAAATCATATGGAAAATTCAACAAAAGGTGCCTAATGAAATACAAGAGGTTAGAATTTAGAACAAGTAGTTGAGTGATGAGGTGAAGTATCTCCGAGCTATGGTTGAAAATATTCAAGAAATGTTGCAATTTGGACAAGATATTATTGATCATCCTGTTGAGGATGTTAGTGGTCAGATTCCACAGAAAGTTGCATCTATGATTCAACTAAACATGACTTCAATATTTGAAAATGTGGCCTAGAGAAAAATCCAAATAGTTAATGAGAGGTGTGAGGTTTTTTTTGTTCTCAAAAAACTGAATTGTAAAGTTCCGTGTTTTGAACCTGATGAAAAAAACAGGATTTTTTTCCCGTTAACTAGGAAGGGTGGTTTTAAAACTGACCGTCAATTTTTTTTTTAATTCTGATAGTCGACACTGTGATGTTGATAGAATAAAAATATTAAGTTTATTTTACTAATACCCATGTTTTTTTCTTTTAAAAAAATGAAATAAATCACAAATAGTGTATCTTATGTGAAATCGTAGACCGCAGTTAGGTCTGGAACGTTGGGATTACCTTAGGTAGGGTATAAACTTGATTTGCATTGGGTTCTTGGAACCCTCACACATGATAGTTCCATCTTTATTTTTAATTAATTAATTATTCTGATTTTTAATTAATAAGTGATTATTTTATCTCTAGCCATGCATCTAATGAGAAATCTGACACCACAAATAGTTCTGGGACGTGGGGTTTACCCTAGATAGGGAATAACCTTTGCGATCATTGGACGTTTCGTCATATCGCACCCGAAAATAATTTATTTAAGTTTTAAATATTTTATTTGCAATTAGATATATTAATAGTTTTATTATTAATATTATTTTTTTTTGAAAATAATAAATTAAAATAAACCTCCACAATTAATGAATTGTGTTGTGGTGTAAGTAATAACTGCACAATGTAATAAATGTGATATTATTAATTATTCGAATTAAATACAAATGAATAATCATTATTTATTTAATAATCGTTATCTTTTTTATGGTTGTTGTTTTTATGTTATTAATGATGTAATTGAGGGTTGATTTAAATAATACTAATTATTTTAATTATTTTAATTATTATTATATTGGGACAAAAACATTGAGGTATATATATATGAGGTATATCTATATATATGAGATTTAATATATATATATATATATTGTTATATATCCATTTGTAGGTGTATATATGTGAATATACATATGTGTATCTATATATATATAATACATATATACAGATGTGGATATTTATTATTGGGTTAGATAAAATATTATTAATTATCTACATAAATTCATTTAACATGTCGACTTAAATAAAGTTGTGGACTTTTATGTTTTTAATCAAAATCTTTAAAGTGACCTAGGGTGCACGCCTGTGCACCCTATTCGGGTCCTAGACAGCTATTAAAATTAATTAAATGATTGTTCAGGCTTTATGTAAAATATTACGTCGGGCCATAGCGCAACGTTCAGGTTAAAAATAATTAAAAAAGATTACAGAAAATTAATATAATTTAAAGAGGGATAAAAATATATAACAAAATAGATACTGTTGGAGAGAAATTGAAAATAATTAAAATGAGGTAAATCGATTTTAATAATTTATTTAACTTGATCCACCATTTTTTTTAAATTTATTTATCTCATTTTTATTTTTTCCCTTTTTATTTTCTTTCCTTTCCTTTTTATTTCTTTTTTCCTCTCCTCCTCTCCTCCTCCTCTCTTGTGCGTGGCACACCTCTCCTCCCTAGGTGGTGCGCACCACCTTCTCCTCCCTTCGGAAGATCGTTGTGCCTCCATTCTTTGTCTGTTTTTTTTCCATCAAGTGCACTGTGAAACTCTTGGTAATGCTTGTCCCATGCACCATGAATCATGCAATCTCATTCCAAATCCTTTGCATAGTTCACCGCGGAAGGATTTTATCCTATTTTGGGGTTTTTCTAAAATCATCTGTTTTCTTCCGTTTTAGGTCAAATCAAAGCCTACCACAGATCATAGGATCATCTACGACCATAAGGTAGGGTGTCTACTTTCTTTTCCTCCTTTTTGTTGCGATTTATAAAAATGCATTGTTGTGCTGTTAGTCTGTGCCTACCAGCGTTGTGCAAATTCACCCAAATTCGTTAATTAATTTGTTTCGCCTAGTTTTTTCAACTGTATTGATCATGAATTAATTTTTTTAATTTGTTACAATAAAGTCGAACACCCCTTGGGGTGTGCTGACGCGGTCAGTATAATTTCCATTAGGCCAAACATTTAATTTATTTAATTTCATGTGATGCGCAACCTATTTTTTGTTGTGTTTGATGTCAACAATTAATTTAGATTAATTATTAATCATGAATTGTTGAATTTTTGGTAGTTGATTGTGCTGTTTTATTTATCATTAAAATGTTTCTTTATCTGTATGTTTTTCACAACCTATTTTGTTGTGTTTAATTTTAATAATTAATTTAGATTAATTATGAACTTTGGAATTGTTGGATCTTAGTAGTTGGTTGGTCTAATTTATTTATTTATTTAAAAGTTCATTTATCGGCTTATGTTGATGAGGTACAATTCTTTGTTATGATTGATATACTGAAATATTTAATTTTCATTGTGTGATGCATGGGTGTACCAATTTTGTTTCAAGATATAATTACATAAGTTGATGTCATATTTGCTGCTCTGAAAACATTAATTAAATTCAGGGTGGGGAAAGAAGGTGGGTCCTATATTAAGGGCCATGCTTAGACCCTTCATTCCTAACGGTTACCTATTTGTGCTAGGGGGTGGTGTTATTAGCATTGCCAGACTGATACTTCCCCGGGCTTTCTAATACTTATGAGTGATACCAGTTCCAAAAGGACCCATCGGGATGGATCCATTGGAAATGAGGCTAAGCCATCCTTGGATGGTTCCTGACCGCTTTTTGCGTTATTGAGATGGACTCAAGGTAAGGCCATTCCTTGAGAAATAAAAGTTCTTTTGAATGATTGACTTGTATGGGCTTGGTGGTATTGAATTAATTGATGGATGTTCCGTTGAGACACCTTCGGGACGAGCTTGGACTCCAACTCTCAACTTGAACCTTAATAATGAAGCACTTAAGGTTTATATTATTTCCATTTGAGTCACTTGATAATTGATATATTCTTCTGATATGTGGAAGTGCACTTAGTTGACACATGACTTAGACCCCATGTTAAAACACAAACTTGGGGAATACCTCTTTCATGTTTACCTTTTTTCTTTTTGGGTTTTATATATATACGTGTATGTGAATTCTACTTACAGGCACTACTTTTAGGATTTCAGCTTAGGCCAAAGCATGTGATTAGGCACGAGTGCTGCTTGGAACCCAGGCCAAGTTATTTATTTTATTGCACTTAATTTATTATCCGCAATTGTTATATAATGGCACACTGAATTTTATTATTGCACAAAATGTGATGGTTTAGACACCGTGAGTGCCGGACTACTGTGATTTTATCTCACACCCTACTCGGGAATCTTTGATACCTGAGTAGATAATATGATTAGAGGTATTGACAAAGGGAAGCATGCTGCTTGCAATTATAGATTGATTGTTGCTGCTTAGGATGGAGACTAGTGCAGAGGACCAAACCTTGCTCTTGATGCAGTTTTTGCACTTTTTTTCTTTTCTTTTTAGTTGATATCATGCTTGGGTTCTATTTTCTTCACTTTTAGTTTAGATGTACATCATGGAATGACATCGTTTTGTGAGCTTCCGCACTTCAGTATTATTTAGTTAGATTATTTATATTTCTTATACTGTAGTTTATTCATTTATATTATTCCTCTATTTATTATAATTTTTTGTTTACTTCTGCTGGGTATTACTTATTACCTATAAAGGAATAGTCTCCCCCAAGGGCACGTTAAAAATTACCTCTCTTCTAGTTGGAAGCCTCTGGCATTCAGAGAGATGCGCTTGAGGTCTTGTGAAGCACCGGTTCGGCCACCGTCTTAGAGAAGAGTCGGGTCGAGACATTACAAAGTGGTATGAGAGGAGGTATTTTTCCTTTGTCTTACTGTTTTGGGTTAGTAGAAAAGATACTATTAATATGTCGGTGCTTTTTTAATAGTCATGTTTGAGACTGATCACCCCATGTACGGGAAATGACCAAGTGGCGAGGGTTGGGATTGATGTTCATCCTTTTTGATATTATAGTTGATACGATTTCACCTCGAGTGATTGGTGTAATTTATGCTGCTTATGAATTTATTATATTTTACCCTTGGCCTGTTAAGGTAAGGATGATGAATTACTTGCATCATACTAGGCACATAGGAATTCACATGCCATGGATAGTGCCATGCCTTGTAGTTTCATTTTAGGTTTCCTTTTGATTAAAATTGTTTTCCTTGAATGTGAACCATGTCTTGTAATTATTTTTCATGCCTGTTTAATACCATGTTTCAGTGATATATTTATAATGATAGATTGTTTCCATGCTGCCTGTTCATTACAATGTTTTACTTGTATCATACTTATATGCCTATTAGCATGTCTCTATGATTAAAATATTATGCTTCTATGATTACAACAATTATCTCTCTATTAGCTTCTTGTAGTGAACTGCTAGCTTGTTGTTATGTAATTGGTTTCTTTGCAAAAATTTGTTGGTTGCCTTTGAATGGGAGCCAAATGCCAAAAGCAAAAATGTGTATAGTTTCTTATTAAGTTGATATCCACCCATATATCTAGGCTGATTTTTTTGAGCATGTTATAATTTCAAAGGAATTGGTTAACTACCTAATGAAACAACTAGGACCAAGTAGGGTAGTTGGTGCATGTTCATTATGAGATAACCCAGTAAGGATGTTGTGAATCTTAATAATTAAACAACTGTTTTTGGGTTGCATTATAATGAACCCACGTCGGCTTAGTGGGACCCTTGTAGGTTGCCTTATCTTCTTAAATGGATTTTATATGATAGATTTCCCAATTAAGGAAAGGATTTCAATTAATGAAAAATGTTTTAAAATGGAGTTTTATAAAACTTGTATGTTTTCCCTTGTGGCGTTGTTTAAGATCAAGTACATTGTGTTTTGTTTTGGAAAAAAATGGTACTTGAAGTTTTGATAAAATATCTTGATTATTTATGATTAAATGTGATTAAATTTAAAGGTCTTGGATATGGAACATGTAGCAATGTCCACTATTTATGACCCTGGTATAAGAGTATATTGAGTTTCTCCATGAGTTTCTTTGGAATAGAACCTTTCACATGTCATTTTACCTAGTCATACCCCTTTTCTTAAAAAATGACACCCTTGTTTGGTTGGGTGAATATGTTTTCTTTGACTTTTTTTGGGTTTGATCATCGGGTAATGCTTCTTCCATTAGTTTAGGCATTCCTTAGGAATGGTCAGTTGCTTCATAGGTCATTCGAACCTCCCTTCTCCACAACGATGGATGACTCAGAATGTTGTTATTATATTTAAAAGTTATCTTGCTTCTATATATCCTCGGGGTAGTATGTGTTCACATACACGGTGTTTCCAATTACTTAATGTTGTGACGAACCAGTTGAGTTCAGTGTAATCATCAAGACTTGTGTTGTTAAATGAATTTTGGTTCATCTATGTAGTAAAATGAATTATGTGTTAAAGGAATCATGTTCATCCTAATGATCAGGATGAGTTCTAGAGACTCTGGTGTTTTGACACACTAGCCCGTTTTGTTTGGATTTCATGCCAATTTTTGTAACGTTTTCCTTATGGTAATCTCAAAATCCTCTTAGTGTGCACTTACTTAAGTAACGAGCATGTCCCATATCTTTCCTTCATCCTTGATGCTCTAAGAGACCATCAAATTTATGCCATGCTAAAGATTTAAATGTTGTTTGGATCGTTTAGGGTGTTTTTCTCAGTGTTGCACACTGATGCATCACTCTTATCGGAGATTTGTTTATATTTGAGTGACCCTCATATTTTCATGTAGGAATTCCTTGGAAGAACTCTTGTACACCATCTGTTTCATCAAACTTGATAGCCAGACTAATGCTGCTCTGGGTTCGGTCATTGTTTTGATATGGGAATCTTGCCCTTGTACCAACATCTCACTCGTAAACATGGATTATGGACTACCTTGTGTTAGTTCCTTTCACTCTTGTTGTTCCAATGCGAGGTTACCCTAGAATTTTTTGGGATCGGTGATGCCTAAATCAAAGAAGGTCACTGGAGGTCAGGTATGAACATCGGTGGATGTGTTCGTGGTTAATGCAAGATACCATTGAAGAAGACATCACATTTTAGTCTATAAACACCTGCCATCTAAGCTGAGAACCTTTTTAAATGGTCGGTCAGAGTGGATTGAATAGTTCTCTCTCTGGATTAATGAAGTGGTTAGTGAATGAACATTTTCTGACACATCATCAGGTGAGACAAGTGCGGTTTGGGTCGACCAAGGCTTTTCATAAAAATCTGGCTCGACTTGGGATTTATGGGTGATGGGGAATCAACCGTTTTATCCATTTCAGAAATCAAGTGAGAAGCACTTCTAAAAAGCATAAGGGCGTGTCTTGTACGAAATTATGACTGAGGATGGTGTCGTGACCCTGAATTTTCCATCTTCTAAAGTTAAAACCTAAGGTTGGAAGTAACTTTGACAAAATGTTTAATGAGATGATGACCTATTCCTGCCACTAGCTAAACAAGTTTGAATAAGTACCATCTCAATGCATTAGTTGGTAAATGAGCATTCTCTCGGATCTTAATGTCTTATGTGCCACTTTTTTAACCAACGTTTGAACGTGTGTTGAGTATTTTAATACCATTTTTATGAGACTTCATTACCTTGTAGATCGTTTTTAGAGTTACGTTACTCCAAAAGGCTTCTTGGGGACGAGAAGTTCTAAGGTGAGAGGGTTGTAACATTCTGTGTTTTGAACCGGATAAAAAAACGCAAGAAATAAAATTTTTCTGTTAATTAGGAAGGTCAGTTTTAAATCCGAGCATCAGAACGTTTTGTTTCCAATTGTCGACACTATGACGATGATTGATAAAAATATTAAGTTTATTTTTTTATATAGGTGTTTGTTTATTTTAAAAAAAATATAATAAATCTCAAACTTAGCATCGTACGAGAAATTTGAGATCACTGTTAGGTCCGAAAAGCCGGGTTTACCCTAGGTAGGGTATATCTTTGATTATCATCGGGTGTTTGGCACCCTCACACATGATAGTTCCATCTTTATTTTTATTTAATTAATTATTCTTATTATTAAATAATAAAGAATAATTTTCTCTCAAACGGTGTGTCAAATGAGAAATCTGACACCACCAATAGTTTCAGGATGTGGGGTTTACCCTAGGCATAGTATAACCTTTATGAGTATTGGAAATTTTGTCATATCACACCCGAAGATAATTTATTTGTGTTCTAAATATTTTATTGGAAATTAGATATATTAATAATTTTATTATTAATATTATTATTCATTTTGAAAACAATAAATGAAAATGCACATCCACAATTAATAAAGCATGTTGCGGTGTACATAATAAATGCACAATGTAATAAATGTGTTATTATTAATTATTTGAATTAAATACAAATATGTAATCAATATTTATTTATTAACCATTATCCTTTTTTGATGGTTGTTGTTTTTCTGTTATTAATGGTTTAATTGATGGGTTGACTTAAATAATAATTATTTTTTTAATTATTTTTTTTATTATATTGGGACAAAAAAATTTAGGTATATATAAATTAGGTATATCTATATATGTGAGATTAAATATATATATGATATTAAATATATATATAGTTATATATACATGTGCAGGTGTATATATATGAATATACATGTGTGTGTGTGTATATATAACACACATATATAGGGGTGGATATTTATTATTAGGTTAGATAAAATATTATTAATAACCTACATAAATTTATTTAACATGTTGACTTAAATCAAGTTGTGGACTTTTAAGTTTTTTATCCAAATCATTAAAACGACCCAGGGTGCGTGCCAGTGCACCCTATTGTGGGTCCCGGAAAGCTATTAAAATTAATTAAATGATTGTTCAGTCTTTATGTAAAATATTGTATCATGCTATAGTGCAACATTTGGGTTAATAATATTTAAAAAGGATTAATGAAAATTAAGGGAATTTAATGCGGGATAAAAATAAATAATAAAATAGATACGGTTAGAGAGAAATTAAAAATAATTAAAATAAGGTAAACCAATTTTAATTATTTTTTATAATTTCTTCCACCATTTTATTTTTATTATTTTATTTATGTATCTCCTTTTTATTTTTTCCTTTTTATTTTATTCCCTTTCCTTTTGATTTCTTTTTTCCTCCCATCCTCTCCTCCTCCACTATTGTGTGTGGCACACCTCTCCTCATTTTGGTGGTGCCCACCAACTTCTTCTCCCTTCGGAAGATCGTTGTGCCTCCATTGTTCCTCCTGATTTTTCCCCGTCATGTGCTTTGTGAATATCTCGGTAAGGCTTATCCCACACCCCAAGAATCGTGCGATCTAATTCCAAATCCTTTGTATAGTTCGCCATAGAAGGATTTTATCTTATTTTGGGGTTTTTTCTAAAATCATCAATTTTCTTCTGTTTTAGGTTAAATCAAAGACTACTGCGGATCATAGGATCATCTATAACCATAACTTAGGGAATCTAATGTCTTTCCCTTTGTTTTTTTTGTGATTTATAAAAACTCACCAGTGTGCTATTATTCGGTGCCTACCGATGTTGTTAAAATTCACCCAATTTCATTAATTAATTTTTTTCCTAGTTGTTGCAGCTGTATTGTTCATGAGTTAATTTTTTTAATTTTTTTCAACATGTTCGGACACCCCTTAGGGCGTGCCGATGTGGTCAGTATAATATCCATTATCCCAAAATTTTAATTTATTTAATTTCATATTTTGCATAGCCTATTTATTGTTTTGTTCGATTTAAATAATTCATTTAGATTAATTATGAATCTTGAATTGTTGAATATTTGGTAGTTGGTTGTGATAGTTTATTTATTATTAAAAAGTTTCTTTACCTTCATGTTTTTCACAACCTATTGTGCTGTGTTAAATTTAAATAATTAATTTAGATGAATTATGAACTTTGGAATTGTTGGATCTTGGTAGTTGGTTGGTCCAACTTATTTATTTATTTAAAATAGAATTTATCTGCTTATGTTGATGTGATACTTTTCCTTGTTATGATTGCTATAATTAAATTTTTAATTAGCATTGTGTGATGCACATGTGTACCTGTTTAGTTTTTAGCTGAAATTTCATATGTTTATGTCATATTTGCTATTGTGAAAACATTAATTAAATTCAGGGCGGGGAAAGGAGGTGGGTCCCATATTAAGATCCATGATTAGACCCTACATTCCTAACGGTTACCTCTATATGCTGGGGGTGGTGTTCTTGGCTTTGACGGACTGAGACTTCACCGAGATTTCTAATACTTATGAATGATAACGGTTCCAAAAGGGCCCATCAGGATGGATCCGTTGGCAATGGGGCTAAGCTAGACTCAGATGGTGCCCAAACCCTTTTTGTGAGATCGTGACGGACTCAAGTTTAAGCCATCCCTCGAGCGAGACATGGTCTTTTGAAAGATTGTCTTGGATGGGCTCTTTGGTATTGGATAAATTGATAGATGTTTGGTAGTGATACCTCTTGGACGCGTTTAGACTCTAACTCTCAACTTGAACCTTAACAATAATGCACTTAAGGTTTATATTATTTCCATTTGAGTCACTTGAGAATTGAGATATTCTTTTGATATGTGGAAGTGCACTTGGTTGACACATTAATTAGACCCAAAGTTAAAGAAAAAACTTTGGGTATACCTATTTCTTGTTTACCTTGTTTCTTTTTGGGTTTTATATATATACATGTACGTTCATTCTACTTACAGGTACTCCTTTTAGACATCCGGCTTTGGTCGAAGCAGGTGATTAGGCACGGGTGCGGCTTGGAACTCGGGCCAAGTTATTTATTTTATTTAACTAAATAAATTATCTACAATTGTTATATAATGGCACACTACATTTTATTATTTCATGAAATGGAAAGGTTTAGACACCGCGGGTTCCGGACTACTGGGATTTTATCTCACACCCTGCTCGGGCGTCGTTGAATCTCGAGTAGATTATATGAATACATGTATTGATAAAGGGAAGCCTACTGCTTCCAATTCTTGATTGATTTTTGCTGCTTAAGATGGAGACTAGGGCAGAGGAATGAGCCTTGATCATTATGTGGTTGTCACACTTTGTTTCATTACTTTTTAGTTGATAGCATGCTTGGGTTCTGTTTTCTATACTTTCAGTTTAGACATACATCATGGAATGACATCTTTTTATGATCTTCTACACTTACGTATTATTTAGTTGGATTATTTATATTTCTTATGCTCCATTGTTTTCATTTATATAATTCCTCTATTTATTATAAATTGTTTTTTTAATTCTGCTATGTATTTCCTATAACCTATGAGGGCATATTCTCCCCCAAGGACACATTAAAAAGGCCTTCACTACTAGTTGGAAGCCTCTGGTGTTCGGGGATATTTTCTTGAGGTCATGTGACACACCGGTCTGACCATCGTCTTAGAGGTGAGTCAGGTCGGGACATTATATGAATGATGAGTACAAGGGATGTCTACAGAAAGATCTAAATGAGATCAAGTCCCTCACTTCATCTATTATAGCCTTTAATGCCTCTGGATAGTCATCTCAACCATTGATAGTGATCTTATCAGAACTGTGGTTAAGGAAGAACTTCAATTAGTATTAAGTGGATTTGAAAAGGAGATTTTATCTATGGTTGTCAATAATATTGATAGAGTACTTGATTTAGTGAGGATTTATTCAAAGATTGAAAATGATGCTCAGGAAGAAATTACTAATAAAGTGTATTTCTACATTAATATGATTTTCTCTAACAAAGATATGACCAATCATTTAATATATCTAGTAGAGAATTTGAAAATTCCTCCGATCACTCAATCCTTCGATATTCAAGTCCAAAATATGAAAGATTTCACTTATCTATTGGAAAAGTTCATAGAGAACAAATATGATTTCAAGAAGGCAATGTAGTATGGTAGTGAGATCATTATTAATTTCATTTAGTTTTTGAAGCCTTATATTCATGTCAAAGTACTGTCATTGTGGATCATGAAGCTGCACCATTATGTCCTGGTTAAACTCCTTCCTCATCCACTGGTTTTTCATCTGGCTCGATGTTTGTATCTCAGGATCTAAGCCAGATCAGACCTGTTATCCTTGACCAAAACATTCCTCAGTCTTCAACAAAACCTACTTTGGCACATTATATTTTTAAGGGATCCATCTTCATTCTATTACAGTTGGATCACATCCTTCTTCAACCTATTTTTCTACTCCTGTAGCTTCTTCTGATAATGCTGCCAAGGGATACAAGAAGACAACTAGTGGTGAATAAAAGTGAAAACTGTGTCTTGATAGGGATGTTTTCTACTTTTACCTACTGATTGTAAAATCACATATCTTTCTATCTAATGCAATGTGCACTATTTTTGTCTATTCTCTTATATTCATTCCTCCATTTCTCTTTTTCCTGATTTTTTTTGATAATTCTAAAAGTGGGATCGAGCACACTTAGAACAGAAATATAATGCATATGATTTGTGATCATAAAAATGGTGGTTATTGTTATACTTATCATGTTTTAATCATGTTTTAATGATCACAAATATTGTTAATAATGTTTAATATATCTCAAATAATATGTAGAGATGGTTGGTTTCCCGATGCATTAAATAAACTTTCACAAGATACCTATTCCAATAAATCACTTTTGATTATTGTAAATTATAGTTAATTTTATTTTATAATGTTTTCTTCTATGAATGTTTAAGCCTAATTCATTCTGTGAATATTACAACTTAAGACTGTTTACATATATTTGGCTAAGCCTAAGAAACCCTGAGTCTGCCACCAGTTCTGATTTTCTGGAAAAGGACCAGACATCGTGACCTAGTCACTGTGACCTAGACATCCTGACCCAGACATGGTGACCCAGACACCGTGATCCAAACACTGTGACCCAGACATCGTGACCCAGACACCGTGACCCATACACTATGACCAAGAATCCGTGACCCGGACACCATGTCCCAGACACTGTGATCCAAACACCATGGTCCTAACACAGTATATGTGCTACTGGTTCTAATCTCAATGAAAATTTTTCATCATGACTTTCTCACCACTCAAAGGAAAAGAAGAAGAAATAGTTTTTTGGTGACACCATTTCCAAGTGATACCATTTTAAGACAAACTTTCACACCGTTCTTTAATCCGTTTTGTCATTTTGAATTTAATTTCCAACAGTTATATTTGAGTCATTTAAAGTCACTAACAAAAATAATATTTCTTTTTAGACATGTCACCTAAAAGTATGAGGTATTGGGTGTAGAATACATGAATCCCATTGGTTCCTACATGTGGACTCACAATTAAAAAGGAAGATAAGCTAGGGTGAAAAACATACATAATGAAGACATAGAGTTTTAAAAGATAACTCATGCATGCAACCAGATACAACTGAAGAACACACAAATCACCCTTGATTAAAAAAGGATATACTATTGTATATCAGAACCAAAAACATCTTCATAATACCACCTCCAAGTAGAACATGATATAGACAGTTTAAACAATTGAACGAAAAACCAAAGCACTAGACTTGCGATACTTTTTTTCACAAGTGGACTCAATACAGGAATCTCCTTTTTCTTAAAAGACTAGAGCTACATAGAATAACTCTCAGATCACTTATAACCCTTTCTCATCATCTTTTCACTATTGTGAATTGTTTTTAGCTTTCAAGTATTGTTTGTGTGTGTCTTTATTAAAAATACACATTGTCCCGTGTACTAAAATGAAGGATAATAGATATCCTTCTTCTCATAACTTATTAAATCTATTTACTCCCATGAATTAGCGTGTCAGAGGTCATTGTGTGACCTATATGTTTTTACTAACAAAGAACAGTGGAAGAGGTCGGTTGGCCTGGAATGTCTTGTGCACTATTTTTTACCCCGATCTAGGGTGTGGATCATGTTTATTATTATAACCTACTTGGAGGTAGGTTATCACCAAGTGAAGTGAATTTGGTCTCATCTTGAGAATGAACCACTTGTTTTAACCACTATTTATTTTAATTTAGTTTTTCTCTTATTTAATTTATTTTAGAAAACAATAGATTTTTCTTTGATATTTAGTCTTGGATATAAGTTTTAACTATTTTTCCTCTTTATAATAGCTTCAAAAGTTATATCAATAACTCACATTGATATTACTGAGAATTAATCAATCATTTAAGAAGTTATTCAAACAGTCAAAATACTATAACTATATTACCTTGATCAACTGGTTTGCATTCATTTTTATTGTGGAAGCTTTTTAGGTGATCTTATTTAAATAATTTTTTATAGATGCTCAATTCACCAGCCCTTTAGTACTCTAATCCGACCAACAGATTTTATTTTAAAAGGGAAAATTCAAATTTTTATAAAATTATTTATATTAAATGAATATTATTTTACAAAACACAAGGTAAAAATTATCCATTGGTGAATCATTCATATTTTTTCTAAGAAAGTCTATTTTTTGGAAAAAATTAAATACTGTATAAAAGTACATTATGTTTTATGACATCATAATGGCCCAAAAATGATGTAATATTTACTCTAAATGGGATCTGAGACCAAATAAATGTTTTATATTAAATATAATTTGATCTAAAGTTTTTTTTATTTATTTGGTGAAGCCATTATTAATCTTCCAAAACCTATAATATATTTTAAGGTTTTAAATCATTTCTTTAAGAGTGTGACCCACCAACTCATAAGAAAGGGAATTATATTAATATGTTCAGACCTTGGACTTATAAAAAATAAAAACCTACTTCATTTGGAAGAAATCATGGGAAAAAATCCTGGGATGGTTTCTAGTTTTTTATATTTTATTATTCATAGTCAAAAACCTAAATAATAAAGAAATCCCACTCTTTTCATAAATAAACTCACCCAATATCCCATTTACCTTCACTAAAAAACCTTTTAGCATAAAAATAATATGACCACCACTCTATATAGTCCTCCCAAGGATACCCCTAGCTCTCAAAGTGGCCCCTCCTAAGTTATTGATGTCACACACTCAAGTAAGGGACCTTCTTATCCTTCTTTTATTTCAGGCTCCTTCATTGGAATTTGTCTTCTTAATTGAAATTATTTATGATTTAATTCATTTAAAAGAATCATCTAATATCCTATGGATTTTATTTTAATGATGGATCAATTATTATCTCTCATTTTTACATTTAACTAATCCTTTAGTTTTCTGAAATTCCATAAGGGATTTCTCTCTTATCATTTCCATTCAAGAACTCCTTTTATGTTATATCTATTAAATTCATTTTTCTTTTGTTGGTATATGTTCTTCCATTTAACTCATAATTTCCAATTAATGTAAAACTTATTATATCCCCCTTTTCACCCTCAATAATCCCCCCATTATCCTTAATGTACACTTGTACCAGTGTCGAAATATCATAAGGGATATTTTTTTCTCCTCTTTATTCAAGTATCTTCATTTCCGTATGTATTTTATCTTCATTTACTAATGATGGGATATGGTATATCATATCCAACATAATGTCCAATTGATTTTCAAATTATGAGAGACCTTTTACTCTCTCATTTATCTGATTTATGTATTTTTAAGTAATGTAGTTATACTGTCGAAATTTCACCCCAATTTTCCATGACAAAACAATTGTGTTGTGAATACCATACCCATTTTTTTATCAAAGGTATTCATCTTTATACACTAATACTTATTAATTTTGGAATTATATGTATGTATCCCACATTCCTTGGGCATGGAATAAATTATGATCATGAATGAATCCATGATGTATGATATATGCGGAACATTTAAGCATGATAATGAAATGAATATGATGGGTATTCCAAGATAGCACTCAAATGAATTGGGTAATGTTTAGTATCATGATATGTCATATTGGGATATGGAGTGAACCTAATAACTTTTTTGGACTTCATACACTATGAGGTCTAGGCTATTTTATCCTTGACCTATGTTTATGATTTAGTGTTTTAAGTTTTTTACACATTTCCATGTTATGATTTTCATGCTGTATCATGCCTTATTATTCATAATTATTTTATTACTTATTGATATGACTATTTTATAACATGTTTCTCTTATTAAATTTTTATTCCATTTCTATTCTTTATATCTCACCCATTTCTTATGTGTGTCACTAGGTTATCCCATGCAGTTTTATGTTCGAAGGGGTACTTTGAGCATGTTAAAGATGTTTTCATTAAATATGTTGTATTCCCTATTTTATATTGTAATTTTATATACCTAATTCCCCAAGACACTGAAAAAATAGATCATCAAGGTTTTATTAAAATTACACTTATATAAGAAATTAAATATTAATTTGAAATAAAGAGAAATGTTATTATAGTTAGTGTTAGATAAAATGTTTAGTTATTTTTAGGATTATGATTAAAGAAATCTAGAGAAATGCTTTGGGATAAGTATACATATAAGTAAACATACATATATTTTTATTTGTATAGAGTAAGTGGTTTATAATAAAAATACATCCATTTATGGATACTATAAGTGGACATGGTTATTGAATATATGTTCCTAGGAGTAACAACCCTTCCACAGTGTTCCAGGACTAACTCGGGTTAACCTGGTACATGACAACATGCCTTACTGTGAACCTGGATTGACACTCCTACGATATATTCTTTCATAAATTCATATGGTCATTATGAAACATTACTAAGGAAATAAAAATTCCCATAAGAATATATTTTGAGAAGTACATTTTGGATAACATACATTGAAACCTATAAATTTCTACGTTAAGGAAATAAATGAAATTTATAATTTATCAATTTAATGTCATTGGATTACCCTTTATATGTTTAATAGATTAAAAATACTTATCCTTAATTTTTCCGTTATTCTATATAATTTCCATAAATAGGGGGAATCAGGTAAACAATCAATGTGACGGGTAATGTGATGACATCCCCACTGAGATACTCAACCTGATGGGTGTAGGAATAGAGAACTTTATGATTATAATATCTCATCTTACTTAGGTTTTGAATAGAAAACTAGAACAAGTGGAGCACCCAAATCACCCTAATAAAGAACGAGATATAATTGAGAGCTGCATTAGACAAAGGCCTCCTACATTCAATGGATCATCTGATCCTATATTAGTGAAATAATGGATCAAATATATTGAAAAAAATATTCTCAATATTTTAATTTTTCAAAAAAATAGAAGGTTATTATGTATATTTATCATATGGTAGAAGAATCTGATCATTGGGTGACAATGATAAAAAAATGTGAATCCTGATGAAGAGATTTAAGAAATAGTATGGAAGGAATTATGTAAAAAAAATCGATAAATATTAAACTTTAACTCTTTGACATAAAATGTAAAAGGATTTCCTTACTCGAAAGAAAAAATATTATGAATCTATCAGGTAGTATAAGGAAAACATCACAAGAATTGCACGATATGCCTCTATCATTATCATTACCCCTAAATTCAAGTTTGATCGCTTCTTTAGTGTACTAAAACCTAGTCTACAAAAATCCCTAGAGATCCGTGACTTTGATAGCTATAAGGAAATTGACTGCTGTGACCAAAAATTGAAAATTTAGATCTATTAATCTCAAGGTAATCAAAGGGATATGAAGTATAAGTTGGAATTTAATTCCAGTGGTTCGATTGAGAAATCAAATTGTACTAATAAATTTTAACATCCCACGTGGAAAAGGGGAGAAAAGAAGCACCCCAAAAATTGACTAAGGGGAAAGAAAAAATGAATTAGCTGTAGAAAAAAAGGAATCCAAACTAAAAATTTCTAACAAGAAAAACCCAATAATGAAATGTTGGAAAGGAATGCTCCAATAAACCCTCAGTTCATTATTTCTTTCTTCAACTATAAATAACCAGGAATGTTTGCATACAAATTCCCTATTCCATGGGTTTAGGAGACAACCAAAAACCTCCAAGAAGCAAGGTAAATCCTTATTCATCACAACCATAGAGGTGGACCCTGAAAATGAAGTGGTGATATGTAAAAAAGTTATTCATTCATGAATAAGGAATTTACTTTTTGATTATGGTTCTACACATTCATTAATATCATGAATGATTTTTAGAACTATTCAAACACCACCACCATGAATGCAAGTAGATATGTTGGTGAAAATGTAAAATGGATAAATTATTTTATCCCATGTATATAACTCCTCCTTAGGGAATGTTTTTCAGATGAACTTCATAATGAACCACATCAAACTTACTTTTGTGGAATTTGATGTAATTATGGGCAAGGATTATCATTCCCTATAAAGATCCAATATAAATTTCCTTTAGAAAGAATTTACTATCTGTATTTTGAATCGACCCCCAGTTCTATACATGTCAAAATAGGAGGATGAATCATTTTTAGCACCATCATATCAAGCATGGATATAATTCCCCTATGTGGAAGAATATCTAGCCCAAATTATTGAGTCTAAGGAATGAACAATCCTTGAAGACTTGCCTTTTGTGAGGGAATATGATGATGTGTTTCTTAAGATATTTCCAACTCTTCCTTCTAGTTAAGAGGATGAATTTTCAATCGATCATATACCTAGGGAGTTTCTATTATTCAGGACTGTATATTGAATGGCTATTTTGGAACTCAAGGAGCCGAAGAAACATCTATAGGAGAATCTGGATAAAGGTTTCATATGCCCAAGTTATGCACTATGATGTGAACCATTCCTCTTCATCAAGAAGAAGGATGGGTCTATGTGGCTTTTCATCAATTATCATGATCTCAACAAGATCATGATAATTAATAAGTATTCCTTACCAAAATTTTATGACTTGTTTGATAAGCTCTGTATATAAAAATACTTCACTAAGATGGATCTTCAGTAGGGATATTATCATTTAAGGGCGAAGAAGGATGATATCCTCAAGACCTCTTTTTGTACAAGGTACGTGAACTATTAGTTCATAGTGATTCCTTTCAGACTCACAAATTCTCTAGAAATATTCATGGACCTGATGAAAATATTATTTAAAGATTACCTCAGAATTTTTTTTTGTCTTTATAGATGATATTTTAATATACTAAAAAATTAAGGAGGAGAATTAAGAGCATTTGATTACTGTCCTAAAGATCATATGAAAAAGATGTTTTATGTAAAGTAAATAAAATATGATTCCAAGATTAAGGATTTAAATTTCTTGGGGAATATAATAAAAGGTAATGAGATATCAATAGAACCATAAAAAATGGAATCGATTAAAAGTTGGTCAGGGCCCACATCAGTGATTTATATCTGTAGTTTCCATGGGTTAGCTAGGTAATATGGATGATTTGTGAGAAATTTATCACGAATATTGAACCCTACTAACAAGTTATCTTAGAATCATGTCACTTTTTCTTGGAATGATTAATGTGGAAAGAGATTCATGTAGTAAAAAAGTAGGCTTATCATTGCACCTATGCTCACACTACCCACAAGTGGGTAAGTCATCATAGTATTTATCAATGCTTCGAATAAAGGATTGGGTAGTGTGTTAATGATGAATGAAAAATTCATAGCCTATGATTTAAGGAAGTATAAATTTCATGTGAAACAATATCCCACCCATGATCTGGAGTTGGAAGCTATGATATTTGCATAGAAAATCTAGCGACATTATATCTATGGGGAGAAGTGTCAGATATATACAGATCACTAAATCCTCAAGTACATATTCATGGAAAAAGAGTTGAATATGTTCAAATGAATATGGTTAGAGCTTATTAAGGACAATGATTTCTCATTCCACTACCATCTTGGTTAATCTAATAAAGTGTATAATTCTCTAAGAAGAAAAGTTGCTACATCTAAATCAATTATGATAATTTTGAAGGATATAATCTTTTTAAACCTAAAACGATGGACAAGGGAATCATAAAGGAAGGAACATCATCAATTCTGTCCCAATTTTTTTCTCAACTGTATTTTTGGAAAGGTTAATGTATGCTCAATGAAATGATGTGGAAATTAAAAGGAATGTGGAAAACATGACAAATGGGAATTCCATAGAGATTAAAATTGATGAAGGAGGAATTGTTAGATTTGGGTCATGACTATGTGTTCCATCAAATCTGTGGTTATGGAAGGAACTATTGGATGATGCATAAAGTTGGACATTCTCTATTTAGCTAGGAAGAAAAAATATGTATCAATCCCCCTGAAAGAACTATTGGTGGGACAATATGAATAAGGATATCATTGAATATGAATCAAAGTTCCTTGTAATACATCAAGTAATGACTGAAAGTATGATGTATTATAAGATGATGCAATTATTACCCATACCAAAATGGAAATGGGAGAACGTCACCATGGATTTTATCACCATACATCTGAATACATCCATGGGAAATAATGCTATAAGGGTTGTTGTAGACCTTCATATAAAGGTCAATCACTTCATCACAATTCGAGATGACATACCATTGGATAAACATACACAAATATACATCAGATAAGTGGCAAGGCTCCATGGAGTGACACTATCAATTGTATCTGATCAAGATCTGAGATTTTCCTCCATGTTTGGAAAAGTATCCTACATCCTATAAACATTGAGTTGAATATCAATACAGCCTATCATCTTCAAACTAATGTTCATTTTGAGAAGACTATTCATACCCTCGATGACATGTTGCAAGCATTTTCTATGGAATTCCAAGAAGTATCAGGACAATATCTTTCCCTAGTAGAGTTATTATACAACAATAAATTCCACTCATGTATCCAAATAGCTCCATATGAATACCTTTATAGGAAGAGGTGCAGAACGCATGAATGTTGGGTTGTAGTGGGGGAATGAAAACTTCTAGGTCCTAAAATGGTAGAGGAAATTGTAGAAAAGGTTAAGACCATTTAGCATCACATCAAGGATTCTAAGAGTCAACATAAGAGCTATAATGACAATAATTTGTGAGACCTAGATTTTTATTTTAATGTCCCGACCCAGATCACCTATAAGACGGTGGCCAGACCAATGGGTTACATGACCTCAAATGAATCTCCCCGAATGCCAAAGGTTGTCAACTAGAAGTGAGGGCCTTTTAGTGTCTGAGGGGGAGACTATACCCTCATAAGTAATAGGTATTATCACTGTGGAAGTAAAAAACAATTAATAATAAATAACAGAATCATATAAATGAATAAATTTTAGCAGAAGAAATATAAATATTTCAACTAAATAATACTCAAGTGTGGAATCTAAAAAAACGATGTCATGCCATGATGTATGTCTAAACTAAAAGTTCTGAAAACTGAACCAAAGCATTCTATCAACTAAAAATAAAAGAAACCAAGTATGACAACTACGTCACGATCAGGGCTCTGTCCTCTTCCCTAGTCTCCATACTAAGCAACAATACTTAATCAAGAATCGGGAGTGGCACGCTTCCAATTTTCAATACCTACAATCATATAATCTACTAGGGTGTCAACACCGCCCGAGCAGGGTGTGAGATAAAATACCAGTAGGCCATCACCCACGGTGTCTAAACCTTTCCATTTCGTGCAATAATAAAATGAAGTGTTCCATTATGTAACAATTGCAGAAAATTTATTAAGTACAATGAAATAAATAACTTGGCCTGGGTTCCAGGCGGCACCCGTGCCTAATCACCTGCTTCGGCCTAAGCCGGAAGTCTAAAAGGAATACATATAATTAGAATACACATATGCATATATATGAATCCTCGAAGACCAATGTAAAACAAGGAAGATTCATACCCCCAAGAATGTGCTTTAGCTTGGGGTTTAAGTCATGTGTCTACCAGGTGTGCATCAACATACCAAGAAATATCTCAAATCTCAAGAGACTAACATCAACATTAATATAAAACTTCAGTGCATCATTATTAAGGTTCAAGTTGAGAGTTGGAGTCTGAGCCTATCCCAAAGGTATCGCTATGGAACATCCTTCAGTTATCAAATACCACCGAGCCCATCCATGGAAATCTTTCGAAAGATCACTTATCACTCATGGCATGACATTACCCTGAGTCCATCCCGATCTCGCAAAAAGGGGTTGAATGTCATCCGAGCCTGGCTTAGCCCCATTCCTAATGGATCGGTCCCGATGGACCCTTTTGGAACCAGTATCACTCATATGTATTAGAAATCCTGGGGAATTCACGGTCCGACAAATCCAATAACACCTCCCCCCGACACATAGAGGTAACCATCAAGAACGAAGGGTCTAAGCAAGACCCTTAATACGGGACCCACCTATTATCCCCAACCTAAATTTAATTAATGCTTTCATATAAGTATATATGATATCAACATATTTAATTACACCTTGAAACCAAACAGGTACACCCGTGCATCACACAATAAAAATTAAATATTTCAGCATGGAAATCTTAACAAAAAAAAGTACTGCATCAACTTAAGAAGATAAATTCACTTTTAGATAAATAAATAAATTTTACAAACCAACTACCAAGATCCAATAATTTCATAGTTAGTAATTAATCAAAATTAATTATTTAAATTAAACACAACAAAATAGGTTGTGCAAAACATGCATATAAAGACACTTTTTAATAATAAATAAACCATCACAACCAACAACCAAAGATTCAACAATTCAAGATTCCTAATTAATCTAAATTAACTATTTAAATTGAACACAAAAAAAAATAGGTTGTGCAACACATGCAATTAAATAAATTAATTTTTTTGGGCTAAAAGAAATTATACTGACCACGTCGACAGGCCCCAAGTGCTATCTAAACTTGTTGCAACAAATTAAACAATGTAATTCATGATCAATACGACTACAACAACTAGACAAAACAAATTAATTAATGAGTTTTGGTGAATTTACACAACACCTGTAGGCACTGAATAACAGCACAACAATGTATTTTTATAAATCACAAAAAAATGGATGGAAAGAGAGTATATTCCCCACCTTATGGTCATCGATGATCCTATGTTTTGCGGTAGACTTTGATTTGATCTAAAATCTAATATAATGGATGATTTTTGAAAAACTCCAAAATGGGGTAAAATCTTTTCGCGGTGAACTACGCAAAGGATTTGGTATGAGATCGTACAATTCTTGGTGCGTGGGATAAGCCTTACCGAGAGGTTAATAGTGCACCTGACAGTAGAGAAAACAGACGAATAACGGAGGCACGTTGATCTTCTGAAACTGGAAGGAGGTGGTGTGCACCACATAAGGATAGGGGGTGTGACACACATAGGAGAGGGAGGAGAGGAAGAGAGGAGAAAAGAAATAAAAGAAAATAAAAAGGAAAAATAAAAAGGATACAATTAAATAAAATAATAAAAATAAATTGGTGGAAGAAATGAAATAAATAATTAAAATGTGTTTACCTCATTTTAATTATTTTTAATTTTTCTCTCACCGTATCTATTTTATTATTTATTTTTATCCATATTAAATTCTATTAGTTTACATTAATCCTTTTTAATTATTTTTAACCTGAATGTTGCACTATGGCACGACGCAATATTTAACATAAAGCTTGAGAAAACATTTAATTAATTTTTACAGCTGCCCGGGAACCGCAACAGGGTGTGCAGGTGCACGCCACGGGTTGCTTTAAAGATTTGGACTAAAAAATTAAATGGTTTGCACCATGACTTAAGTTGAGACATTACGTGAATTTATTTGGGTAATTAATAATATTTTATCTAACTCAACAATAAATATCCACCTCTGTATATATGTGTTGTATATAAATATATACACACAAGTATATTCATATATATACACATGCACATGTATATATACCTATATATATATAATCTCATATATATATACCTCATATATATATATATACCTCAACGTTTTTGTCCCAATATAATAAAAACAAAAATAATTAAAATAATAATAATTATTTAATTCAACCCATCAATTACACCATTAACAACATTAAAACAATAACCATAAAAAAGGATAATGGTTATTAAATAAATATTGATTGCACATTTGTATTTAATTTGAAGAATTAATAATATCACATTTATTACATTGTGAAATTATTATTTACACCACAACATGATTTATTAATTGTGGATGTGCATTTTTAATTATTCTTTTAAAAATAAATAATAATATTAATAATAAAATTATTAATATATCTAATTACTAATAAAATATTTAAAACGCAAATAAATTATTTTTGGGTGATTTATGAGTAAACGTCCAATGCTCGCAAAGGTTATACCATGCCTAGGGTAAAACCCATGTCCCAGAACTATTGGTGGGGTCAGATTTCTCATTCGACGCACCGTTTGAGGGAAAATAATTATTTATTATTTCAAAATAAAATCAAAATAATTAATTAATTAAAAATAAATATGGTATTATCAAGTGCGAGGGTTCCATACACCTTATGATAATCACGGTTATACCCTACCTAGGGTAAACTCGGTGTTATAGACCTAACAGCGGTCTCAGATTTCTCGTACGATGCACCATTTGAGAGTTACTTCATTTAAAAAAAAATAAACACGCGTAATAATAAAATAAACTTAATATTTTTATTCTATCAATGCCAAATTTTCGACTATCAGAAATAAAAAGGTCTGATGCTCAGTTTTAAAACTTCCATGCCTAGTTAACTAAAAAATTTTATTTCCTACATTTTTTTATCCGGTTCAAAACATGGAACGTTACAACCTTCCCACCTTAGAACTTCTCATTCCCGAGAAACCTTCATAAACAATGTAACTATCACACAAACTACAGGGTCATGAAGTATTATACAAAAGGTTTTCAAACACTCAACGTATGTTCAAACTTTGGTTAGGAATGCGGCACATAAGCCACTAAGATCTGAGCCAACACTTATTTACCAACTGATACCCCGAGACAATATTTATTCAAACTTGTTTAGCTAGAGACCCGAACATGTCATCATCTCATTAAATGTTTATTCAAGTTTACTTCCCACCATAGGTTTTATATTTAGAAGATGGAAAATTACAAGTCATGAAACTTTCTTCCATCAAAATTTCATACAAGACACTCCCTTAAGCATTCTAGCGGCACTTCTCGCTTGATTTATGAAATGGATAAAATGGTCGATTCCCTATCTCCCTTAAAGCCCAAGTTGAGCCAATTTTTTATGAAAATCCCCGGTCGACCCAAAATGCACTTGTCTAACCTGATGACGTGTCAGAAAAAGTTTCTTCACTGACCGCTTCATTGAGAAAGAGAGAGAACTTGTAAAGCCACTTCGACCGACCATTTAAGATGGTTCTCAGCTTAGATGGTAGGTATTTATAACTAAACTATGATGTATTCTTCAAAGGTATCTCACATTTACCATGGTCACATCCACCGAAGTTCACACCCGACCTCCAGTGACCTTCTTTGATTTAGGCGTCACCGAGCCCAAGAAAATTATAAGGTAACCACATATTGGCACAACAAGAGTGAAAGGAACTAACAATAGGTAGTACATACTCCATGTTTATGAGTGGGACATTGGTGCAAGGGAATGATTCCTGTATCAAAACATTGACTGAATCCAGAGCGGCATCAGCCTGAAAATCATGGTAGATGATACGGTTGGTGTAGAATAGTTCATCTAGAATTATCAAACAAAAATCCAATGGTCACTCAAGACTAAAAAAGACTTGATAAGAATGACACATCAATGTGAAACACTGAGAAACACCACCCTAACAAAGCCTAACAACATTTAATGATTTAGCATGGCGTAAGACCAATGTTCTCTTAGTGTGTCAAGGATGAAGGAAGTATTGGGGATATGATCGTCACTTAAGGAAGATTACACTAATATGATTTGGATATTAAAAGAAGGAAACCATTTAAAAATTTTTCATGAAAGCCAAACCAAATTGGTGGGTGTGTCAAAACACCTAAGTCTCTGGAAGTTATCCCAAGAATTGTAATGAACTTGATTTCATTAACACAGAAGTAATTGTACTACAGAGATGACTCAAAACGTATTTAACAGCACAATACATGATGATTACACTGAACTCAACCGGTTCATCCCAACATTAAGTACTTGATGTCACTGTGTACATGAACGCATACTACCCTGAGGAGATATAGAAGTAAGATAACTTTTAACTATAATGACAATGTTCGGAGTCATCCATTGCTGTGGAGAAGGGACGTTCGAATGACCTATAAAGAAACTGATCATTCTTAAAGAATGCCTAACCTGATGTAAAAAGCATTACCCAATGATCAAACCCAAAAAAAGTCCAGGAAAACATGTCCACCCATTCGAACAAGGGTGTCATTTTCTTAAGAAAGGGGGTCTGACTAGGGACAATGACATATGAAAGGTTATATTCCAAAGTAACTCAAGGAGAAACTCAAATAACCCTTATACCAGGGTCTTAAATAGAAGACATCACTATAGGTTCCATATCCAAGACCTTTATATTTAATGACATTTAATCTTTAAACATAAAAAAATTTAATCCAAACATTATATACTATTTAAAAAAAACAAAAGTTACTTGATCTTAACCAATGCCTCATGGGAAAAACATGAATTCGTTATAAAAATCCATTTTAAAACATTGAACATTAATTGACATCATGTCCTTAATTAGGAATTCTATCACATGAATTCCTTTTAAGCATATAAGGCAACCTATAGGGGTCCCACTAAGATGATTTGGGTTCATTATGATGAAAACCAATAATAGTTTTTAATTATTAAGATTCACAACACCCATACTGGGTTATCTCATAAGGAACATGGACTAACTAACCTACTTGGTCCTAGTTATGGCTTTGGGTAGTTAACAAACTCATTTGAAATTATAACATGATCAAATGCATATCAACCTAGATATATGGGTGGTTATCAACCTATAAAGTGACTATACACATTATAGTTTTTAGAATTTGGATCCCATTCAAAAGAAACCAATAAATTTTATCAAGGAAACCAATTACATAACAAAAAAGCTAGAAGGTCACCACAAGAAGCTAACAGAGAGACATGATGCAATCATAGAAGCATAAAATTTTAATCATAGAGTCATGCTAATAGGCACAGAAGAATGATACAAGGAAAACATGGTATTAAACCAGAATCATGACAATAGGCTATCATGCTAAATATATCACCGAAACATGGTATCTAAAAGGCATTCTAAATAGTTACAAGACATGGAATATATTAAAGAAAACAATTTGAATCAAGAGGAAACCTAAAATGAAACTACGTGGCATGGCGCGATGCAAGGCATGTGAATTCCTATGTGCCTATTATGATGCATGAAATATTTATCCTTACCATAATAGGCCAAGGAAAAATATCATAAATTCCATAAATTCATAAGCAGCAGAAATTACACCTATCACTCAAGGTGAAATCATATCAATTGTAACATCAAAAATCATGAATCAACAATCCCAACCCTGGGGACATGGTCATTTCCTATACATGGGGTGATCAATCCCTTGCACGACTATTAACCAGGTGTCGACACATTCTTAGTCTCCTATCTACCAACCAAAAAAGTAAGACAAAGAGAAAAAATACCACCTCTGATACCAATTTGTAATGTCCTCACCCGAATCACCTCTAAGATGGTTGAAAAACTGGTGGGTTACATGTCCTCAAGCTCATCTCCTTGAACTCCAAAGGCTTCTGACTAGTAGCGTGGGAATTTTTGTGTCTAAGGGGGAGACTATGCCCTCATAGGTAATAGGTATTATCACAACATAAGTACACAAAAACTAATAATAAATAGAAGAATCATATAAATGAATAAATTGTAGTAGAGGCAATATAAATAATCCAACTGAATAATACTCAAGTGCAGAAGATCACAAAACGATGTCATTCCATGATGTATTTCTAAACTGAATGTACAGAAAATAGAACCCAATAATTATATCAACTCTAAAGGAAAGAAACAAAGTGTGACCGATGCATCACGAGCAAGGCTCAGTCCTCTGCCACAGTCTCCATCCTAAGAAGCAATAATCAATCAAGAATCGGAAGTGGCATGCTTCCCTTTGTTAATACCTACAATTATATAATCTACTCAGGTGTCAACAATGCCTGAGTAGGGTGTGAGATAAAATCCCAGTAGGCTGGCACCCGCAGTGTCTAAACCTTTAAATTTCATGCATTAATAAAATGAAATGTTCCATTATATAACAATTGAATATAATTTATTAAGTTTAATGAAATAAATAACTCGACCCGGGTTCCAAGTGGCACTCGTTTCGTCCTAAGATAGAAGTCTGAAAGGAGTACCTGTAAGTAGAATACACATATGAATATATATAAATCCTCGAAGATTAAGTTAAAATAAGTAAAATTCATACCCCAAAGATTGTGCTTTAACTTGGGGTCTAAGTCATGTGTCAACCAGGTGTGCTTCAACATACCAAAAAATATATCAAATCTCAAGAGACAAATAGTGACATTAATAGAAACCTTTAGTGCATCATTATTGAGGTTCAAGTTGAGAGTTAGAGTCCGAGATCATCCCAAAGGTATTTCTATGGAACATCCTTCAATTATCTAATACCACCAAGCCCGTCCAAGGAAATATTTCGAAAGACCAAGTATCGCTCGTGGAATGGATTTACCCTGAGTCCATCCCGATGTCACAAAAAGGGAAAGAGTGTCATCTGAGGCTGGCTTAGACACATTGCCAACATATCCATCCCGATGGGCCCTTTTGGAACCAGTATCACTCATCAGTATTAGAAACCCTGGGGAAGTCTCAGTCCGACAAAGCCAAGAACACTATCCTCTGGAACATAGCGATAACCGTCAAGAACGAAGGGTCTAAGTGCGACCCTTAATATGGGACCCACCTCATTTCTCCACTTTGAATTTAATTAATGTTTTCACAGTAGTAGATATGATATCAACATATGTAATTGTAGCTTGAAACAAAATAGGTACACTCATGTATCACACAGTGAAAATTAAATATTTCTGCATACCAATCTTAACAAGGCAAAGTACCACATCAACATAAGCATACAAAATCACTTTTAAATAAATAAATAAATTAGACCAACCAACTACCAAGATCCAATAATTTAAAAGTTCATCATTAATCTAAATTAATTATTTAAATTAGACACAAAAAAATAGGTTGTAAAAAACATGCAGATAAAGAAACTTCTTAATAATAAATAAACTAGCACAACCAAATAACCAAGATTCAACAATTCAAGATTCATAATAAATCTAAATTAATTATTTAAATTGAACACAACAAAAAATAGGCTGCAAAACACATGCAATTAAATAAATTAAAAGTTTAAGGCTAATAAAAATTATACTGACCATGTCGGCACATCCCAAGTGGTGTCCAAACTTGTTGAAACAAATTAAACAAAATAATTCATGATCAATACAACTGGAACTAGTGGAAACAAATTAATTAATGAATTTGGGTTAATTTGCACAATGTTGGTAGGCACCGACTAATGGCATAACGTTGCGTTTTTGTAAATCGCAACAAAACAGAGGGAAAGAGAGTATACACACTACTTTATGGTCGTATATGATCCTATGATACATGGTAGACTTCAGTTTGACCTAAAATGGAATAAAATAGGTGATTTTAGAAAAACTCCAAAAATGGGTAAAATCCGTCCGTGGTGAACTGCACAAGGGATTTGGTATGAGATCACACGATTTTTGGTGCGTGGGATAAACCTTACCAAGAGGTTCACAGCACACCTAACGGCAGAGAAAACAGACAACGAACGGAGGCACAATGATCTTCTGAAGCTAGAAGGAGGTGTTGCGCACCACATAGGGAGACGGGGTGCGCCATGCATAAGAGGGGGGAGGAGAGGAAGAGAGGAGAAAATAAATAAAAAGTAAATGAAAGAAAAGAAAAAGGAAAAAGAAAAAGGAGATAAATAAATAAAATAATAAAAATAAAATGGTGTAAGAAATGAAATAAATAATTAAAATGAGTTATATCATTTTAATTATTTATTATTTTTCTCTAACCATATTTATTTTATTATTTATTTTTATCTCTATTTATATTCCATTAAATTTCATTAAACCTTTTAAATTATTTTTAACAAGAACACTACACTATGGCACGACGCAATATTTTACATAAAGCCTGAGCAAACATTTAATTAATTTTAACAGCTGCCCGGGACCTGCAACAGGGTGCGCAGGCACGCACCATGGTTCACTTTAATGATTTGGTCTAAAAACGTAAATGGTTTGCACCTTGATTTAAATTTATACATTACGTGAATTTATGTGGGTAATTAATAATATTTTATCTAACCCGACAATAAATATCCACCCATGTATATACGTGTTATATATATACATATATACACACATGTATATTCATATATATACACCTGCACATGTATATATAACTATATATATATTTATTTAATCTCATATATATAGATATAGCTCATATATATATATATATATAAGTCAACGTTTTTCTCCCAATATAATAAAAATAACAATAATTAAAACAATAATTATTATTTAATTCAACTTATCAATTACACCATTAATAACATAGAAACAATAACCATAAAAAATGGATAACGATTATTAAATAAATATTGACTGTGTATTTTTATTTAATTCAAATAATTAATATAATCACATTTATTATATTGCGCAGTAATTATTTACACCATAACATGATTTATTAATTGTGGATGTTCATTTTCATTTATTGTTTTTCAAAATAAATAATAATATTAATAATAAAGTTATTAATTTATTTAATTTCCAATAAAATATTTAAAGCACAAATAAATTATCTTCGGGTGAGATATGACTAAACGTCCAACACTCGCAAAGGTTATACCCTACCTAAGGTAAACCCCAAGTCCCAGAACTATTGGTGGTGTCAGATTTATCATTCGACGCACCGTCTGAGAGAAAATAACTATTTATTATTTAAAAATAAAGAATAATTAATTAATTAAAAATAAGGACGGTATTATCATGTGTGAGGGTGACAAACACCCGATGTGAATCAAGGTTATACCCTACCTAGGGTAAACCTAGCGTTACGACCTAATAGTGGTCTCAGATTTCTCGTACGATGCACCGTTTGAGATTTATTTCATTTAAAAAAAAAACAATCACATGTATCAATAAAATAAACTTAATATTTTTATTCTATCAACACTGCTGTGAAAACTATCAGAATCAAAAAGTTCTGATGCTTGGTTTTAAAACTGACCTTCCAAGTTAACTAAAAAATTTTATTTCCTGCATTTTTTCATCCGTTTCAAAACACAGAACGTTACAATTATGTTGGATAAAAGTTATTCCTCCACATGTCTGCATGGAGAAAAGTGAAGAAATTTGTGAATAAGGTAATTCTTAGACCAAGTGATGTCATCCCTTCGAAATCCTTGATCGTATTGGAGCATTTTCCTATCAGATATAACTATCACCAAACCAATCTCAACTACAAGATTTATTCCATGTATCTCTCTTAAGAAATTACATACCAGACCTCTCACATTTACTCCTTCCATAGATAGTGTTGTTAGAGAATTACATTTTCTATGAGGATTAGCTGGCGAAGATCTTATACTGTAGAGAAAAAGTTCTACAAAATAAGACAATGCACCTTTTCAATGTTATATAGGGAAACCAAAAGTTTTAAGAAGAAAAATGGGAACTACAGGAGGTGATAAATCAGAGTAACCCTCATTTGTTTTAGTGTGGGAATGGAAAATTTTGATGTAAATTTTTCTTAAGGGGGGAAGAATGTAACAACCCGGACTATTATAAATAAAATTACCCTTTTTGTTTTTAAAAATGTCTCGTTTTGAAATGTGGTTATAGAAAAAACATACACTTATTTTTTTCATTATATCCTTTTGGATATAGAATAACAATAAGAATAATTACCATTTATAATATATATATTGAATAGATATTACGTGATTTGTAAAAATATAGGTTTTTAAGAAATCCAATTGACACAAAAAAAGGTGGTGGACTAAACTAGTAAGATTATACCATATAAATCCCATTTTTCAGAGCATTCAAGGGAGATAAAATTTCTAGGATTTTATTTTATCTAATTCCAATCTCAGATATAATAGTTTAAGCATGAGTGGAATCGTTTTCAACAGAATTTCAAGCACATCGAGATCACGACATGAACCGTGTTTGCTGAACCACCCCATGAAAGTCCCACCATCAAGAACCTTACTCTTATAAAGTTTTCTAGTGTATTAAAGTGATATGTATCAAGGCCCCAAAATATGAATATGTAATTTTTTATAGAATAATATAAGTATTTTAATCCTATTATTTTTACTTTGTAATTATATTTTATTTCAATTCAATAAAACACAAATAGAATTTTTGGCTAATATTCAAATTTCATTAAGTAATTTATTTTTTATGCATTAATAAAATTTTAAAACAAATAATATTATAATTACATAATTTTATTAAATAATTTTTATTTAATACAAATGATCATATAATTTTTAAGAAGTCAAATGTAATTTTTATAAGGGTTTGAAAATTTTAATTGTAAAAAAACATGGCATTTCTTAATAAATGTCACTTTTATTTTAAAAGTGAAATTTCTGTTTTTTATAATATTAATTAGATTAATCAGTATTATTTTAGTAATTATAACAACAAAGTTATTCAAAGATTAATTTTTTATAATTTTCTGAGAAAGTCGAATTTTCAGGTAAAAATTAAATACCATATAAAAATACTTTCTGTATTATGGAATAATAACAAACTAAAAGTGATATAATAATTACTATAATTTGGATAAATGATCAAATACAGGTTTTTAATTTAAAATAATGTGATTTAAGGTTTATTTTATTTTTATTATAATGTTATTTTGAATCATCTAAAACCAATAATACATTTTAAGGTTTTAAAATCATTTATTTAAAAGTGTGACTCACCTCCACATAATCAAGAGAATATTTTTAATAGGTTTTACCCTTGGACATATAAAATAATAAAAAACACTACACTTTTGGAGATACCATGGGAAAACACATTGTATGGTTTGTGGTTTTGGATATTTTATGGTGTAGAATCCAAAACAAAAATAATAAATAAATCCCCATTTGTTCCTATATAAACACACACAATATCTAATTTCTATTCATTAAAACTCATTATCAAATTAAAATCATCATCCCTCCACTCTATAGATTCCTCCAAATTCACCCCAAACTCTAAATTAATCGCCTCCCATGCATTTAATGTTACACACTAAAGTGAGGGACCTTCCTATCCATCTTTCAATTCAGGCACCTTATTTGGAATCTGTCTTCTTAATTGAAATTGTTTATGATTTTATTTAATTATAAACATCCCATACTATCAAATGGATGCTATTTTAATGAGTTATAATTTATAATATCTCATTTTTACCTTCTCTTAAGCCATTACTATGCCAAAATTTCTGAATGGATTTCTCTCAAATCATTTCCATTCAAGAACTCCTTTTATGTTATGTCTGTTGAATTACATTTTATTTTGTTGGTATATGTTCCTAAATATTCCCATAAATAAAAAATTAATGTTTAAATTATGTGATACCCCTTTTATCTCTGATTAATTTTTCCATGATCCTTTATTCACACCTGTTACCATGCCAAAATTTCAAAAGGGATCTTTTCCTTTCTCCTGTTTATTTAGGTAACTTCTTTACCTTATGTCTTTTATCTTAATTTTCTTATGATGGGATATGTTATTAAAAACCCAGTTTTTTCCATTTCGTGACAATATTTTGAGAGAACCATTTCTTATCATCAATTATTTTTTGAAATTTTTATGTTAATCTTTTATACGGATGAAATTTCACTACGATTATCCATGCCAAAAAAGTTGTGTTGTGACTACCATACCAATTAATCAATCAATGTTATTCACCTTTATGCACATGTAATTATTTATTAGGGACATTCATGTATTTATTCCATATTATTTTATCTTTTAATAAATTATGATGATGAAAAAATCCATGTTTTATGATCTATGTGGCACACTTAAGCATAAGAATAAAATGAATATGATGTGTGTGAATAGATAGTGCTCCAATGAATTGGGTAATGTTTAGTATCATGATATATCATGTTGAGATAGAGAGTGAACCAGATTCCATTATGGGACTTTGTCCAACATGATTTCTTAGTGGGTTTAGACCTGGCCAATGTTTATGATTCAATATTTTATGTTGTTTCCACATCTCCCATGCTAGGATTTTCATGTTATATCATGTATTATTATTCATGTTCCTTTTATTCCTCATTGATATGTCAATTATCTAACATGTATAAATTATTCCATGTCTTTTACCTTATAGGTATTTATAGATCACACCTTTCTTATGTATATCCCTAGGTTATCCCATGTTGTTTTATGTCTAATGATTATTTTGATCATGTTAATAAAGTTTTCAATTAAGATTTTGTATTCCCTATTTTATAATATTATGTAATATATCTAATTCCCAATGAAATTAGACTTCCTGATCATCTGAGTTTTATTAGTAGTATTCTTATCTAAAAAATCAAGTATTATTGTGAAATAAAGAACATGGTTGTTATAGTGGTGGTATTGGATGCGGTATCCAAGCACCTGTTGTACCTAGAAAGTAGAACATGCCTGCTCAAGGTAGTGAGATTGTATCATAGGGTTATCATTTAGGCCAGAAATATTTTATGCATCCTACTCCTAAGGAAAAGATTTTCGGGCCATCTAAAATGAGTGGTTTGATCTTAGTATCCTCAACTCTTTTATCTCCTCTTTTCGACATAAGTGATTCACATAGTTTTATATATATACCTTTGGTGGAAAGACTTGGGATTATTGTTTAGTTTTTTAGGGTATTGTGACACTCAACTCTTGATTAAGAATTATAATGAAGAATGTATACCAATTTATGAATTTAACCCTTATGATTGGTCATTTTCACTTTGTATGGAATATTTTTTCCCTCAAGATTACTGGATCTAATGTCACACTTGGGATAGACTGTATAGTTTCTTTTCAGGCCTATTTTGATTATTATCATCATCTGGTGACATTAACATCACTAGAGGGAATGATTTATATTCAAAAGTGTTTATGGGATGTCTAGGATATCCAACCTAGAAAAATCATCGTGGGATAGGTGTAATGATAGTCAATATTTCTATTTAATATATAAATGATCAATGTATACATCACGGGGCATTCCATTAATAGATGTTTGTTTATAGGATTTTGTCACAGATGAATTTTCTAGTTCACCTCATGAGAGAGTGGTGGGTTTCCCCATAGAGCTATTTATAGGAGATACACTAGTAGTCATTCCTCCTTATAGAATGGATATAAATGGGTTGAAGGATCTCAAGAGGAAACTAGATGATTTGCAGGAAAATGGTTTTATATGACCCAGTACATCTTCATGGGGTTTGTTAGTAATTTTGTGAAAAAATTATATGGTAACCTGAGGATATGTGTGGATCATTGAAACATAAACCATTTTATGATTAAGAGATGTTATCCTTCTCCATATATAGATGAACTCTTTGATCAGATCCTAGGACCTTAATTTTTACCAAATATTATTTGAGATCGGGATATCATCAGGTGCATGTATGACCTACAAAAATACCTTTTACAATTTTTTTTGACGTTATAGTCTATACATATATCTGGTTATGTCTTTTGGCTTCACGAATGTACCAGTAGTTTTCCTGGCACGAATGACCAATGTTTTCCATCCTTAAATGGATTCATATGTGGTGGCTTTTTGAGATGATATCTTGGTGAATTCTTTCAATCTAAATGACTATTCCAAACATCTTAAGATCATTTTGGATTCATTGAAATATAATCACATATATACAAAGAATAAAAAGTGCCACTTATGTATGGATAAGATTTACTTGGTTATATTATCTTAGAAGAATGAATATCTGTTGAACCAAAGTGAAGAAATAAAATGGATCTCTTGTTAGACCAAAATAATGAACCACATGCTCCGTCCCTTTTTCGAAAACTCCCAACCGTTATAGAACGTGCCACCTGGCCTCCACTACCACCTTCAGCTTCTTCGAACTTTGATCATGGATCCTACAATATCCTATCTCTATTGGATCCTTCATCATCTAGTTTTGGTCCTCCAAATATGTGGTCTTCATTTTCTACTCAGGAGCCGACATCCCTCCTCTTCGGGCCAGCCCCTTATACTACTTTGGTTTCCCCTACTTCTCCTCCTACCTCCTCTATTCCCCCTACCCCATCCTAGGCCCCCGAAACACCTTCAGAGATTCCCTTTGTGGATCTATATCTTCTTTCTAATAGCCATTATTCCCTTCTCTATCCTAGGATCTACTGAAACTATCATATGAGGGTTCTCATGTCTACGTGGATGTTCCAATGAGGGACTTTGAAGAGGCTTCAACATGCTTAAATTGGATGATGGTCGCTCGTTTTGGTGCCTCTAAGATTCCTCTACTATCATTCAATGCTTTATGGACTCTTGGGGACTTTTTCACCTTGTTCTTATCTTCGTGATCCACATTCACTTATTCTACATCGTCCTATAATCCCATGATGATTTCATCTAGGTGTGATGTAAGTCTCCCTACTCTATAGGCCGCTCGGGCTTCATCTAGTATTGATTGTACTTGGACATCCATATGTGAAAAAAATCTTGACTACTATGATGTGGATTAGTCTCTTGAGGCTTCAACTGCCTATTTAGAATGATGGAATCCATAGGACGATCAGGGACTCCTTCAGCAGCTTCCTATGCTCAAATATCTGGACTAGTCATTGTGTGGATACTTCAGTGGTTCATATTTGCATCGAGTTGTAACTCTCTCTCCCTGTGATAGAAATGATCAATCATTAGGTGAAAGCCTCATTCTAATAGACCCAAGATATATCCTACCCAGTTTTTTTCAATATTCTACTCAAATTTCTTCCATCTATTCCACTCTTTGTAGGCATGCTATCATCGTCGCCAAGATAAGGGTCGTCATCTTGCCCAATTTGTTATATCTAGAGGAGCTTGTGCACCCCCCCAAATATGGCTCTCCCTAGAGTGGAATTGGATATGGATCATGCTTCCCATTATACTCTGTTTCCCCCTCCCCATGGTCCTTCTCATGTTCCTCCTCTTGTCCTGGTGATGGTGGGCGATCAGGGGCCATATCCGACCATAATTCTATATACATTTAGGTGCTTTCCCCAAACACATGTTTGTATCCCCCCTCTCTCTAATACTTCAAGTTGGATCATGGGATAGTCATCATGAATGTTGTGTAAGATATTATCCTCATTTCCCCAGAGTTCTTGGATATACCTCCTCTCAACATAATCCTACCCCATATTGATTTTGATGGGGAAGATTACCCTCTTGAGGAGGCCCCTTTGGCATCGGGCTATCATAATGATGGGACCACTTATCCTTCTTCCTGTTACCCAGAACCACATCTGGGTTCTCTCCACTCTCTAAATGTCTCATGGAGGGGATCATATTCTTCCCCAGGTATGAGTGGAAGGATTTCTACCTTACACCAAGACTCAGGTTCTTCCTCGAACATGTATTTGTCCAAAGATAATAGAGTTTTTACTAGGTCAAAATGCATGGATCCATGCATGAATACCCTTCCAGTGAGAACATATGGATCTTATAGCATAGAATCTTATCAGTTGAACAAATTTTGGCTAGCTACTGGTTCATCAATGTTAAATAAACCCAAGTAATTCATCCCTTCTTTGCATATTTCATCTATGGGAACTATGATCCTCAACAAAGGGTTACCCTATAGAATGATCATAATATGTTTGACCCTATAAATATAACATGTATTGTAGAGGTGATTTTAGTGTCACTACAAATTTGGAGGAGGGGAAAGGAATATGAATTTTTCATAGGAAAATAGTCCAGGACTTCACTCATTTCATGGAAGGCTGGGGTCTCATGGATATCAGATATTCTGGAAACAAGTTCACATTGTGAAATAATCAATGGGGGAACCATCACTATTGGAGTCATATGGACAGGTGTGTGGATAACATTCATGTCATTTCCATGAAATCTAATACTAGGGTGACTCACGTTGTGCGGGGAATATTGGAACACTCCCAATTCTGATCCCCTTGTCCTTGAGTCATGATAAACATGGATAGATTAAATACTACCAACATTGGAAAAGCTTGTCAGGCTTTCATGATCTTGTTAGTGACTCTTTGAATACCCCATCCTAGAGAAACATGTGTATTTCCTTCCATTATAAACTATGATGGATCAAGATGAGGCTTCAGACGTGGTTGAGGGCCATTGGTTCATCAGATGGAGACTTGGAGGCAATCATGCAACATGTCGACCATCTTGAAAGAAGTTTTGAGGAGGTATGGGACACTCACGTTTTGGGGACCTCCACAGTAGGAAAGATATTCTATAGTACATTTTTTTAATATAAGAGCATCATGATTTTGATGATGGAGGGTTATGTGGCTTCAAGAGGGTGATATGAACACCACTGTTTTTCATGCTTGTATCAAAGGAGAGAAAAATACATGTTAAATTGAACATTCTATTGGAGGATGGTACTTATATCGATAATAGGGATTTTTTGGAAGGTATGGATAACTGTGTCTTTAGAAAACTTCTTGTTGGCCCCAAAACCTCTTTTTCATATGGGTACACGAGGGATAACCTAAGGCTCTTGTATGGGGTTCCCAATAGCTTCTCAGTCCATGATAATGAACACATGGAATCTATCCTCGAAGATAAAGGGGTATGGGATTCCATGCTCAACTTATGTCATGAAAGTGCGGTAGGTCCAAATGGCATTTCGATCTCCTTCTACAGAGGCATGTAGGATACGGTAGAGGATGATTTAATTGTGGATAACAAAGAATTTTTATGGAGAGGGTACATTCCCCATGTTGTGAGTGCCAATTCCAACATGGTAATTCCTATGTCTATGAATCCCACCTATATCCTCCATTTTCTTCTAGTGAGCTTGTTTAAATTTCCAAAAAAAAATACTTTCCAGTATTATCAACTCAAGGCTCTCACCCCACCTTCCCAATTGCATCTTTATGGAACAAAATGGCTTTGGGAAGGGGCCCCCCATCTAGGGGGAGACTTCTCTTTCCCATTAGATGGTCAGGGATATTAACTTCAAGACCCATGGATCCAATAAAGAAATCAAGATTGATATGAGCAAGGGTTATGATCGTGTTGAATGGAGTTTTTTCAATAATGTGATTGCAGGTATGGGACTCTCCCCCTAGAATGTTGACATTATCATTTGGTGCTTTAGTTATTCATGGTTGTAGATCACATTTATGGGTAACAACTACGTCTTCTTCAATGCAACCCATAGCCTTAGGTAAGGGGATCCCATCTCCCTAATTATTTTCATTATCACCAAGTATTTCCTCAGCCTTCTTATTCATTGGTTCCAATGTAATGGTGATATACATCTGTATTGAAGAAGGATGATATTCTAATCAGTTTCCCACCTTATGTTTTCATAGGATATGACCATATTTATGAATTCTATGAGAAAAATATTGTGGGATCTAAACTGGGTGATGGAGGAGTACTTCCATTGGAGTGGTCAAACTATTAATAAAAGTAAGAGAATCATTTGTAATTTTAGTAGTTGTCCCTTGAGCCAGGTTTCTAATGTGAGTTATAATTTGGATAGGCATAGAGGGGCATTCCCCATGGATTATCTTAGCGAACCTATATCCCTAATAAGACTTTGGATATGTGAATTTGATCCTTTATAAGTAGGATCATGGATATAATTATCAACTAGAAAAAAAGTACATATAATTTGGGGTTAAGATCATGTTTTTGACCATTGTGCTACCAGCCACCCTAGTTCATGCCCTCTCATCAGTCAAGGCCCCTAAATTCATTATAAAAAATATTGAAAAAGTGCCAGATGGTTTCATTTGGGATCCCAGGTTTGAAGAAAAATTGTACCGGGTCTCTTGGTGTAGGATGGAGAGCCATTCTAATGAAGTTGGGATTAATTTGTGGAGCTTGGAAGATAACCATATTTGAATTCATGAAAAATTAGCATGGGAGGTTATGGAGAAATGTACCTTGTGTGGGATAACTAGGCATTCCATCATTCAGGGGGGATCTGGATTTCGCGTTTGAAAAGGCTTCTCCACTCAGGTCTGAGATTTGCCCCTTTTTAATTCACTAAGTCCTCTCACTCGTAGGATCGTCAAAAAAGGGGATGTCTCTTTATAGCATCCCAACTAGGAAGGTTACATCATAGGTTACCCAGGGTGTCATGGTACTACCATTACTTTTAGAGAATCCAACCAATACGCTCCATTCCTCAATGTATTTCTTGATAAGGACTAGAAGGATGTGTTTAATATTATCGAGCTACGCTTAGCTCATGATATGTGTGTCTTCCCCACTTACTCATAGGGATAATTTACAAAAATGGCCTATCACTAGACTCATACCATGGACAACCCAATGGATATATGGAATGTAGTCCTTTAGGACAAGAAAATATCCTCTAAATACATCTTTCTTACCTAGAGAATAAGTAACAAGGAAATTCCAACTCATGAGAATATCAAATTTTGAGGATTCATCATAGTTTCCAGATATGTTTTTTTCAAGAGACATAGGGAGGAAACATCATGTCACCTCTTCTTCGTGAGTGAATGGGAACACAAGGTGTTGTCTTATTTTGGTGAATTCACTACATTATCCAATCCGGTCGTGGCCTATCATCCCTTTCTTGAATGTTGGTCCCATAGTTTGGGAGAGGGGGTGTGGAGAGAATAGAACACACTAAACTATTACATGCATGTTGTTGGTGTTTGTGGAAGGTGAGGAACAAATGGATTCTTGGGGGGGGGGGTGGCCTCGACCAACCATTATATCATACTTAGATCTAAAAATTTAATCATTGGTATGGTAAGTGTCATGAGAAACTGGAGGGAGGCCCTGTATTTTTAGTGGTTCAATATAGGGTCATATGTTCCTCATCTTGGCATCAATTATACTCAGGAAATTATGTGTGATTCAATCCCCCATCCATGGTCTTGAAGAATAAATCATATGGCTCTTACAACTCATGGGTTATGCATGGAGGTGGTGTTGAACGTGATGGTAACAAGTCATTCTTTTTGTCCTTAACTTTTCGGTTAGGCCTGTATTTTTTCCTCTAGGTTGAGGTAATGTCCATGATATGAGAATTAGTGTCTATAGTTAGTGAAGGTTATATATCATGGAATCATAAATGGACATAACATTTTTGCACAATTCTATTCATGGTCTTGGTGTCACCCCTATTTTATTTAGTATACCATGAAAAAATGTCATGGAATTCTTGGTAGCAGCACCAAAGTGATGAAAACCTAGTGGTAGGGTAATAAAGTCGCTAAATACCTAGCCTTGTTTGATATACCTAGTTATTAAAGCATATATCCTTCATAATATGAACAACTTGAAGCTGGTGGGGGTCAATATCATCAGAGGGGATTCCCTCAGCCTTCACCACTTTTGACCCCCCCCAATACCCGTGTTTCCTCTACCATAACCATGAGGTCTGTGATTTTATTTACCTTTGTTTCTTTTAAAAAATAATTACAGGATGATGAGTTGACCCAGAGAACATGAAATATATAGATTTATAAGATTATCTAAAGAACTTCTATCACCTATAGAGTATCTAGGGGCATGCTAGATATTTTTTGTGATTCATATAGGACTTATCATTATTAGAAACACAGTTTATGGGATTCAAAATAAAGGGTGTGACGTTTTTATGGGTATATACCTATGAGATAACTATTCATGAGATGATAAGGATATTGAATTTAGTTCTAATCCGGATTTTTTCAGATCTGGGTAGGATCTACACTATGTATTGTGATACATCAGGTATCATGATAGGAGCAGCTTTGTTTCATGAGGATAAAGTCATGGTGTATGGGTCTTATCATTTGTGGTGTACACTACCCAAAAAAATACTCAATTATATATTTAAAAACCATGATCCGTATCGAAGGTTGCGAAGATGGTTTGAGTTCCTAATGTATCTCGACTTTGAACATACCTATATGTCTGGAAAGGGGAATGTAGTGGTTGATGCACTAAGGAGGATGAATCATATACAGGATGTTCAGGAATCTAGAAGTGTGCGGAGGCTTATTGATTTTCTACCACAGATTCACATTGAGGTTTAGGACATTCAGGGGTAGAATTTTTATTCATATTTAGTTGTGACATCTACCCTATTGGATTGAGTGAGGATGATGGAGATTTCAAATTTTTAGGGCCTAGTCCAATGGGAGAGTGTGTAAGTTGAGTACCCACGTCCTGGTTGGATGGTAGGAAAGGATATGATAATTTGTATACATGGACGTGCTTGTGTTCCAATAGAAATAAGAGAGAAGCAGATGTGGGAGTTTCATGCCCTAATTTTGCCAGTTCATCTCGACGTTACCATGATGTATCATGATTTATGTCAGTAGTATTGGTGGTCAGGGATAAAACTAAGGTATCTCATTTATTACAAGATGTTACACATATGAACAATTGAAGGAGGAACAATAGTGACCATCCATACTTTTATAGTATTTATCTATTCTCAAGTTGAAAAAGGAATTTTTCATGGTGGATTTTGTTACCATTTTTATGAGGTCACTTTGAAGTTGTGTTGTTTTCTAGGTTATTGTTTACAGGATCATGAAGGTTTTTCATTTAATACAAACCAAGGTGTCCTCTAGTGTAGATGACCTTGGGAGGTTATATATTTATGTGATAATACAAATTTATGGGGTCCCTCATACTATTAATTTAGATACGGAAATTTCTCATTTTTGGAAGAGTTTCTAGAGGGTGTTGGGTACACATGTTCTTCTAGGCATATTCTACCACCCTTAGAATTAAGGTCAATCAGAGCGTATGATACATGTTCTTGGTGACATGTTGAGAGAATTCACCCTGGAGTTTGGTTTCTCTTGGGAGATGCATATACCCCATGGTGAGTTTTCCTCCAACAATAGCCATCATGTGACTATATATATGGATGTTTATGAGTATTTGTATGGTATTACATGCCAATTGTACATGTTCTAGTTAAAGGATGGTTCTGTTTCTTTAAATTGACTGCGTCTCTTGTAGGATACTTCTGAGAAGTTCCAATTGATCACAAAGAATATGGAAACTACATTGTCTATCTAGAAATCATACAATTATTGCCGCATATTTTTTATATATTTTGAGTTCATGAATTTGAACTTTTTATGTATCTAACAGAGTTTGGGACATAGAAAGATCATGATACATGGTAATGTTTACTATGATATGTTGGGTTGTTTGAGATTCTAGAAAGAGTCAAGCCATTATCCTATAAGTTATAGTAACAAAATAGGTATTGATAAATTCCCAACATATTTCTGGTATCTCTATTGTGACATTATTACCCAAACTCATATCATGCTCTATATCCTGATGAGGTGGAGTTGTAGGTTGATTCATCCTTTGAGGAAAATCCTATATGTATTGTTGATGGTATCATGAAGGTTCTCTTAGGCTGGTAAGTTCCTCTAGTATGGGTTATATGGTCGCATGGCCATTTACAATATAATACTTCAGAGTAGGAGTCCAATGTACATGCTCATTGGTCGAAGTTATTCTCTGAGGATTTGAAACATCCATGATTGGGAAATTTGGGGATGTATTTATTTTGGGGGAGGACTGCAAGATCCTAGGTTTTCTTATGAGGTACAATTATTTTTTTCATTTTAAATACTTTTTTATGGCCTAATGTGAATTCCTGTTAAGATCATAAGAGTTTAGGGGGTGTCTAGGGCTTGTTTAGAGCATAGATCTTGGATTTTGAAGAAAAATAGGTAGGTCTCATGGTTAGGAGAAACCATATGGGATACGACACATAGTTAACCATATATTAAGAGGTCTTGACAGTGAGCTAAAGTCACTCATATGGGTTTCCAACCAATTTGGATGGAGGAACATGCATGTACAAGGACCTATGATGTTTTTGATAGAGGGATGATAAATAGTTTTCAGACAATTAAGAAAAATATGTGCACTAATTGTATGTAACGACATGAACATTCATTAATAAAATTCCTTTTATTTTATTTAATTAAATTTATTATGGATATAGAAAACACATGTATATTTTATTATTTATAATTTGGATTAAATTAACATTTAGTATCATTACCGTTGATAATATACTCGTTGTACAGGGATCACATGACTAGTAGAAATTTAAGGTTTAAAAAAAATCCTTTCGACACAGAAAAATGAGAGGATGACCTCACCTAGTTGACTCGAGTTGTACGAATATCATTTATCAGAGCTCAGAATGGAGGTAGTCTCAATGGGCTTCACTCTTGATCAAGACCAAGCTGAGTTTCAATATGTTAAGCTTGAACAGAATCCCCTACAGGAGAAGTGGAAGTTAATAAATATTACCACCCGAGCAATGTTATCCAAGCTACCCCAAGAGTATGTCACCGTCTTACATCTAACCCTTTTTTCTTATGTGGGTGTTATAAGGGGTTATGTAACAAGGCATTACTGACTTTTTCTATCTGGTCCATTTTATAAATAGTAGTCTTATACCATCAATTATTTTTTGAGAATAGTTTTTCTTAAAAATATAATGATTTAAATAAATTGATTTTTCAGGAAAAATGGTAAATTTTAGAAATATATATATATATATTATTTTATTAAAATGAGATTTTATTAATAATATTATTATAATAGTGTTATAAGAACACTCATTTTTATTAAAATAGGTGATTATATTACTTATTGTTTTTACTCAATAAATGATTAAGTATTTAGTTTGATAAGAATTATAATTTTCAAACAATAAAATGGAAATTGTATTTCCAATTAAAGAATTTATTTTGAAGAATTAATGAATATTTTCAATAAATAATATTTTTAAAAAATATTTTTATCAAGTAATTTTTATAAATGATCATATAATTGTTATGATTCCAAATGTAATTTTATTATGGTTTGGAAAATGTTTTTATCAAAATCCACCGATTTTCAATAAATGAGGATTTTTATTTTAAATATGAAAATTCAAATATTGATAAAATTATTTTTATAAAACAAATATTATATTTCGAATTAGGTCATCTAAATTATCCAACGGTGAATTTTTCATAATTTTCTATGATAATCAAATTTTTTGGTAAAAAATAAATACAGTGTAAATATATAAGGTGTTTTATGAAATCATAAGGACCCAATAGTGATGTAATAAAATACTATAAAAGGGATATTCGGCCAAGATATGTTTTAGATTTAAAATAAAGTGATTTTAATTTTTTTTATTAATTTAGGATGCCTTAGTTGACCCTCCAAGACTTATAATATATGTTGTCATTTTAAAATTATTTCCTTGAGAGTGTGACTCACCTCCACCTAAGAAAGATTTATATTTTAATAATATCGGCCATTGGCCTCATAAAATAATTTATTCTAATCTTCTTTGGAATGAAACATGGGGAAAAAACTATGGGTTGGTTTTTTTGAATATTTAATTATATAGATTAGAAAACCTAAGTTTGTGAAATATTAAAGAATTCCCCCCTTATTTTCCTATATAAACCCACCCAAGATACCACTTTTCTTCACTCAAAACCCTTGGAGCACATCCTTACTCTACCCTCAATTCTCTATAATCCTATTAATGCACCCCAATCTTTCAAATAGCCCCTCCTTGGGATCTTGAAGTCACACAGTTATGTATGGGATCCTCAATTTCCTTTAATCCTTATTTATGTACATGTTTCCTTATATAGTTATGCCCTTTATTTAAATTTAAAATGGTGGGGTATAATTTTTCACCTCCCATATACTTAGATCCTTATTTTTGGATGATTATATACCCATTTCTCTCCTATTAATGCCTCCCATGTACACCTGTTACCATGCCGAAATTTCATAAGTGATTTCTCTTTCCTCATTCACATTCAAGAATTAATTTATATTATGCATCTAAATTCCATTACATATTTTGGGATATTATGTTCCATGACCCCATACTATTTATTTAATTTATAAATTATTAGATACCCCTTTATCTCTCATCAAACCATTTTACAATTTCTATTTTGACGTCATTTTTCTACTGAAGTTACAACAAATTTTCCCATGCCAAAATAGTCATGTAAGTGAATACCATACCCATTTATCTAACAAGGTTATTCTCCATTTTGAACATTTATTTGTTGATTTATGCCTTACATTTATGTATTCCACGTCTCTTATTCATGTAATAAATTACAATGTTTAATGAATCCATGTTGTATGATCTATGTGGCATACGTATGCATTAAATGAAGTGATTAAGAAGGGTGCACCCTAATAGCACTCCAATGCATTGGGTGAAGAATCATATCATGATAAGTCATGTTAAATGAGTGTTTAATCATGTTAATTCATGTGCAATTAGAGTTTACTCATGCTAATTCATTTTAAATGAGGGTTTAATCATGCTCTATGTGTAATGAACCTTGCCTTAGGCTAATATGATGTTAAATATTGTTTCCACATCCCCACGTTATGATAATCATGATATATAATGCCTTTATGTTCATGTTTCTATTATGCACAAGTATTTTTATTATGGTCTAAAATTTATTGTATTCCTCAGGTTATTCCATGTTTATTCCCTTACTGAGTTTTATAGCTCACCCCTTTCTAATGTACATCCTCAGATTATCCTAATCAGTGCTAAGTATGAAGAAATGTTGTGGTCATGTAAAAGAAGTTTTCAATGAAGATGTGTATTTCATATTTTATGTTGTCATGTAATGTTCTTATGCCCCAAAGACACTATGTCACTCGATCTTCTATGCTGTATCAAGTGAAAATTTTATGTAACAATTTATGTTTAAGTGTGAAATAAAGAGTAGAATTGTTATAGTTGGTATCAGAGGATAGGTTTAGTTATTTTTCAGATTAGGATTATAAAATCCTAGTGAAATACTTAGGGATAAGACTAAGTATAATAATAACATCCCTAAATTTTGGTGACTATATAGTGATTGGTTTATCAAGAAAATGTATCCATGTCTGGATATGAACAAGTAGAGGTGGCTTTGGCATAGATGTATCAAGTGGTAAAACCCAAAAACACAGCTTTAATCAAGACACGAATAGGAACCAGTGCATGCCAATGGGCCTTGATACACTCTTGGTTCGACAATCTCAAAGGATATACTTTCGTAAATTTATAATCATAGTATGAAACATTATTAAAGGAATAAAAGCATTCCCCTAAGAATATATTTCTAGAAGTAGATCATGGATAATATAGATTGAAGCCTTTAAATTCATAAGTTATTAAATAAATGAAATTTATAAGTTATCCCTTTTGTCATTGGATTCCCACATTATGTGTTACCCCTAAAATTCCTCTTATTCCAGCCAATGGTCAGTAATAGGAGGACTCTGGCTAACAACCAATGTGAAGATCATTGTGATGACCTTTCTAATGAGATGCCCAATCCAATGGGAGCGGGAATCACAAACTCTTTCCCGATACTCTCTTATATAACTCATGTTTTTAATAAAAACATTTCTCAAGAGGCTTTTCCACCCCACCCCTAAAGAATAAGTTGCAATCGAGAGCTTCATGATACAAAGACGTCCTACTTTCAATGGATCATCTGATCCCTAAATTGGCAAACAATGGATCAAATCCATTGAGAATATATTCTACAACAATAAATGTTCTAAACAAGAGAAGGTTATTCTAGATTATTATCATAAGAAGGGTGAAACTAATCAATGGTGTAAATTGATCATAAATATAAAGCTAGAGGAAGAGTTCAAGGAGTTGGAATGGATAAATTTTTTGAAAAAAATTTGATAAATATTTTTTTTGCTCCCTCTGACATAATTTGGAATGTGACTTCCATTCCCTTAAGAAAAAAAGTCGATGGATCCATCAGAGCATATGAGGAAAACTTTACAATTATTTCATGATATTTTTCTTTCAATGTCATTACCCTCAAATTCAATGTTGACTACTTATTTTGTGGACTAAAACCTAGCCTACAGAAATCCCTTGCGATTTGTGACTTCAATATCTATGAGGAAATTGTCTGAACTTCCATCGAAGTCGAAATAGAGATCGAAGAATCTCAGAGGAATCATGGGGATGAAAAGCTGAAATTTGACTTTAATTCTAGTATTCTGATGGATAAATCCAATGATGCTAATAAATTTCAACAGCCCACTTACCAATGGTGCGGAAAGTAGTGCCCTAGAAATTTCCTAAAGAGGATGATGAAATGATTTAGGTCAGGAAGATAAGGCCACCAGGACAATAATTTTAGACAAGAAAAACTCGATGTTGTGATAGATGATAGGAACACTCCATTATACCCTCAACACATTGTTCATGGCATCAACTTCAAATAACTAGGGCAATTTTCAAACATGTTCCCTAAGCCAAGGGTTTTTTGAGGCAACCAACAGCCTCCAAGGCAACAAGGTATAAATTTTCCATCACTACCACTAAAGTGGAACCCAATAATGAAGTGGTGATAGGTATGATATTTATTCATTCAAGAATAGAAAATGTACTTTTTAATTATAGTTCTACACATTCTTTTATATCCTGAAAGTTTAGTAGAACAATCCTAGCACAACCACAAATCACGGAAGTAGAGATGTCGGTAATAATGTCAAATGGAGAAATTATTTCATCCCATGAAAATAACTCCTCGCTTATCCCAATTTGTGGATAGAGCATCCCAAAAAACCTCATCGTACTCCATCTAGTGTAATTTGATGTAATTATTGGCATGGATTGGCTTTCCTTATATAGAGCCAACATAAACTTCCACGACAAGGAAATCACTCTCTATATGGATAATCGACCCCCTATTCCATACAATTGCATGGACAAGGATGAATCTTTTTTAGAACCATCATCTCAAGAATGGATATTACTGCTCTATGATCACAGATATCTTACTTAGATGATTGAGTCTATGTAATCTACCATCCTAGAAGGCGTACCTATTATGTGAGAATTTTCTGAAGTGTTTCCCAAGGAATTGCCTAGTCATCCTCCTAGAAGAGATATTGAATTCTAAATTAATCATATATCTAGTTCCTTACCAATATCGATGAATCTATATAGAATTACTCTTGTGGATCTTGAGGAGCTAAAAAACAACTACAAGAGAATCTATATGAATGGTTTATATGCCCAAGTGCTTCACTATGGGGTGCATCAATCCTCTTCATCAAGAATAAGGATGGGTCAATGTGCCTTTCCATTTATTTTCGCGAGATCAATAAAATAACAATAAAGAATAGGCATCCTCTGCCACGAATTAATGACTTGTTTGATCAGCTACGTGGATCACAATACTTCTTCTAGGCGGATCTGCGGTTGAGATATTACCAAGTAAGGGTTTAAAAGGAGGATATCCCCAAGACTCTATTTCGTACAAGGTACAAGAAATATGAATTCATAGTAATGCCTTTTATACTCACTAATTATCCATAAATATTCATTGAATTAGTGAATATAGTCTTTAGAGATTACCTCGACAAATTTTTGGCAGACTTCTTAGATGATATTATAATATACTCCAAAACCAAGGAGGACCATGAGGATTCTCTAACCATTGTACTAGAGACATTCTGAAATGGGAATCCCTATTAATAGTAGAAAAAGTGTGAGTTCGGGTTGAAGGAAGTCTAATTCTTGGGTCATATCATCATAGGAAATGGGATATTTGTGGATCCCTCTATGAAAAATGCAATTAAGGGATGTTTGAGGCCAACATATATGACAGATATCTATAACTTCCATAGGATAGATGGACAATATCTCCAATTTTTTAGAAATTTCTCACGATTTTAAAACCATATTACTAAGATAAATAATAAGGGAGTCATGTTTTCTTGGAGTGAGTAATGATAAGAGAGCATCAAAGACTTGAAATGAAGGCTTATCATTCTGCTCGTGCTCACATTACCCACAAGTGGAGATCTTTTTGTGGTATTTCGTGATGATTTAAAGAACATTATGGGTTGCGTTTTTATGAAAAATGACAAATAATTTTCCCATGTTTCAAGGAAATTGAAAGTTCATGATAAAAACTATCAAACACATGATCTGGTGGTGGATTCATTAATCTTTGCTTTAAGAATTTGGTGACATTGCCTCTTTGGGGAGAAGTGTGAAATATATATGGATCACAAAAGACTCAAGTATATATTCACATAGAAAGAGATGAATATGCACCAAAGAAGATGGTTATAGCTGGTCAAAGACTATAACTGTTCATTTCAATACCATTCAGGGAAAGCGAATAAAGTGGAAGATACACTAATTTGAAAGGACCCAATGATTCCGTCATTGATTAGAATCGAAAAAGAACCAATCTTATTAGATTTGATGAAGATTTACATGTGAATAATAAAGAAGGGAACATCATCAATACTTTCAGAAATGATTGCTCAACCATATCTTTTGTAAATGTTAGAGGATGATCAAAATGATGATGTGGGAATTCAGAAGAAAGTGGAATCTTTCATAAAACATAAATCCTCATAGTTCAATGATAAGAAAGAAAAAAAGTGATATTTGGGTCAAATAACTCGAATTTCTCTATTCTACCTAGAAACACAAAGATGTATCGAGATCTCTATGGGAATTATTGATGAGATAACATGAATAAGGAGATCACTGATTATAAATCAAAGTTCCTGGTATGTCAAAAAATGAAGGATGAGAGAAATAAGTATAAGGGGGTGATGCAACTATTACCCATAACAACATGGAAATGGGAAGACATCACCATGGACATATTCACTACACTTATGAATACATCCAAAGGAAACAGTGCTATCTGGGTTGTTGTAGATCATCTTAACAAAACTACACACTTAATTTCAATTTGGGAGGATTTATCATTGGATTAATTGGGACATATATACATTAGAGAAGTGGTAAGGATGCCTGGAGTACCTCTATTGATTGTATTCTTTCAAGATCCAATATTCACCTATGTGTTCTGGACGAGTCTCTAACACACTCTAAATACTGAGCTGAACTTCAATACTACTTATCATCCTAAAACTGATGGAAAATCTGAGAATAATATCCAAACACTTGAGTACATGTTGAGATCATGATCTATAGACTTTAAAGGAGGATGAGATCATTATATTCCTTTGGTTGAGTTCTCTTACAATAATGATTTCCACTCAAGCATCCAAATGGATCCTTATGAATCCCTTTATGGGAAGAGGTGATGACCACCGGCATGTTGGGATGAAGTTAGGAAGAAATAACTCCTAGGTCTTTAAATGGTTTAATAAATGGTGGAGAAGGTTATGGCCATTAAGTAGAAAATTAACTCTATTCAGATTCAACAAAAGCATTATGCCTACAATCATTGATGATACCTAGAGTTTGATGTTGGAGACATGGTATTACTTTACATATCACCATGGAATATAGTTATCAGAATTTGGAATAATGGAAAGCCTAGTCCAAGGTACATAGGATATTTTGAGATCCTTGATTTCATTGGAGTAGTGTCCTATCAACTAGCACTCTCACCAAACCTGTCTCAAGTGCACAACATATTCCATGTATCTCTCTTGAGGAAGTACATACCAGACCCATTGCGTATACTCAATCAAGAGGTCATACCATTAGAGAATGACCTCTCCTATGAAGAGAATCTAGGAAAAATCTTAGATTGTATGGAAATGTTTCTACAAAATAAGACAACGAATGTTGTCAAAGTGTTGTGGAGAAACCACAAGTTTGAAGTAGCAACAAGGGAACTATAGGATGTGATGAGGAAGAGTTACCCACATTTATTTTAGTGAGGGAAATATAAATTTAGATGGTGAAATATCCTAAGGGGGGAAGAATGTAATGACTTGAATATTAAATAATAAAATTTCATTTCTTTTATTTAATTAAATTTCTTATGGATATAGAAAACACAATCACTCTTTTTTATTATTATTAATTATTGGGTTTAAATGACCATTAAGAATCATTACCGTTGATAAGGTAACCGTTTAATAGTGATCACATGACTAGTATAAATTTAGGGTTTTTATTAATAATCCTTTCAACATAGACAAAGGAGATGATGGCCTCATCCAGTAGACTCGAGCAATGCAAATCTCATTTATAGGAACATAGAAAGGAGGTAGCATCCCTAGGCTTTATTCTTGACTAAGCACAAGATAAGCATTAATATGTTAATCTTGAATGGAATCACCTACGGGAGAAGCAGAACTTAATAGATATTACCACATGAGCAATGTTATCTGATCCACCCCAGGAGTTTGTCACCATCACACACCATATCTTTAGGTCTTATGTGGGAATTATAAAGGGTTATATAACAAGGAATTAGTTAATTTTTTGTAATCTATTTTATAAATAATTTTCTTATTCTATAATTTCCCCTATGATAATATTTTCTCTTAAAAATATAACAATTTAGATAAATTGACTTTTTTGGTAAAATGTCACTTTTTAGAAATATATAAATTATTTTATTAAACTGTGGTTTTATTAATAATGTTATTATAATAGTTTTATAAGAACACTCCTTTTAATTATTAGTGGTGATTATATTGCTTATAATTTTTACTCTATAAATGATTATGTATTTAGTTTGATAAGAATTATATTTTCATACGATAAAACTTAATTTTTTTAGTTAAATAATTTATTTTGAAAAATAAATGAATTATTCGAATAAATAATATATTAATAAAATATTATTATTATATATATTTTTTAAGTTTTTATATAATTATTATGAAGCCAAATGTAATTTTATTGATGTTTGGAAACTATTTTTTTCAAAAAACCATCAATTTTCAATAAATGGCAGTTTTTATTTTAAAGGTGAAAATCAACTATTTAGAAAATATGTTAATTAAAATGAATATTTTTTTAAATCAAGGTGTTGAAATTATTCAATGGTTAAGTTTTCATAATTTTATGAGACAATCATATTTTTGGGTCAAAATTAAATGTCGTATAAATATCTAATGTGTTTTATTACATCATAATGACACAATAGTGATGTAATAAAATACTATAAAAGGTATATTCAGCCAATATATGTTTTACCATTAAAAAAATGTTATTTTATATTTTTTTGATTAAATATAATATTCCTTAGTGGACCCTCCAAGACTTATAAGTTTTTTTAACATTTTAAAATTATTTCTTTGAGAGTGTGACTCACATCCACATATACAAGCCTAATATTTTATTAAGTTTGTCCATTGTCCTTTTAAAATAATTTTTTTCAATCCCCATTGAAAAAATAACCATTTTAAAAACCATGGTTTGTCTTTTTTGTTTTTAATATTTAATTATATAGATTCCAAAACCTAAGATTGGGGAATATTAATGAATTCCCCTCTCTTTTCCTATATAACCCACCCAAGATCCCACTTCACGTTACTCAAAACCACTGGAGTACGTCCCTACTCTTCCCTCCTCTCTCTATAATTCTACCAATGTGCCCCAAGCTCTCAATAAGCTTATCATAAAGCTCTTGAAGTCACACACTCAAGTAAAGGATCCTCACATTCCTTCATTATTTATGTACAAGTTTCCTTATATTGTTATACAATTTTACTTTTCAATTAAAAATGTTGGGGTATGATTTAACACCTCCCTTATACTTCCCTACTTATGTATTAATGATGATATACCCCTTTATCTCTAATTTATGCCTCCATGTAAACTCGTTTCCATGCTGAAATTCCATAGGATATTTCTCACGACTCATTTACATTCATGCAATTCTTTTATATTATGAATCCAAATTCCATTACATATGTTGGGATATTATGTTCCATGACCCCTTTATGGTATATTTCATGTATAAATTATGAGACACCCCTTTCTCTCTTATCCACCCATTTTATGATTTCTATTTTACATCGTTATGCTGCAGAAGTTACACAAAAATTCCACATACCAAAATCATCATATAAGTGAATAACATACCCATTTCTCAATCTAGAGTATTCACCATTATGCACACATAATTTTTGATTGAGGAATTAAATTTATGTATTCAGCATCTATTATTCATGGAATAAATTATGATGTTTAATTAATCCATGTTGTATGATGTATGTGGAACACTTATGTATGAAATTAAATGATTAAGAATGGTGTGCCCTGATAGAGCTTCAATGCATTGGGTACAGAATAGTATCATGATACGTCATGTGTAATGAGTGTTGACTGATTCTAATTGATGTTCAATTAGATTTTACTCATTATATAACACGTGAAATGAAGGTTTACTCATGATTCATGTCCAATGAGCCTTGGCTCATGCTAATATCATGTTAAAAGTTGTTTCCACATCTCTACGTTATGATAATCATGCTATATCATGCCTTTATGTTCAGGTTTCTCTTGTGATCCATTTTTTATCTTATTCTCTAACATTTATTGCATTCATAATGTTATTCCATGTTTATTCCCTTACTAAGAGTTATTTCTCATCCCTTTCCTATGTACGTCCTCAGGTTATCCCATGCTGTGCTATGTATGAAGGAATGTTGTGGTCTTGTAAAAGAAGTTTTCAATAAAGTTGTTTATTTCATGTTTCAAGTTATTATTTAATGTTCCTAATCCACAGATATACTATAACTCTAGATATTCTATGTTATATCAAGTTCCAATTTTATGTAATAAATTATGTCTTTGTGTGAAATAAAGAGTAGGGTTGTTATACCATGAAAGGACCCCCTCTACGTAGTGAAGGGTTCACTGTTGGAGCATGATTTGGCCAGCCATGTCACCAAACATTTCAACCCAGTATTATGAGGAAAAATGGTTTTTTTCTTAAACTATGTTAAAACTAATTCTAAATCATTTATACCTCTATTGGATATTTGCGATGCATGAAGATATCATTGAATCAAATTAATATATATTTTCCACCGTTTATCCATTAGAACTAATATTTGAACACCATTTGTATCATTGGATCCACACTGATGAAAATTAAAATCCTCTTATTCAATTATTTATTCATATTAGTATCTATGGATTTGTTTAGGTTCAATATAACATGACATATTTCTATGTTCTTGATCCATTCATCATTTTTCTTCTGATTTGGACCAAATCAGAATATCATACCATATGAGAACTCTATTGTAGACCAATAGTAGGGGGTATATACCATTCCCTTGGGCTTTGGACATTTTTATTACTAATCATCATTGTGACCTAGACCATAAATTATAAAAATCTCCCAAATAATTGATTATATAATAAAATTGGATGAATTTAAACCTGTTTTGGTTTCCCCTGAGTGCCTTTGAGTGTATTGGATCTTTTTTCCCTTTCATAGTCCACCAATGGTGTGTTCCCAAACCATTTCATATTATTTTACTACCCATGGGGCGAGTCTTTTATTTACTAGTTAGAGCAATCCATGCTATAAATTAATTGAATTGAATTTATTGATTAGGAGATGGTTTGACTCTTTTTACATGTTATACTTGATGTGAATTGTTTAACTATTTATATGTGAATTATTCTATGAGTGGGTAAAATAATGGTTTGAAATGATAATTGAATTGAATAATTAATGTATCCAGAGGATTCTATATGTTTGCAACACCATGGGTTATGATAGCTATAGTGGACTCCTTGGATGAGATTTCTCTTTGATTCATTATTATATGGGATTCCTTGGGCCTTGATATCACATTGATATAGATTATGTAGGATCAAATTGGAAATTTTATATTGAAATTATACAAATAATACTTTCTAAGTCTAACTACATTTCCATAACGATGCTCTTGAGACTCAATGAGGATTCCTTGGTTCACAACACCTTGGATCAGGCCATGCAGGGTCTGACACTTCTTACTATATGTCTTATCCATGGATGTGACACTTATGATTATACATATTGACCATGGTAAATGTGATATGCTCTATTATATTTCTCAACATTGGTGAATGTGATATTCTTGATTATACATCTTGTTCGTGGTTGATATGATATATAGGTTATATGTCATGGCCATGGATGATATGAGATACTATGAATAGGGCATGGCCCTAGTTTTTATTTTTGTTTTCCTTATAACATCCTTGTTATAGGATCTTGAAGCCATATTTTGTTGTAATTCTAGTTTGACTAGACAAATTCACTTTTTTTCTTAACATTTACCATGATAAATTCTTTAATTTTTCTTATACTAGTTATATATTTCACACTTCTTTATCTTGTATTGAATAGCCTTGACTTGTTATAGACACCATTGGTGGTGGATTTCTAGGATTTTATCTTACACACTATCTTGGGCTACCATTCAGAATCTATATATACTATATGAATATAGGTAGGGACCGATGCAAGTTCCCACATTTTGATGCTTGACTTTATTCAATGTTTAAAAATATGGGAGCACAAGACTGAGCTGGGGCTCTGTATGCTATCAAGATATAGTCATTTTGGATATTTATGGTTTTCTGGTGCATGTATTGTAATGATTCAATTATACCTATTTTTGATACTTTCTATACACATGATGTGACATATCATCTTGTTAACAAGATTACTTATATCATTGTTTTGTATATTTATCTTTGATGTTTATATCCTATTCAATTATTATCTTCTTCCACTATTGATTTTTATGTTTTGTACTAATGTGTTACACTCTAAAATCAAGTAATATTCTCTCCAATGACACACCCTAATCCCTCACTGCTATTTGTAAGCCTCTATCATTTGGGAGATGTAATTTAATCAATGTGACCTACTAGCTCGGGGAACTATTTATTGGCATCCTAGTCCGGTTGTTATAGCTTTCTAGAGTTTGAATATTTTGTTTATTTATTATTTTCAATATATTAATGTTTATGAATTAACTTCCTTATTTCGAATAATTTACAAAATATATTGTTCATGCATGGTTTTTCATTCATTTATTATTGACTAAATGTTATTAATATCTTCTTCTTCTCTATTATTCATCTACTTCCACTATTTTTTGATTTCTGTATTTATACCATTGTGATACAATAATCATGAGGGTATAGTCTCCCCAATATACTATCATTATAACCTATCTACAAGTTGGCATCCTCTAGTGTATGGGAAGGCATTCTAGAGTTTATGTGATGAACTAGCACAATTCACTTTCTACTGGCTCCCAGGTTGAGACGTTACAGAAATCAATTATTCTCTTGTTCGGTAGTTTTAAGTGTTCTTTAAAGTGTAATATTTGTAATATAAATTTTGATAAATAATGTTTTATAATCACAATATATTTATCTATAGTTTTCATCCAATTTGGTTTGTCAAAGTCTCCAAATTTCCCATCACATTCAGTGTTAACACGATTCCTTGTGGTTCTAGACATTAAATTAAACCAAAAACATAGTATGAAAAACAAATAACCAATATGGGAAACTAGTTAATCATTTATTGAATATCTTTATCATTAAAAAAATATTTTCAAGGACACCTTATATTTAACCTGGGTCATTAATGGTCATCATCTATTCAAATCATTCATAGTAATTTGTAAAGAAAATGTGTGTTATCCTAAGAATATTTCTTGATGGTGTCGAACCATTAGTACACTGCGGTCCATTCCTGTTCAACTTTTCATGATTGGTTCAAACACAAATTCCCCCTTTTTAGAGTTATTACCCCTAGGTATAACTATGTCTAATTTGCATCAACATGTACTGCCTAGATATGGATGTATTTCTAGGAAAACCAAATAATATATATCTTTCCAAAAATTTAGGATGTTACCATATACTTATAATTATCCTCAAAGAAAGTAATAGATTTATATTCCCTAATATATGATTTACTAAATCTTGTTCCTATTTTTTACAATACACATTCTCTAATAAAAACTGTAAATACCCAAATAATTGTACCCTAGAGTCGGTGATTACTTTATTACATTGTCACTAGATACAAGTGATCGAATGCCAATGGATTGAGTAAATTAGTATCCTTATTATAATAGATAAATGACTGAATTTAATATTATATTTTAAAATTTAAAATACAACATATTATTTTCTTCTAGAATACCATTATTCCATTTAGAATTTCCCTATATAACAATCTCCAAACTCTTTCTATCATGTAGGGGAAGGGAAACATAAGTTTGGGGATAGATCCAATGCACAATAAGGGTAATCATATAGAATATGTTGTCCCAAATACTTAATGAATAATCATTATGGAATGGTAAATATCTTAAAAATTATTATATTTAACCAATAACTTGACTATGAAGGATAATATGGAAGGAATATGTGATCATAAATAATGATATAAATCATCCCATGATAGTGAAACATATCCATAGATATCATAAATATTTAAATAATCACATGGAAATCAGTAACTAATATCATAATTATAGAATTCATAATTCTGGACATGATAAACATACAATCACGACCCTATTCTAAGACATCTACATAAATGTGTAAGGCCTTAACCAAATACGGAAACAATTTTTTATCATTAGACTTACCAATGTATCATGGGGCTATTGTGTTCCCAACCAATCAATTTCTAAATCCAATTCATTCCCCATATTAATAGGGTGAATAAAATAATAAATGTAAACATTTATATTGAAAAACAATCATATGAAATGTGAATAATTTTTGCAACAAAAAAATAATCATAAAATATCCATAGTAATATGCTGAATGGTATAAAAATAGTACATATATAGTCATATTGCTAATATAAACTCTATATAAATAACAATAATGGTAAAATTAAAACATATCCCTAAAATAGAATAAATAATATAATTGTTGTTTTAATTTATGAATAAAAATACAACATAAATGTCATTAAATCATTCATGGAGAAAAAACCAATTTCACATTGAAAATTATTTTTAGAAACAAAACAAAATACAAACTAATAAGAAAAAATATTCATGGAAAAAATCAAGGATGATTTCAAAGGAATATTTAATTCAATTAGAGGTTATTAAAGTGGAAAATTTTATTCATATCGAGTAAATAAAAACAAATATTCTTGTGACTTTTTTTAATAAAAACTCAAAAAGTACCTCACTAGATAAATGAAAGGAATGTCAATTTTAACCAATTTTTTAAAAAATGGGTACAACTTTCTATAATAAATAATTTTAGAATAGTAAGAAAATATAAAAACTTTTATGGAAAATATGGTTATGGATGAAAAATATTCCTACCTGAGTAGAAAAATAATGTAATTTTTCTGGAAAAACATGGGTTCAGTATCAAGTGTACTTAAAGAGTTTATAATGAATGAAAAATCATAATTTCAATAAATAACCAAATTATAATAAAATATATTAGGTTTAATATTGAAATATAAAATAATTTCTCAAATAGAGACTTAAACATAAACAATTCTAAAAAATGATGAGATTATGAATTAAACCGTTAAAGAATTGTTATTTTTTAAATCACGAGACCCATGAAAGATTAATTTAAAATGAAAAATAAATATCTTAAACATGAGAATAATCATAATATAACATGTCAAATGGGATTTATATACACCTCATAAATATATATATGTTCATAACATAACAAATGTCCCAAAGATGACAATTTGAGATGAAAACACTTACCTCATATCAGAATTCCATCATACAAATCTGAATTACTTAATGCATGTTAGAAACTCTATTATAATAAGTATAGATTTATTATAAATATATTAAACTAAAAAACTTATATATATCACACCTTATATTATTTACTTATAACCTTTTACCCATTTTTTTACCAGTAATACTTTATTAAAATAACTATTTCAGGTAACAATTGCTTCATTTTTCATGTATGTTTTGGATTCGTAGTATCAGTGCTTATAAAATAATCATGGTTCCATAATTTCAAAAAGTTTATTGATTATCTAAATTTTAGATATATATTAATAATATAATTATTTTTAATATTTCATAAAAAAATATTGATATAAAAATGAGTTACAACATTCATGGAAATGCAAGGTCGTATGTACTCTTGAATGCTGTTTTTATTTTTTTCAAGGAGTGAAAGAAAGAAAGTTAACTAATAACTCACATTTATAGAGTAATTATTTTATCATATACATTATAAAATTTCATAAAATCTATCCTTATTACCACCCATTTCAAAATAATATTAAAAACAAATCACAGAGCTTCATGGAGGTGGTATTCCACTTGTAGACATGAACAACATTATCATTTTCCAACGAAATTAATGGTAAGAATATAAATATTATATATTAATTAAATAAAAATAATTTTTCCTATATATAATATATTTATATATATAAACATTATATTCATCATTATATACATCCATGAGAGGTGGTTATGGAAAATAATTAAATCGGTTCTTGAGGCGGTAGACCACCATTCACACGATCGACGGTTTCATTTCCCATTTGATGGAATAAGAGATGCATGTAGTTTATTCCATACAAATTAAAAATTATTATAATATTAAATATATTATTGTTATTATATTGTAATTATTAACAATTTAATTAAGGTTGAGAGAGAATAAGTAAAAAAATAATGATCTTAGGGGAGACAATTAACTTTTCATAGAAAAATCTCCATTGGGTCACTCATTAAGCATCGAAGGGTTGTAATTTTTGGAAGACCGAAAATAATAGATCATGGATAAGGATTTTTGGGAGATATTTTTCTAGGGTTTGTTTATAACAACCCTTAATAAATTAACCCAGAGTTGGTGGCCTAATTTATTTCAATGGCATAGATATAAAGGGTCAAATCCATAATAACAATTCAGTTTAGTAGTCTGGGATAGCCAGATATGTACATGATACCCATTTATATTGGAGATAAAATATATAACATGTTAATTTAAAACATCTGGCATCATTGACCTCATTTAATAAATTCTTCTTCATAACCTAGAGAAAGGAAACAAAATAGGGGTGAGCTCAAATGCTTAGTTAGGGTTATGTACAATGGAAGATATCCTGAATCAATAAGGAATAATGAATATGTAATGGTAAATAAATATACACAAATTCTATAAAATAAATTACATGAATATAACTATTAGATAAGGAATAATTAATATAAAAAGGTAAATAGTTGAACAAACATTCCATTTAATCAATAACATGAGCACAAAATGCATCCAAGGATAATATCAATGTTATAATCATATTGATTATAATAAATGAATTTCCAATTAAGGAAATTATTAATATTATTTTCATTACAAAAAAAAATCGATATCTATACCATCAATACCTCACTCAAATACATTCTAAAACTATGTGTAAAAACCTATTTAATTTGGTCAATGGATTTGTCTAATGAGACATATTAATGCATTGAGGGGATATATATTTCTAGGGCCAACTAATCACTACATGTCCAATGAATTCCACATATAACAAATAAACTATTTAATATATGAATATTATTCATTATCAATAAATGTTTGTATTGAGTAATGAATAAAAATGTTTTAATATTTCCTCAATAAATCAAATAACATTTAATGTAAACATTGTATTTATGAATTGTATATAATTTAGGAAATAAACTTATCCATGATACAAATAATATGAATATTTAAGAGAAATGTAATTTTCAAGGAAAAAAATATCATAATAATGTTATTTTCTCAAGATATAGTTAATAATCATTGAATTAGTCAAGATATGAGGGGTGATAGTCAGTTCGTTAGGAAAATAGGTTTTTTCCATAAAATCATTTCCTTTGGAATAATAGTGGGAATCGAAGTGAAATATTAAAATAATATTCCATAAAATGTTTTTCCTATTGAAACCATTTAAAATGTGTAAAGGGTGATAAATTTTGAAAAATGGATACAGTCAAGGGGAAGTAATTTATTGTTGTATACGTTAAAAAGACATTACTTTTGACATTTTGTCAAAAACACTCCTTTAGAAAACAAACTATAGAAATGTTTCTTTAAATACATTTCTAAAATTCAAGGATAAAATAAAATTTCCTTAATAAATTATTTCAATAAATAATTTTATTTTTTGGATTTTTTTAGAAAACATGGATATGGAAGAAAAATATATCTGATCTAAGGAGAAATAAAATAATTCTTTATTAAACATTTCTTTTCATGATTAAAGTAAAGAAGAGATTGAAAGATGGAATACAATATAGAAAATACTTAAATATCTACTGGATAATAAAATTATTGGATCTTATTAATGATAAATGATAATATTACAAAAACAATTTGAGTAAAATCAATCCCAAAAGAAAGTGAGATTGTCTCTTATGGTCTATTGGTATCTCACATCTTTCACTATAAATATAATTTCACTTTTTCTTTAATTAAAATATTATATTTTTTAAGACAATATCAGGGATTAGATAGTTTTTATGAGTCTTTAACTTCCTAGATTCATATATATTAAATATATAATTCTTCATAAGGACACAACCATTTCCCTTCTTGGAAGCATCATTATATATCACAAACCCATCATTTCCTTGTGGTAGAGTAAAAATTGGTGCATTGACTAGTATCCTAATCAATTCTTCCAAACAATTTCCTCATTCTTTTATACATATTACTGTATCCCCTTTATAATTAAACCCTCTTAACGTGTTATCCAATAAAGATAAATTCTGAATGACTAGTTAATAGTAACCTACCAAACAAATGAAACAATGTACCTTAGTTATGTTTTTTCGGTTTAGGTCATTATATGAAATCCTTTGACTTCATATAGTCAACTAAGATTTCATCCTTAGAGACAATATAGAAAATAAATTAAACTTTTTAAATCTATAAATAAGACTTTTTAAATTTTCAATATAAATATTTTCTTTTATAAGACTCTAGAGTGACCCTTAAGTGATTCTCATGGTCCTAAGAGATATTAGAATACACCAAGATGTCATCATTGATTACCAACATGAAATTATCAATACATTCCTTGAATACACTTTTCATTATATTTAAAAAAAATATATGTATCATTGGTAAATCTAAATGGAACTATTGTAAACCCATATTTCTAATACCTCCTTTAAAAAGTTTTCTTTATAATTTATTCCTCATTTACTTTTAATTGATAATACCCAGTGTGAAGGTAAATATTTGTAAAGTATGTTTCTCTATGAATTTGATCAAATAATTCATCAATGTGAGGTACAGGATATCTATTCTTTATCACAATATCATTTATTTCCCTATAACCAATGCACAATATCCGGGATCTATATATTTTTTAAATAAAAAGAACATGGGATCCTCTGGTGAAACACTAGGGATAATAAATATCTTATCACAGAAAAACTATATTTTTTTCTTTAATTCAATGGATTTCATAGTATCCAATCTATAGGGGGAGTTTTATATTGTTCCTAAAATAGGGACTAAGTAAATAGAAAACCCATTGTGCTCTGGTGAATGTCCAGGTAATTCCTTAAGAAATACATAAATGTATTCTTGTACAATAAATACATAAACAATTTGGGGATTATATTCTATATCAACTAATTTTTTATCTTATTCACCAAGAATATCTTTCTAAATTCCAACTGAGGGTGGATCTAGACATGACTTAGATGATTAAGTCTCTACACTAAAGATAATAAATTCTACCTATTTATCCTAGATCACAATTTCTGTTTCCTTGTAATAAAATTTTTCATAATATTTTTAAATTCATTCTATGTCAATTATTATATCAAAGTAAAACATAGGTATGATAATAAATTTAGTAAATAGTGAAAATTTATTTTTCATAAAATGAATAGTTTGAAAATTCCTTATTTCCATAAGACATAACCTAGGTTTTTTGAATGAAAATTTATTCCTTAAGGTGAAATGAAAATATATATATATCGTGGAAAATGTGGAAGATATAAAATTGTGTTAAGATACAAAATCAAATAAATCATTGGATAAATTTGAGACTATGAGTAAATACCTAACTACAAATAATTAGTAACTACTACCTCATTTGTAGTGATCTTATAAGCTTTGCCTCCTCTCATTAGCCTCTACTATGGTATTTTACCTTGATTCTTGGGGAATATGTCTAAATAATTCCACATTTCCTTTTAATTTAAGCAATGGAGTATTGGACACTTGCTTTCCCTTACATTCATGATCCCGATGAACATTTTCTTTTCACTTGTAAAGAAATCTCATTCCCTTGATGAATTTTCCTATATGTATCTTTCTATAAGTTTCACATTATGGAAAATGATTATTCATCTTCTTATTATTTAATGAATTCCATTTTTTTGTTTAGATGACCTCTTCTTCTCTTCATTCCCCTAGAATATGTAGTATCTAGAAAATTATTTCATTATTTTGACGATGTATAAAATTGTTTCATCATATGATGAAAAAGTCAGAGATAACAACTCCCTTTGGAGACTTAGCTTCATCCCCTTTAATAAATGGTCAATATTTTATTTTATATTGTTTATATAATCATTATAATAACTAGGTAAAAATTTAAACATATCCTCATACTCCACAATAATTTATTCTTAATTTTTCTTTAATCTATAAAACATTCTCTTAATTTTAGTCCATTTATCACAAGGGAACCATTTATAAAATAATGTCTTTTTAAAAGATCTGTATTCCATCTATTCTATTTCTCTTTAATCCCTAGTATTATTAATAAAATACCACCATTGATCCGAATCCCCCTTGAGAAAATATACCACCATTATGACCTTTTCCTTTTTATATCATCCCAAGGATATAAATTTTTATTTAAGGGAATTAATCTATTTCTCATATACCGTTGGAATAGTAGTCCCACTATAAGAGGTGGTATTATTTTTCATTAGGTTATCCAAAATATGGGAATCAGGTTGTGGAACAAAAGTTTCCTCAATTTGAGAAAGATTATTTTTCATCACCTGTTTAAGCTACCCTAATGTAACTATGATCCTCCATGGTCCAATACTAGCTGTAATGGCCTTCTTAGTAGGGAAATATCATCATTGGACATGAGTATTGTTAATCCTTATTATTCTTGGATCCATTTCTAAAAAATGGAATTTATTATATTATCTCATTCAATTATTAATTTCAAATCAAAATTTATAATTCTAAGTCTGGTGTTAACGCATAAAATAAAAAAAATTATATATTTTTAATCTAAAAATATTAAAATTCATTTCTTTGTTGAAATATTTATATTGAGATCATTCATAATAGTTTGTTAATAAAATGTGAATTATCCTAAGAATATACCTTAATGAATTTATAGGAAAAACCAAAAAACTATTCCGTACCATAACTTTTGGAAGATATTATATACATATCCTAAAGATATAAAACTTGGTTATGTTCTCTAATATATATATTCCACCATATAGTTACCAAGGATTCAGAAACAATTTTTGTGTTTCCAACTATAACCACCCCAAATACAGTAATTTAGAGTTTTCGGTCCACTTTATTATAATGACATGGATACAAAGGGTCAAATCTAAAAGGACTAGTTATATTAAAATTCTTAGAGATGAAATAAATACACCATACCAATTTTACATATCTTATAAATTATAAAACATATAAATTAAAAAATATTCAGCATCCTTAAACTCATTTAAAAAATTCATATTTATATATTGGGAAAGGAAATGAAAAAAGGGTGAGCTCAAATACTCAATAAGGGTTATGTACAATTAAATCTATTATAAATCAAAAAGGGATAATAAACTAACATAGTTAAATAATATAACACACATTAAATTTAATAAATAACTTGACTATTATGATTAGATAATGCATTATCAGTATGGAAAGGTAAATAATAGAACACACATTCCATTTTAATCAATAACTTGAGCACAAAATCTATCAACATATAATATAAATTCAATAATACCAAGGATAATAATAACGGAATTATAAATTATGTAAATTATTAATATTGGATGTCATGATATAATACATCATGATATCTATACAGTCATTAACTTACCAATAGAATGTTTAAAATAATGGGTAAACACCCATTTAATTTGGCCAACTGATTTGTATCATGATATTTTTTGAGGCATCAAGGGGATATATAATTCAATTACCAACACTTAATTTTATATCCAATGCATTTCTCATATATCAAATGATTAATTTCATTTAAGAACAATATTCCTTTTCAACAAATATCCCTATAAATTAAGAAATATATATTTATCAATATTTCTCTAGTTAATCAAATAACTCTTAGTATAAACATCATTTCTAGAAATGATATATGATTTAGGAAATAATCATATCCATGATAAAAAGAATTAGTATATTTATGATAAATCTAATTTCCAATGAATAATGATTAAAAAATAATTTCTTTCCTAAAGAGAAAGTTAACAATCACGAATTTATTCCAGAGATGCGATGTGACCACCGGTTCACCAAAATTATTGATTTTTAAAATAAAATCATGTAGTTTAGAAGAATAAAAGTAATGGAAATTAAATATTAAACTAATTTTCCAAAAAACTAACTTCTTTTTAAAATAATTTAAAATATTATTAATAATTTAAATTTTATAAAATAATTATGATGGCGGTAAATTATATTATATCTTTATACATTAAAAATATATTCACTTTAACTCTTTATCAAAAAATTAAATCTTGAATTTTTTTAACTTTTACATTAAAACTAGTTTTTTAAATAAAATATTAGTTAAAATTCATTTAATAAATAATTTTAGTAAATAAAAGGACTTTTTAAAATAGCTTTGATAAACATGGATATGAACGAAAAATATAGTTGATTCAAATGGAAATAAAAAAATATTTTATTTTAAACATTTATTCACTTAATTAAATTACCAAAGATAGGGAAAGTTAGAAAAAAAATATAAACTCCTTAAATATCCCATAGATAATAAAATTAATAGAGCTTTTGAATGATATATGAAAAGATTCCATAAAAATAGTAAACGAAATCTAAAAAAAGTGAGATTGTAAAATAGATTCACACCTCAATGGTATCTTTTAAATTGTAACCCTTTGAAATAATAAACATGTATTGAAACATTATCCATAAATAATAAATATTAATTAATGTTAAATACACAAAGGGAATGTACATACCCCACATAAAATTGAGCAGTTGCGCATTGACGAATATGTATCGATGAAATGGAAATTGAAAGGAAATACCTTACCTCCGGCTTCCCTTTAGTTGATCATGATTTAACCTCTTGTATAATGGTTTTAATAATGTTATTAATTTATATTAATTAATATTCATATTTATTTTATCATATATGATCCTTTTATATCATTTTACCACCCATTCATTAAAAAATTTATTATTATTATTGTTTCGGGTGTTAATTGTCATGTTTTCTCATGCATTTTTTTTCTTGAAAGTTTGGGTTCTTATGCATAGGATATTATTACATCATATAAATAATTATAATATTTTTATAAATATCATATTTAATCATTAAATATATTTTTATGACCATTTCATAAATATGGACATGGGAAATGAATCACATCGCTTCTTGGAGATGGTAGGTTGTACGTACCCACGAGTGATGATATCATTACCTTAATGGTTGATAGGGTAAGAAATTGGATAATATTTTAATCTTCTATAATTAATATAATGTCATATGTAACATATATATTCATTATTTTCCTCACTGTAAATATTTATTTGTGTTAGTAATGGAAACCAAATTACATCGGTTTGTGTGGTGGTAGTATGTTGTACACATGAGCAGTGACTTTGTTTCCCATTTTATAGATAAAGATATGGATATATATTATTTCCTAAAAATAATAAAATCAAATAATATGGGAGACAATTTTGTTATTATATGGGATGTTTTAAGACAAAATTTAATGTTGTAATTGATGAAATAAAATATACAACTTCATTAAGATGATTAACTTTTCATAGAGAAACCTCCTTTGGATATATTATTAATGACTCTAGGGTTGTTATTTTTTAAATAAAAGTAGTTCTATAATTTGGATAAATATTTTTAGAACATTTTATTCCATTTTCCTCTGATTTTAATTTTACCATTTTAGTTTTCACCATGGAATCTAGTTTTTTTTAACAACATAATTAATCCATTTAGACTAAAATAAAGTGGTACATATTAGATAATTTGGAACTAATTATTATAAAAATTATATTCAATTTATTAAATAAAAACTTTTAGTCCGGAAAAATAATTTTAACACATAATTGTATAGCACACAAAACTTCATTTTAACATTAACTGTGCAAATCAATTGTTACAATTTTTATTAATAATTATGAATATCAGTTAATTTTACCTCTTCAAATAATATTAATTATGAAGATTAAAACATAATAATCCATTTTATTAAATTAAATTCACATAAATGGAATAATTTAGTTTAAAAAAAGCCACAATTCCTTTTAAAAAATTATTTTTTAGGAAATACATTTTTTAAGAAAAAGGAAATCATATATTTACTGTATGAATAATAATAATAATTATGTGTATTTAAATTCATATATTTATATATATATTCTATTAATTTAGTATAAATAATTCATAATTAAATATTATTTTAATTAATTAAAATAGATACTCATTATTCCTTTTAAAAAAACATTTTTCTGAAAAAAAATCATTAATAAAAAAATAGATGTTTTAACCTCCAAATGAAATTATATTTATTTATATAAAATTTATAGTAAATATGTTTTTAATTATATATATTTTTTAAATTTTATTATAAATAATATTTTGAGTAGTTAAATACTATATTTTCAATTTTTCATAAAATCTAATTTCTTCATTATGGTCTGATTTCTCCCTCATCACAACTCACTCACAATGTCCATGTTGGGGTGGTGTATGTGATTATATTATTTTTCACATAAAAAATATGGAGATCCATTATAATTCCATTTTTATAGTTCAATTTTTCATTGTAAGATTAATTTTTTAAATCATAGATTCCAACTCAATCCAATGTGATTTTTGTGATAATGTTATACATGAATTCACTATTTTGTGTAGACTTGGTATTGAAAATGTTTTCAAACCAAAATTTGGTACCTTTGACTTCCTCTGACAGCATCATTTTAAAAAATGTATTAAAATAAATTCTAATGGTTCTTAAAAAGGGAATCTTTGTCCCTATATATATGGTGTGGTCTATCGGGACCATATATGGTATAATCATTGGATTATTTAACGGTGCGTGTGGCCTTATAACATCACTTGTAGATGAAATTTATCACTGTATCAATGTAGTATCCCTCAATAAATCTAAAGGTGGGAATAATTTATGGTTGGAATGTGACTCCACAAATATTTATCAAGCTATTATAAATAGAATATTTCATCACTTGAAGAGGATCACAGTTCGATGGATGGAATACATGAGCTTTCTATATAGTTCTAATTACATCATTACACATGTTTATTAAGATTATAATCATGTGGAAAAAAGGTATTACTAATAAATTCATCGATATTAATTCTACACAGATAGATAAACTTCTTCTTGATTTGCTATATCATTAAGATAGATACTATTGTGGAATCCTGTATTTCAGACTTATGCAGTTCTTCATCTTTTTAATAAAATTTCCTTGGACCCATGGGGTAAGGAACTTTTGAAAAAAAGTGTATTATAGATTTATTTATGTCATAATTTCACTTATTATAATTGAGGCTGTAGTTTTTCATTGCTTGATTTAAATGGCTTAAGAGTTTTAATGAAGTGAGGGGGAAGGTTCCATATTGTAATTGAGGAGGACTAACATATTTTTAAATACCTAAAACCATACAGTAATGGCGACTCACTCTCACAACAAGTGCTTCAAAAATATATAAATAATACATTGGATGGAATATTAGGTCGACCCACAAGTCTAACATAATAAAAAAGAAACCAGTTTTATACCTGATATTCTCTTATTCTCAATGTTTCTACACTTTTAAAATTTTATTTTTCACCACTGTAACTATTTTTTTTATTTTCTTAGGTAATTTATAATTTAATACTTAAAATAAATTATTCTTAGTAGATATTTGGATCCATATATTCTAAATACTAAATAAAATTTATCATATAAAAAACCAATGTGTTGGGAAATTAATTTTAGCACAAGCACATATAACATCCATAACCTAGTCATAACATTAAACACATTAAGTAAATTTTACTTTATTTACTAATTAATATGAAAAAAAATTAAGATACCCATGTAAAATAATTTTCATTATGACTATTCCAAATATTGAATTAAGTTTTTTCAAATTCAATTCATAAAAATAAGTGAAATTTAATTTAAAATTCAACGCACAAGCATGGGGAAAATTATATTTTTTAGAGAAAAAGTTTTTTATAAAATAAAAAAAAAATTAGATGAAAATTAAACATGAAGTTTATATTTAAGGCCTAAATTGAATTAATAATAATATAATTGTACTAATTATAGTTTTAAAACAAAAGATAACATTTAAAATCTTTAAATTAAAAAGAAATCATTCAATAAAAATTAATATTAATCGTCAAAAAAATTATTATTTTCATAAAATTATGAAGAATTCCTATAAGATAATTTTGAAAATGTGATTTAAAGAAGTTTATTTTGGAAAATATGTTTTCTAAATGTGTAACAATCTAATTATAAAATAACCTTGTGAAACTATATGAAACCACTCTTTAGAAAAATATCATTTTTAAACATAAATATGGATTTCTTTTTATCACATGACTAAAAATATTATATAAATTTTATAAATTATTTAAATTATATTAAATATAAAATATGTAAATTTCATTAAATATTTTTACCAATTGTTATTAATTTAAAAAAAACATTGCCTTCATAAAGACTATTTTTAAATAAAAAATAATAATTAACTTTCAAATGCTTTATATATTTATTTTCAATTGATTGATAACCAATGATTTTATTTAATAAAATTGTAAACCATTTAAAATTGGTAATTTATTTATTATTATTCATACCTTCTAGTTTAATTGACATCTTACAAAATTATATTATATTTGAGATTATTTTTACTCCGGGTTGCGTGTATCGCAATCTATTGAAGAGATTAAATTTCAAGAAATATATCATAAAATATTACGATGTTACAATATAAATGTAAACAAAAGTTGTGATTTATGCATTGGTAAAATTGGATAAATTCATAGGGAACATTATCCTTGATTGATTGAGAGCTTGTGATATAGGGTACTCTAACTAGGTGTTGTGTGAATATGTTATTATCTATAGAAAACCTACTAAAAATGTAGATTGGGGAATATGTTCATTTAGAAAGGTGAAATATTATTTAATTTAAAATAATTTATTTGTGGAATATAATATTTCGTTTAGAAATAATTCATGACCACGATGAGTGGGTTAATGAGATATACGATTACACTTAGTTTTAAGGTTCGTTTTATATACAATGTTGTCCAAGGTGAGTTGGAAGCATTCCAAAAGAATGGGTTTCTGGATACAAGAAATAAACTATTATAAAATTATATATTCTTATATTAATGATGAAATAAAATATCATAAAAAATGGTTAAGCGAGAAGAATTATATAATTGTTTAGTGATTTATTATGGTTAGAAGTATGTTTTAACTAGAATTGCCTATGTTAATGGTATAGGTAGATAAAAATGATATGAAAAAATTCAAGAAGTAATTAAATAACTAGTTATAATATATATAGAGTAAGGGAAAAAAATATTTTATTCTTTTCCTTTGTGTGTTCTTGGTGTTGGGGGTGTCAATAGGGGGCTTGGAGAACGAATGAGGGGTGTTAAGAAGAAATTTACATTGTAGAGAAGGACTGTGGAATGGATGCTTGTATTACATTATTGTGTCTATTAGGTTGCATTATGGGTTAATAGATATTGTGTAAAGTCTTAATAGGGTAGGTTTTTGTGGTTGTTCCATTTTTTTGGTTCGTTATGTTTTAGGGTTGAGTTACAGTATAACCATCAACTTTGGTATTAGGATTCTACGGATTTTTGGTTCCACTACTCAATGGTCCGTTTCCTAATTTATAAGATATGTGGCACAAACTATACCATGTTTCTCAAATGTAACTTTGACTGGGAGTTCTATAGTGTCTACTCATTCCTTATACTATAATTTTTCCTTGAGTCAGTATCTCTGCATCGTAGTGTAGGGCGTTGTACCATAGTCTTCGAACTTCAAGTTTTCTTACATATTCTTAAACACAAATTTAACATGAATATATATTACCTTTTCTTATTGAACCCTAGTCACTAAAGATATCTTTTTCTGTTTATTTAATCCCCTTTGATTGGATTTAAACCCCTCTTTCTTGAAATTGATCTTTGTTGATCCATGGTGATTTTCCCACTTTCTTAGGGGGTTCCATCTACATTTTATCTTATTTTATCCCATTATATATTTTAATGATATATCTACTGATCTCTTTAATTTCCCATGGATTTATTATAATGTTTGGTAGCATGTTTTTAGTTCAGCATCCATAGGGATTATCAATTATTTACAAGGTAGGTGATCGAAGATCTATACTAGTTTTTTTATTGTCATTCGAAGAAAATTGAAAGCATTATGTTAAAGAATATTTTTATTCTCATTATTTTACAACTAAATGTAATGTTATAAATATTATTCTAATTGAGTAATGGTTTAATTAGATATAATTAATATTAAACCAGATTAGATAATGAATTGGTTTTGGGTTACAACAGTTTTATGTTTTTATTTCAGGAAAATGGTTTGAATCTTGATTTTATAAATACTATGTTATATTTATTTATGATCTGTTTTATCATGTTTTCTTGTTAAGAAATTAGATAAATAACATAAATATGCTAATATTGTCCAGATAAATAATAAAGTGTCATGTTTACATTTAATTGTTCTTATTGTAATTTATGGAAATGGAATTTATACCTGAAGAATGTTTTAATTATTAAAATAGTTTTATAGTATATTCATTAGGATGATCATGGTTATAACCTATGATAAATGGATTTATTAATTCAATATGATAAAAAATCATCAGATTGATAAAGATAATTGTTTTGGGTGGAGTGAGCATTATTTATTATTAAGGATAGATTCCTTGGTTCTAGGGCCTAGTTGTAATATCCATTGTTTTTTGTTTACTTAGTATCTTATGTAATTAATATGGATGTGGATGATTACTATACAATATGGTGAGATACCATAATGGATTATTATTTGATGATGAATGGAAGGGATTCATAGGTTTGTGGTTGTAGATGGAACTTGTGTTGGTGGATGGATGTTGATATGCATAGTCATGTCGGTGATAGCTTTGAGACTGATAGAGTGGGTAAAATCTGGGCTTGGACATTGTTTCTTGTGCTAAACCTTGGGTTATATTCTTTTTAACGAAACTTGTTTAAAGGATACATGGATAGGTTGTTTTTTATTTTCTTTCCTTTCTCCACTACTTAATGTTATTGGATATGAATGATTTTTTCACCTTTTGTGGTATAATAGGACATGTCCGAGAATACTTGTAATTACGGAAGGACAATGAATGTCAAATAATTTAACCCATGGGTTTGGAGGCATAATGTAATGTGGGATAATGATAATTCTTGAGAAAACATAGATGATGTTGGATTGTACATGGACGGAATAAAACTGTCTTTCAATTAATGTAATATTAAATTGATAAAATAATTATTTAATTGAAATTTTTATTAAATGTATATGTGCTTATAGAATATCCAATCCTTAGAAGAGTCAACCTAGTGTCAGTTAGATGATCTATATGGTTGAGGTAGGGTCTATATTGTTTCCCATTGTGTGTTTTTTAGCTGTATATATGTTTAGTATGTTATGTGATTTCATACCATAACGCATAAATTTCATTAGGGAGACCAATACCTAGTGGAATTTAGGAAGTTTTTTTCCTCAACATCATGATTGGCGTGGAATGGAAGGGAAAATAACCCCTCTTTTCCCTCTATATTATTTGGTAGAATTATGTGTTATTATAAATGATGGGTTCCTTTCCCATATATGTGGGTAGAGGCTTGTAATGTATTGCGGTTATTTTCACACACATGTATCTCTAGATATAGTATCTTAAGGATTACTATTGGTAAACAATGTATAATTGGTAATGGATTGAGGTATAGTACAATGTGTACATGATATTTTGTATCCTATTAAACTAAATGGTTACATTATAGATGTGGGGATGTTGTTGTGATTATGAGTTGCATGGGGGTGAATGTTATTATACTATTTCCTTTGATTCATGTGCTTTATTTGGGCAGACATGGATTTGGGTGTGCGATGTTGGGGTAAAGTGTAAAACTAGTTAGTAATTTTCAATGGGGTTCCTTTATTTGATATTAAGTCAGATATTATATTATTCCTTGTATGTAACACTTGGTGAGAAATCCATATTGAGGTTGGTAACATAGTATACCTATTTAGTTGATAAGTTGGTTTCACTTGTTTATTAACTGGGATTTAGTATTTTATGTTTATCAATTTCATGAGAGTATCTACGGGGGATCCTAATTATTATACATATTATTCTCACCCTACATCTATATAAACCATTTTTCATGTACATAGGAGCTGGTTAGTGATCAGGCTATGCATTACAAGCTTTTTTAGTTTTTCAAGAGATGTTTAGTCTTTGAGGTTTTCTGGGGATTTTACATTGGTAACTGTAGTTATTTTAATGATGATCTATTTACATGAAATTGCATGCATATATTGAGAATTTATATTAATTTGGAGAAAGAGTTGATCGATGATCTCATCTTGTCTCTCATTCATCATTCTTTATATATGGTAATGCCTCTCATATGTGGGTATGATATACCCATAGTGCTTGTCTCGAACCTATGACCAATTAGAGGTGGGATTTGGGATTCATTATCTCTCTTCAATCATCATGGGGTGGGGAGGGGTACCTTTATTGGGAGGGAAGCGTGAAAGAGTTGTATCAGAGGCCAAATTGAGGGATATGATGGGGTTTAGTTGTATACACTAGTGAGGACTACATGGGTTAGTAGGGAAATATATGTTAGTTGATCCTAGTATGTGATGTAAACAAATGAGATGGAATTGGACACAGGTATTATGGTCTCAATATGATCTAATGTAAGGACCTTCATGTTTTCCAAGACTACTGAGAAAACATATATTAGTTACCATGGAGATACATAGGAAAGGATCATGCGTCATTTTGGCTTGCACCTATGTTGTGAATGGGAATACTTTCAGGTCAGTTGGAACCTTAATTAAATAACTATTCTTAAATATTACATATTCCAAGTTGATGAGTCCCTAATTATTTGATTATTATTTAAGAATGGCTATGTTTCCACTTTCTAATGAGGTTTGTTCCAAAAAATAGTAGGATGTTCTATTAGATCACTACAAAGTTATGGTTGATGATGAGAATACTTAGAGCATGATAATTTGAGAGTTTCAATGTTCGAGTATAGTTAATTATGAGGGGTTTATTTCAAATTCAGTGGTGGAGGACCAATTTTTTGATGTATATATATACTTTAGTTTGATCCAATCTTGAAATGGGAACTAGGTTTTATTTGTAGTAATGAGGCTACATGGGGTATCTAGGGAGTGGTTGTTCTAGTTCTTTAAGGATTTTTAGGGGTTTGATACTTCATTGGTAAAGTTATGAGAACATTTTCATGCTATTTTTTTTCAAACACAAATGAGACAAGTTATAAGATGATACTTACCCTTCGAAGTGGTATCTCCAGCTTTCACGAGTTCAGGAACTATTTTTGAAATAGTTTATGATATTCTCTTGATATTATTCTATATTAGTAGGCCATGAAGAGTCATTTAGAGGTGGATTTTTATGCTTAAATCCTGGGGATGTAACTCCTTTTATGTTTCTATTGTATCCCGAGTTATTATGGAGGGGAGTGGATATTGTGAGGATGTTGGGTAAAACTTGATCATTATGAGGGGGCGTATTTAGGATTATTCATATAGTGCAACTCTTGTTTGGGGTTTCAAATTTGGCGACATAAGGGTTTTCAAAAATCTAGTGGTAGGTCTCAGACCTCTTCGTCTCATTCCACCAGGGCTGGTGGGCCTCAGGCCCCTATCAATAGATTATATTTTTTTCTTATTGGGGGTATGGTGATCTATAACACCCCAAGATTCTACGGTACATTTCCCTTTGAATAATGCAATAGCTTTCATTATACACAACTTCGAGATTCTAACACACCGCGACCAATCAAACTAGCCGTTATGAATAGTAATACCCACTTTTTGAAATTTTATAAATTTTATTTTCCAAAATGGACTTTATTTTTTAATTTTGAATATAGAAAATAGCTAAGGGTGAATTTTTGGTATTTTTCTGAAAACATTCAATTTTTGATGAATAGTGAAAAACACTGCATTATTAGTTAAAACCGCCTTTTTATTTAAATTTATTTTTTCCATAATAGATACATAATACCTACATAAGTTCAATATAATTCCTTGGAGTCATTTTATAAAATGTTTAGATATATAAAATTTTTATTGAACTTTTTATCGTCATTTACCCACCTCCTAGGAGCATTTACAAATTTGCATAAAACTTATTTTTACCACTTCTTTGAGTTGAATTTCAAAAATATGAGAGACATGGTTAATATCATTTTTTAAAATGTGTTTCAATAAGATGCCAATAATTTTTGGTGAATAGTAACTTTTGACTTTTATTTACCACAGTTAAAACTAAAAAGGGAAATTAAGGGTAAAGATGATATCATAATTACCCTAACACATGTACTAATTATATTAGATAAGTATAATTCGACCAAAAAAAATTAGAAATAATTTATGAACCCCTTTGGTCCACATGTATTAGATTAGGACATTTATTATTATTTTATTTAAAGAAGAGTTAAAAGAGCTAAATTCAAAGTTTAATATTTAAAACATTTTTAATATTAGGATACAAACAATATAAATTCGACTATAAATATTCTTTAGAAAGAAAAAAAAATATTTCGGAAAAAATGGTATTTTATTTATAATTTTTAGACATCGAATAATTTAATTTATTTATGACCAAATGATGATGCAATATTTACCTTATTAATGAAATATTAAAATAATTGATATTATAAATATCCAAATAAATGTAAATTGAGACTTCTCATTAATTAAACTAATTTTAAAGGTTAATATTAAATGTTATGGTTGGTTAAATAAATTTTATTTTAAGTGATAAAGTTTTAATGGCTGTCAAAAAAACAAATACTAAACAGTGTCAAAATTGACATAATTGAGTTTTTAAAACAAATACTATATTATTAATTGATATAATATTCATAAAAATCTAAAGTTCAGACAAAAGGCATAGATAAGGTTATATATATTAATAATGAACCACTTGGGATTCTCTTGGTAGTTTAAAGTATGTTTATTAACCATATAATATAAAAATACAAAGAGACATGGTAAATGTCAAACTATTTAACAAAGAGTGAAATCTAAAAGATAATGTTAATATGGTGACCTAATCCTATCTAAAAACTATATTTTGAGATGTTTTAGACCCATACCCACTTTAACATCTAAATAAATCATTTTAGATCCATTAGATATAGAAAATTATTTTATTATTAAATGATATTTCTAGTTTTTCCTAAAGTGACCACCACCTCTCTTATAAAAGGGCACTTCCCTTATCTTAATTTCACACCTCCAAAGCCATTTTCTAGGATAAAACCAGCCCAATTATCCTCTTGACTATTCTCCCTTCATCCTAGAGGCCTTACTTGTATCATAAATCCAACCTAAGGAGCCCTTTTGATCAACTCAAAAGGAAACACCCAAAAAAGAGCTAATAATTTCACCACCCTCTTTCAAGATCTTTTCTTCTTCCAATTCCTCATTCATTTTTATTTACATAAAAAAATAATAAATTAGGTACCTTCTACATACTTTTATATTATTATAAATATGGTACAACCATATTCGTTATTCTATCCATCCTATAAATGACAAAGTCACCAAAAGTGCGTATGTACGACTTACCATCTCCATGTCGTGGTGTAGTTTGTTATTCAAACATTTAATTATTTGGATGGGTATAATAATTAGTATAAATAATGTAAATTATAAATATAAAATTGTAATGATTATTTATATATGATATAATATCCAATTACATACAATTTTACCATCAATATAATGATATTGTCACTCATGTGTACGTATGGATTACCGTCTCCACGAATGCGATGAGATTCATTCACCGTTGTTTCCATTCAAGAATAAATTATATTTTATGATTAAAAATAATGTTTAAGAAAATAATATCATTATATATATGAATCAAATTCATCATATCCATAACAAACATGTCTTAAGTAACCAAGCATATAAAGGAAAACAGATCAGTTAACACCCAAAATGGTGATACTACTGAAATATTATTAACATAGAAATATTAAAGGATCATATATGATATCATATTTATGTATATAGTTCTTTTATAATTTAATAACAATGAATTAACTACTATATATGATGTTAATGTTCCCTCGACCAAGGAAAAGTACAAGTTAAGTGTTAATTTCACAATCCCATTATTATCCAAGGTTGTTTTTACGTAAGTATCTACCGGGAAATATTTATTATCCTTGTCCATGTATCATTAAAGTGTATTAAAAGGGATTATTTTTAAGGTAATATTTTAATAAAACATCATTTGAAATGTTTGAAATATTTATTCTTCTAAACCATTGTCATTAATGTCTATGTTTTAAAATGGTTTTATGGATTTATTTATATAGATATGAATGATTTAAAATGTTAATTACTTTAAAATATTTTAAAGTGGTATGGTAAAATTTTATTCAAAACTATAATTTAAATGAATTAATTTATAAATTATGTGACTTTTAAATTATTTCATAAAAAATGGATATTTCTCTCAAGGATTTTTACTTATCATTTTCAACTATGTCAATATCTTGTACATGATATTATTCTGGAACAAGGTTGATTTTTTATACAAATCATACATATAATATTGATGTTTTGTGATATGTTTGACTGTGGATGTGTTATTTTTATACCATTAAAGGTTTATGGATAAAGTATTGACATTTCGTATATTAGATTCAATACGAATTATTATGTTATGTTTAAACCTTTTCATATGTGGAATGAATTGGACTTAGTAAGTGACTGGTGAAGTCTGCTATAGCTCCTAGATGCATCGATAGGTCTCATGATACAAACTAGTGTCTTGGAACTAGGCCTTGACAAAATCTTGTTTGTAGTCTTGGCATAAGGCCTTGAATATGTGGTTATGAAGTCTGGCATTATGCATCCCATAATTATGAAAGTGGCTATTGATATTACATGTGATTATTCTACTAGTATAATATCCATGTGAATAATTAAATGGAATTATTTGATTTTATCTTCTTCATATTATGCTGATGTTTAAGTTTAAAAGTCTTTTGTTTTAGTCATATACATTTCCATAAATGTTTATGCTTAGTTATTAAAGTTTCCGCTATATTGTTATTATTACTGAGAATCTA